>CM036616.1:73407051-74607051 GCA_020745705.1 Hemiprocne comata
TTCAGTTAAGTTTGACAGTTGCAAAAGTGACTTAAATTGTTAGGATTTAGCGAGCCTTGTTGTCAACATGTTTGATTACCTCCTGGCAAACAGACAGACATCAGGCTTTTTCTTCATTCTTGACAGCAAACCTGTGGACTAATTCCTAGGATTACAAGGGGAGCCGATTCCTGTTCTGGAGCTGTTCAAGGTGCTAACCTTCACCCTTTGTCGTCACTTTGGCCAACCTATGTTAATCCATGAATTTTAAGTAGTTATTATTCCTATCAACAGGAAAGAGATGTAGGAAAGATACAGAGAAACAGAATTTAAAATTTTAAAAGAATTAAAATAAATTATCTTTTTCTCAGGCATTCCTAGACAGAAATGTATTTATGTTGTATTCACATGCTGGGTTAATACCTTTGACTTACTTTGACCAGCTGAAGTTGGTGCTACTGTAAAAGATGAATGAATTAGTGCTATCTGGCAGAAACATCTGTTTCCTTTTTTCTTAGGGCTGCTCTGCCAGCTCCATACAGGAAAGATCTTGTCTTCATGCTTTGCCTCATGCTTAGTTCTGTGGATTTCTGTTCTTTAAGTGTCTAAAAATAATACTGAAATCCATGGAAACAGGAGCCTTGAAAGCAAGGCTGAACAAGAAATAGAAAGGAGAACTCAGGAAAAGAATAATTATCAAAATGCAGAAATACAGATATAATATTTATTTCAACATAGGAAGTGTGGACTATTTATTGTGTGTGATTTTGCTAGGATCTTAGCATCCAAAATAGTGGTGGAAGAGGAAATGCAAAGCTTTCAGTAGGTTATATAATGCTGCTAGTAGTAGCAAACATGGACCTCCATGAAAGGAAATAAAAGTGTCAGTTTCCTGTGAGTGAGGAAAGGTGGATTGGATTATTATTATCCAAGGGAGAGCATTAATCTGATGTACTTTCCCTTAAGACTTCAAAAGGGCAATGAAAGTTCATGCTGTGAGATGATGAGGGAAGAAAAGACAGTAAAATGTGATGAACTGAGATGACGACCTTCTGTCTGAATTGAGTGAAGCATAGGAAAATACATTGAAAAAAATGGAGTAGAGGTATACACCTGCTATAAAACAAACACCAGCCCATTCAAAAACGCAGTTAGGGGAAGCATACAGTACTGACACAGGGTGATAATCAGCAGGCTGGTGACATTGATAAAAGCATGAGAAATAAAACATGGAAAGTAGGAGTGCTGTAAAAATTTTCTTTGCAGTAAGGGAAAAAACCTTTTATTGCTGAAGGTTCTGCATCTGGTGCCTCTAGAAAATGTGCCTTTTTTGTAGGTGCCTAACACAGCTCACACTTTTTTAGAGGTTCTAGATTTAAAAAAGCAGTATCAAAACAGTTCAGCTGTTCACCAGCAAGGCGTAGCTCATATTCCAGGAAAAAAAAAAACAAAAATAAAACCAAAACTGGCATAATTTTTAACATCTCATTACATTATAAATACATCACTCCAGATAAATGTTGCATGTTTGGTGCAGTTTACTTCCATTGCTTTTATTTGACATATTTTATTTTTTTGCCTTGTCTTCTTTATGTGTTTCTTATTTAGCTAAAATTCGCTGGGATTTAATCTTGTAAATCACTGGGGTCTGACTGCTACTTTAGATTTTGTTTTTCATCGAATCAGTCTGGTTGGAAAAGACTTTGAAGATCATCAAGTCCAACTGTAGCCTAAATCCACCCACCATAACCTTTATCTACCCATTCAATGCTTAAATCATGTCCCTAAGCACCACATCTATATTTCTTTTAAACACTTCCAGGAATGGTGACTCCACCACCGCCCTGGGCAGCCTGTTCCACTGTCCAACCACTCCTTCAGTAAAGAAATTCTTTCTAACATCTAGCCTAAACCTCTCCTGGCGCAACTTCTGGCCATTTCCTCTCATCCTGTCATTATTCACTTGAGAGAAGAGACCAACTCCCACCTCCCTACAACCTCCTTTCACGTAGTTGTAGAGAGCAATGAGGTCACCCCTCAGCCTCCTCTTCTTCAAAATAAACAACCCCAGTTCCCTCAGCCTCTCCTCATAGGACTTGTCCTCCAGGCCTTTCACCAGCCTGGTAGTTCTTCTCTGGACATGGTCCAGCAACTCGACATCCTTCTTGTAGTGAGAGTCCCAGAACTGAACACAGTACTTGAGGTGTGGCCTCACCAGTGCCAAGTACAGAGGCACAATCACCTCTTTACTCCTGATGTAGACCAGGATGCTGTTGACCTTCTTGGCCACCTGGGCACACTGCTGACTCATGTTAATTCAGCTGTCAATCAGCACCCCCAGGTCCTTCACCATGGAGCTTTCCAACCACTCATTCCCAAGCCTGTAGCTTTGCATGGGATTGTTGTGACTGAAGTGCAGGATCACAGAATCACCGAATCACCAAGGCTGGAAAAGACCTTTAAGATCATCAAGTCCAGCCTATGACCAACACCATCACACCATCTGGACTATGGCACTAAATGCCACATCCAGCCTTTCCTTGAACACATCCAGGGACAGTGCCACCACCACTTCCCTGGCAAGTCTATTCCAATGTCTAATCACCCTCTCCATGAGGAAGTGTGCTTCCTAATATCCAACCTAAACCTCCCTTGGAGCAACTTCAGGCTGTGCCCTATTGTCCTGTCACTAGTTGCCTGGGAGAAGAGCCCAGACAGGATACAGCACTTGGCCTTGTTACACCTCATACAACTGGCCTAGGCCCATCAATCCAGCCTGTCCAGGTCTCTCTGCAGAGCCTTCCTACCCTCAAGCAAGTCGACACTTGCACCCAGTTTAGTGTCATCTGCAAACTTACTTAGGAAGGACTCAATTCCCTCATCTAGATCATTAACAAAGATACTGAACAGGACTGGACCCAAAACTGAGCCCTTGGGGACGCCACTGGTGACCGGCAGCCAACTGGATCCAACCCCATTCGCTACAACTCTCTGGGCTTGGCCAGCCAGCCAGTTTTTTACCCAGCAGAGAGTGCACCTGTCTACTCCATGTGCCACCAGCTTCTCCAGCAGAATGCTGTGGGAGACGGTGTCAAAGGCTTTACCAAAGTCTAGATAGACAAAGTCAACAGCTCCTCCCTCATCCACCAGGTGCGTCACCTGATCATAGAAGGAGATCAGGTTAGTCAAGCAGGACCTGCCTTTCCTGAGTCCATGCTGGCTGGGCCTGATCCTTTGGCTGTCCTGCCCTTGCCACATGAGCGCACTCAAGACAAGCCTCTCCATGATTTTCCCTGGTACTGAGGTCAGGCTGACAGGTCTGTAGTTCCCACGATCCTCCTTAGGGCCCTTCTTGTAGGTAGGTGTCACGTTGGCAAGCCTCCAGCCATCTGGGACCTCCCCTGTTACCCAGGACTGCAGCTGATTTTTTTCCAGCTGACATATATTTTATGGGAACATTTGCATTTGTAGAAATCTGTGGGACAGATCTTCCCCTGTCCCAAAATATGCTCTGTTTGAGAGAGAGGTCAGCCATAAATCTCTAGTTCTTAAGTTCTGGTAAAGCCTTAGGTTAACTTAAAGTACACGAGAGACCTGGTAATTTAAGAAAGCCACTTAGAGACCATAAGCATGCAGAAGCACTGGGAGCAAGTAGAGTTGAATTCCTTGGTGTCCTTGGAAATGGATTCCTGTGGGCTGAGTCCTGGGGGAACATAAATGTCAGCTCCCCATTCTGAAAATTTTTCAGATGTCTTGTTGGAGAAGAATAGAAATCTGTTTGAAATTTGAGGTTAATAATACTCTCTGATACATTTTGAATCACAAGATTTAAACGCTACATATTTTGTCATAGTAAGGGATAATTTTTTTTTGCCTTCTTTTTTCTAACAAATTTGTTGGTTTATAAATTCTGGTATATTGGCTGCAGGTACTAGTTTTATGCAGAATGAACAAAGGACCCAAATGAGGGCAAAATTTTTGTGCAATAGAGGGAGCCATGGTCTGTGGCATTTGGACAATAAAATCTTCATTACTTCATGGAACTGTCCTAATCGTAAGACAGTTTAAGTGTATTTATCCCATGTATGGTGTCCTCAGGCAAAAGGATTATTCCTGCAACATACATTTGAAAAAGTGCATCAAGGACATAATGTAGAAAATCAAACTGATTTTAACTCCTGAGGAAGTAAAAGGCATGCCAGAAATTTAGGCAGATCAGATTTTTCATCAGGATAACAACCACCTAAAGTATTTCTGGCAAAGGTTCTTGTTTCAACCTGAACTGACACTATAGACAATATATTTGTACAAATTAACATTTTGCTCGATGGTAGTCTAATGAGTTACTGATCCCAAGTTCCATATACAGACTGAATTATATAAATATTCCTGTAAAAACTTTCACTAAAGAATTATCGTGAATGCTTAAAGCACAAATTCTTTATGTTCAATATGCTTTCCTTTTCCTACCAGCAGGAATTCTATTTGCAGAGGTGAAACACCAGTATGGCAATAGTCTTAATTACATTCTGAATTAGTAGCGAACTATCTAAAAAGCCTAATAGGGAAAATCTTTTCAGCTGCTTTCTTGTCAGAGATTTCTGCAAAAATGCTTAACTGGGCAAATACTCACAGCAGCATATGAATGCAATCAAGTAGAGTGGACAGGATTGTCTTGTCCATCCCTGCTGAAAATCAGCTGAACATGCTGGGGGCTCTTCATGGATTACTCAGACGCAAACCATAAAATTACGATGTTTAACGTGCAGAACTAGGAATGTGGGCCTTTTTGGATTTAAAAAGTTGTTCTTGCAAGGATGAGCAAAAAAAAAAACATCAAGGGAATAAATATCAGTCTGTCAGGGGCCTGCATCACAGTAAGTTCAGCGTTGTTGAGGGATTTGCATTTTCATTTTTAGCACTTATATGTTTGAGAGAAAGATTGAGTCAGGCCCAAGCACTTAAGTGTTCCTCATTGTGACCACTGCTTTCTGTTACTCTCACTTTGTAAATTGTTCTCAATTTTTAGAAGCAGTTAACAAGCCCACAACTGACTTTATGTTGTTCCAAAATAACGTTTGAAATCCTATTAAATATTTAACAAGTCTTACAAAATTGCATGCAGGTGGATTATGGTGAAAGGTCTTCAAAATACAGTGCATTTTATGTTATGATATACTGTACACCATTCATTCATTTGTGATAACTAGGATCAACGAGATCAACCAAGAAGTGCAAAAAGTTTGAGCGTGTTTCTTTTCTCACCTAATTCTTGTATCTTGATAGAGGAATATGGGAATCCTCAGATATATGCTGTCTTGGAATAATTTCCTATTCATTCATCTTTTCAAAAGAAAAAAATTCTAACCTGTAAATTAATTGCTTGAATTTTTCAAATACACAGATCCACCTTCTGAGCTGTAAATGTTATGGTACGTAACTCCTTACACAGTCAAATTTTTTTTAATAAGTCCTTTTGTAGTCAAGGAAGATGCAGAAGCAAGAAGAGCTAATAGCAGACTATGACATTACTGGAAAATCCTTCCAGCTGACTATTTGTTTTGGTTCTCCAGAGTGCTCATCTGCTATTAGTGTGTTAGCAATCCTTTCTTCTGCTTTTTTACAATAGATTAACAGTGTACCATTGCAGTGTGTTTGCAAAATTTATGTTAAATAGGTGTTTTGTATCTTCAGTAGCAGCACTGCTATTCTGATAGAGATGAAGAGGAGAGTGAGAGAATTGAAACTGGTTTTAGATACACCAAGGATCCATATAGGCTGAAGAATGGTTCCCTCCCTGCTGCCACCCATATATTAGGTGACTTGTACGACTAAATGGCTTGGCTTCCTGGGATGCTTTCATCTGGTTGCTGGGGTGGGAGGCAATTGCTCTGCTGGTTCATCCATAAAACTCTTTCTGAAACATGTGTTTGTTACATGCAGCACATCAACCTAGTAAAATTGTGAATATCGAAGACCTGTGCTTTGGCAAACCTGTGGGATTTTAAGTACTAACATGGAATTTTCATTGCTGCTCTTCCCAATATTGCTATTCTCAGGCTTTAGTGTAAAATGTTTCATTTTAAACAAACATGGTTTAGTTATTACAGTACTTCAGTTGGCTTTGTGCCCAAGAACATAAGAGAGATGTTTTATAAAATAATGTGTCTTTTTTATGGGAAGGTTTCTGTGTGCATTCAATTGAAACAAGTTATATTGAGAATTAACTGCAGTTCCTCTCAATTCTTGATTAGATGAGATGCTTCTCTGTGAAAAGTACCTCTGTCTGATTCTAGCATCTAAAAATTAAAGTACAGGTAAGCAGCATGAAGACACTGAGTTTTAGCCTTGTGGTTCAAATTCTTCTGATGTAAGCTGAGAATGACAATGCATTAGCTTCCTAACACTGACACAGACTGGTGCTTTTTGAGTTCCCTCAGCCACAAATGAAATAGAGTGAAACAGCTAATTAGTATGTAGGATGACAAGGATTAATTAAACATAAAGTGCTTACATTATTAATGTAAACTCTACCTCTGTTACAAATGTGTTTTTATTCTTCCAGATTGCCCCCAAAATGTAAATATCACATCAGTGAATTGAACTGAGTAAGTGTTGCTTAGGAAGAAGCTATTCAATATGGGGAAAAGTATTTATTCAGTATGAATAATATGTGGTTAGAAATGCCATATTAAATTTCAGGAAGAATTTGTCTTTTAAGGAGGAGTCCCAGAGAATTTCCCTCCATTATCAGTCTCACTATTTACATCTTGTTCTCTACTGTTCTGAAATGAATCTGTGCAGTGCAATTGGTCATGGACCTAGTGTGTCAGAAGCATAGCAGACAGAGTTAGTATCGTTCTTATAGTATATCGTGATGAGGAAGAGCATATAAGAACATTAATACTCAGCTGGATTAGGCCAGTTCTGGGTACATCCACCAATAGCAATCTCTGTCCAGCAGAAGCAAAAGCAGGATGGTGACAAACCTAACAGTTTCTTCAGCCCAATCCCCTTGTACTATTCCAGCCTCTGGAAGAGAAGAAAGCAAGGTGGGTAGTGGACATCTCTCCTCACTTCTCTTCATGAGTTACTTACAGATTTCCTTCTCATCCATCCAACCCCTTTTTGTACCCACTGACACTGCCTGACTCCACAGCCTGATGGAAGCAAGTTCAAGAAGCTCATGAGCCATCACATGATGGTACATGGTTTCATTTAATTTAACCTGTTCTTCTACTGCTTTCACCAACTGACCCTTACACTCATACCATGGCATCTGATGAGGTGCAGTATTACATTCAGCTTATCTGCTGCCTTCAGGAAGTGACAAATCTCAGGCATAGCTGTCTTCAGCCTTTTCCTCTCCAAACTGAAGAACTACTCAGCCTTTTAAACTTCTGCTTTTAAGGCAGCCAGTCCACCTCCTGTATAATTTTTACTGCTTTTCTTTTTATGTCTCTGATTCTCCTACCTTCCCTTTGAGTTGAAAACACTGGAATGACATACAGTACTCATGGTGGTACCTCAATGTTTGTTACAGGAACAGATTCTCTTGTCCTCAGTAACCTTCCTGATGAAGGCAAACATTTTTGTATTGTGTATGTGTAAGGGTATTCTCAAATACCCTTACACACTGAGCTAATGATTTCAGAGACCTGCCAAGGTTGACCCCAAGAGACTATTCCTCAGCTGAACTGCCAGTTCTGCATTTTTTCTCCTCAGCATGACCTTACACTGATGCTTATCTACCACTTCTCTGAGGCTCTCTTCTACAGTTCCTTACCATGGGCACAGCATTTGACTGGCCACAAAGATCTCAGTATCACGTACAAGCTTGTAAGTTTCATGGTGTCCTCTCCTTTCCAGTTCACTAAAAGGAAGGTGAAATAAAGCTGTTCCCAGCACCAACCCACAAGGGAACATTTTTCCATCCTGAAAGTGGCATGTAAGCACTACTCTTCGTTTCCTCTGCTTTAACTGGTTCCCTGTTGCTAAAAGGACCTGTTCTCAACTCCTGCAGCAATGGAATTTATTTATGAAACTTCACATGGAACTTTGTCAAATGCCATTTGAAAATTGTGCTGGTTTGGTTTGGCAGGTTTTTTGGTAGTGGGGGAAGGGAACCAGGAGTGGCTCCGGTAAGAAGCCTTTAGAGGGACAACGGATGTGCCTCTGTGATTAACATACGAAAGAACTGATATAAGACCTGAGCAGAGCATGGAGTTGGAAAAAGAAGAGCTGTGCTGGAAAGGTGAAAGGCAGTGCTGGAGTGAAGATCTTGTGGTTGGTGAGGAAGAAGGGGAAGAAAGTGCCCAAGTAGAAGTTTCCCTGCAACCCATGGCAAGATGGCAGGCTGTCCCCCTGCATCCCATGGAGTAGAAACACGATGGAGCATCCCCTGAAGGTGCCAGGAGGGGCGAATGTGGACCTGCAGCCCGTGGACCTGCAGCCCATGGACTTGGATCATGCAGGCATGGAGGACCCCAAACCAGGAGAGGTGTCTGTTCCCGAAGCAGCCTGTGACTCTGTGGGAAGCCACCACTGGAGCAGTCTGCTCCTGAGGGACTGCACCTCGTGGGAAGGCTCATGTTAGAGAGGTTCATGAAGGACTCGCTCCCATGGCAGAGACACTGTGGGTAAAGAGGGGAGGATCTGTAAGGAATCCTTCTTCCTGAAGAGGAAGGAGCAGCAGGAACCACCAGCCCATGAACTGGCTCTAAACACCATCTCTTGTCCCCCTGTGCCACTGGGGGGAGGAGGGAGAGAAATTGGGAACCAAGTAATTTGGGCCCAGGAAGAAGGGAGGGGTGGGGTAACATAAGTAAACACTGCTTTTTGTGTTGTCTGTGTCCTGTGTGCATCTGATTAGTGCGAAATTAAATTAATTTTTTCCCCAAGTTGAGTCTGTTTTGCCTGGGACCATAAATGGCAAGTGAACCCTCCTTGTCCTTTCATCTCTACCCATGGGCTTCTAGTTGGCCTTTGCCCCCCCCATCCCACAGTGTGTGGGCGTAGGGAGGAAGTCGAATGAGCGGCCATGTGGCTGTTTCTTTGTTGTCAGGTTAGGCCCAAACCATGTCAAAAATCCAGGTCAGGTTTTATCCAAATTATTATTGTTACACTTCTACATTTCCAACAAGTTAATGAGGCAGGATTTCCCTTTACAGAAGCCACACTGACGCCTCCACAACAAAACTTTCTCTCCCTCTTTTCTCTCTCTTTTTTTTTTTTCTTTTTTAAAGACAGATTGCCATTTTCCCATGGATGGCAGCAGTGAGGCTCACTGGTCTGTAGTTTGTAGGATTCACTCTGGAGCCCTTTTTGTTGATGAGATTTAGAATGACAACCTGCTGATACACTAGCACTGTGGCTAATGGTAAGTTACATACCTTGGCCAGCAGTTCTGTAATTTCACATCTGAATGCTGAAGGAACTCTCAAAATCAGTCTCAAAGAAGTAGGAAAACTGTCTTTTCCTTCTCAATTTTAATGTAAAACCACTTAATCCTTTTCATTGTACAGTACTTTGTTAAACAGAGGGAAAGGAGCCTTTGTATTTCATGCTTTAGTCATGCATTTGATCTGTTTGACTTAAACCAAAATTCCCCAAAACTCAAAAAATCCCCTTCCAATAATATTTTTAAATTTTGATATGAGTGTATGGACTTACTTGGTTTGCAAGGAGCTGCATAAGAAGGGCTGTAAAGTAAAAACATTTACAAAATAATAATTGAAACTAAGAGCCTTGCACTATTATTTTTAATGTTGGGTTTTTTTCATTTAACACTCAGTAGAATGTTATAGTTCATAGTGTATTTGAAGAGCTTGGATAAATTACAGACATCAATTTGACATGTGAAATTCACAAGTGAGATAAGTATTTCTTTTTTGGGACAGAGTGCATAGGAAATCTGGCAGGACTTGTGTATTTTGACACTCAGCTTTGTGCTTTATTGTTAAAGATGTCTTCTTTGGATAAATGTTTTTGGAATTTATTGCCTTTGTCTAAGAAAAAAAAATCTGTCTGGAATACAGTCATGCAGGAGACTCAAGGAGTTTGGATTCACAAATCTAAAATTTCAATTTTAGGATAAAACCCTGTGAGTTTTGTGGTGGTTAGGTCTTCCTTTAAAGAACATGGCTATGACAAGGTACTGTAGGTACTTTTCTTTTGCACACCTCAAGAGGAATCTTTTAACCAGCGGACTTTTTTCTTTCTTCCAAGCCTCCTGAATTGTGTTAAAGAAGGCTCTGGAAACCTTCACAAATATTATAATAGCACAAATCTCTGGAAATTTTGGAGGTGAAAGGTTGAGAGAGTGTAAGATGTTGATGCCTGTAAGAAAATCTTCTCCCCATGGAGGAACTTCAAGGTATGTAGTAGGGCTTCCAACACCTTCCTATATTTCATGAATTATGGTGCGTCACACATCCTCTTCCTTACAACTGTGCAAACACACATGATCTGCCCAGTGCACATCTACCAGTTTCTTATTTGGTGCACAGTATCTTTGTGTGTCAAGTAACTGAGTCTGGTTTATGTCTTGAGCATACTTTTCAGCTTTAAAATCACAGACTTTTTTGTGCACTGTAGGAGGCTTAGTGAGACTAAAGATGGATGCTAACTAGATCTGAGAGATAATTGAAAGTTCTTAGTTAAAATTACTACAGAACTTTGAAGCAGAGTTACAAAGAGGTTGAAGAAGAACCCTATGAAGGGGTGAGGAGACCCTGTCCCGAGAATATGCTCTATTCCCACTATTAGCATGAGAAAAACAACATCTTTCTTGTGGTTTTTCTAACACTCTTTTTGATCCTTGGATAGACAAATTAAAGTTTTCAATCTTTTACTTTGAAGTAACACATGAATTTTCATACATCTGACCTTACAGGTGCTTAGGTACTTGAACACTGCAAATTCATGCACTAAGGTGTTCCTCATAGTGGTTAGTTCATCTGCTACAGGTTCCTTGCTGGAGCTGGTGCTGCTTCCCACCAGGACAGTCTAGTCAGGATCCTTCTGGGCCACCAACAGAATAGGGGGCTGCCAAAATAAATGTTTTCCAACAAGATTTCACACTCATGCCTAATGAAACAGACATTTTTCTAAATGTTGGTTTAGAGCTTCGATTTTCTTCAAGGTTTGCAATGCAAATATTTCATGACCTGTTGACATATTCATATGGTGATTTTCAAAAGACAGATTTCGTTTACAGAATGGTCTTGGCAACAAGCTGGATTATCTGGGAAGTTGAACAAGACTGTTGACAGACAAAATTAGAACAGAATCACAACTGACATAAATTTTGCATCTGAGCCGTTTTTAAAAATGACCAATAGGGTTTGCTGTGTTGTCTTTGAAAGCACAAAAGTGAAATGGGTAATCAGTGCATACTCACAGTGGAGATAGTGTTTGTGGAGATAGTTACATGAATGGAGAGGTTTTGACAGCGTTGGGTAGCTCTTAACTAATGTGGCTGTGGACACTACAAAAATGGCACAGAGAAAATGCTTGGCTTTTAAGAAATAGTTAATGGTGAGAAAACCTCTTTTTCATTGTCACTGAAACAATACATTAAATAAAACCTTGAGGTACCCCCATTCTGTATGTTTTTTATTTGTATCCCACATTTATTTTCTTATCACAATGGAGCAATTCTAGGTTTTTCCTTATTGCCCAAACTGCCAAGTACATCAGGAGATGGTGTTTCATTTCTGCTGGTTCTAAAGCTTCCAAATACCCCAATAATTCTTCATATTTATTCAATAAATGAGCACAATGTTTTTTGTAGGATTGAACTGTAAATTTACTCCTGTTAGAGGATCATGTTTTTATGTGGTGCAGAGTACCTTGTAAATCTTGAGGGTTTAATTATAATTAAAGTAATTAACATAATGTAAATGCAGCTCTTACCTTTTAAAATCACTGCAAGAGGGTGAACAGGGTTCTTTATAATGGTAGAAACAACAGTTGAGCCTTTTTAACAGAGTCACTCTTGGGTATACAACACATATTCTATGTAAGCAGTTGCAATGTCACACGAGTCTATTGATGGACATAATGCTGATCACTTCAGTGATTACTTGTTTTGTATTGGAGTATTTCACAGAAGTGTGATAACCTTAAGCATACACTGTGATGTAAAATTGAAAGCATGGGACTTCTATATGACAATTTAAGAAAAAAATGTTGATCCAATGCAGTATAATTTTGATTGTTCTAAAATTCAACATGGATTGTAAATTTATTTTACTGAGTCAGTGCAAAATAGTAATATCTGTGGCTAACAGGGAGTTTACAATTTTTTTCTAATGTTACTGAGCAATTACTAAGCCTGAAATCGGAATACTTCCTTCAGGTAATATAATGAAAACTTAATAGCACAATTAAGATAATTGAAGATGGCTATAAAAGAGACTGGATAGAAATGGTAGAGCTTATAGATAAGAGTAGTAGTTTCATGTACTAAATATTTAAATACATATGCATGCAAATGCATTGAAATCAAATTATATCCATGTATTTTAATTTTCTGAAGAAGTAAACTTTCCTAAAGGAAAATAAAATGTTATGCTCTGGCAAAGCTCATTTAATAACATGTAGTATATCTGATAAATAAAACCAAAAATTATAGTGTTTGCATTTAATAAAAGGCAATAATAGAAAATATTTGGCATTGTAAGTGTAATAAGCTAATAGAAGGAATGCCAGTCATCTTCTACATCATCCCCATTTTTCAAAAAGTGGAGTAGGCTATTTGTTTATAAGGCTTTGACCACCTCAAAAAAAATTGGCAAATAAAGAAAGTAATATGTAATTGAGAACCCTGACTTCACACAGATGTAGAGCTTCACAGCTTAATATTTTATTGCTATTTTTCTGATACAAGCACTTGTCCAAAACTTTTAAAGAATAGGCTGTTAAGCAAAGGTAGTAAGATTTTCTACTAATGAAGCATACTATATATATATGATTTGCTTAAAAAAAAAAAAAAAGTAAAAAAAAAGGTGAGATAGATTAAAAAAAACATAATCAGCCATAAAAACTATACTCTTCAACTTCTTTCAAACTTTCAAAGAGAGAATTGTCTGTACAAGAGCTAGATTGGTGGACTAGTAAGAGGAGAGAATTGTGTTTCTCTGCTGTTGACTTTTAAAACGTTTTTTCTTGTACTTGGTCTATCTGTTTGCAGTCTATTTTCTGACAAGTAATTATCTTTCTCTAAGACATACTGAAGCTTAATGTGAGATATTTCCTGCAAAACTGAGAAAAAAGATGGCAAGGGTTATTGCACAGAACATCAGTGACAACAAAAGTAGGGAAACTGCTGATTATTTGGAGACTGTTGCTAGTTCTATGTCTACTATTATCAATGTTTAAAATGAAACAAGTTACAAAGGTTCATGTCTCTTACTTTCTCAATATATTTACAATTATATTTTGATACTATCGAAGCCTAAAAATTTACAAGTGTTATTTTATCACTGCATAAACTGAGAAATTTCCTAAAAATGATGTGATGCAAAGATAAACTGCCTGTACTCATTGATCTGCATTCTTTCACGTGTTCTAAATGCAAGCCAGTTAGGCTAGGTAGAAAAATAACTTTCCATTTTGTAAGAATTTCATTTTTGCTAAAAAGTAAAGTTTCGTGTCTTCACAACACAGAGTAGTAGATCTGTCAAAATGCTTCAAATGTAAGTTGAAATATTCTGGTATGTTTTTCCTTTTTCTGTTCACAGACATAAATTTGAGAGAAAAATCTTTTCACGCTGTTGCAAAGAGCAACTGATTAGGGGAACAATTAGTCTGGAGAATGTTTCTGAATGAAGGGGTTTTTTATAGCTTTGTGTTTGACAGTTTTGGCACTTCGATTTTTCTGGTATGATTTGGACAAGATGGAGAGTTGGGTGGGGAGAAACTTGAGGAAATTCAACAAGGGCCAGTGTAGAGTCTTGCATCTGGGGAAGAACAACCCCATGTGCCAGTACTGGTTGGGGGCTGACCTGCTGGAGAGCAGTGTAGGAGAAAGGGACCCGGGGGTCCTGGTGGACAGGAGGATGACCATGAGCCAGCAATGTGCCCTTGTGGCCAAGAAGGCCAATGGCATTCTGGGGTGTATTAGAAAGGGTGTGGTTAGTAGGTCAAGAGAGGTTCTCCTCCCCCTCTATTCTGCATTGGTGAGGCCGCATCTGGAGTATTGTGTCCAGTTCTGGGCCCCTCAGTTCAAGAAGGACAGGGAACTGCTTGAAAGAGTCCAGCACAGAGCCACAAAGATGATTAAGGGAGTGGAACATCTCCCTTACAAGGAAAGGCTGAGGGAGCTGGGTCTCTTTAGCTTGGAGAAGAGGAGACTGAGGGGCGACCTCATCAAAGTTTACAAATATGTTAAAGGGGAGTGTCAGGATGATGGAGCCAGGCTTTTCTCAGAGGCGTCCAGTGATAGGACAAGGGGCAATGGGTGCAAATTGGAGCATAGGAGGTTCCATGTAAATATCAGAAAAAACTTCTTTACTGTGAGAGTGACAGAGCACTGGAACAGGCTGCCCAGAGAGGTTGTGGAGTCTCCTTCGCTGGAGACATTCAAAACCCACCTGAACAGGTTCCTGTGTGATGTACTCTAGGTGACCCTGCTCTGGCAGGGGGGGTTGGACTAGATGATCTTTCGAGGTCCCTTCCAACCCCTAGGATTCTGTGATTCTGTGATTTCTTGAAACAATATAAATTGTTAGCTCCAGTTAATACTCAGAGATTACGTTATGCAATATGTCTTGTCTCACCTTTAAAAAACTGAGTTTCTCACAGCTATTGATCATATAGCATAATTAGTGTAACTTTATTTTTAGTATTCTTTGAACACAGAGTGTCCTAATCCAGGGTTACATAGTGCTGTAAAATAATTTAGAGTGCTATTACTTGCGACCTGCCTTCACTGAACTTGGTAACATAAAACCAGAGATAAAGATGACTTGTTCACCAAAAAAAAAAAAAATGTCTTTCTTACACTGTAATGCCATAGACAATGGATTGTCCAAAGTAACAAACCACTATGCTAAACAAAAGATGTAGTGCAGTAACTAGCCTCCCAAGCTATAGTCTGAATGTTTTTATTCTTTAGATTAAGCAAAATAATAATTTTTACAGTCACTTCTGTTTGTTTAAACAGAGGACAATATGCTTTAGTTTGGTTAAAGCTATTCCAGTACATCAGATAAATTACTTTGGAGAAATATTTAATCTTCAATTAGTTCAATATTCAGGTTAATTTAGCTAATAATACTGTATTGTCCGTTGCCTGGGGTTTTTTCCCTGTAATAAGCGACAGTCTGTAATTCCTGCAGAATAAAATGAGTCAGTTACAGAGGAATTAGAAATGTGTTGTGAAATCTCTTGGTCCATTTCTGGCAAATTTGCATTAAAAAAGCATGAGTTGTTCAAATTTAGCCTTACAGGATGCAGTTACTAATTATTCAGTCTGGGTCTTTATTATACTTGTAAATTTCTTAGAGCAGGATCAATCTCTTGCTTTTGGTTTGCATACCACAAAATGGCTCAAGGACAGTAAAGATTAACCTCACAAAACCAGTAAATTTCAAAAAAGTTTGTGATAAGTAAAATATTTCCGTATAAATCATTGACCAGAGGGAAATTAGTCTATTCAATTTTTTATGTGGTGAAAGAGGCACTCCTGGTCAAAATGACACAGCCATTTCCAGGATTTTGTTTAGTACTCCAGGAAGACTGATGTGGTTATAATAGAAAATATTTTTTAGTAAGAAAAGGAAAAACAGTGGATATTAATAGAATTAGGGGCAATGTGAAGGGTTTTCTTTTCTTGATTATTTTTTTAAGTTTCAGTTGTTCAATAAAAAGGTCTAGTAATTGACAAAAAACTGAATTTCAAATTGTTGGAAGCTCCTGAACACATTTCATTCTGTTTAAAGACATTTGAACCTTTAATTATTAATATTGTTTTTTAAATTTCAGCTGGAGTTCATCATTCATGAAGTCTTATCTGATATATTTTTTACATTATTTCAGTGGTATTTTAAACTGATGTCAGGGTGATGAAATATACAGTAAAGCTTACCTGGCTGTGTTTTGAAGTCCTGGAAAGCACCCAGCTATTTTGCTTTAGGCAGTCTCTTGGCATCAAAGCAAGAAAATGCTACACCATTATAATACCAATATAGAATGAACTCATAGACCACTATTTTTTCTCATATTTACTGATCCAAAAGTATTTTCAAATAAGTTATTATTTTTTAAGCATATCATCAGTAAGGTATGATGGAAAGAGAGGAATTAAGATTACTTGAGATTATAATACAGGATATGTAAAACAGGTTGTTGGATTCAATCTGTTTCATGGCAAATAGGAGTGTCTGTTACAAAAACAACATGACTACATCTAATACTGATTGAATCTCATGTTTTTGGGTGTTTAAGAGCAAATGCCAAGGATTAAGCTGGCATGAAGCCTAAACTAACCTTTTGTTCTGTGCATACAAAAAGCTGTTCCATTTTCATGTAAAATGAAAGTTCATGAAAGAGCTGAATTTATTCTTTCTTATAATACTTGTTGAAATATTATGTTTATGTGCATACAGAAAGCAAAAATAAAAGCCTGTTTATAATTATTTCTCATTGTTTTCGGTAAATTCAAGTGTACAACTGAAATCATTAAATTTCAGTAGGGTCTTTTAACTTGTTAACTTTGTTAGCTTGTTGTGTTAGAATATAATTTTAATGAAAAAATAATTCAGCTGCATTAGATGATCATGAAGCTTTTATGCTGGCCCATGAGTACATACCTAAAAGTTTTTAAGGCATGTCCTTGGTAGGCTATAAATGGAAATAGTTTTCATTATATAAAATGCAGTGCAGATAAAGTGTTGTTTGAAGTGATTGATTTTGTTCTTTTCCCTGATTAAGGCAAATAACAAATATCTATTTCTTTTATTAAATTGAGAAAGATTGGGACTAATGAAGAAGCAATTAAATGGAAGTAAATAGATGTGGATTCAGTGAGAGCTTTGAAGCGGATTTGCTTACATTTTGCCCTATAGTGAATTCCTCAAAAGGCTTTTTTAAACTTAATAATAGCAATTAAAAATAAGAACAATAAAATGAGCTTTTTAAATGGAGAAAAAGACAACTTGGCAATAAATACTTCAGTAAGAGTAGAAACAAATGGAAGATTTATCATAGCAGTTCTTTATTATTTCAGTCCTTAAAGGTCTTACTTGTTTTCAGCCATCTCAGTGGTAGCAAACTCATACATTTCTCCCTGGTTCTAAGGAAATATTTCCTTCTACCACTTTAGAGAGACCACCATGCCATCTCTCAGACTTTCTTCTTTTTTGGCATACTTAGCTCCTCTCCATGCAAAAGACAAATAATCCTTTTTCCTTTGGGGGATCTTCCTTACTTTTTCTTTTCAGAATAATATAATCTTAAGAAGAAGCTCCAAGTGGATATGAATTAAACAGAGGTACTCAATGGTTTCTTTGCCTCAGTTTTCTGCAATGTAGTCTGCCTGATCCAGTTAACTGCTTATGAAGGAAAAAAAGGCTGCATTTATTAATAGTGTGAGGGCACTGGATGTCATTTACCTAATTTCTTGCAAAGCTTTGGATGTTTTCTATCATCTTATTCTTGTATTAATTTCAGGACAATGAAGCTTGGGTAGGTGAATGAGTAAAATACTCTTTGGATGGTAATGCTGAGAGGGTTATGCTCTGCCTGATGGCCAATAACAAGGGAGCATTTAAAAAAGTCTTTCCTGGGACCTGAGACCTGGTCCATTTCATATCTTTCTCAGTGATTGTGAGGAGAAGATGGAGGGTATACTTATCAGGCTTGCAGTTGACTCCAAACTGTGGTCATTGTTCCTCCATCATATTTTGTGTGCTTTCCTAGGATACTTCTGGTAATTTTTGAAAGGCATGTAAGTGAAGAATAGAAAATAGCAATGCTTGTGAGGTCAAAATGCATGACATCTATTTCTTAATGGCTTCCAATATTAGGGATATAGGTTAGAGTATCAAAAAGGAAAATAAATATGTTGTAATATAATTGTTATATAAAACATAATATTTAGCTTAGTGTGCTTACCTTGGCTCCATCCATTCAGTTCTTGAATTTGTGAGGTACAGATATGATAACTGAAAATTCAGAAAAGAAAGTTTTCTATTGTTTTTGCCCTGACTAAGCTTTATAATTTTTTTCCTTTCTTTTTTCACCCCTCAACTCCTTTTGTCAGGCTAGTGTAAAGCAGTGATGTGATTTTCCCAAAGCTTCACATATTGATTAAGTCCTTCCTTGGGAATTTTTCTTGCCTGCCCCAGAGAAGTATTTTGAGGATAATTTAATTTCATTAATCCTAGATATGCTAAGATTAAGTTGATTTTAGAATGAATAGCCTTATTGTTTCTGGTAATTTGAAAAATCTCATAAACTTGGAAAAGCTCTGAACTTTCTTTTGGTGTCATAGTGCTGCTATTTGCCGTTCTTGTTTAACCTGGAATGAAAGAGCAAGATGGGTTATCAGACTGGCTAGCAGCTATTATTGAGGAGAACAAAGATGGTGCAAAATTATTAAAACACTCTCTTTGGAGATGTGTTTCAGAAATCTAGGACACAGTGTTAAATATATTTCTATTTTTACTTAAGAATGTTTTAGCAATAAACAGTCTCTTGTGCTAATAACTTTCCAAGGAGACTTGCCTAACACTAAGCTGCCTTGTTTTAACGTTCTGTTAACAGACACATGGCAATTGGACAGGGTCCCGTTGTTAGGAACACCCCTAAATGAAGTGCCCCTCATTACTCATGATCCAAGTGGTACGTATAAAAAGACAAAGCAGCCAGCTCTCAATCTGTGATTGCCTTTAATGGGGGTGAAGGGGGATACTCTGGAGCCACGGAAGTAAAAAAACAGAGACAAACATAGAAACAGCATGGTCAGGGGCTGTTTTAATCACATAATGGGAACATGATTATTTGATCCAGCTACACTCAACACTTTGGAATAGATTGGGCTTCTGAAAACTGAGTGCATGCCAAAATGTAATAGTTTCAGGTTCAAATTAGTTGGATGGCTTTCAATTGAATAATCAGATATCTTTCTCTCATTCTTCTGTATTTATTACTCAGATAAAAGAATTGAACAGCAAATTGTTGAACAGGCTGACTTCTAAGTATAGTACAAACTATGCTAATAGGGAGAGCTGCAGAAGTTGGCACTACTGTATTTTGAGGATAGAATCTGCATCCTTCTGCACAGTGATAATTAGAGGGCACAGAATTAGCATTAGATGTTCCACAGTCTGACAAAAAAAGGAGGAATAAATAGTCCTTGTCTGCTGCTTAGCTACTGTTTTCAGAAAACAGAGACAAAATGTCTTCCAAAGTCCTGAACTCATTCTGCTCTTATTTTTGTTGTAGTGCTAGTGCAGCCATATCTTGAGGGAATCTTTGTAAAAATAATTTATGTTTTAGCAGTGTCTTTTCTGGTGGTGAATGGCTCATAATTATGATGTGAGATGTTTACAAGCAAAATCATTGTTCCTACTCAATGGTACCAGCTGTTATTAAAAGACTCTAATAACCTTCATAAATTCCTTAGCTGTTATTAGTGATTCAGATCTGAATTTCTGATATCATCAGCATGAATTTGTGAAATATTAAATTTATTATGCATATAGGCATACATCTATGCTGTCTTATTAAGGGTTGTATGTTAAGAGAGGGATGCCTATCCTATTTCCGCTCTTCCTTAAGTGGCTGCAAATGGCCACTGGTTTAGATTATAAATTATGTGCAAATAGGTATGACAGTTTTTATTTGTCATAAAATGCTGAGATTCCTACATTATTGTTTTCGGCATACTAAACAGCTAGGACTTGAGCTGAGGGGCTTGAGTACTGAGCTGAGATACTGTACAGAGTACCCCTATTCTTTAAAGTAACTGTAACCCTAATGAGTGTATGAAGCCAGTTTACTGTGAAAGTAAAATTTCTTCTTGCACTTGGCATTAAATAGTATATGAATATACTCTTATTCTTGAGTAGTGTTTTATCACTCTCATTCACTGTAAACTTAAGTTTTAAAGACAGAGAATACTTAATTTTGTACTTTTTTTACTTCCTGATTTGATTTCAGTGCACTAGAGATCCCTAACAATGACGCTGGACATTTGAGAGGATGTTTTGGTTTCCAATGGGAATTGCAAAACAAAGATCAAAGAATTATTGCTAGGCTGCTCTCCATAATATTTGGGAGGTCATGGAGAACAGGAGGGGTGCCTGAGGACTGAGGGAAGGCCAGTGTCACTCCAGTCTTCAAAAAGGACCCAGGGAACTACAGGCTGGTTAGTCTCTCCTCTATCCCTGGTAAGGTGTTAGAGCAAATGGTTCTGGACGTCATCTCAAAACATGTGAAAGCAAAGAAAGTCATCGGGAGAGGTCAGCATGGATTCACCAGGGGGAAATCATGCTTGACCAATATGATTACCTTCTATGACATCGTAACTGGCTGGTTAGATGAGAGAAGAGCAGTGGATGTTATCTACCTTTACTTCAGCAAGGCTTTTGACACTGTCTCCCACAACATCCTAATTAGGAAACTCAGGAAGTGTAGACTACATGAGTGGACAGTGAGGTGGATTGAGAGTTGGCTGTGTGACAGAACTCAGAAGTTCGTTATCAATGGAGCAGGGTCGAGTTGGAGGCCTGTAACCAGTGGTGTCCCCCAGGGTTCAGTACTTAGTCTGATCTTGTTCAACATATTCATCAATGACCTGAACAAGGGGACAGAGTGTATCCTCAGCAAGCTTGCAGATGATACCAAACTGGGAGGGGTGGTGACACTCCAGAGGACTGTGGTGCCATCCAGTGTGACCATCAGCCCAACTGAAGTACATCTACATGAACGCATGGAGCAACAAACAAAGAGGAGGTGGAAGCCATTGTGCAGAAAGAAAACTGTGATATCATCACTATCACAGAAACATGGTGAAACAAGTTACATGACTAGAGGGTTGTAATCAATGGCTACAAACTCTTAGAGGGGATAGGCAAGGTAGCAGGGGTGGTGGAGTCACCCTGTATGATAAAGAGTGCTATGAATGCCTTGAAGTTAACGATGCTGAAAACAGTATTGAATGTTCGTGGGTAAGAATCAAGGGGAAGGCCAACAAAGCAGACGTTTTGGTGGGAGTGTGTTATAGACTGCTTAATGAGGATGAAGAAACAGACAAAGTATTCTGTAGGTATTTGAGAGTAGTTTCTTGATCTCTAGGCCTTGTCCATGTCGGGGACTTTAACTTCCCAGATGTCAGCTGGAAATATAATACAGCAGAGAGGCAACAGTCCTGGAAGTTCCTAGAGTGTATAGAGGATAATTTCCTGACACAGCTGGTGAGGGACCTTACTAGGAAAGGTGTCTTGCTGGACCTGCTCTTTGTCAACAGAGATAGGCTTGTGGAGGATGTGGTGGTTGGAGGCTGTCTTGGCCATAGTGACCATGAGATTATTAAGTTCTCTGTTCTTGGAGAAGTAAGGAGAAAGGTCAACAGAACTGTCAACTGGGACTTCCGGCAGGCAAACTTTGACCTGTTTTGGAGACTCGTAGATAGAGTCCCTTGGGAAGCAATCCTGAAGGGCAAAGGAATCCAGGAAGGCTGGACATTCTTCAAGAAGGAAGTCTTAAGGGCACAGGAACAGGCCACACCCTTGTGCTGAAAGATGAGTTGGCAGGAAAGCCCAGCCCGACTGAATAAAGAGATCCGGCTGCTACTCAGGGGAAAAAGGAACATGGCCTTTGGAAAAAGGGGCAGGCCACTCGGGATGACTATAAGGATGTTGTGAGGCTGTGCAGGGAGAAAATCAGGAGGACCAAAGCCCAGCTTGAAATCAACCTGACTGCAGCTGTCAAACATGACAGGAAACACTTCTATAAATATATCAACAATGAAAGGAGGACTAATGAGAACCTCTATCCCTTATTGGATGCAGGGGGAAACATAGTCACCAGGGATGAGGAGAAGGCTGGAGTATTTAATGCCTTCTTTGCCTCAGTTTTCAGTAGTAGGTCCACTTGTTCTCTTGATTCTCAGTCCCCTGAGCTGGCAGACAGGGATGGGGAGCAGTTTGAAGCCCAATAATCCAGGACAAGATGGTTAGTGGCCTGCTGCAGCACATAGATATACACAAGTCTATGAGGCCGGACGGGATACACTCAAGGGTATTGAGGGAGCTTGCAGAAGCACTTGTCAAGCCACTTTCCATCATTTATAAGCAGTCCTGAAGGGAGGTCCCAGTTGACTAGAGATTGGCAAGTGTGACCCTGATCTACAAGAAAGGCCAAAAGGAGGATCCAGGGAACTACAGGCCTGTCAGTCTGACCTCGGTGACAGGAAGGTTATGGAGTAGACCATCTCAAGTGCCATTATGCAGCACATGCAGGATAACGAGGTGATCAGGCCCAATCAGCACGGGTTTATGAAAGGCAGGTCTTGTTTGACAAACCTGATCTCCTTTTATGACAGGGTGATCTGCTTATTGGATGACAGAAAGGCTGTGGATGTTGCCTACCTTGATTTTAGCAAGACATTTGACACCGTTTCCCCATAGCATGCTCCTGGAGAAATAGGCTGCTCATGGTGTGGATGGGCATACACTTCACTTGGTTAAAAACTTGTTGGATGGCCAGGCCCAAAGAGTTGTGTTCAATGGAGTTAAATCCAATTGGTGGCTGGTCATGAGTGGTGTTCCCCAGGGCTCAGTGCTGGGGCCGCTCCTGTTTAACGTCTTTATCAATGATCTAGACAAGGGGATAGAGTGCACCCTTAGTAAATTTATGGAGAGGGTAGGGAGCCTCTACAGAGGGATCTAGACAGGCTGGATCGATAGGCCATGGCCAATTGCCTGAGTTTCAATAAGGCCAAATGTCGGGTCCTGCACTTCAGTCACAACAACCCCCCTGCAGTGCTACAGGCTTGAGGAGGAGTGGCTGGACAGCTGCCCATCAGAGAGGGACCTGGGGGTGCTGATGGACAGCTATCTGAACATGAGCCAGCAGTGTGCCCAGGTGGCCAAGAAAGCCAACAGCATCCTGGCCTGTATTGGGAATAGTGTGATCAGCAGGACCAGGGGGGTGATCCTGCCCCTGTACTCCCATGGGTGAGGCTGCACCTCGAGCACTCTGTGCAGTTTTGGGCCCCTCACTAGGAGAAAGGACATTGAGCTATTGGAGTGTGTCCAAAGAAAAGCAACGAAGCTGATGATGGGTTTGTAGCATATGTCTTATGAGGAGTGGCTGAGGGAGCTGGGTTGTTTAGTCTGGAGAAAAGGAGGCTGAGGAGAGACCTTATCACTCTCTACAACTGCTTTAAAGAAGATAGTAAAGAGGTGGGGATAGGTCTGTTCAATGAAGTTACAAGTGATAGGAGAAGAGGTAATGGCTTCAAGTTGTGCCAAGGGAGGTTTAGATTGGATGTTAGGAAGAATTTCTTCACTGAAAGGGTTATGAGGCATTGGAACAGGCTGCCCAGGACACTGGTGGAGTCACCATCCCTGGACATATTTAAGAGTATATATGTAGTATTTAAGGATATGGTTTAGTTAAGGACTCATCAGTGTTGTGTTGATGGTTGGACTTGGTGATCTTTAAGGTCTTGTACCAACCAAAATAATTCTGTGATTCTGTGATTCTGTAGTGGAGTCCCCTTCTCTGGGGATACTCAAGACCCGCCTGGATGCAGTACTGTGTGATGTGCTCTAGGTGATCCTGCTTTAGCAGGAGAGATGGACTAGATGATCTCTAGAGGCCCCTTCCAACTCTGACAATTCTGTGATTCTGTGAAACTCTGTGATTTGTGACCCTAATTTAACAAAAAATAAACAAGTATGTACAACTGTAGGAAATAAAGAATTATTATTTTGCTAATAGGTTAATAAATTAATGTAAAATGTTATTGTTTGTTAATTACATATACCTAGTGTTATTATATTTCTCATATGTTCAAGGCCAGGTTGGATGGGGCTTTGAGCAACCTGGTCTAGTGGGAGGTGTTCCTTCCCATGGCAGGGGACTTGGAACAAGATGATCTCTAAGGTCCCTTCCAACCCAAATCATTCTATGGTTCTATGATTCTATGATTCTGTGATTCTATGTAATGGAAAAAGCTATGTGCATGAATCACCAAGTTTGGAACTTCTTTAATATTTACCAAACATGCTGCTGATTTTTATTGTTAACAATGGAACTACTAAAACTTATTTGTGGCAGAAGGAATTTGACAAAATGAAGTGAAATGAATGAAACTTTGAAATGCTACCGTGACTGCCAAGGTAAGTACACTGAAACTTTGAGCTAATAACACGTACCTCCAGCATACTGATGTTTTTCAAGTAGATATTCTATCTAAGACATTTGATCTACAAAATGCATTGGTAGTATGACAATTAAATATTTTGTCTGGTTTTCAAAAGTGATTTTCCTGTAAAAACTGGGCCGTTACCTCCTCTGTGGGATAATCTAAAGGTGCACTAGGGTATAAGCACATCCATGTAGCCAGTTCAGATGTCCTGGTTACACAGCTGTCAGCTGATAGCGCTTGGGCTCAACTGAAATTCCTGCTCAGCATTTCCCTCAGCTGGCCTGCAGTATACACAGGATTTAAACAACCAAATAATATGCTGGTTTGACAAAACAACAGCAAGAAGTAGAATTAAAGTTTGAGTAAATCTAATCTTAAAAAATCTGTTTTAACACACCACTGGTAGAAGTGGCTTAAAATACTAAGAAACACTCTAACCTTTAGGCAAATAGTGTTTATATAAATGTTTGTCTGATTTGCAATTTCAATAACGAAGTACTTAAATCTACATGAATTGGCGTTATGCTTGTAATTCACAAGCTTGGCTTGGGTTGAAGGAGGGGTTGGGAGGGGGAACCTGAAGCTGAAGTTCCTTAGTGCTTTGGAGTTCAGTATAGCTGTGTTTTGAAAAGATGTTGGGAGTTCCCAAAGAAGAAGGTTGGTTTTTATTGTTCACTAATACCTCTGTTGCCAGACAAGGGGGCAGAGCTGGTCTCCCAAACTGTCTGTCATCCTTGTACAATGTGGAGAGTGGAGACCAGAGGAGTGCAAAATGAAATTTAATTGTATAACCAGGGACTCATTGTTAATGCTGTCAAGCATATGGCACAACTGTGAAATTTTTGTGCCAGGCCTGGTGAGGTAGTGGGAAAGCTCGCAAAACCAAGGAAGCCATTTGGACCAGTGGTATTGTTAGTAGGAAGAAGCAGACGATAAAACAATTTTATTTAAAAGCTTAGAAAAATAGTCCTGAGATTTATTACCTAAGCCACCACATGTACTGTACTATACTACATCATTGAGACAGCATTCTCTGATGTAACAAAGATATAAAATGTGTGTGGGTGTGTGGGGGAGAAAAGAGTAATGGAATTGAGGGCAAGTTGAATAAACTGTTGGAGATCTGGAGTTGGCTTTTTTTTTTCCTCTCATTGCAGAGTGTAAAATCCTAATATGCCCCTTCACCGAACATCTCTTAAAAATAATGGTAGGCTCAGAAGGGCTGATTTTTTGCCACATAACAAATCCCTGGCAAGACATTCCCTGTATATGGAAAGATAGTTTAAATTTTGTCTTTCTTTTCCAGAGAGTTGTTGTTGTCAGTGCTGTGAAGGTTAGTGACCTAGGGATTGGGTGTGGAGAGGGGAGAGGTTCAAGCTACTTTGGCAGACTTCAGATTATTAGCAGGAAGAAGCCAGGAGGAAACATGCAGTTTTTGGAGCCCTGTTCATTCCTCCTAGAGCAAAATGAGAATCATGCAGGGGTTTTGGTAGTGCAAATGGCCATTCTGGATATGAAGTTTGTGCTCTGCTTAGATGGTTCCCTCAGACCACAAGGTTTTTATGTTGCCTCCCAGTCATCATTTGAGAAGTCCTCCATAGCTGTATGTGAAAGGGATTGCCCTGATGGTGGGACTGGGAATATATGTCTGCTGTAGAGAAGGCAGGAAGGGAAGTGAGGTGGTCAGTGCTGGCAGACACCCGCTGCATCAGAAATATATTTGAAACCTGCTAAATGTTAGTCAAATGTTGTAGCTGTCACCTGCTTTGCATTGTAATTGCACAAGAATCAAAAGCCTTGCAAGAACACTGAAAAAAGTGGTTTTATTTGTAAAACTGAAAAGGTGTATTAAATACCAGTTTTGAAAAATCAAAATGCTTCCATGCTGTGCTAAATGCGTTCTTCTCATAGCAAGGATTCAGGTAGTAGATGTAACTGCAAAAAGGAAAAGATGAGGGGAGAATCAATGTCTGTCTAATTTCTGTGAACCTTCACCAAGCCAAGTTTTTCTAGATCTAAATTTCTGGATATCATCTATCTTTTTTTATAAAAAGCTAGCAATATATAGGTGCAGATAATTTTTTGTCTTCAAATAAGATAAACTCTGAGGTTTGAAATATGACTGGCTATTTATGAACAGGGAAAGGGAAGAGGAAAAGAAAAAAATTACTTTTATAGCAATAGATTTTTTACTACTTGGATTTTGACTTTGTAGAACAACATTTCTAATGATTTTTTTTCCTGCCTCTAAAACAATGTCATTTTATTGAACATGTTTGATGCAAAACCAGCAAAAAAAATGGTAGAGGTACAAGTGAATAACAATTCAATGAGGGAGGAAATGAAACCGTTCCCCTACTCTCCTCTCAGATCAGAAACTAAGAAGTGTAATAAATGTTAAGATATCCGGGCAAGTTTCTTGCAAAAATGTGGTTTTAACTGGCAAGTAAATTCTTGCACAGGAGGACTGTTGATTTTCCTGGAAATTTTTATTTAAACACAAATTCAGACTAGAAAATTACGTTACAGTCAAATAAAGGAATATTTTGATAAAGCAGAATTTGCTGTTAAAATACATATTTGCTACAGCACATTTGTTACATGATTTGGAGCAAAATCTTGTAAGTGAAAAGTGCAGACCTTCCTTTCCATGACAGTTACAAATGTATCTTAAGAAAGGATTAACAGAGCCTTTATTTAAGCAGCAAGCAGAAGGCAAGTGTGGATTTGGGTGCTTGATAACACAATTTAGGTCTTGTAATGTAGCAGAGGCAAAAAGGCTAGCTTTTAACCCTTAAAAATTACCCTGATCTGTTGGACTTATATGTTGATATATATACCTGGACCTACCTGGACCTGTGCAAAGCCTTCAACACTGTCCCACATGAGATCCTGGTATCGAAACTAGAATGATACAGGTTCAATGGATGGACTACTCGTTGGGTAAAGAACTAGCTGGATGGTCTCACTCAAAGAGCTGTGATCAATGGGTCAGTGTCCAGATGGAGACCTGTGACAAGTGATGTTACTCAAGGGTCAGTACTGGGACCGGTGCTGTTTAACATCTTTGTCAGCAACAGGGACAGTGGGATTGAGCGCACCCTCACCAAGTTTGTTGACGACAACAAACTGTGTGGTGAGGTCTACAGGCTTGAGGGAAGGGATGCCATCCAGAGGGACCTTGACAGGCTTGAGAAGTGGGCTCATGCAAACTGCATGAAGTTCAACAAGGCCAAGTGTAAGGTTCTGCACCTGGGTCAAGGCAATCCCAAGCAAAAATACAGGGTGGGTAGAGAATAGATCAAAAACAGTCCAGAGAAGAACTTGGGGGTACCAGTGAATGAAAAGCTCAACATGAGCCAGAAAGCCAACCTTGTCTTGGGCTGCATCAAAAGAAGCTGTAAGGGTTGTGCCCCTTACCACAGAAAGTATGCCTCCCATGAAACTGTTTCACTGTATAGGGGAGACTAGATGGAAGCTGCGCTTGCAACGGTTAGTGTCTATGGCACCGAGAGCCAGGCTTCTCGGGGAGGGGCCTGCTTCCCTGTCAGCGCTCTGATTGGCTGAGCCAGGCTTTGTATGCAAATAATATTACATTAATACATTGCGGCACCTGAGATGGGTCACCCTAACCTCGAGGAAAGTCCCTGAACGGGGGGGGGGGGGGGGAGGGGGGGGCAGCTTCTACCCTTATAGACAGAGTAAGTAGGAGGAGATGGAGCTGGATCTTTGTGGGACCCGAGGGAGCTGGAAAGCTACAATCCCACTGCTTCTGCAAGAGCGGAAAGCTGCTCCTGGAAGAGGATGGGAGCACCGACCGCGCCGTGACTGAGGGGAGCAGGGTGGAGCTGAGAGAGCTGGGGGCCAAGCTAGGTTCGTGAGGGGACGAGGTGCCGAACTGCAGCTGGACCGACCTGAAGCGGGAGGGGCCGAGACCCAGCCGGGCTGCCGCGGCACGGGTGCTGCCGCGTGCCACCGCTGGGCGCTGCCGCCGCCGCCCGAGCGTCGAGCACTGCCGCGCGCCGCCGCCTGAGGCACGAGCGCTGCCGCTCACGTGGTGCGTGTCGCTGCCCTCCAGCCCCGTCAGCAGCTGCTGGAGTTCGCCCGGGAGCCGCCGCTGATGCTAAGAACCCCCCCTGCAAATCTTTCCTTTCATAATCTTCTCCCTATCTTTTGCACCCCTGTGGCTTGTATTATATTTATATTTGTACATTTTATTCTGTCTATAAAGCAACAACATACAGAAACCTTCACTCAGTGTCCTCATTCCCTTTTTGAGCGAGAGTGTGTACTACCCGTGGGGGGGGTTTCAACAGGTATCAAGTAAAATCAGGAGGGGTTAACCACTCGAACCCCCTTCTCTCCTCTTTGAACCTTTACAGAAGCATGGCCAGCTGATCAAGGGAGGTGATTCTTTCCTTTACTCCACTCTTGTGAGACCCCAGCTGGCGTACTGTGTCCAGTTCTGGGGCCCCCAACATTAGAAGGACATGGAGCTCCTGGGAAAAGTCCAGAGGAGGGCCACAAAGACGATCAGAGGATTGGAGCACCTCTCCTGTGAAGGCAGGCTAAGAGAGTTGGAGTTGTTCAGCCTGGAGAAGAGAAGGCTTTGGGGAGACCTTCTAGTGGCCTTCCAGTACCTGAAAGGGGCTGTGACATTCAAATGTATAGTACTTGTCTCAAACAATCCAAGAGATAAGCAGTGTACTTTGGCACTCAGGATGTCTGGTGTTTGTCCTGAGACATCTGAGAGGTAAACACGAATTGTTGCAGGACTAAAGAGATGTCTCAGCAACCCAGTAAACCTTTTACTCCCCTGCGATGTGTACTGGGGAATGTGGTGTGGGACATGCTGAGACTGAAGACAAAGGAACTCTATAGCTGGTGCTGGAGCAGAATATCCAGTGATAACCAGGCCTTGAGATTTCATGAAAACCACTGACTTTAACAGGAAAAGATAAGAAGTGCCAGTCTCGTCACCTCCTAGGACCGAACCTCTACTGCACTAAACTAATTCTGTGGTGCCGAGTTGTCTCAAACTCCTGTTTACTGTTGATCAGTGGCTTATCTTATTAAACAAAGACTATCTGCAGGACTTAGTCCTGGCACCATACCCCCCCATGCCCGCTCCTAACTCTGAGGCACAAGAAGACAGAGGACAGGGAGAAATGGGGGGGAGTGGGTAAGAACTGTATAAAAATTTGGCACACTATGGGTGCAGCGAAGCTCTTCCTCACTGCAGCACTCCCTCACCAAAGCACTTCCCCAACGACAACATCGCTGGACCACGGTGGTAACTATTGTCTTGCTAATCTCCGTAATTCTGCTTTCTCCTTTCTTTTCTGTTTCTGTTTTCCTCCCTGTCCTATCTGCTCTAGGGACTTTGCTGTGTAACTCCAATGAAGTTCAGTGTGCACGTGACATCTGACCTCATTTGTGTCTTAATTTCACCATTTGGGATCACCTTTAAACCTTTTCACAGGTCCTGCTGGACAAACGGGTGCAGCTGCTGTGTGGCTTATACCAGGAGAGGGAAGGCAGAGTCCAGCTGCCCCAGCCTCCCACTGCAGTGAGGAGTGTTAGAAAGCAAGGGGGCTCTGCCCCATCTCTCGTAAGACCGCACACCAGCTCCAGTGTCTGTTTGTGCACCTTTGCTTTGTTCTGGCGAGATCATAAAAAATTGCCACGTATCTGAATATCGGATCGTGACAGGGGCCTACAAAAAGGAAAGCTGGAAAGGGACTTTTAGAAGTGTTTGTAGTGAGAGGACAAGAGCAATGGATTAAAACTGGAAGAGGGGAGATTTAAGTTAGACATTAGGAAGCAATTCTTGACTGAGAGAGTGGTGAGACACTGACAGATGTGTCCCAGAGACGTTGTGGATGCGCTCTCCCTGGAAGTGTTAAAAGGCCAAACTGGATGGGGCTTTGAGCAACCTGATCCAGTAGGAGCTGTCCCTGCCCATACATGGGGGTTGGAACTAGGTGATATTTAAAGTCCCTTCCAACTCAAACCATTCTATGATTCTGTGATATTTCAGGTTCTGACTTGTGCAATTATTATTACAATTTATTAGTTTCAAGTCAGTTTGCTGACTACTCCTTCCTAAAATAACAAAAGGTTTTTTATGTCTGTTCTCTTCTGTACATTACAGATCCTTGATAGACCAAGTCTCAGTAAGTGTCTGAAGTGTATGAGGCAACGTGGGACACATAGCCTGTAAAGTGACTGAATTATTATAGAAAAGTTGAGCTTTAAGATTATTTTAAGACACATTAATAATTCTAAAATACGTAATTTCAATTATATTTGTGACCAGAAATGTCTGAGCGTATAATAATTTTTCTCTTTGGTTTTTTTCTTTGGTTGGGTTTTTCTACCTTGTTTTGTTTTTTTCCCAGCGATTTGATTTTTTTACTGTGTTCTTAACAAGAAATAAAAGCACATGTTGAAATTCTTGTTTTCCAGTTAGGCCTATAATATTAAAAATCATTACTAAGCCTGTGAAAGAAGTAAGTATCAACATTCCATGTTTTTTTCAGATTTAAAATTATTTTAGGTTTTATTTTCATTGTGTTAAATTTAGGTAATTATCAGATGTGATGCCTTCTTTAATTTTGCAAGCAAAGGTACATAGCACGAAAAGAAGGTGGCTTACAGTAGTGACTGATGAAGTAATTGTTCAATTCTATTTATACTATAGAAGGTAGTTTTGTAAAAAAGTTTTACACACTTTGCTCAAAATCATCTTTTCAGAAGACAGATTGTTTTCTTTTCATCTTGTACAGTTAAAAAAATCTCAGTATTCTAAAATATCTTTTTGAAATAATAGGACATTCTCATAAATAATTAAATTTAGCATGGCAAAAGATGCTTTCTTGTTTACATTATTAATCTGAATTAAATGAAGTGAAATAATTTTCATTATGTCAGGGAAATGGGACATCTTATTCATCAGCACATGACCTCTCTTTTGTGACAACCTAAGAAAAAGATTGTGATGTTGCTATGGGTCTATCCTTCGAGGAAATTTTCTAGAATATTTTGGCAAAGGAATTATTGTGTAACTCAGCTACAAGAATCATAATTTTACTGTGAAAATTTTAATATCTCAGGGGCTGGCCTTTCTTTAAAATTCTCACCTATTTCTCATATATGTTGCCCTAAATCAAAATTAGTACTAGCTCTCCTCCTATTTCCATTAAAAACTCCTTTTTAGTGAAGGCAGCCAGGAGCTGTGCATGCACCTCCTCACCTACTTATCTTTACCAAAGTAACCAACCCCTGGCTCCGAAGAATTATCTGACTTCTCTGTGGAAAGGTTATTGTCTTAATGGCCAAGAAAGAGAAGGGTGCCTGCAGTGATTCCTGGAAAAGGACTATGTAATATGTCCAGAATTTTCAGTCAGTGTGCACTTAATTCACCAAAGTGGAACCATGACCTGAGGTCCATTTCTTTCTACTGCCAAAAAAAAAAAAAAAGATTATAGAAGACTATGAAACAAATTGGAGAAAGGAGTAGAAGAGCATGAGGGTGGTAAGACGCTGAAACAGGTTGCCCAGGGAAGTTGTAAAAGCCCCATCCCTGGAAGTGTTCAAGGGCAGGTTAGATGGGGCTCTAAGCAACGTGGTGTAGTGGGAGGTGTCCCTACCCATGCAGGGCACTTGGATCTAGATGATCTTTAAGGTCCCTTCCAACTCAAAACTTTCTACGATTCTGTGATTCTATGAAGCAAAAGCATGAGCTGAAGGCTGGACTTGATGATCTTAAAGGTCTTTTCCAGCCGTGGTGATTCTGTGATTCTGTGATTCTGTTGTTGCAGTCTTGTCTAGGTAAGGTCCCAAATGACGAGAGAAAGATCTCTTTTCCGCAGAGCTGTTTTACAGATGGTGTCTTGGGCCACAACAACCCCAGACAATACTACAGGCTTGGGAAGGAGTGACTGAAAAGCTGTTCAGCAGGAAGGGCCCTGGGGGTTCTGGTGGATAGGCAGCTGAATGTGAGCCAGCAGTGTGCCCAGGTGGCCAAGGCGGCAAATGGCATCCTGGCCTGTATTAGAAATAGTGTGGCAAGCAGGACCAGGGAGGTGATCATCCCTCTGTGCTCGGCATTGGTGAGGCCACACCTCGAATATTTTGTCCAGTTTTGGGCACCTCAATACAAGAAAGACATCGAGGTGCTGGAGTGTGTCCAAAGAAGGGCAATAAAGCTGGTGAAGGGCCTTGAGAACAAGTCTTATGAGGAGCGGCTGAGGGAACTGGGGCTGTTTAGTCTGAAGAAAAGGAGGCTGAGGGGAGACCTCATCACCCTCTACAACTACCTGAAAGGACATTGTAAAGAGGTAGGCGCTGGTCTCTTCTCACAAGTAACTGGTGACAGAACAAGAGGAAATGGCCTCAAGCTGCACCAGGGGAGGTTTAGCCTGGACATTAGGAAGAACTTTTTCACTGAAAGGATTGTCAGGCATTGGAACGTGCTGGCCAGGGAGGTGGTTGAGGCACATTCCCTGGATGTGTTTAAGAGTCATCTAGCTTAGTGCTGGACTTGGTAGAGTAGGGTTAATGGTTAGACTACATGATCTTGAAAGTCTTTTCCAAAATAAGTGATTGTGTGATTCTGTGATCTTCAAGCTTGATTCCAGTTTCACCCAGTAGTATTTCTCCTTTTTTTTTTCCATCTCAACATCTCTATTGTTTTCTTCCTCTTGAGTTACATCTAGTTGGGCTTTTAGTGAATGTTGCTTTATCCTCACAATGCTAAATCCCATCTTTCTTTGAATTTCTGTCACCCCCTTTTTTTTCTTTTCATTTTTTTTGCGGGCACACATAATATTACTGATATCCCTTGATATACAATAAGTAATTAAATTCGTTCTGGTTTTCTTATTTTTTTGGGATTTGTGTTCCAAGTAGGGCTTTTATGTAATTTTGACTTGGGGAAATGAAACCTTCATACTTTTTGAGACCCTGAACTCTTTAGTTTGATGGAATTTGCTTACCAGAGACCTTACTTCTTCACGGATTGACATTTTTGCAATAAAAGCCTATTCTAACTACTTGTTTTTAGCTTTCAATCTATTTATTTAAATAAATAATCGTACAGCCACTTAATCCAAGTATAGTTTCCATTATTTCATTCCTGCTTGCTAAGCTAGGTCTAAAGTAAAGTATTTCCTTGTTTTGTTTTGTTGTTGTTTTTTTGTTTTGTTTTGTTTTGTTTTGTTAGTTCATTAAATGTTTTTCATTTATTTTTTCAAGTTCTCCTAGCTAATGCATCTAGAAATTACTGGGCCTACCATTGTTAGTAGCACTTTCATTTCTGAAGTATTTTTGGGATATTAGTTTTCCATAATGACAGAATTCTTGTCAGTAATTTCCTCTCCTGTAATAATGTTGAGATCTTTGCCTATATCCAAATGGGACTGTAGTTGTGATTAGCAGACTTATTCTACACTCACATTTGGCTCTTTTAATAATATATAATATTTAATTTAATAATAATTATTATTTAGCAAAATAATTTTCTCCCAGTTAGTTTTTAAATACATGAATGCCCAACAGTTTTATTTCCACTCTAACAATTTTTTCCTCACAATACCTGTATTCAGAAGTTTTTGTTTATGTTACACTTAACTTTATGTTTTGTACATGTCACTCTAGTTTGTTCAGTGTGCTGTTTAGCCTTCTTGCATAATTCTGCAGAAGTTTTGCATATGTCTCATTGGCTTGATTAGTTTTCCAAGCCAAGTCTGTCAGCCTTTTCACCCTCTGTATTTCCTACTTTATTTTTGCTCTCCACTTACTGATATTTTCTGTCACTTTTGTGGATTTTTTTCTAAGTTTTATGTGGATTTTTATATTGTATTTTAGCTTATTTTCTACCTTCTGTGACATAGAGTTATGAAAACAAGCCTTTCTTTACTCTATATTTAACTCCCTTCAGCCTCCCACTGGGTCTGACCTAAGAAAGCCATTTTTGGACTGCACATATTCAAAGTCCTTTTCCCATTTTTGCCATCTGACAGCTAAAGGCTGTCTAGCTCACCAGTTGTTGTTTTTTATTATTATGTAATTCATATTTTCCAATAAGCAAAATAATTCCACTGCAACTCACCTGAGTGTCTTTTTCTGTGAAATTTCTTCCCCAAAACGTCAGAGTTAAAATTTGCCTGGAAACAGCCTTTCTCAAGAGTGGCTTAGCTTGATCAGTTACAATCTCCCACCACCATCTTGTTAGGATACTTTTCAGCATTTAGAGAGCACTTTGTAACATTACTTTGGCTGATAGCTGGATATTCTGCCTTTGGTCTTTACAATACATTTAATGTATTTCTGTTCTCCAAAACCTTGCTTCTTGCATTGCCTCTGATTGCAGCTACATAGTTCATTGGTCACTTTCATTAGCTAAAGCCCTTACAGGCACAAAGGCTGTTTAAAAAAAAAAAAAAAGCCCAAATTTATTGGGATTGTGGCATAAGATAGTACTCTAATTAATTCTTTCAGACAGGATGATGTCCAAATATTGATAGAAATGGTTCCTGCTGCCTTCAACAAGATCAGGTGAAACTCTCGAACCATTTTTTACACTCAGCTGATCCTGCATGACCACTCCAGAACATGTATGATCCTTCCTAACGGTTTAACGTGGTTTACATACAATGTATCTCCTAAACATAATAACGTATATGAAGAACTATTGTACATGAGCATATCTGAATCTGCAGGAAGAGTTTCAACTGACTATAACTGTCATGTTTCTGCAATCCTTTTTTCATTCTGCAGAGGAATCTCCTAGGGAGTATTTGTAAGGACAGGTGGGATTTCTCCGCCCAGGATGTTAAAATCACCATACGGAAACATTCAAACTGATCAATGCACTTTGATCACCTTTCAGGAGACATCTTCAAGTCAGTCCAAAATTCCCACCTGAAGCACTCCTGGTCCTAGTAGTCAGATACTTTGTTCTGAATATGGCTAGGATTTCAGGGAATCACCTTTGTTGTAGTCAACACAGTGTTTCAAATTGATCAATTTTCCCACCTATGCAGATGGCTGTCTGGGATGTTCCTAGATCATGCAGGGAATTCATTCCTTAAGTTTCCTGGTTGCACACACAGGCACGTGCCTTATGTTAAACTAGGCCACATTTATAGTTATAGGACGATTCTGAATTTCAACCTCACATCTCAGCTATAAACTAAGTTCTGCATCTCTCACTATACTCTCCTCATCTTCTGTAAGTTTCTTAAATCTCATTTTCTGTCCAGCTGCCTCCAATCTATCTTTAAATTCATCTGTTTTCCTACTATACTTCTTCTTAGCTGTCAATTTTTCCATTAGTTAATTTTGGAAAGGATTCAGACATAATTAACTTCTAACAGATAACCATTCGAAGAAGAGAGAGCTTTACATCTAATAAGGAAACTTTTCTGCATGTGGAAGTTTACAACTGAGCGAGAATTTGTTGAAACTGTATCACTATAATGTTGCAGATGAGGAAAAAACACAAGTTGTCAACTATTCCAAGGTTTTAGCAGTTCTGGGTTTCAGAATGTCTTGCCTTATTTCCAGATGAACTGAAAGGACACAGAGAACATCAGAATTAAAGATAAGAATCTGCATTGATGAGAATGAGAGAAGCAAAGAGGCACAGGTGGTTGTATTGTGTAAAGAATCATCACAACCTTCAGAGTTGGCATAAGAAAGTGTAGGACAAGTACAGTCTTAAATTCAGAGGCAGAAATGAATGAAAAGGAGTGATTAGGCCTTGGGTGAAAGAAAGCGTGAGTTTATATTTTCCTTCCAAATGTAATTGACTTTTTCTTAGTTTATTTTTGTTCTTGAAAAATTCCTTGATTTGATCTCCACTAGAATGTCCCTTAGGAGAATGAGAGACAAAGTACACAAGCTGAAATGCGAAATCCACTAGCTTTCCTATTAAATGAGTGAAGCTAACCAGCAGATTCCTAACACTACTTTTCTGGCATCTTTTCCATTTATTTGTGATACCTTCTTTTTCTTAATTAATAGTCCTTTCTTAGGAAGGACTAATATTGTCCCTTTTTCCAGACTTTATGCTTGATTTTACAGTGTAGTCTATTCCGATCGCTGCTCAGAAAATGGATTGACACTTGAAGGCTGGAGACTTTGAACAGTATTTTCAAACATTTTGCTTGTTTAAGCACTTACATTCCTTAATTTTTCACCTGTGTGTCTTAATACTTTGGGATTACTTTGTTTAATGGTCCTTGTCTCATAGAGGCTGGATGTTGGCCATACTGGTGACCCACTGCTGCTCTCTGTATCTCCCCCTTTCCTGTGTCTTCTTTGGGGAAGACAGAAGTAACAGCTACAGGATGCAAACATGCATGTGGCCAATCTTCTCCTGAGTAAAGGCTGTAGATTGCACAGCTGCAGTTCCTTAGTGGAGGCAGATGAACTGTGACCTAGTGCCGATGGCCACGTTGGGTTACCTCATCCCACAAGTCACCACCCACTGCTGCAGCCAGCCAGCCAGAGGGATGCAGTGAACAGGCGACCTTTCATTGACACTTCATGAATTAACAGCTGGGGGCTGCTCAAGAGGAGCACAGTTGGCATCTCTTCCTCCTTGGAGACCCAATGTTTGAGATCCCTATGGCAGAAATTCAGGGAAAAGAGGATGGATTACAACAAGCCTTTCCTTGCTGTTTTGGAATTGTGTTGTCCTTTTGGCAACAGTGCATTTTTTGTTTTGGGTTTTTGCTTCTGTGCTACTAGGTTAGTATATTACCTAAAAAGATAATCCTCTTCATGCAATATGCTTGAGGGAAAGTGCTGAAGATGAATTCCCATTCTTCTTGCATGACATCCTTTTGGTTCTTATTAAAAGATGACTGCATGTCTCTGTTTCTTATCATCCATGTTTTATACTTTAGCTTTCTAAAGCAGTGATGTGCACAGCGGTGAGCAAATGCTTCCTGCCTTCTGTCTTGCTCACTTGAGATCTGTTCCTATTATGTGATTTGTCAGGCTGCTCTCAGTAAGACTGTGGTTTTACTTTCAGATTAGAAATTGAGTGATGAATCAAGCAAAAAGTAGCTGAGCACTGACTTGCTGTTGGATGTCAGAGCAGCAAAAACTATTTGTTAATTCCCTGCAAATAAAGTAGCATTCAATACAGTGGGACAAAAGCTATTGAGAAGCTAATTTGATGTAATGATCTCTTAATACAGAAGAAAAAAATTCTCCAGGGCAGAAGATTTTTTAAACTGAAGCAAGGTTCTCACAATATTCCAGCATCAATGCCCTACCTTGAGTGAAGGGTAAAGAAGAGGTGCTAGGCAGGGAGGAATATATGATATGATATGATATGATATGATATGATATGATATGATATGATATGATATGATATGATATGTCTGATCCTAGTTACTAGTATATAGCCTTTGCATAAATTATTTTATACAGATAATTTTTCATGTCAGTAGAACTGCATTTAATATTTGAATCAGACTTTGTGATTTTCTATTCCACACAGATATTTATGACTGTGAAAAGAAAACAGAGGCTTTGAAAATTCCCATTGTACTGAAAGGCATAAAATCTGACATTCTTATTTGAAAGATAACTAATAGCAGCTGCATCTGTGTTGTGCCTTTAAAAAGTGATGCAGGTAGTTCATAATCTGTGCTTATTTGTTTTGGAGTAGGCAAAGATCTGTCCACCTGCTTTTATTTTGAAAGCAGCTACCAAACTGGACATTTACAAGTCTTTATTTTGTAGTAGCTACTTCTATGGCTTCCTTTTCTTAGTTATTTTGGTAGAATTATATTTACAAATTAAATAAAGGAAATCCATGGATCAGTAGAATTTTTTTTCAAAACTCAAATGAACTTCAAGTGAAGTGAAAAATGAAAAAGGTAATAGCTTGAAATAAAATAGAAGGTTTTTGTTTATATTGGCTTCCGTTTATTTTTGTCCAGCCACATTTATAGCAGTTTTCTGTATGATATTAGTCTTAGACAGGAGTTTATTAAATAAGCCTATTTCTAAAAGAAATAGTACTGAAGATAAAATTTACTCAACTTCTGTCTGTATTTTATCTGGGAAGTTAATTCTAGAAAGAGCTGCATGCTCCTCATTCAATGAGTCTTGGCTAGGTATGTTTATATGGGTAAGGAGAAAACTTTGGAAGATACAGATTCTATATTTAGTTTGTATAAATCCCTTAAAGCTTTCTGTTATTTACCTCAAATTTCGTCTGAACCACCAGAATCTGCAGAATTTAGCTGAGAATTGCTTGAAAAATTACAGGAGGACTGCTAGGATTGTCTGCTCCTTCTTGATCTGTGATGGCTATAAAAGCAGTTGGTCTTCCATAATGGAGTTTTAGCACTTTTCTCCCCTGGGAGAAATTAAACTGATGGGAAAAACAGGAAACCAAATATATGAGCAACTTCAAAACCATTTGTGGTTTTGGTTTTAGAAAAATGAAGCTTTTTGTAGGTGGAGGCATGCATTTATTTTTCTGAAGCAATTTACAAGCCCATAAGAAGTTCATCAAATCAATGACCTTTAGTTGCTCTCTGCTTACCCACACATTGTGGTGTTTAGATTATGTAAGTGCTATAGTAGTACAGATAAAAATTATTTGAATAAAACTGAAGTGATACATTTTCTTGAGAACTAAACAGTAAGCAAACAGTTGAACAATCTGTAAAACTTTTCCTGCTGTCACATGAATAAATATAGCAGCTCTGGAACTGGGTCACTCTCAGGCAAGAGAGAAGTAGGGAAATCTGTTCAATGAACAGTGCAACTGGGAACTGAGTTCTTATTGGAAAACACCTGTTTTTTCCATTATGAATATACTCTAGTGATCATATTTCCGATTTTGTAAAATTAAAGATATAGGAAGAGAGCTCTCTTTAGTTCTGCTAAATCCTGGAAGATCACTCACAGATGGCTGAGAGTGTGTAATAGCTGAGAAAATACGTACCACAGAGAGGACTTATGATTATCTGAGATGAATAAAGTGATGATTTCCCTGGTTCATTATATCCTGTAAAGTCCTGCTATAGTTTACATAAAAATACTTCACAGAAACACATTTTAGGGATTATATGCTGGTTAAAATGAAACGTCTTTTTTGAATTATTATTATCCTTATATAATCCTTTTCTAAAGTTTGTCAAGATGTTTTCTGAGTTTAGTCCTGTCCTTCAAAATGAACAACAAAGGAAAGTATTATATAATAAACTCCAAATTTGAAGTGACTTCTGCTTGTGCCTGATTAAAACTTTTAGCTGAAGAAGATCAAAGTATGTCTGAACCAAGGCAGTTCCAAGGCCTTATACCTAGAAGAAGATAGAATGTTTTGTCCTTTTTTTCTTACATAAATGTGGATCATATGCTGAGATATATGTATCAGAAGAAGGAAGTGCCCCAGAATAGGAGTTGAAAAATAAACAATATTTTTTCTCTGCTACATGAATATTTTTTTTTATACATCTTAATATAGAATTAGAATGAGTTTCCAGAACCACTTAGTCCCATCATCAATGTTGTACACACCCACATTTTTTTGCAGGCTGCTTTTTAGATTCCACTTTTTAAATTTTGTTGGCTTTTTTTTTTTTTTTTTTTTTTTTTTTTTTTCACTGATTCTCACATAGAGCCGCTATTTCAGAGTAACTCCCATTTGATACTAAAATATGAATGTGAAACATAACTTCATGTGTCAAGACTGGAACTGTTTTTCAAATTCCTTATTTCCTACTGGAATTAATTTAGTTTCTCTCTTTAATACAACATACACTCAAATGAGGCAGAAGCAAATGTCAATAGGTTATGTGTTGTGCTTCACAGAAGAGAACAACTTTGAGAAGTAAGAAGGATCCCAATACCTAATGTATGAAAAAGAAGGTAATAATACATAGAAATAAATGACAAGAGGGCAATTGAAATCTAGGGTGCATATTGATTTCCATTTCATGTCTGGATTTTCTATGTGGGCAGATGTATTTATGTACTGAATAGATAGCTTTAAATTACTTACCCTGAACACTATTCTACTTAAGCTTATATTGGTGAAATTTCAGTATAAAACCCAAACTCCTCATAATTTGCAATTCTAATAATGAGAGCAAAGATGGCATTATTTTCTAATAGTTAAAAATGCAAATTAATGAGGTCTAATACTACTATACATGTGTGATGAAGTACTTCTCTATCTCTGGTCCCACTTAGCCTTAGTTTTGCTTAGCAGTGAACCAAGTACAAAGGTAATTTTTTATGATCAGTACCCCTGTTTTTGAAAACTGCAGCGAGACAATTAGTTCATTTTACACAAGCTGCTTCACTTTAATTTAGAAACTGTCATTGCTGAGCAAGCTTTTGGACAGTAAATTATTCATTAAATTTGTTCAACTGTCTGTTTGCAGGTTATCCATAAGCAGATCTGTTCACAGAATACCATCCACCTTTTTAATACTTCCACATCACCACAGAATCTCACGCTTAGAGATTTTGTCTCTTGATTTACTGATTTATAAGGTATTGAGGAACAAGACTGAATTCAAGGTTTGGCTGATTGGTATTAAGAGACTAAGAGATTGTTAAAGATTGTTACAGACTATTAAAAGTAAATTGAACTTACTTGGAAAAAGAAAAAAAAGGCTCATATATGGCCACTGGATTTTATAGAAAGACATTTGTTATTTAAATGTGAACAAAAATAAAGCACCATTATGAATGCTAGTAGAATTAGAATAAACAGAATTGTGATAACATAAAATCAAATTGGCAGAATTTATTTTAGGGAAAATATTTTTAGTGTTTACTCAGCTGCTATAACTACCAGTAAACTGCATTTTAATAGGCTTTGCAAAAATGAAGTTTTTTTCAACCCTTTGAGCCTGTCAGTAACTTCCATGTAAATGAAGTTTTGCGCTGGGTTTCATTAAGGGAAAAAAGATGGTTCTATTATAAAATGAGCAGATGAATGAAAAATGGGAACAATTTTGAATTTAGTAAGTGGTTTCTTGTAAATTCTCTGCCCACTCTGTGCTTTATCTACAGCTTTTCTGATATACATTTCTGCAGAATATTAATTAAAGATATTTTTAACATAGCACCAGTTTGGTTGGGAGCCAGTTGTGTGTACCTCATGACAGATGGTTTTATTTCTTTTAACTTTACTGACATAGAATCAAACATGTAAAAAAAGGAAGAAGATTTCAAACTGGAAAATCATAAACAGAGCATGAGGGGATACATTTGTAACCAAATAATGTGTGCAACATTCAGGCCAAATGGGAAGAAAAGTGCCTTCTGTGAGATTTTTAAATTAATTTTTTCATATGTCATCAAGACAATGAATCAAAATTTCAGATTAGCACTGTCTGTTACTAATTTTATTCCACTGAAATCCATTTATGTTTAATTCAGTGTGATGCATGCTGTATTCCTCTTTTCCAAAACTATTGACTGTAAAAATATCGTTTAATACTATGTTTACTTCCTCTTGCTGCCTTCCTGTCCTTTTTTTTCTATATTCTATCAATATATGACATCCATGTAATTATATAGAATCACAGAATCATTATAGAATCATGCAATGTTTTGGGTTGGAAGCAACCTTAAAGATCATCTAGTTGCAATCCCCCTCCATGGGCAGGGACACTTTCCACTAGAGCAGGTTGCTCCAAGCCCCATCCCACCTGCCCTCGAACACTTCCAGTGAGGGGGGCAGCCACAACTTCTCTGGGAAAGCTGTGCCAGTGTCTCACCACCTTTACAGTAAAGAATTTCTTCTAACCGAAATGTACCCTCTTTCAGTTTAAAACCATTACCCCTTGTCCTATCACTACATGGTCTTGTAAAAAGTTCCTCCCCAGCTTTCCTGTAGGCCCCCTTCAGGTAATGGAAGGCTGCTATAAACTCTCCCCAGAGCCTTCTCTTCTCCAGGCTGAACAACCCCAATTCTCTCAGCCTGTCCTGGTGGGAGAGGTGTTCCAGCCCTCTGATCATCTTCATGGCCCTCCTATGGATTTAGTCCCAACAGGTCCATGTCATTTCTGTGTTTGAGGCCCCAGACTTGGACACAGCTCTCCAGGTGGGTTCTCATGAGAGCAGAGTAGAGGGGGAGAATCACCTCCCTTGACCTGCTGACCATGCTTTTTTTAATGCCACCTAAGATACGGTTGGCTTTCTGGTCTGCAAGCACAAATTGCTGGCTAATGTTGAGCTTCTCATCAACCAGCCATGCTGGCTGTCTGCTACCACCTCCTTATTTTCCATGTGCCTTAGCAGATTTTCCAGGAGGATCTACTCCATGATCTTGCTGGGAGCATAGGTGAGATTGACTGGCATGCAGTTCTACAGTTTTTCTTTTTTCGCTTTTTAAAAAATGGGGGTTGTGTTTCACATTTTCCAGTCAGTGGTAACTTCACCATACTGTTACGACTTTTCAAATACAATGGATAGTGGTTTAGCAACTTCATCCTCTAATTGCCTCAGGACACATGGAGGCATCTCATCAGGTCCCATGGATTGTGCACCTTCGTGTTCTTCAGATGATCTTGAACCTGATCCACCCCTATCATGAGTGGTTCTTCCTTCTCGTTGTCCCTGTCTTTACCTTCTGCAACTTGCATGGTGTGGCTTGAGCACCTGCCAGTGAAGAACAAGGCAAAAAATCATAGAGCACCTCAGCCTTTTCCATGTCCCATGTGACCAGGTGTCCTGTTTCCCTCCATAGAGGACCCACATTTTCCCTAGTCTTTCTTTTATCACCAACATACCTATAGAAGCATTTCTTGTTGCCCGTGATGTCCCTTGGCCAGATCTAATTCTATCTGCGTTTTAGTTTTCCTAACCTGATCCTTGGCATCTCAGACAACTTCTTTGTACTCCTTCCAGGCCACCTCTCCTTGCTTCCACCCTTTGTAGTCTTTTTTTTTTTTACTTTTGAGTTGGTGCAGGAGCAACTTGTTCACATGGATATCCTGCATGGATATGCAGGACTCCTGGTGTTTTTGCCTGCCTTCCTCTTTGTTGGGATGCATTGCTCCTGACCTTGGAGGCGGTGATCCTTGAGTGTTAACCAGCTTTCTTGGGCTTCTCCCCTCCAGGGATTTATGCCATGGTACGTCATCACACAGGTTCCATCAGGAAGAGGCCTAAGTCTGCTCTCCTGAAGTCCAGGGTAGTGAGCTTGCTGTGTGCCCATCTTGCTGCCCTAAGGATCTTGAACTCCACTGTTTCAAGGTCATTGCAGCCAAGACTGGCCTTGAGCTTCACATGCCCCACTAGCCCATCCTTGTTGATGAGAACAAGCTCCAGCATAGCATGACTCCTAATTGGCTTGTCTATCACTTGGAGAAGGAAATTATCATCAATGCATTCCAGGAATGTCCTGGATTACTGCTGCCCTACTGTGATGTCTCTCCAAGAGATACAATGGGGACTGAGGTCCCCTGTGAGGACCAGGGCTTGTGAACGTGAAGCTATTTCTATCTATCTATATATAGAGTGCCTCGTCTGCTTGGTCTTCCTCATCCTGTGGCCTGTAGCAGGCCCCCCCCAATTATGTCCCCTATCCGTGCCCTACCTTTAATCCTTACCCATAAGATCTTGGTCAGCTCATCATCCATTTCCAAGCAGAGCTCCAGCTGATCACTGATGTAGAGGGCAACAGCTTCTGCTTGTTTTCCCTGCCTCTCCTTCCTAAAAAGTCTGTATCCTTCCATTCCAATACTCCAGTTGTAGGAGGTACCCTACCACATCTAAGAGATTCTGATGAGACCGTAAGTAAATACTGGTTTTTTGACTACATAGATGCTATTTATCTTTCTTGTGTTTGAAAAAATTTTACAACTGTAATGGTAATTTCATAGATACTTGCAGTAACTTCATTTGAATTAGTTGTATTTTCTGACTTCTGATCTGTTTCAAATGATCTGGATTCTGAAACTGGAATAAGAGTGAACTTCTGAACTCCTGTGGGAATTGCATATCCATGTGTTCCCATCCATCATTTCCCCTACCATTTTGTGAGAGTTCATTTTTCCTGCCTTCCTTGCTTCTGTGTGTTACCAGAGTGCCAAGGAGATGGATGATAGTGGCATTAAACTAAGGAAGTTGTCAGAACTCTTTGGCAGCTATTATGCGTAGTGTCTCAATTTGCTACTCTAATATTTAGACAACATTAGCTCTTAGAAAATTTTTCATTGCCATTCAGCTGCCTTTTTCTGGAGTGTAAATGTAGTAGCACAAAATGTCTTTATACCGGAAACTATTTACATGGAATTTAAAGTCCTCATGAAGATGTGCCTGTGAATGAAATCACTACTGGAGACACCCTAAACGGCTTTGGGAAAAATTTTAGTTTTCTGTGGGCTCTAGACATTCAAGATACCCATAATAACTTCCACTCTAGACTTGAAGACTATGAGAAGTCCCGCTGCCTGACGGGACCCAAAAGAATGGTCCTGTTTCCATTCTTGAGATGTGCAGGAAAAACTAAGTTCAGCTCAGAGGGTTTGTTTTGCTACTAAGAGTATCAGGCCAGGTGATACATCATATTTCAGCCAGTCAGCTAAAGTTAATTTTAAATAATACTAGGGCTTGTTAACAGAAAATAGATTTCTACATTGTTTCTTGGAAACTGCATCTTGATAGTGTTTTCCAGGATCATGATGGCTCGGCATAATTAAATCCAGTGTGTAAAGGATGTGACGTTTAAAGACGTTTTTATTCTTTTTTATCGTGGTGCCTGTTTCACAGCTGTTGAAACAGGACCTCATTTCTCTTTCCAGTCTTTCTTGGTATACACTGTGACTCCTCCCAGCTTCTTGCTGGTAGGGCATGAGACACCGAAAAGTCCTTTACTAGAGCACTACTTAGCAACAACTACAAAATCAGCATGTTATCAATATTGTTCTCATTCTAAATCCAAAACTCAGCACTTTACCAGCAACCAAGAAGAAAATAACTCTATTTCAGCTAAAGCCAGGACACTTGAATATACCACAATTGTTTTTTAGTTAAGCAGCACCATTTTTTAAACAGATATTACAAACTGCACTGAAAAGCCTTTTAGGAAGGAAATCAGATGTAGTGACTCTGTCTAGTACAATATACTTATGCTAGTACAGGATATTATTTCATGCTCCCTAATCATCAAATGATGAGGTCCATTTTGACACTGGATGCTTCGTCTAAAACATGTATTTTCTTTCATCCAAAAGTTATTAACAAATAATGCAGAGTACATTGATGGCTTAATGCAATAATTATATGGCTGAAACTGTATGGGCTGATAATGGATGTGGTCTCTGGCCTTCAGTATTATGAAACACTAAAAATGCTGTGAAACACTATCTGATGAGACTAAGAGGTTTCTCTAACACAGACCAAGCTGCAAATAAGTATGCCACAAAAAGTATATGAATCACATTCTAGGAAATTCTCTCATTACTGAATGTAGGAAACCAACTCTGTGAAAGGGGTACACTGTTGTATGTGCAGATAGGGAGACACCCTGTGATACAGGTAGTGAAGGGACCTTGATGTGTTTGGGAGAGGCAGTGGGGTTTGTCATGAGCTGGGAAGGGTGTGGGAAAGATGTTCTCTGGCTGGATGCACCTCAGACAGAGGGACACAAATATTCTGAAAAGTTAATTAAAGACATAGTATACTGCTAAACAGTACAGCCAGAAAGATGTATGGAAAGATGAATAAATAATTAGAAAGTCCTGGTGTGATTTAAAACAAAAAGTGTTTTTGTTGAAAGCAGGTACATTTTTTCAGCTGATATAAATCAATAACTTAAATGAAACTCTGCTAATTTATTCCAGCTGCATATCTGGTCTGTTACTTTCTCGTTTGTGTCAAATACCCAACCCCACTATCACCATGGCCAGAAACTATTCAGCTGCTTATTTGGAGTGTAAAGATCTGAGAGAAGTTAGAAATTCTGATTGAAAGAGTCTGACCCAATTGACTTCATTGGTAACACATGTGACAGAGGTTTGGTATACTAAATATGGAGAGATAAAAAAGGAAACCTCCAATCCTATAAAGACAAAAGTGGTTTTTTTTTCCCCCCCAGGAGAAAAAGAGAACAACAACACCCAAGTCCTATATCCACATATTGTTCAGAATTAAAAGGACTCTACAGTTATTAAGACCAGTCTTACCATTGGTAGAAAGAATTACAAATCTCATCAAATGTATTTTTAAACTAAAATACAGGATGTAAAACCCAATGTGAAGAAAAAGATTCCTCAGTGTTTATGACTCAAGTCTTCTAATACAAGGACAATCACAGTGGAAAGATTTACACAGGATCTCATGCCATTAAGCTGCTTATTCTGATACTTGTCCTGCTGGATGTCTTAACATTTCACAAGCATGAGAAAATCTTGGTGTCCATTTCAGCATTGGGCAAGCTGTAACAAAAGCTTATGAATGTGATCACAAAATACAAACAGAGCCAATAATTGTATTGATGGAAACAATGGTAGTTTAGCTACCCAGCTGGAAAAAAAACAAACAACAAAACAAACAACAAACCCATACTCACCTGGACTGAATAGAATCTGCAATGTCTTCATTATGAAGAAATAAGGTAATTGAAACCTATCTGATTGGATTGCAGTTCACAAAAATAGTCTTATTACTGTTTTCTGATGTCTATGTCAGTTACTGGAAGTATCTAGCTACCGTATGATTTGATTAGCAGAAAATACTATAAATGTAATAAATACCCATCAGCAAGCAGTCTGTCAGGACATTCCTGAAGTTCCAATCCCTAACAAAGCAGAGAGATTGCCAGAGGCCCAACAATATGACACGGCTGTGATTAACAAACTGTGGTGTGCATGAAGAACTCCCTCTTGCAAATAAGTATGTTGTGAAAATTGCCTTATTTTGTATTAATATGACTGAGGTAAATAAAATAAGCAGGATTTCCACCACCAGTATTTGAGCTCCGTGTAACTAGGGTTTAAGTTGAAGTCCACAATGTCAGCTCAATGAATTTCCTGTAGAGTTCATTACTCTGTAACATAATGAAGTTTAACAGTAAAAAAGAAGCAGAATTAGTAGTTCGATTCCTTTGCTTACAAGTTTTCTGTTGTTCATTGGTCTTGGGTTACAAAAGCTCAAGATTCAAGTACTGAAGAAAATGTGAAGATTGTAATTGTGAAATTATATTATCATGAGGAAAATTCTGTTTGTAGTGCCTAGGAAACTTGATGAAGCGATTCTGGAGACCTTGCCCATTTCCTCTTCCAAAACCCAGTCAAAATTGAAGAAAGAAGCCTAGAGAATTATGTAGTTCAGTTAAAATAAAAAACCTCATAGCAATGGGATTCAACGAAGAATCTCCAGTAAATTATTTGGTCTCTAGATTAAATTAGATGATCCAATTTATTTGTTTTCCTGGATGCACACTTGTAATTTGTTGTTTCTTTACTATATTAAAATTTTATTAGTAGCATTTTTTTGAACACACACAAAAACACCAAGTGCAATAAATCATGATAGCACAAGCACTACTATTTATGATGTATGTTGCAAAAAATGCTGTCTTTTTTTCTGCTTTCTTTCATGCTAATAATAATTTGAAATCAGGTATTGCTGGTTAGATAACATTTGGAAATGACTGATCTTGCCAATCCCAGATGATTATTTGCTCATACAATTTGGCATTGTTTGTCTATTCTGGCCTTTAAGAGTATATTGCAGGTCAGTGCAAAGTGCATTGATAAATGAACATACTCAAGCCTGCAAAATTATTTCTGAAGCTGTTACTTGCATCACATTCTCACATGGTGCATACTGATTCTGACCATTTTAAATTGATCAATCTTTTGAAGAATGACAGTGGAGTTAACAATTCATTACCTGTTGATATTCAACCAAGTGAGGCAATGAAACAAGTGGTAGAAAATTAGTTCTCCAGACCATATGTCTTGGTTTTCTTTGTGCTTCACATAGCAATTCGTGTGTCTACTTGAAACAGTATTTTGAACATCAGTATTTGTCTGACATGTTTTGGAGAGTAAATCTGGCTTAAGTTCAGACACTATCTTACTCAAACAACAGTATTTTTTTTATTTTTGAAAAAGAACTTCATTGAGGAACACAACTCATACTCATCTGACTATCTCTTGTGTATTGAGTAAATGAGAAACTAGATAATGCTCTCAAATATAATTCCAGCTCTTTTTCATGAAGTTTTCTGCTGTCTGTGCATTTTAAGCTAAATGCAACAACAGAGCAGGTTCTCATCAGCAGAATTTAAAGGGAATTGTATAACTTTGACTTTTTTTCTTCTATGTGACTTCACCTTTTTCCCCTACAGTCTGCTCTTTTTTTTTTTCTTCTTTTTTTTTCTCTTTTTTTCTTGTTCTTTCTTCATTTCCCCCTTCTGCCTTCTTTTTTGGCCAAGGTTGCTTAGCAGCAGGAGAATTGCTGTGTTTTTTAAGCATTCTACATTTTTGCCACTCCATTTAATGGGGCCATATTGGCTTTCTCCCTTGTTGGTACACTGTGGGTCAAGTGTAGGCGTGTGCGTGCTTTACAAATTTATCCCCATCATTGCTAATGTCTGTCCAAGTTGTTAGTAGTTGGTGATTTTGTTTGAGGGACACTTCATGCTGTAATTCTTGAGTGCAAATCACTTTTTGTTTCTTTTGTTTGTTTATAATGAGAGACTGAAATGGAGCTTAAATAATTCCTTCAATGAATACATTAACCAGACTCTTCTATTGTGGCTGTTTAAGAACTGAAAATAATTAGCACAAAGCCACATTTCCTTCACAGAGCTTTAAAAGAAGTCAGGGCATTACCATTAAGATAATAATGAATTCAGGCTCTGTGGAAAGGCAGGGAGGAAAGAAAAAAAGATTAAATATATTTCAAGACAAGCAAAAAGATTTCTGGTGGGAACATTTCACCGTTGAATAAAACATTCCCTTGGGAAATAATTTGCTATTTGGGTTTTTATTTTGAGGCACTTTGTGAGTGCCTTCAGAGAAGCCAAATAAGAACCTCCTTCTCTTTTTAAAAATTCTAAACCTACAAACTCCTACAAACAGTAGCCAGTTTCCTAAGAGACAGGCTGTTAATTCAGAAACAATAATATCATTACTGTTTGGAAAGAGTGGAATCAGAAAACAGTACTGTTGACATTCAGGTCTCAGGAAAAATTTGTTTTCCACAGGGATAAAGATTTTATTTGTTTGTTTGTTTCTGTCATGTAAGTTATGCTTCCCAGGACGTGCAATCATATTTTGAAACATTGGAAGAAGATATTGCAACAGTGAAAATTATACCTGAGGATTGACTTAATTTGTAAATCTAGACTATCCTTTATTCCATTTAAAAGAAAATTAACAAGCTGAGAATCAAAGCCATAAAAGTGAGGGTTGTAAGACGAAAATAGCTACTAGCTGTCCATGCCAAGGAAAGCTGGGAATCTAACCTCTAAAGGTTACCTTCAAAAAGAATTCTGCCTGAGCAAGGAGAACTCCCCCTAAAACCAAATTAACAGGAAAGACAGGAAGAAATCCTACTGGTAGCAGTTAGACCTGAAACAGTCACTTCTACATTCAGCAGAAATGCTGAACTTCTTCCAAGGGTAATAAAGAATTGAAGACTAGAGGAAAACACGGCGAATATCCCGAGTACTTTCATATTATCCTTCTACTTGCTGTGGCTCCATGCATCATGTGTGCAATCACCTGAGTTTTTTCTTGCCTGCTCATGTGTTGTTAAATATTTTCTACATAGTGATGCCACTCCAGTAGGTGACTGTACAGGACATCAGTAATGGAGGTGCTCATACGAAAGCTGTCTACACACAAATGAGCACACTTGTCATTTGGCAATGGGGTTGCTGGGAACTTAAACTCATCACTTCTCACAGATTTACTACAATAGCCCACTGTTTAATTTTTCTTGCCATAGCCTAGAAATGAAACAAGTAATCATAGAATCAGCATAGAATCACAGAATGGTTTGGATTGGAAGGGACCTCAAAGATCATCTAGTTCCAACCCCCTCCATGGGCAGGGACACCTCCCACTAGATCAGGTCGCTCAGACCTCACCCAGCCTGGCCTTGAAGACTTCCAGGGAGGGGGCATCCACAGCTTTTCTGGGCAACCTGTTCCAGTCTCACCACCCTCACTCTAAAGAATTTCTTCCTAGTATATCACCTGTATCTCCCCTTTTCCATCTTAAAACTGTTACCTCTTGCTCTGCCACTACTTGCCCTTGTAAAAAGTCGCTCTCCAGCTTTCTTGTAGGTTCCCTTCAGGTATTGGAAGACTTCACAAAAATTAAAGAAGAAAGAGCTTTTTTCATTTGTTCTCCATGTTATTTTGGCAAGAAAACCATTAATTTGGACTGAATCTGAACAGAATTCAATTTTATAGAAGGGGATTTTTCTTGGGGAGGACAGTCCTCTTCACAGCTCTAGTTCAATCTGTGACAATTCAGGGGTGAAAGTGAAGGAAAAGTCTGAGCTGGAGGTACTACTACCTCTGCATAAAAATCAGAATTTGTTTTCGAGTGTAGCTCAGCTCTCAATTCACATTAGACATGGATTTTGGTCTTTGGTTTAAACCAAGAGCTGACTTCATGACAGTAAAGTCTTCAAGTTATCAACCTTAGTAGAAATACATTGACACAGCCTCTCTGATTACCTGGGCCTGTGTATTCACCTATTAGAACTGAGAAAATCTGTTTGGAAAAAAATTGTAACGTTTCTGAAGGACCAGTGTATTGATGTGTAATACAGAAACATAGCATCTGGAGGGTAATGTTCATAATTAAATAGAATAGCATTTCCTTTAGCATGAATTTCTCTGAAAAATGTGATGTTCTTACACCTAAGAAACTCTCAGAAGGAAATATGCAGAACAGATTTTAAATGGTGCATAGCTTTCTGGTTCTCCATGAAGGAGTGAAAAGTGTGCAGAACAATTAACAGTGGCTGAATTAGTCTGTAAAATCTCTGTGTATTTTCAGTTCCTACAGGGACTTTGGTAAAGACAACAGCTTTCAGAATTCAGATTTGGAGTCGATCTGTAATTGCTTCTAAATTTGGGACGTGGTATGGAGCAGGGAACCCTCTCTACCTATCCTAATTCCATCTTTGAGAATGAAGAAAAAGAAAATTTGGATCAAAACTGTAGCACAAAACCATGGAACATTATAGGCAGTGATAATTTTATTTCAGAACTCCTTAAGAGATTTTGTTAAACGTTTGCTTGAGGCACCACTAATCAAGCTCATTTGTCAGCTAGCAGCTGCTTAGACACAGCTGTGAGTCTTCTGGGATGCCTTTCCCTCTTACATGATTGTGTCTTGCAGGACTGAGGGATGTAGCAAAGCTCCTGTTGCCCATACAAAAGTGTGGCACTTTTTCACTTGCAAGTGTGCAGTCAGTAAGGTGGAATGTTGTTGCTAGATTTTAGTGGAAGCAATTCTGAGTTGAAATATTTGTACAAGTTCTTAAGCTGCTTGAGTGGAGGTTAAACCAAAAAGGGTGTTGCAGAATAACTTGGCTTGTTAAAAGACTTCATTCCTCATCTATCACTGTGAATGTCACTGCTAACTTTCTGGTATTTAATACCTTACTTTCTCTCATATGCTTCATGTTCTAATTTGTTTCTGTCAAAAAAATCCAAGAGATTCATGACAAGGAATACTACTAATAAGGAAAAGTAATCCTTCTTATCATTGTCAAAACACTCTTGAAAAAAGCAGTAAGGCTAAACAACCTGATTTAAAAAAAAATAAAATCAGAAGAAGCATTTTTAATAAGCCAGTAATATCTTTGCCTCGAGTTTTGATGTTAGTAATAATTTTCTTTGGGCTTTGAATATCCAAAATAAGAAAAGCTTCAACTGAGCACCTGTTGCCTTGTAACTACTCCTAGGATGTGCCCAAATAGTTAATTATTGATAATTTAATCCACATTTGATATTTCTGCTTTGTGAGTGAGATACTTTGTAATCCCTTGGCCTCTGTCCTAAGAGAAGTATTATTGAAGGTACCATTATTATTTGCATCAGATTCCTGGCTTGTATTGTTATTTCTGTGTCTCTTGAATTCAGTGAGGTATCACTATTGCACTTTGCTAACAAAGAATTATTAGTATTTTACTTTACTGCTGGTCACAGCAAAATTAATGAAGATGCTTCCATAGTGGGACAGTACTCAAGTGCGAGAAAGCTCAGACTCTGTTGGCTGGGATGCATCCTTCCACGCTCTCATTTGTGTTAGGTCTTTTATGATCTGGTTCTGTATCTGTCTACCTGACCCCTCAAAGATTTCTGCCCCATGGACTCACACCACTGGATCTAATGGAACAACTAATTTTTTTTACACTGAAATAAGACAGACAGGAGCTGAACTGAAACAAGAAAAGCATTATTCCTGAGATATTGGCTGGAATTTTGTCTCACTTCCATCCCTTAAAACTCTCCTGTGTAGTGTAAGTTGAGCATCTGAATATCCAGATAGCTTTCTCATGCTGAGAAGTTCTAGTACTATGCTGTTGATCTTCATGTATGCAGTAGCAAAACCTCATTTCCAATGCTGTTTGCAGGTCCTTGAAATGTTGCATATTGCTGCAGATGATTGCTGCCGCTAACGGTCAGACTTCTCAGAGGCCACTCGTTCTTCAAATAGTTTGCTTGCTACTTAAGAAGGGTTCAGTTGCCTTATTTTTGGGGACTGCTTTCTAAGCTTATCTGATCATAAACTGAGGGAACAGAGATGACAGATTTTGTGGCTGTGTTACAATGGTAATACATTTTCTGAGAGAATGAAATGGTGATATATATGTAGCCAAGACTTTAAGGAAACTCTAAAAATGAAAAACAGTCTTTCCAGATACTTTCCAATTTACTGACATGCATCTTAAAGGGTTGATCCCAACTCTTTCAGTAAGGATGATCATACTCTACTAGGACTAAGTTTCATCAGCAGATGTATAAATTGCAGTGAACCGAAGAGGAACTGTTGCATAAAGCAGAAAAGTGTTCAATGTAAAGCAAGAGGAGAATATCCTTTTTTAGATGATTGCACACTTTTCAGTTATTTTTTCAAGACTTTACCATTCCGATTCACTGAGTATCAAAAAATTAAAATAACGCTTTCATTACTGTTTTTCTTGTGTTTTTTTTTTCTCTTCTCCTATCTTCATCCTCAGTATCCCAGTGTCTTCTTTTGAGTCTCTGTCTGTTCTTCCTGAAGAAGATACCTCTGGAATCTACTTCTGTCCTATGTAATTATCAGCAGTTTAAGCATTTTTGCATTTAGGAATGTTACTTAAAAATAAAACTATAGTTTTCCTGTCTTGAAACAACTTTAATTGTTGGACATCTTTTGCCACTAGTGAGATGAATTTTTTATAAAATATGAGCTATTTCAGGGATATTTTTATTTGTATGATAAACACTTATTTGTATGATTATTGTTTGATAACAATTTGTCTGTAATTTTTATTACAAAAAGCATATGTGTCAGTAGCAGGGCTTTTTTTTTTTATTTTGAAGACATGCATGTTTCTTCTGGCACCCCTGAGGATTTTTCATTGCCGTGACTCCAAAAAATAAGAGTAGTATTAGTGGGTGGATCTCTCTCAATGTTACTGACAAGATGGGAAGCTAAGTACAAATTGTAAACCCCCACACTTGGCAAAACTCTGTTCCTTTTACAAAAAGTGGGGTTTTTGTTTGGTCGGTTGGTTTTGTTTGTTGTGGCCGTTTTTTTTGTTTTGTTAGGTTGTGGGGTTTGTATTTTTAGGGGGGCAATGTTTGGGTTCTTTTAACTTACAATTTACAGCAGAGAAGCTGTAATTACTACTAGAGGCAATAGGCTGACATCAAAGAAAAAGTCTGCTATGTTAACCAACATAAAGTTTGGATTCAGGGGCTTTTACTTCTTCCCATGACCTACTTGATGTTAAGAGATTCCCATCCCCCACTTTAATTTTATTAGCTCATCTCCTTCTAGTCACCCCATTATAGCTACACTAGCCTGGCAGCAGCTCTGATCTCACTTCCCAGCTGGCAGGGAGTAATCCCTCTTCCAAAATACAGTACCAACTCACTTGTAGGGAGTGTCAAGGCATCTCTATACTTCATGCTCTCCATGGACACCACACATCATATTCATGGTACTCTGAGGCCCTTCTTTTTCTCTGAACTTCTTGGCTAGGATAAGTACAGCCAGGTTAGCTCTGGCATCTGGCTATGCAGAAGTAACCAAAGAAAAAAATAAATATATGGGAGCATGAAGAATTATGTGGATTTGTTTTCATTACTTATTTCCAAAAACTACAGCAACGCCATAATAGTACCTACAGCATTTTGATAGGTATTGGTTAGATATTTACTGAAGAAACAGATTTTATCTCAAGTAGCTTAGATATCTTCCTAAATTTGAAAATGATATGTGTTAAGTTAGCTTAAGTAATTTTGAATGCATATGCTAAAACACTTATATATAAATTATCTATACTTTTGGTAGCCAGAGTACTTATATATAATTTTTTCTTGGCCCTCAGAAGTTTCAAGGTTTAACTTCTTATGACAGAGTAGTCAAAATGCTTGACAAACATGATCTGTTACAAGAAGTAAAAATACACTCAAATATAAATTAATTTTATAAAAGTGGTTTTAACTCTTTTACAAACCATAGCTGTAAGTAACAACAGAGAAAATTATTTCACAACAGAATCATATCTAAATAACAGTTTTTCATTAACTTACTGACTTTCTTTGAATGCATGTCTTTGGTTTTATTAATGGAAATGTTGGTTGGTTAGAATGAGTTTAGTAATGGAAGGCAAAAGACCATTAATGAATGTTTAAATCTCCCAGTCTGATTTATCTGGATGTTATTATTATGTCTATGACAGAGTTGAAACTTTGCTTTTCTTACTATCATGTTTCCCTTCTAGGTTTGCGGAGAACAAAATCAAGAAGCAGTCTTCCTACGTGAATTTACTTTGATTCGGAGAGAAAGTCTTCACGATGATTTCCTATCTGATTTGCTGAATAACCAGAAAACAGAAGATCCGGTAGGAATCCGACAGGAAAAGAAAACAACAATGATTCTTGAATACTTAAATGTTGGCACAGCCATGCTTACTGCCCTTTAATCAACTTTTTCTCATAGCCTCAGAGGGCCGTGCCTGAAGTTACCTTTCTTAGTGCATGAGTGAATGTTGGTCAATTATCATTGGTGGGAGCAGGTAAAGCTAGGACTTTGGAGGGATGGGGTGGATGTCTTTTGGACAGTCTTGTTGCTCAGGTCAAATAATCCAGTTAAAAAAGCAGTGAAGACATTAAACAATCCACTGTGTTTGTGCTAATCCATTTGATTTCAGACAAGTTATCCTCAGTGCTTTACAACTGCTAAGAGATTTCAGATCAGGCAAAACCAACACTTTGTTCTACCACTGTGTTCAGGACCTTACCAAGCAAGCACTTTACTGCCAGGACAATAAAGATTCACTGAACAGAAAGCACCAGTCTTCCACTACTTCCGTACGCTCATTTAGCAGTTATGACTGAAATTGTTATTTATTGAACCATTTCTTCTTTGTAGACCAGAGAAGCATTTTATTACCATTTTGTCAGTAACAGGGAACCAATACGGTTTTTTTTCTTAGTTGCACTGGTTTTATGCCTGTTGTGTATTGTGATATTGTATTGTGTGTATTGTGTTCACAGTAGCAGAAAGTACTGTGTAAATTATTAATAGATTTGACTTCAAGGTAGGTTTTTGGTTGGTTGGTTGGGTTTTTTTATTAGTAATGTTTCACAAAGATACTGTATCATTCCTGTGATCTTCTTACTGTGCAGCTGTGCACGTAGGAAAACACAGTCACACTGAAAGAATATGCCACAGAAAATATGACTTTAAAGTCTTTATGTATTACTTAGGGAACATTTATTCCAACCTAATCTCTTCGTGGTACCATCTTCAAGTACAGAAGCACGTTCTGTTTTCTCTGCATGACTGATTCAAAAGGGAACAGGTAGTATAGAAGAGCTTAAAGTAACTTTTCTGTATTTTGCCTGAAATATTTTAAATGTATCTGTTGTTTTATTACTTGTTTATTGTGTGCTGCACAGACTGTATTTCAAAGACAAACATTAATTTCAGCAAGGGCTTTTCTCTGGCACTTACTCTAAATTTCTGTTACTTAAATATTAGTGAATTTGTTTTTCTAAATTTCTGTAACATGGACAGGATATTGTTCCTATTTTATGGATGCAGACTGAAAGGCTCACAGACATTAACATCAAAAGCATCCACTTTTCTTGGATGCTCTGTCTGAGACACAAGGATCCTTTTTTTTCAGTTTACCTCACATGACATAGCAATAAGTTAAAAGGGGAACTGTTGACCTCAGATGCAGTCATGAGTGCTGAGCATCTTTGTCTATCAAGCTGAAGATAACAGATAAGGCCCCTACATGAAAAAGTAGTATGCAATTACTAACTTACCAGAAAAAAATGCTACAAGTGGCTTGGCTAGAGTGATAAAAACACTGTTGCAGATGTAGAGTATTTTTCCAGAGCAGAAGCACAAGATATATTTCAGGATCAGTCTTTCACAATTCATAGGACCAATCAATTTTTCCCTGTAATTTCCACTGTGACCATGGTGTACCTAACAGGAAAATCTACTGCAAAGATGTTTTTCTAACACATGAGGCAAAGACAAAACAGCCTCTTTTACCATACTTTCCTGAAAAATCTCCCATGTTTGTTCTTTTTTGGAGTCCCATGGTTATTTTAGGAGTCCTGTGACTAATACAGGGTAGGCTTACCTGTCTACAACTTGTCAAAATCAGTATGCACACAGAGCCTCAATGAAAGCTGTGCAGCTACTGTCATAGTTAACATATATAAAATCTTTAATATGTGTATTGTCCCTTGATGATGACATGAGCTGATTTGATACTTTCTGGGAAAATCCAGACTGGTGATCCAGATTTAGTCTGACTAAACTTACCTTATTTTGCTTTTTGTAGAAAACAGATCTCCCTGTTGCAAGTTAAGACAGTCTTATATACATTGCTGCTAACCCAATTATTTGAAAATCATGACTCTGTCCCACCAAAACCATGAGATTGACCTCAATATTTGGGGTGCAAAGCAGAGCTATCTAAATTTTTACTTTCACATAGACACCAGGAATTGTTTAGGAGTTCTCTGGAAAATAATGCCCTCATGGAGATCCAAATCAAACTGGGGCTTTGTCTGGTATGGTCCAGAAAGCAGTGGGAACCTATCAGGGCACAGACTTCTCACATACCACCTGTAGCAGCTGCATGGCATGAAAGATGGTTTGTGAAGTTCACTGTCATACCATAACCAATTGGTTTCTTCAAAACAACAGGATGCTTCTAGGCCACAGATTAAACATCATTGCTGTGGGAGAATGTCTTATCTTTAGAGATGAGAGCAGCCTTTTCATTTTTTTTCTATTACATGAAAACTTGTCTGAGATAGTGGGATCCTCTTCTTCCATATAACCTAGATCAGCTGCTTCATCAGTTCAGAAAAATCACTTGGCCTCCAGCTGATAAACTGTGTTCTGATTTTATTGAGTAACATCATCCTTTGTGTTACTCTTTGCACAACTGATAATGTCAAATTCTTTAATATATCATAGTAATAAAATAAATAAATAAATTGTAAAACTTCTGTCTCATGATTCAACCCACATTCATGACTGCTCCTTATTGCACTTGCTGTTTTGAGCATGGACTATCTTCAGCATAAGTAATTTCCTATTGCAAATGTATTGAAATATTTTTCAGTCTATAATTCAAAAAATTGTTTCTTGTTTCCTTCAGAATAAATTGCTCTAAGCTGATCAAGGTTTTTATCTTAAATGTTCACCTGCTTTAACAAGTAGAAGTAATTAAATATGTTTAGAGAGCTACTGAAAAAAAATTGGATGGATCATTGGCATTTCCCACCTGCATTAATTCTAAAAAGTCTATGAGTACTCAGATACCAAAATGTTCTAATGCTTTATTGTCCATTTTTCAGATTACGTCTTAATGATATTATGTACATTCCTTTAAAAATAGAAGCATTACCATTAAATGTTTTAGATTCCTAGCTTTTCCTATGTTTTTTCCTTTTCTATTAGAAAGTCAAGCAAGATTTTGCTGCCCAGCAAAAAAAAAAAAAAAAAAAAAAGTGTGTGTGTGTGTATATCTATATCTATATACACACACATTCCAAAGCTTTACATCCAGGTCCCAGAGCTGCCAAAATTATCTTGTGACTGTATCTAGTGTTGGGGTTGATGCAGGAGGACAGGAGACTGTTTTAGAAAGACTGACTTAGCCTTGTTCACATTAGGAAAATGACAAATTGAAACACAACTAAGCCACTGTTTGTAGAGTGATATAGAACAATGTTTGGTCTACCACAGTACTTAAACATAGTTAAGTTTACTCATAACTACTTCTGATACCTCTTTCCTGTGACTTAAAAGTTCCCTAGTTGCCACGGGAGTAATTTTCTGTTTGCTTCACTAAAATACTGGAAGCTTCTATTTTCATTACACTATTCCCACCATACATGAGCTTAATTCAAATAACCAGTAGCTTATTTTGCACTAATAAATATGGGAATGTTCTTCCTGTGTGTCAGTCTTCTGTGTATTTTAACAGAGGTCTTCGGAAACCATAAATTGTGGCTGTAGTGTAAATAGTTAATGAAGGAAATTAGCTATGAAGTTACTAAACTCAAAATATTTATAGTTCTAGCTTTTCAAAGCTAACACTCAACATCACTATTTTACAAGGTCTTACTTCATTAAAATGAGCAATTCCTCTTTTTAATATCTTTGTTAAATTTATGTAATAGTTTTAATGGAAATTAACAATTAAGGTACCATGGGTGAAGGGTAAGCATTAGGTAGAAGAAAGAATAATATAAAAGATGTCTAGCAAGAAAGACAGGATACTGATCTGAGGTATTCCAAGCTTCCTCCTCTACCTGAGGTCATAAATTTCACCTCAACTTGTTCTATAGAAGGCCCAGTGAAAAGAGCTATAACCTCTAACAACTAATGACTAGCTGATTTATAGGTTTTGGAGGAAAGTGCTCAATTTTTTTGGACTCAGATTACATCATTGACTAAGAATACCTTTACCTACTACTAGGCAAATGTTTGCTGATTTTATAAATATTAACTGATTACACTAGTAAAAAATGTGGTTGAATAGCTTTATCTGCTTGCAAGTTTACTATTCCTCATACCTTCATTTTTTGTGTATTAGGCTGGTATATCTTTGAACTTCTGCTACTTTTCATTCTTTTTTTGTATTTTTATATATAAAACATAATCGCAGAAACAAGTACACACACACACGTGTATAATGTGCATATGCCTATCTAGATGCCATGTCAACAGCATGAGTCTCTGAAGTCTGAAATAATTAAGACATTTAACAAATTCTCATTACAAGTTCTCATTACTAAGTTATTTGAAACAGACTTCAGGAACAAGGCACAGCTTATTGTTTCAGTTTTGCGTTTTCAGTAGTTATAAAGATACTTTTGAGCTGTGGCCTGTGATGCTTTAGGACCACAGGCTTTTCAAGAACACTTCTGTGGCTTCCCAGTTGAACAGAGCTTTCTTGGCTGCACTGAATTATAGGTGTAGAGACATTTGGATCAAAACTGCCTCTAACAGTAAAGAGAGACTGTCTGTGGTCCTACACTCTTGGTCAATGCCTCTCTCAGCATCACTACATATTAAAGGGGGATTATTTTTTTTTCCCCATTCTCTGTTCACACAGGCCCAAGCTGCCTCCTGAGGTTGAGGGCTGGAGAATCCAGCATAGGGCATTTTGACTATCTAAAGGAGAGGTAGCACATTGGAGGGGCTAAAGAATGTTAGGAATCCTTAAACTTTTCCTTTTTGGGTCACACTAAGCTATGCCAGGGCATCATTCCTAGAAAAACTATACAACTGGAAAGTCACCGTCAGGACTCAGAATCTTAAATTTAGTTTTCTGACCAAAAAGCAAGTCTGTATTCCTGCATATTTCCTAGCTGTCATGTGTGCCATCATATCCTGGCCTGGTTTTATTGAGTTTCCTGTGGTCTAGGACACTGATGAAAGGTTTTAGAAACTGCTGCTCCTGAGCTCTGTTAAGTAGGACACTGCCAATTTCAGTATCAGGAAGATAATGGTGGATGTGTATATAGTTTACACCAATGATGAGGAGGCTTAGGTTCTTAGATCTTCACTGCCAGTGCCAGAAAGTCTGTTCCCCTTTCCCTAGGTCTCTTTTCTTTTAGTTTATTTGTTTGAAGGATGTTAATGTGATCCTCATTTCATGGTTGTCATAAAGCTTACAATAATGATATTCAAGACCATGAACTTTTAGAAGTGACTTTGTACGAGTGTACCATAATCATATGTTTCCAGGTTAAGATAAAGAAATCAGCAAGTGGGATTTTAGACCTGGCTAAAGCCCATACATGGTCAGAAGCAAGTGGCTGCTTGCAGAACAGTTCTGTAGCACTTACTCTGCTCCTAATATCTAGATTTAGAATGGTAATTACTTGAAAATTCCCTGTGTATTGAATTAGATTTTCAGATGCTGTATAGCTTTCACATTGTGTAGTTTCTGGACTAAGACCTGGACCAAGAATTTTATTGAGAATTTCTGGGGAGCAAAAGATGAGTCTAAGTGGTCAGAGCCAGTTCCTTCACTTGCCACTGAAAATGCTAGGCAGAATCTTCTACATTATGAAAATTTTTACTTCTTTCCCATCCTGTGAAAAAAAAATAAAAAAAAAATCCTTTGCATATTTGTGTTTCAAGAACGGAATAATGTGACTTTTATTCCTGCATTCATCGCTGACCCCTTGTGCTGTCTTCAACAGAGATAAACTTTTTTTTTTTTTTTTCCCTTCAGTTCTCTATAAGTTAAACCAGAATTGGGATAAATTAGACTGTAGAAGGATTTTTAAGCTTTTACAATAATGTTGATGAAGCACTCTGGCTTCCAGATATGAATCTAAGACAATCAAATAGATTATTTTTTTAAACATATTAAGAGATATGCCTAAGGACCTGCCATGTATATTGGATTCTTTGTGTCTATTTAGAAACTACAGTAGTTGGTGTATAGTGAGGTTGGATCTACAGAGTTTGGAATAGGTGTATATGAATTTTTCTCTTTGGTTTTAGCCTACAAAGAAAAAAATACAGGAGTGATTTATTCCAGAGGCAAATCAATGAGCTTTTTATTCTTCCATTCCCTTTCCCTACCCCCACCCCCAAAGTAAAAGTAACCTATTCTACCTTTTGTCTTAAGGTGGTGGATTTGTCAGAAGCCTGACAGCTAAGTAGAGTACAGTGAGTGTATTTTTAATTATTGCTTTCTGTGGTTTCAAAATCCAACAAGATTAATTAATGTTCTGCTTTGATGAAATTGCTTGGAAAGAAGGAATTAACAGAGAGACTATAAAATTGTAAAGACAGAGTACTGTGTTTTGGACAGGTATTTACTCTGTCCCCTTGTTCATGAACTGATGGCCTGCATAGCATAGGCTTTTTTGAACTTCAGAAAACAGCTAGATTTTAATTTAAATTGCTACTTTAACAAAAACTGCTAGCTTACAATATAGGAATATGTCTCCTCTGACTTAAGCACACATTTAGTTATATTTTCCCAAAAATCTATTTTAATTGTATTAAAAACTGTGCTTGTTTGGTGATGTATGTGAACAAATTAACGTTTCAACATACTGCTGGAAATTCCCACTGTTATCATATGCAGACATAGCTCAGTCATTTAGTTTCATTCAGTATCTCTGTGTATTTCAATGTCCATGAGAAACTATGCAAAATAAAGTTAGCAAAACTATTTTACACTATATCCTTTGTATCAGCCTTGGTATACAGAATGAAATAAAAATCACTTCAGTGAGCTCTGCTGCCTGGTGGTTGAGTCACCATCCCTGGAGGTGTTTAAAAGATATGTAGATGTGGTTCTTAGGAATATAGCTTAGAACTACACTCAGTAGAGTTAGATTAATGGTTGGACTGGATGAACTTAAAGGTCTTTTCCAACCAGAGTAATTTTGTGATTCTGTGACTTGCTATAATTTATAGCAGAAGGAAAATTCCATTGTTAAATCCATATAGAGTGTCCAATAGAAGCAAGTGTGAAAGTATAGGCACAAATATCAAATAATCAATTGTCTAGTTATAAATGGCTTAAAATCACAAGAGTGCATCATGAACTGAAGACTTCAGTATATTGGCATTTTAGGAGTGTTGCAATAAAAGCAAAGGGAATCACTGGCAGTGGTTCCATAGTAAGTCACTGGTGAAAGAGGTAACATTTATTGCGTGCAAAAATGACAAATACATAGAAAGTAGGGACTCCAGAATCAGGGAACAACTATTTTAGATAAAGAGATATTTAAATCATGAATATGCATAAGCCCAGGGAATTTACATTATCATCAACAATAAATAGGTATCTTTTTATATTAATGGATCATTAAAAGAACAGGTAATTAACAAATGTGACCCTGTCCTGCATTTCTCTTTTCTGTACAAAATCTGAACTTCCTTTTTCATTTCTGTTTCCTTGTTTAGGACCCCAATGGCAGTGTTCTTTGTGGGGCTCTTTTTTTACTTGTATTTGCTTTAAAATTTATTGGGGAAAAATAAGGCTAAGGTTCCTCATTTACTTCTAGTATTAAGGTTTTGCCTGATGGTAATTTTTCTTCTGCAGAATTTAATCTGTATGCTAAATCAGAGCATATTAAAATCCAACAACTTGCCTTATGAAATCAGTACAAAATGCACATTTGGCTGCAAAGGATAACAGAAGTACAGGAACAAGCTGAAGCATTCTATTGCTATAAGCATCTAGGGTAAGTGTTGTTTCTTAGTGACAAGAATGACATGCCATTAGGGAAGAGCTGCCATTGCTTTTAATTAGAAGATACAATGCTGACATCTAAAGTCACATTTGCAATATAAAATTCAAATGTAATGCAATAGTTATAGTTCATGTCTTTCTGTCTTCTGTTCCACACAGATGATCTCCTATATTGCTGAGTGGTCATATCACCCTGTTTAAATATATAGAAATATGAGTGGACTTCTTAAAACAGAAAAAGTTATAAAAGGAATATTTCCATCTACTTAGCCCTGCATGTTTCTTTGCAATATATAATACTAATTATATGCTTATAATTATTCTTAGTTTTTCCATTGCCTTTATGATCCTCACAGAGTTAGTTTTGGTGATAATGAATATACAAAGAACAGAGTGACTTTAAATTTCCTAAATGTTTAAACTATTTTAAACTAATAGTTTAAAAACATAGCTGTAAATAATCGTATTTATATTTATTGATTTTAAGTATCCCTGCAGAGGCATAAATTTATATAGCAGTAAATATGTGTTTATACTGCTAGACACAAATATATAATAACAAGGAATATTATAGTTATTTATTGCTAATCTGTGTTTTCAGCTAAATTCTAAATGTCTTTCAGCTACAGAAGATATAATAATATGAAGTTAGAACTAGTGCCTTAGTGAAGCCATTCCAAATTAAAAAAAAATAAATTCCAAAAGTACATGTCTATTACAATAAGGAGTGAATAGATGTCCTGGAAATCAGATTCTACAGTATCTCACCTATTTAAATAAACAAAACAAACAAACAAAGATCTGCAATGGAAAATGACCTCACGTAGCAGTAAAATTTAGCCACCTGTGTTTTTTTCCCGTCATTAGCCAATTAAAAATCTGAGGATTACCTTTAACATGAATATTTTTTGGCAATGTTTTTGTTGTAGTGTTTATAGGCATCATAAAGCAGCTTATGGATTTTCTTATGTTATTTTAACTGAAAGACATTTCTTATGACAGAAGGTGCTTCTGACACTGTCGTCATCTAGGCCTACAGTAAAATACGTTGCCCACTGGCTGGTAAAGGTTACAGAGCACGACCAGGTTGACATCAATCCAGTTCAGAGATATGTTTGAGGAAGAGGAATTTGTCCCTTTACTTGAGTTCTGTAGAAAATAAAAGCTTTCTTATTGTCTTGTGAAATTCTCTATAAATGTATGATTATTAACATCTTGTTCCTAATCATTACATTAATAATATTAATGCTAAAGTATTGTGAATACAATTAGAAATCACCCCCTCTTGATTTTTTATAGTGATATTAGTTAGAAACAGGTTGAAATAAAAAACAGCAAAGAAAAACAAGCATCTTATTATTATTTACCTCTCTATCAATATTTTTTTCTTATTTATTTTAATCAAATTCTTGAGTCCTTCTTAAAAATTTCAAATTCTTTTATCTCCCCCTTTTTTTTACTCTTGATATTCCTGGACTCTCTTTGTCTGCTGTTTCTTCTCTTTCCCTTCTTAAGAGATCATCTAATTCTGTGGGATATAAATAAAGTGGGATCTGTGTTAACCAAGTCTTGCCAGTTTCCACATCTGTTTTTTCGGTAATTTCTGTGTTAAATTTTATTTCCTAAATGCCATTCCTAAAGTTCATCTCTGAAAGCTCTGTATTGGACCCAAATAAAGTTAAGGATATTTGAGTATAATCTTCTGTGTGGCTTTTGCACGCCAAAAGTGCCTTTCACTTCCTTTTGAGCAAATTATCTTCAAATATAGCACATAAAGATAACAAGGGGGAAAGACAAAAATAAATATATGAATTATATATAACCCCTATGGGCCCTCAGGATTCATTAACATTCTATTTAAGTTGGTTGCTCTTCTGTTTTTGGAGCAAGCTTATTCCAAAGCCTTATTGCTTTGATAGTTAGAAATACTAGTTCCAGCTTCCTTTATGTTGTGTTTTACATTTGACTTATAAAAGAAATCAGATGTGTCTACACTGAAGGATTATTTTAAAATATTTTTTAAAACTTGTTGTTGTTGTGGGATGGATGGATAGCTTTCTGCCTTCTGACTTGAGTGCCTTAAACTAGTGTCTTCCTTACATGATTCCTTTCTTTTCCATGTCATTAGTCCTGTTTGCAGTTTTAACTTTGTCTTCATATCATGTTTCGGTATAAGAGAAAAAATCTTTACATTATTTCCCAACTGTATATAAACATTATTTCATTTCAATTCCCTCACTGAAGAACGGTCCTTTTTTATTATTATTATTATTTTTACCTTGTTCACGGTATTATATTTATTACCTATAGGCTGAAGAATGTCTTCAAATTTTATTCACAAGCCTAATGGGAGAAGCACAATTGCCTGTTTTTTCATGAGACTATTTTCTATTATAATTTCTATTATTTGTCTATCTAACTTACTAGATTTAAATAGCACTTCCCCTTACAGGTTTAGGGAGTCATTGGTCAAGATTTTTCTGAACTACTGCATCCAGAAATCTCTGTATCCCATTGTTAGAAGCTATCCATGTTTGGAAAGATAGCCTCCTATGGTGACACAATTCCTATTATTAATAGTTCCTCCAGTAAAACTGCTGAACTCCATATCCAAAACCAATCCTTGACTGTCCCTACATGAGAACATTTTGATCTGAGCAAATGTCTTTTTTAAGACACTATGTCCCACCTTATTTTTTTACAGATGATCATGACCAGGTGATGTTATGGGCGGACAATTTTAACCAAATTGAACAAATTTTAGCAAAAGAAAGTGTTCCATAGTAAGATTTGTGGATGACAAAAGGAAAGTGGGAGAAAGCAGCTGGATATAATTGATATATTGTGTATACACCTTGGGTTTTGTTCTTTTGTCTGCAGCATGTCTAATACTTTTCAGCAGCTATATTCTGGTCATAATTCCAGGTCCCCAGGGTAGGAAACTCCAATTTTAGGGAAGCTTATACTCTTAAAATCTGTTTTCTTGAGCATCAGAAATTAAATCCTGTCTATTGTGCTGCCTGGAATCTTTGCTCAACTGCATGTTTCCTCCTTCCACATCCAGGATACAATCTTAGGTGATTTTGTGACTTCTGCCCCCAGCCATATTGGTACACTATTATTTCTTGTTACTTTTTGTCCATTATTGTTTCACCATTTGCCTATATCCTTTTTCTCCTCTATACCAGAGTCAGATGCAGAACATGTGTGTCGAATGTCCCACGACATCAAAGAGCCTAGCCCTAGGTCTGGTGGCTGCTTTATCTTGTATGGAAGATATTTAACATTAAAGATTCAATGGAAAAGCAAAGAGGGTTGTAGAACTGTGCTTGAAAAAAAGTATTAGGGTAATGCTTAAATGAAAAGAACAGTATAATTTTTCCAGAGTTTCTAAACTATAAACTGAAAAGTCAATTTAACATCAGATAGATTTTTCAAAGATTACAGGACACTGGTTTTGCTTTCAACTGTAATTTTTAGAATCTTTGTTGGGTGTTTTTTTAAATTTTCGATAAAAAATACGCTTTTGTGAATACAGTCTATGCCAAGAAGTCTGACTCACAGATACTGCATTTACTGTCTGCTGGTTGCTGTTGCATATTCAGGAAGGGCTACAAGGGAAAATCTAACTTCAAGAAAATTTTTCCCTTTCCTCCTCTCTTGAGAAATGCAATGTCAGAACTGACTGTGTGAAATGATGTATCGTGTTAATTGCCCTCTGAGATGCAGAGGAGCTGAGTGCTTTAGAGACATATAACTGGATAATAATGGAGATTAATTAAGTTAGATGCAGTTAAAAATACTGCTGTTAGTAGAAGTATTTAAAAAAATGTGCCATCAAACTGAGAAATAAAGTCTCAATGTTAGAAGAAAAAAAAAAAAAGCAATGCTGAGGAACAGCTGCCTGAAGGAATGATTTTTTTTAAGCACTAGTGATCAAGAAACTATGGAAATTGGACAGGGAGATGCTATATTAGATTATCTTATCTCTCCCACTTCCATAGCAGGAAATTAAATTCTTTAGTGCTCTATTCAGCGTATCATCAAATGTATTATCCAGCCTAGTTTTAAAGCAATGGATATAGAAAATTCCTTGTGTCCTGGTTTGAGCCAGGGTGAAGCAAACTTTCTCTGATTTTTTTTTTCTTTCAGTGAACATTTTTTTAGCAGTGCCAGTGGACTGATAATAACCAAGGTCACTTCTGAGTGTCTGCAGCCTCCCCAGCATGGGGGAGGAGATTAGACTGAAGGCAGGATCAGCAAATCAGAATATTCCCTTCTCATCATATTTTCTCTATTTGGCTTTTGGTATAGGTTAAGACATTACAGAAGTCAAGCCTTTTGTTTCCTTTTTCTCTTCTCTTTTTCTGCTTACTGTTGCTTCTATCACCCTCTCTTTGGCTCTCTCTTTTTTTTCCCATTTTTCTTCATAGCTGGCATCTGAGGACCCCATCCATGTGCCCGGACGCTCCCTTCAGTGGGAGTTTTCTTTGGATCATGGCATTGGAAAATCCCTTTTGCAACCTTTGAATGACATCTAGAAATACCATCGTCCCCATAAGCATGTTAACAACTATTCTTAAACTTTTAATTATTTCTCCATAGTTGTTTTGATAATTATTTTTTCCATATGTTCTTCCAAAAAAGGTCCATTTGTTTTGGCTTGATATAATCAGCTGGAATCTACACAGTAAGCAGAAGTAATCTGAATGTTATCCTTGTTCTCTAAAGACACAATACTCCAAATTTCTCATTAGCAAAATTACATTGGATTTTGCCATCTGTTGGTGACATTATCCATAGGTCCATAGAAATAAATTTTCATTACTTAAGTTTTCTGCTTAGCAATAAAAATAAACAGATGAAGTATTAGGTTTACTTATAGGTAGGAAAAAACTATATTATGAATCATTCAAGCATTTCTGCTTTGCAGCATTTCTGAGATACCTGATTTTAACTGGATGTCATAAATCAATTACACAAACTATTCTTGCAAGGCATCTCTTAATGTGGAATTTAACAGTTATTGGGGGGGGGGGGCACGAAAAAGGTATCCTGCATCTGGCTGAAACAAAACAAAACTTTTATTGAGTGTAGAAAGTATTTCACTTTTTTTTGAGGGAAAGGATGTTTCTTCTGGGAATACTGCTCCCATTTTTGTTTTACCATGTTTGCGTCCTTTACATATTCAACATGCTAGGCCAGATTTGTTACTAATGCAGCTGTGCTAACATCAACTTCATTTACAGCAGTAGTTTACAGTATTATTTCTTACAACTTCACTGAATTAAGTAAGTGTAAATTTTATGTGGTTATTTTGCTGTGACAGGTATACAACATCTCCCTTCTCCAGCATTACCATTCTTTGACTTCAGAAAACAACCCTAGAACCCTTAACAAAGGAACATTTCCTGTGAATCAATCCAGATACCTTGTTTTAGGAACATCCCTTTTCTCCCTGTTTTATCAGATTATTCATCAGCTGACTTACTCAATCAAACAAGACCAAACATATCTCTTAAAATCCCAAATTGGTAAGGTAGATCTTTATGTGCAGGGAGAGGATTTATATAAAAGCCTTAGGAGGAGAAGATAAACTGATGTTTCTTAAAAGCACACTCCTTTTTTGTTTAAATATATTTCATCTCAGTTCCTTCTTCCATAAGGATGCATTAGCTCAGACTCTTAATGTTGTTTTCCCGTGTCTTCTAGTAATTAACATTCTAGGTATCTTAGTACTGATTGCTGTTCAGTTTCATAAGGAAACCCTCAATTCCTACTTTCATCCTTCAGATTAATTTATCTGAATTTCTCCAGATGTAATTTATCTGGAAAAACAACAAGAAAGCCCTACTTCTGAATAACTTCAGAATTTTAATTTGTAAAAGTTCATTAAACATTTGTTATTCTCGTCACATTTCCTTCCTCTTTTTACTATATAATGTGAGTTTTCCAAACTTAGAGAATATTATCTTCTTTTCCTTTCTTGTCTCTTCCTTTGATTTATTTTGCTAATATTTATTTTATTTGGATAAGTTATCTTGTCCTTCTGGATTTGACTCAGATTTGTTTACTTTGTCCCCCATCTACACAGTACAGAATATTTGCTCACAGTAATTTTCAAGTGTTGTTGTAGGTCTTATCTGGAACCCATTCATAACTATATGCATATACCATTCACAAATACACAGCTGATAAACTATTGGTCGACCTATCCAATTTTTAATGAGTTGGCAAGAGTCTTGATTACTACATTTACTTATGTGGTGAAGAAATAAAAGGGCATGCAAGTAATACTCCCAGGAACTTTGCAAGTTTGATGTATTTGGTATGTTTAAATTTACATAGCTATGCATTATTTGCAGGTTGTTTGTGGGAGGGCCATATCCAGCTGATGGCATTGCTTAAAATGGAACTGTTGAAACAGACTCTGATGTATTGTAAGACCATTGAAATCCAGTTCCAAGTAAAAAGAAAGAGTATTGTCATCGTTTGAATACTACATGCTATTCTTAATATTTAATTGCATTTCATTCAAAGTCCTGCTTAAAAATATGTCAATCTCCATGAAAACTGGTTATTTCATGTGACTTAATTTGATATGCCTGTCTTCTAGCTTATCCTTGCTCTTCACCTATCATATGCTGATGATGGGGATATTCTTTCTGAAGAAATAATGAATTAATAGCTTGTGATATAATGAGGCAGTTAAGGGACTCTGTCTGCTACTGAAACCCCAAGAATGTTATAGTTTATTTTTTGTGGAGTACCATTGCCTTTGGCCCTGGTCATGCATGAGTCCACTGGTTTTTCTACCACCTATGTGTACTTCAAAGAGCAATTCAGTTCTGTGGAAGAGAGAAATTGCAACTGTGTTTTTCTTAATTTTCTGGCTTGAGCAGTCAGAACTATTTTTTCGATGATTGCTAAGGCTACCTGTGGTTGTCACTGAAAGGAAAAACTTCATCTTTTTAGATTTGTAAGCAGTGATACAGAGCTGGCATAGGATTTTCGAAGTATTTCACAAGTTGCTTGTCAAAATTTATAAACCTGAATTTTGGAATCAGTTTATACAACTGTTTTCTACATGTTGGCTTTGGCTTCTAAACATGGTAAAACAAGTGCATATTTTTCAGATTACAAATCCTTATCTCTAAATCATAGAATCATAGATTGTCTTGGGTTGGAAGGGACCTCTAAAGGACATCTAGTCCTACCCCACTACAATAAGCAGGGACATCTCCAACTAGAGCAGATTGCTCAGAGCCCCATCAAGCCTGACCTTGCATGTCTCCAGGGAGGGGGCCTCCACCACCTCTCCAGGCAACCCTTTCCAGTGATCCACCACCCTCATATTAAAGAACTTCTTCTTAATGTACAACCTAAATTTACCCTTTTCTAGCTTAAAACCATTACCCCTAGTCCTATTGTTACGTGCCCTTGTGCACAGGTCTTCCCCAGCCTTCTCATAGGCCCCATTCAGGTATTGGAAGGTCACTGTGAGGTCCCCCCGGAGTCTTTTCTTTAGACTGAACAACCCCAACTCTCTCAGCCTGTCTTCATAAGAGAGGTGCTCCAGCCCTCTGATCATTTTTGTTGCTCTCCTCTGGATTCACTCCAGCAGCTGCACATCCTTCTTGTGTTGGGGGCTCCAGAGCTGGATGCAATACTCCAGGTGAGGTCTCACCAGGGAAGAGTAGAGGGGCAGAATCACCTCTCTCAATCTGCTGGCCACACTTCTCTTGATGCAGTCCAGGATGCAGTTGGCCTTCTGGGCTGCAATTGCACATTGGTGGCTCGTGTCCAGCTTTTGATCCACTAGTCCCCCCAGGTCTTTTTCCACAGGGCTGCTCTCTAGCATGTCTTCCCCCAGCCTGTATTGGTATCTCTAGTTGCCCTGGCCCAGGTGCAGGATCCTGCACGTGGCCTTGTTGAACCTCATGAAGTTCACCTCGGTCCACTTCTCCAGCTTGTCCAGGTCCCTCTGGGACATCACCCTGTCCCTCTGGCATATTGACTGCACTACCGCGCTTGGTGTCATCGGCAAACTTGCTGAGGGTGCTCTCAATGCCACTGTCAATATCATTAATGAAGATATTAAACAGCACTGGTCCCAGTACAGACCCTTGCAGGACACCACTTCTCACTGTTTTCCATCTGGACATTGAGCCTTTGACCACTACTCTCTGGATGCGACCATCCAGCCAATTCCTTATCCACCAGTCTACCCATGAAACCCATATCTTTCCAACTTAGAGAGAAGGATATTGTAGGGGACTGCCAGCTGTCTTCTGCTCCCTTGTCCCTGAGGACTGTTTCCCAGGGAGTCCTACTGACTAGCTCTTTGAAGAGCTGGAAGTTTGCTTTCCTAAAATTCAGAGTCCTGACTACACTCCTCATCTGATTCATATCCCTGAGGATAATGGGATAACAGCTGTGCTCATTCTCAAAGTTGCCTGGCAAGAGATTTCTCCAAGATAGACAACTTGACAATACGTTCCAAACTATTAAAAAATTATGGCTTAGGATTCAAAAGTCAGTTTTCTATCTCCTTGGGTCCTATGGATTTGTGTATTTTCAGGTTCCTCAGATGGTCATGAACCTTGTCTTCACTTATGGTGAGAGGGACTTTGTCTCCCTGGCCTCTCTCTTGCAGGCCATCAACTTGAGAGCCGTGAGGAGAGGGGTTGCCAGTGAAGACTGAGGCAAAAAAGTTGTTGAGAATCTCAGTCTTCTCCTCATCTGTTGTTACTAGTTCACCACTGTTGCTCACCAGGGGCATATGCTTTCTTTAACCTTCCTTTTCTGGTTTACGTACCGGTAGAAGCCCTTCTTGTTTTCCTTTACTTCCCTTGCCAAGTTCAGCTCCAGCTGCACCTTGGCCTTCCTGACCACTTTCCTACACAACCGGGCAATGTCCTTATACTCTTCCCATGATATCTGTCCCCGCTTCCATTGCTTGTGTAATTCCATCTTGCCTTTGAGTTTCACCAGCAAGTCTCGACTCAGCCATGCTGGTCTTTTGCCTTCCTTGCCCAGTCTCCTACACTGGGGGATTGAGACCTCTGGCACTCTGTGGAAAGCATCCTTAAAGTTCTGCCAGCTCTGTTCTGCTCCCTTGTCCCTGAGGGCTGTCCCATGGGATCGTACTTACTAAGTCCTTGAAGAGCTGGAAGTTTGCTTTCCTAAAATTTAGAGTCCTGACTATGCTGGATTGCCTACACCTTGCTGTGCTACTTTTCCAGCAGATGTCGGGATGGTTGAAATCCCCCAGCAGGATGAGAGCCTACGATCACGATGTCTCCTCGAGCTGAAGTAAGAAGGCTTCATCGATAGGCTTCAGTTGATCAGGCAGCCTGTAGTAGACTCCAACCAGCAGGCTGCCTTTGTTGTCCTGATCCCTAATTCCTACTCACAAGCTTTCAACTTGCTCATGGCTATTTTTTAGGGACAACTCTTCACACTCTATCCACTTCTTTACAGAGAGGGCAACACCTTCACCCCTTCTTCCTCTCCTGTCCCTTCTGAAAACCTTGTAGCCATCGACAGACACACTCTAGTCATAGGATTCATCCCACCAAGTTTCTGTAATCACCACTATGTCATAGCTTTCCTGTAGCATGGTAGCTTCCAGCTCCTCCTGTTTGTTGCCCATGCTGCGTGCATTAGTTTAGAGACACTTCAGCTGGGCTGCTGGCCATAACACCTTCTTAGAGGAACACTCCTTTATTCCCCCAAGGTTTTTCATGGATGCTACCCTGCTGTTTCCTATTACTTCAGGAGCCCCTGGCTCATCTCTAAGACCTCGCCTGTGCTGCAGTGTCCACAGCATGCTTCAGGGGAGCAGGTTGAAGGCCCTTAGTATCACCCCATCCTTCCAAGCCTGGTGTGTCTTCCTGCCACTTCTCACAGACAATCTTAATATGATTATCCCCCCTTCACATCTAGTTTAAAGGCTTTTTAATCAGCCCCGCAATCTCTTGGGCAAAGACCTCTGGGAAAGGTGTCTCTGTAAGGGTTGTGCCCCTTACCACAGAGAGTATGCCTCCCATGAAACTGTTTCACTGTATAGGGGAGACTAGATGGACGCTGCGCTTGCAACGGTTAGTGTCTATGGCACCGAGAGCCAGGCTTCTCGGGGAGGGGCCTGCTTCCCTGTCAGCGCTCTGATTGGCTGAGCCAGGCTTTGTATACAAATAATATTACATTAATACATTGCGGCACCAGAGATGGGTCACCCTAACCTAGAGGAAAGTCACTGAACCGTAGGGGGGCAGCCTCTGCTGTTAGACTCGGAGAAAAGGGAAGGAAGGTGCAGGTGACTTCTTATGGGAACTGACGGAGCTGAAAAGCTGAAATCCCACTGCTCTGTTAGAGCAGGAAGCTGCTCCGGAAGAGGATTGGAAACCCAAGCTGATGAGACCAGTAGTAGGAGCCGGGTGGAGCCAATCCGCTGCTGGACCGACCGGAGCCGAGACCCAGCTGGGCTGCCGCCGTACGGGTGCTACCGCCGCTCGAGCGTCGAGCACTGCCGCGCGCCGCCGCCTGAGGCACGAGCGCTGCCGCTCACGTGGTGCGTGTCGCTGCCCTCCAGCCCCATCAGCAGCTGCTGGAGTTCGCCCGGGAGCCGCCGCTGATGCTAAGAACCCCCCCCTGCAAATCTTTCCTTTCATAATCTTCTCCCTATCTTTTGCACCCCTGTGGCTTGTATTATATTTATATTTGTACATCTAATTCTGTCTATAAAGCAACAACAGACAGAAACCTTCACTCAGTGTCCTCATTCCCTTTTTGAGCGAGAGTGTGTACTACCCGTGGGGGGGGTTTCAACAGGTATCAAGTAAAATCAGGAGGGGTTAACCACTCGAACCCCCTTCTCTCCTCTTTGAACCTTTACAGTCTCCCATTTAATGCCAGCATTCCTGGTGCTGTGTAGGCCATCCTGTTTATAAAAAAACCCAAAACTGTGGCGATGACACCAGCTATGGAGCCATGTGTTGATAGATTGGATCCTCCTGTTCCTTACAATGTCATTACTTTCAGCTGGAAGGAGAGAACTAAACCTGTGCCCCAGAATCTCTCAGTAATTGTCCCAATGCCCCGAAGTCTCTCTTGGTTGTACGTGGACTACTACTTGCTGTTTCCTTTCCACCTACATGGAAAAACAGTACTGGGTAGTAATCTGTGGACCTCACTAAGCTAGGAAGTTTTCTAGTCATGTCCTTAACCTGGGCTCCAGGGAGACAGAAGACCTCCCTGCGATGAGGGTCTACATGGCATATTGGACCCTTTGTTACCGTCAGAACAGAGTCACCTACAACTAGAACCCTTCTTTTTTTCCTTTTGTGTGTGGTTGTCATATAGGCAGCAGGACTGTCTGACTGTATGCAGTCATTATACCAAATATTATACCATTAAACAATGAATGATTGATGGAAAAAAGATGATACAGGCTTTCTAAGAAATTATCAATTGAATGCCAAGTTGAATTCCTTATCCAAGATGTATACAAATATTCATTGTGTGAGCTAAATACTTTATGGAAATACTTTTGACCTATATGCTTTACCACCAGGCACTTCAAACACATTAACGATTAATGTGGATGTATGCTTTTTCTGTGTGTGGACTTCCTTATAAGATCTATTGTATCTGTCCATACAAATGAAATCAAATTTTGTGATTAATTGATTTGTTTTGGGAAGTGAGTCTAGCCTTTATTTCTAAAAGTAGTGCCTAGACATTTTTTTAAAGTATTAACCCTCTCATTAAAAATAGTTAACTATTCACAGAATCAGAGAATGTTAGGATTTGGAAGGGACCTCTGAAGATCATCAAGTCCAACCCTCCTGCCAGAGCAGGACCAAAAACTAGGGCAGATCACTCAGAAAGGCATCCAGAAAATTGTTGGGATTGAAAAAATATCTATCTGATAGTATATAGATCATATTTTCAATTTTTTGTTCCTTAAACTAATAGAAGTTGAAGTGGCTTGCGTATATTAGTACAGTATCAATGGTGAAATACTGATTAAATGCACCCCTCTAGCTGCTCCGAAAAAAAATCTGTCTGTCCTCTTCATATCAAGTTGTCACAGTTTAACACAGGATCGGCAATTAAACAAATGATAACAATACTCTCTATCCCCTCCCCCTCCCATCCAGATACGGAAAGGAGAGAGACAATAAGGAGAGAGGCTTCCAGATTGAAAACTAAACTAGAAAGCTTTAATTGCATTCTAATGATAAAAGAAAACATGTACAAATACATACAAATATGTGTAGGTATGTACAAAACCCTTATTGCACCCCCCACCCCTAGCAACTCCCACTGTACTCCCTTGAGCTGGGAACAGTCCTGAGAAGGTCCCAGACTGCTTCCCAAGATAGAGGCAGAGCATACAGGAGCTGAAGGTAAAGATACAGGGGTCAGGAATGCATGGGGCTAAGGATCAAAGGAGATGGACAGACAGAGATCTTCCTGTACACCAGCCATGGAAAGAAGAGAACCTCACTTCTGTGATCCCTGAATTTATACTGAGCATGATGTATATGGGCATAGAATATTCTCTCTGGCCAATTTTTAGTCACCTGGCTAGTCCTCTCCTCGCTATGGGAGGGTCGTAGATAGGATCCTTCTGCTCCTTTAGTGTCCAAAGCAGCAGATTCAACAAGAGAAGCGAAGTGGCCTTGGTCTCTTAGCAGTAGCTATAAACATTTGGGCGTTACCAGTCCAGTGGCTGGAAAACTTGCTGTTAATTTCAGAAAGAGTTTAATGAAGAAAGAAAAAACAACAGTAAAAAGAAAATTGGCTTAATTCTGGCTCAAACCAGGATACAAGTGATTCTGAGACACACACACAAAAAAATATTGTTTGCCTTAAAAGCCTACAGGCCACATAACAGTGGCTGATTAGCCTTGTGACAAATTAATGAGATTAGGGGACATGATATACAAGCTATATAATTTTCTGTAGATCGTGTTTACAAATAACAAAGCTGTTGGTTATTAATGAAAAACTTTTTCAAGTTAATTTGATTTTTCTTTGGATGTGAATTTTCTCTTGTGAATTTTGTCTCATGAATTTCAAACTTTGTGCAACTTCAGGGATTTTAAGACGTTGTATGTAGCTGCATGAGCTAAGTGTGCTTCTACAGAGAGCTCTCTGTAAGAGAGCATTTTGTCTTCTCAGTTCCAAGCACAGATAACTACTTTTATGTTTTCTCAAAATGTTCTCCCGGTTTGACTTATTCAATAGTAGCAACAGCAGTACCATTAGTAGCAGGATTAGTAAAAAGTCCTTCAGCTGACTTCCAAGCCCCTTCACTTATGAGATCTGACACTAGACTTATATGCTGTACAACAATGCTTGGCTACATGTTACCTTTCTTTGTTCTCCCTTTCTAACTCATTTATCAGACTGAGAAAGGCTTTTCATGTTTTGAAAGAGAGTTCATGGAATAGGATTCTTCTGACTTATTTTATAGGAGCTTCGATATACTGGTATGTTTTTCTGCTTAGTGTTATTTTGAGATATATGACCAAACTCCTTCATCTCACTTCCCTTGAAATTTCCCCGGGTTTCTTTTGCTTTTGCAATTTTGTTGGTGGTGGTAGTGGGTTTTTGTTGTTGTTGTTTGTTTGTTTCTGTTTTGTTTTGTTGGGTTTTGTTGTTGTTGTTGTTTGTTTGGTGAGGGTTTTTGTGGTTTTGTTTTATTTTTGCTTGTTTGTTTTACTTCTCTATTTTTTTTTTTAATTCCCAGAAGTTTCAGGAAAAAGGGAATTTACCTGCATAAGTCATTGCATATTGCTCAATAAACTAAATATTCAAATCTGAATGAAGTCTGAGGGGAAGTGGGAAAAAGTGAAAAATCGAGAACATGATACTGGTTTCTCAGCACTGCCAATTTTCATGAGATTTTTTTAAAGCCTTAATCTCTTAAGGCTTGCCTTTAACACTGCTCTTGAAATATAGCTGTCTCAGCGCAAGTTAATTGAGTGGTTTGTTTTCAGGGTTTTTTTTGTGTAGGAACACTGGATCAGAGTAGCAATGATCCCTTGCCATGTTATAAGGTCCCTGACTTCTAAAGTTTCACTGGCAGACTGACTGATGTCTTAATAGCAAAAAAAAAAAGCTGTGTTAATTACAAGGCCTTATGTTGTCCTTTCTGTGTAAGTTTTCATAGGAGCTTTTGCTCTACTTACGACTAAAAAATACTTGGTGTGGTGTTTACTTCACATTTTTTAACAAGGATGGCTTGAAGACAGGTATTACCTGAAAAAATTCCCAGATGTTTCAACATGAAATACCTGAAATATCAGGGAATTATAGAAACATAGAATGGTCTGGGTTGTAAGGGACCTTAAATATCATCTAGTTCCAACCCCCTTGCATGGGCTGTTACAGTTTCCACTAGACCAGGATGCCCAAAGCTCCATCCAGCCTGCCCTTGAATGCTTTCAGGGAGCGGGCAGACACAACTTCTCTGAAAAACCTGTGCCAGTGTCTCACCACCTTTATAATAAAGAATTTCTTTCTAATGTCTAACTTAAATCTACCCTGTTCCAGTTTAAAGCCATTACCCCTTGCCCTGTTGCTACATGCTCTTGTAAAAAGTCCCTCCCCAGCTTTCCTGTAGCCCCTTCAGGTACTTGAAGGCTGCTATAAAGTCTCCCCACAGCCTTCACTTCACCAGGATGAACAACCCCAACTGTCTCAGCCTGTCTTCATAGGAGAGGTGCTCCAGTCCTCTGGCCATCTTCTTGGCCCTCCTCTGGACTTGCTACATTTCCTTCCTGTGTTCGAGGCCCCAGACCTGGACAAAGTACTCCATGTGAGTTCTCATGAGAGTGGAGTTGAGGGGAAGAATCACCTTCCTTGACCTGCTGGTCATGCTTCTTTTGATGCAGCCCAGGATACGGTTGGTTTTCTGGTCTGCAAGCACAAATTGCTGGCTAATGTTGAGCTTCTCATCAACCAACACCCCAAAGTGCTTTTCCTCAGGGATGCTTTTAATCCATTCTCTACCCTGACTGTATTTGTGCCTGGGATTGTTCCAGCCCAGGTGGAGGACCTTGCACTTGAACTTCATGAGGTTGGCATGGGCTCAGCTCTCAAGCCTGTCAAGGTCCCTCTGGACGGCATCGCTTCCCTTCAGTGTGTCAACCTCACTACACACTTCGGTGTCATCAGCAAACTTGCTGAGGGTGCACTCAATGCCACTGTCCATGTCACCAACAAAGATGTTAACACCAGTCCCTAGTACCAACCCTTGAGGAATGCCACTCATCACCGGTTTCCATTTGGACACTGAGCCTTTGACCACAACTGTGAGTGCAACCATGCAGCCAATTACTCATCCACCAAGCGGTCCATCCATTGAATCCATATTGTTCCAGTTTAGAGATAAGGATGTTGTGCGGGACAGTGTTAAGTGCTTTGCACAGGTCCAGGTAGGTGACTATCATCTTAAATGTGCACTGACTTTGTGTTAATAGGACTAATATGCTCAGGTGCTTCTTTATTTGTATCCTCTGCCCTGTCCTGCCAAAAAAATCTTAAGGAAGTCTTGTTTATCCGAGGTCAAATAAAATGTTTCCAGATCATATGAGATTAAGGAAGTGGTGGCATTCTCACCAGCAGAAATAAGTACTGGCTTATTTCCCCTTTGTGGTACTTTTTAGCATTGTGTCTAAGAAAATACTTTTGTTAACAGCTACATTTAAAAATTTTTGTTCTAATACAAAACCTCCCAAATTTTCACTTTTTATTCTAAGCATAGATAGATAATTGTTTAATTTTACATGGAATTAAATAATTTATGACTTGCAGTATACTGGACTAGTCTAATTTTAATTTGTGATTTCTAAACATAATTTCCTATAAATGAATAATAACTACAACATTAAAACAAATCTTGGTTTCTTCAATATAGTTTAGGATTTCATTTTGAATTGAACCGAATTTGAGGAACATGCTGAAAGCAAAATCAAACATTCTTCCTCCTTAAGCTCTGTCATAATTTTATGCACAGGAAAAATAATTTTTTTTAATGTCTGTGTCATGTTCTTGTTCCACCCTGTAATTTTATTCTTCCTTCGACTTCAACAAAACACAGCTGAAATTTAACTGTAAAGCAAAACGTGTTGGCTTAAAAGGATAATTAACTAGAAGAATTTCCAACAAAGAAGCATTAGCCCAGTAGTTGTGTTAGGTCTGGCTGAAATGGAGTTAATTTTCCCCATAGCAGCTCTCATAGGGCTGCTTGGTGGGCACCTGGCATCCAGCCAAGGTAAACCCACCACAGTAGTTAACAAAAGCTAATGGAAGTTATGAAGTGCTTATAAGAAAGAACATATTACATCTCCAAAAGTTATTGAGAAGAGTTCTAACCAGACTGTAAAGAGTGCAAATCCATTTGGTAAATCATAGAGTTCTTGGCTCTGGTACCCTTTTCTAGGGCTAAAATCTTTAAATACATCTTGCTCTGAAAACCTTCTCCGTATTTAATACTATCATTTAGGAATACTGTGAATTATATTATGAGTCATCTTAACTTCTTAATTAGAACATACTTTAATTTTTATTAGCTGTAGGGCAATGGGTATTTCTGCCTACTGTTTGGTATGCTTTACCTGCAAGGAACAAAAGTCAGTTTTTAAAAATCATAGGACATGCAAACTAAACAGTAAGTAAAAGTGCTTACAAGTTACAGAATGTGGAACACTTTAAAACTGACTGTTCAGATAAAATAACTTATTTATTCATGGCTGCCCTACAAAATGTTGTACTTTGATTCAGAGCCTGAAACAAGTTGGGACATAGTTAAAAAAACCATGTGCCCTGATGATTCTCCTTTTCCTGTTTTATTTTTCTATTCCTTTAGTTCTGTTGTGCAATATGTTTTAAAAACAGATGAGTGTAGGACTAGGATGGATAATGAGATGCTGGGTGGTGAAGAATAGAGTCTTACCTTCTCTTTTTGTTATTTAAAGCTACAGTCATAACTACCTTGATGTTGAAGTCTGGCATAGAACAATATCAGATCATGCTCTGTCTCTTTCATTTGTGTCTTTCTGTTCCTTGGTCAAACTTTCCATTCACATGAGAGTAGTGTGTGATTTTTAATATTTTTGGGTTGGACCCCAAAAAAAATCAGCAGCAATACTTATGGAATTATTCTCAAAATACCATCCTCTGTCTCAAAAAGTACAATTTAAAAGATTTATTCTGAATGGGAGAGAATGAATTTATTTTGGTAGGACAGAAATACAAAGAGGAAAATATCACATGTACTTTGCATAAACAAATGCCTGGATCTAGACATATTTCCATGAAAAATTACTATCTACAGGAAGATAATTCAGGTTAAAGTTTTAATTTATGGCTAAAAATTACATTCTGATAAAGGAAAGACAGTCTTTAAGACATATCTTTCCTTTGTCTCCAAATAAGTCTATAACTGATATTTTCACTGAAGTTTTCCATGTAGTAGTTGCTGAAGGAGGTCTGAGCAATTGAATATTTGCTTTTCTCTATTCCTTATGTTTTAAATGTGAATACAAAAGTTAACATAAAATAAGAGGTTTTCTGATGAGAAGATTATTTACATTTAAAATTAGTTTGATGACTCCTTTTTTAAAGAGAAGCACCAAGAAGGTATTCCTGAATTCTAGCTGAAAAGACTTCTTAATATTTAGATAGATGTCTACACTACAGTTCAGGGTTTTTTTGAATTTCTCCTTTTCTAACTTAATTCAGGCAATTAAACTTTCTTCATACTCAGCTTTGTGGTAGTGGGAAAGAGCAACCCTTGCTTCGGTTTGAGCTTTTAAGGCTTTTGAGGGGCTGTCTGGACAAAAATACTTCTTTCAGAAAAACCCAAGGTTTTTTCAACCATATATTTTTCCACCCCAAAGGCAGAAAGAAAACTTAGAATACCCCTTTAGTCAGTTTGGGTCAGCTATCCCACCCTTGTCCCCTCCCAGCCTTTGACCCATCCCTAGTCCACTGGCCTTTGGGGGTGCAGGTGCTTGAAGAGAAATCCTTGATGCTGTGCAAGAGCTGCTCAGCCACAACAAAAGCATTGGTATGTTACCAACACAGTTTTGTCCACAAAAGCAAAGCACAGCACCATGTGAGCTGCTGTGAAAAAAGTTAGCTCCATCCCAGCCAGACTCAGTACAACACTGGAATTGACCAGCTTATTGGTGTGTTGACTTTTTTATTAAAATCCTAGTAGAGAGGCTATAAGTGCACCTGCAGGCTAAAAAGCTAAAAGGCACAAGTCAACATCTTTCTTACAGAGATCATGTGTTCACAACTGGAATTACAAGAAATCCGAACAATTTCATTCCTTTGGTTGTTGAGTTAGCCATGTAAGAGTGATAATTTTCTACTTACCTAAATTAATTTTTAGCTATGTGAAGCACTCACTTCTGCTTCCTGACCTAATCTCTTTCATTAAATTTCCAAGTGGTATTAAGCATGACAATGTATCAGTGGAAACATTCAGTTCTACAGGAAGTAAATGTGTGGGGAAAATTAAGTGACAGTTTTCTACTTAATTAACAACGGTGTATCTGAAGGGAGTTCTACAGTGCTTTATCTAATTAGACAGTTGCATTAATCCATTTAACCACAAATGTTGATGCCAAGTATTAGACTGATTACAGATCACCAGTCTTTATTACACAGTCCCAGCATGTTATAAATAAATCATCTTTTCCTTTGGCACTGTATAAACATGCTCCCACAGCTCTTTTGAAATGCATGCTATGTCTTGGATCACAACCTTAGACTATACCCTGTGAGTTGAACTGACTGAGCTATTTCATGTGACATTCCTCTTGCCCCATGAGAGACATGTCAGTTTAAAGAAGACCATTCTTTGGCTCTTTCCCTTCTCTATCAGATTTTTCCAGATGTGGATAATAGTAACTAAGACTGCACTGAATAAATTATCTGCCTATGAGGAAAGCCTTTTTCATGACAAGTGAGAAAAGCACTTCTGTCCTTAAGAGCAAATGCTTTTCAGCTCTTCAGCAAGTTTTGCAAGAATCATCCAGGTTTGACTTCCTCGCTACAGTAAAGATAATCTGGAACAGCACTTAGTTCTCCTCTTCACAGCAACCAAAATGGAAAAAACCCATAGAACTGTTCCCAGCAGCATCTTGATGCCCCACAGCTGAGTAAAGCCCACAGGCAGTAAGAAGCAGAGAAGCCAGCACACACCTTAATGTTTTTCCACAGCTAGAAAGCTTCTATACATGAATGACACAGCCGAGATCTGTTCTGAGTACCTCTTTGCCAGTTAGCAGAGTAGTCAGGCTATGAGAGGTCACAAAGATGTTGGACACAAAAGGAGATGTCCTTTCTTCCCCCTGTATCCACCTGCCTGAGACATATACTTGCTCCGCATTTCAGAAGACTGACTAATCAGCAAGTTTTGTGGTACCCCAGACTGAGTTCTTCATCTCTCTTCCTGAACTAGTTTTACCTCATACAAAAAAGTGTATTGTCACAGGAACAGAGAAATACTACCTTACCTCCCTACGTTTTACAGAGCTGTCTTAATGCAGCATCAGCTTCCCTTTTCCTGGACAAATAAATATTTGTCTAATTTAAGGAGAAGCCACTTCAAAATGGAAGAGAGAAAAAGAGAGCTTTCCTTTCTCCACTGACCTGATGGGCTACAGCATCTTGCTGGGATATGACAACAAGAGTTCAAGTTCTTGCAGTTGTTAATGGCATGTATCAGATCTTTAGACAGGCATGACAATAGGCCTAGTAGAGTTGGAAGAACAAAAACGAACAAGTGCATTCAGTATGTAAGCTTAGGTAAAGAATAGGCAGATTCAGGCATCTGCAAGTAACAATTTAGGTCTTTTACTATTTATTTTTTATACCTTTTGTAGCGAAGTGTTTTATCTGTTGGATAAAACACTGGCTGGATAGCTGGGCACAGAGAGTGGTGGTGAATGGAGTTAAATCCAGGTCACAGGTGGGGTTCCTCAGGGTTCAGTGTTGGGGCCACTTCTTTTTAATATTTTTATCAATTACCTCGATGAGGAGATAGAATGCACCCTCAGTAAGTTTGCAGATGGCACCAAGTTGGGTGGGAGTTTTGATCTGCTTGAGGGTAGGGAGGCTCTACAGAGAGACTTAGACAGACTGGATCGATGATCTGAGGCCAGTTGTATGGGCTTCAACAAGGTCAAATGTTGGGTCCTGCATTTGAGCCACAATGAGCCCATGCAACGCCACAGGCTGGGGGAAGAGTGGCTGGAGAGCTGCCTGGTGGAAAAGGACTTGGGGGTATTGGTTGACAGCCAGCTAAACATGAACCACCAGTGTGCCCATCTGGCCAAGAAGGCCAACAGCATCCTGGCCTGTATCAGGAATAGTGTGGCCAGCAGGACTAGGGAAGTGATTGTCCCCCTGTACTCAGCATTGGTGAGGCCCCCATCTCAAGTACTGTGTTCAGTTTTGGGCACTTCAATACAAGAAAGACATCAAGGTGCTGGAGTAGGTGCAGAGAAGAGCAACCAGGCTGGTGAAAGGCTTAGAGAACAAGTCTTATGAAGAGCAGCTGAGGGAACTGGGGTTATTTAATCTAAAGAAAAGGAGGCTGAAAAGAGACCTTATCACTCTCTACAACTACCTGAAAGAACATTGTGGAGAGATGACTGCAGGTCTCTTCTCACAAGTAAATAGTGATAGGACACTATCACTATGGGAAATGGCCTAAAGCTACATCAGTGGATGTTTAGGCTGGATATGAGGAATTTTTTTCTCTGAAAGGGTTGTCAGGCATTGGAACAGGTTGCCCAGAGAGATGGTTGAGTCACCATCCCTGGATGTGTTTAGAAGTTGTCTAGATTTGGCACTTGGGGATATGGTTTAGGGGTGAACATGGTAGAGTAGGGTTAAAGGTTGGACTTGATGATCTTAAAGGTCTTTTCCAACCTAAATGATTATATGATTCTATCCGCATAGCAACCTGAATATGGAGATTTTGTTATAGTGAAATCCTTTTGATTGTTGATATTGAACAGCTTTTTGAAATATCAGTTAAATGTGGCTTAGATGATAATACAAAACTTGACCACTGTAAAGGTTTCCAGATGTACCTGGATGTCAGGTGCACTGGCAAAGACTTCACATCAGGTAGGAATGCTTTGGAAGGTATTACCAGAGGCAAAAAATTCCACACTAAAGAGGCTTCTATCTACATGCTGTATTCTTTTATTTTTCTCAGCTTCTGGGGTGGATCAGCATTCAAAAAAGAAACATATTTTTGGGCAAGAAGATGTCTTTTCCTTTTAAAATCAGTTAAAACAGCTACAGGAACTGATCTCTTAATGGGCTGTCATGGCATAGACACTGGATATGCTTCACTGTTTGCTAAGATGATCATATTGTCAATGAGCAGGCTTAAATCATAGCTGGTGGTTGGTGTCACAGACAAGACAGGTCACTACAGTTCATGGTGAGATAATCCTGCTTATGTGGCTTCTAAGCTCCATGGACTAACAAAAGTAGAGAACAGGTGAGTCATCAACATAATTTTACAGTTGAAAAAGGCAAGGTGTGTCCTTTCGGGTATGTCCCTGGAAGTAAAGAAGTTTACCTTTAATTTCGCTCTTATCTTTTATCTATCTCTGGTTCCACTTAATTCCTCTGACGCTTGGTTCTCTCTCTTTTTTCTTCTTTTTGTTTTCTTTTTTTTTCTTTTCTTTTTCCTTTCTTTTGTGATAAAGAGGTTGGGATTTATTTTCAAAGAACAGTACTGTAAAAAGGATGCAGGTTATCTGTGTTGAAAGTCATGTGGGTGAAGTTATAGTAACTGACTTGCCTAAGGCCACCAGCTCTGTCTCAGGCGTGAGCAGGAACTGAATTCCAGGCTTTGTTTTTCATAGAATCGAAGAACTATTCAGGTTGGAAATGACTCTTGGGATCACCAAGTCCAACCATCATCCCTACTTTACAAAGTTCTCCCCTAAACCATATCTGCCAACACTACATCCAAATGACCCTTAAACACATCCAGGGATGGTGACTCAACCACCTCTCTGGACAGCCTATTCCAGTGTCTAACCACTCTTTCTGTGAAAAATTTTTTCCTAATGTCTAGTCTAAACCTCCCCTGTTGGAGCTTGAAACCATTCCCTCTTGTTCTGTCACTAATTACGTGAGAAAAGAGACCAGCACCAATCTCTCTACAATGACCTTTCAGGTAGTTGTAGAGACTGATGAGGTCTCTCCTCAGCCTCTTCTTTCTCAAACTAAACATTCCCAGCTCCTTCAAGCATTCTTCATACGATTTATTCTCTAGGCCCTTCACCAGCTTCACTGCCCTCCTCTGTACTCGCTCCAGCACCTCAATATCTCTCCTGAATTGAGGTGCCCAAAACTGGATGCAATACTCCAGGTGTGGCCTCACCAGTGCTGAGAACAGGAGGACAATCACCTCTCTACTTCTGCTGGCCACACTATTTCTAATACAAGCCAGGATGCCATTGGCTTTCTTGGCCACCTGGGCACACTGCCGGCTCATGTTCAGCCACTTGTCAATTAGAACCCCTAGGTCCTTTTCTGTCAGACAGCTTTCTGGCCACACTTCCCCAAGCCTGTAGCGTTGCATGGGGTTGTTGTGGCCCAAGTGCAGGACCCCGCTCTTGGCCTTGTTGAAGCCCATATCATTAACATTAGCCCAACAATCTAATCTATCCAAGTCTCCCTGTAGAGCCTCCCTATCCAAATGCAGATCAACACTCCCACCTAGCTTGGTGTCATCTGCAAACTTACTGATAATACACTCTATGTCCTTGTCAAGATCATCAATAAAGATGTTAAACAGAAACGGACCCAACACTGAGCCCTGAGGAACACCACTTGTGACTGGCTGCCAGCTGGATTTGACTCCATTGACCACCACTCTTTGGGCCTGACTGTCCAGCCAGTGCTTCATCCAACATACCGTATGCTCATCCAGGCCATGAGCAGTCAGGTTTTTTAGGAGAGTTCTATGGGGAACTGTGTCAAATGCTTTTTGGAGGTCCAGATAGACAGTATCCACAGCCTTTCCCTCGTCCAATAGTCCGGTCATCAGGTTATAAAAGGAGATCAGGTTCATCAGGCAGGACCTGCCTTTCATAAACCCATGCTGACTGGGCCTGATCCTGTGGTTATCCTCTATATGTTTTCTAATAATACTCAAGATGATCTGCTCCATGACCTTCCCTGGTACCGAGGTCAGACTGACAGGTCTATAGTTTCCTGGATCCTCCTTTCTGCCTTTCTTATAGATGGATGTTACATTTGCTACCCTCCAGTCCATTGGGACCTCCCCAGTTAGCCAGGACTTCAGGAAAATAATGGAAAGTGGCCTGGCCATCACATCTGCCAACTCTTTCAGCACCCTTGGATGTAACCCATTCTGTCCCATAGACTTGTGTGTGTCTAAGTGGTGTAGTAGGTCTCTTACCACTTCCTCTTTAATTGTGATGACCTCATTCTGCATCCCCTCCCTGTCTCCTAGCTCATGTGGCTGTATATCCATGGAACAGCTAGTTCCACTGCTAAAGGCTGAGGCAAAATAGGTGTTGAGCACCTCAGCCTTTTCCTCATCCTTTGTTACTAAGATTCCCTTTGCATCCAATAAAGGATGGAGATTTTCCCTAATCCTCCTTTTGCTGTTAATGAACTTATAGAAATATTTTTTATTATCCCTAACAGCTGTGGCTAGTTTGAGCTGTAGCTGTGCTTTGGCTCTCCTAATTTTCACTCTGCATAGTTTCACTTCATCTTTATAGACTTCATGAGTGACCTGTCCCCTCTTCCAAAGGTCATAGACTCACTTTTTGTTCTTAAGGTCCAGCCAAAGATCCCTATTTAGCCAGGCTGGTCTCCTACCCCGCTTACTGGTTTTTTGGCACACGGGGACAACCTGCTCTTGTGCCTTTAAAACTTATTTCTTGAAGTATGTCCAGCCTTCCTGGACTCCTTTATCCTTCAAAGTAGCCTCCCAAGGGACTTTGTCAATCAGTCTTCTGAACAGGTCAAAGTTTGCCCTCCAGAAGTCTAAGGTGTTTTACTAACCCCTCTCCTTGTTTCTCCAAGGATCAAAGACTCAATCATCTCATGATCACTGTGCCCTAGACAGCCTCCAACTTTTACTTCCCCCACAAGATCCTTGCCTTTGTATCCCTCCTGAAAAGCTGTAGCCATCAATTGTGGCACTCCAGACATGTGATGCATCCCTCCACGTTTCTGTGATAGCTACTATGTCATAGTTTTCCTGGTGTATCATGGCTTCAAGCTGCCCCTGTTTGTTGCTCATACTGCGTGCATTGGTATAGATGCACTTCAGATGAGCTAATGGTTCCAACACCTTTTTTCCACTGTGGGCCCTATTTCCTACCAGACCCTTCTCAGGTGCTTCCATGATTTCTAAACATCTATCCTTTCTCTCAAATGAAACAACAGAGTAAGAATCCTCCCTGTCCACCATCCTTCAAGCCCTGGCATGTTTCTCTTGGGCTTGTCCCTAGCAGGCCCAGTTATCTCCCCTTCTCCCTTCATATCTAGTTTAAAGCCCTGTCAATGAGCCCTTCTAACTCCTGCCCCAAAAGCCTTTTGCCCCTCTGGGACAGGTGCATCCCACCTGTCACCAGCAGGCCAGGTGTCTTGTATAGCAGCCCGTGATAGAAAAACCCAAAGCCCTGCCTATGGCACCAGTCACGTAGCCATGCGTTGATTTGCAGGCTCCTCCTGTTTATCTCTTCATCCTTTCTTGCAACAGCTATGGAAGCAAACACTACTTGCGTGCCAGACCCCCTAACCAGCCGTTCCAGGGCCCTGAAGTCTCTCTTCATTGCCCTTGAACTCCTTGTAACAATTTCATCACTGCCAACCTGAGTAACCAGCAGTGGTTTCCCTGTCCTCCCTGTCCGATAATGTCTGATGATAGGAGGGGAGGGGATCCATCACTTGTTCAAGAACTTCTTCCTTCTGCCCTTGCCTTAGGGTGTGGCTCTACCAATCTATTTCACTTTCATATTCTCTGATGCTTCTTAACCTTTCTATCTCCTCCCTCAGTTCAACCACCTGCCTGAGGAGATCATTTATTTGCTCACACCACACACAAGCAGTGTCACTGGCTCCCTCCAGTACAAGTGCCAGGCTCAGGCATTCACTGCAGCCAGAGACCTGCACGGCCTCATGTCTTTTGTCTGAGACTAAGCTAAAATACCACATTTTTCTGGTCCCAGTCACTCTTCCACACTTTTGTGCTCAGTTTTGAGTTCCTCTGAGAGACAAGTAACTGAGGAAAAGCAAATATGGTTGGTACAAGTCTCTTGGGAAGGACAGCAGGCTGAGGTGGTCTTTAGCTGGAGGTAGCAGGGCTATGTGTCTGTCCTCCTAGTGTGGTTTCTATACACCTCTGCTCTGTGCAGCTGTGCTAGCGCTGAGCAAAAGCATCCAGTGAGCCATCCCATTGTGAAGTGGCAATGCAAGTGGAAATTCTTCTGGTTTCAGTGAAGCTCAGGGGTCATTTGCATTCCTCTGGTTTGACTGGATTCAGCACCAGTGAATGGTACTCACAGTTGTTTCAGGGGACAGGCTTGTTTCCAGGTTACTAGCTCATCTCAGGACACAATCCTCTGTCTGAAACTAGCAAAGAAAACAACCTGTGCTGAAAATCTTGATTGTGCTGACACTGCCAATTTAACTTTTCATTAGCCCAGGTTGCCACCTTTTTCCTTTTCCTGAAACAAGATATAGCTGAATTAGCAGGTGTAGTTCCTGTGTACTAATGTTTCCTGAGAACAAGATAAAGACCTTTTTCTCTTCTCACTAGTTCTTACTAAGAATTTCCACAGATAAAGTTATTAAGTGGAATAAAAATATTATGAAAATTACATGGCTGCACTGGGTCATATGGAGAAAGGGTTTCAATTAGTAAAGAGGATGGTGCAGAATTATGCAATTAAAAGACACAGAAATAACAAGGAGAGGGCAGCAATGCTGCCACTGTGTGGGTGATGGAAGATGAATTTTTCCCACCTGCCTGTAGCAAAAAATATAAATCTTGAAGGGAAAACAAAAAAAAACAAAAAACCAAAAAACAACAAAACAAACAAACAAAAAAAGAGCTTGCACTTCTACAACTTATAGACTCTTGAGAAGCAGCTGGTTTTTGGTATCTCAGCTTTGCACTGCATTACAAGTTTCTTTCACAGCAAACCCTGTAGTGAGCAGTGAGATTAAATTTTAGAGATCAGAAACAGACAGAATACCAAATTCTTAAAACAAGTGTCCTGAGCTTTCCTGTTCCCACATTGATTTTCTAAGAAAGCACATATGTAGCACAAAAGGACCCAATTATTGTCCTTACTCAAAGAAATTCTACAGCTTGGGCTGTAGTGTTATTATTCACTAGAGAAACCATACAGAAAAGTGCTAGTATGAACTATCACTACTATGGCAAAACCCTCATTCAATTCCAATGGAGTCACCAAGACATGAAAGGATACTAGAAACCAAGCTACAATCAACTACACAGAGAATTAATAAGGTACTCCTTGGTCTGGAGCTAAGATCTCTGAAAATCAGTATGCCTTCATCTAGTCTATATTCCTTTAGAAAAGTGAAAAAGTGAATGACAGTGTTAAGACAGCTAGAACATATATAAAGTATATGTGTTATTTGCTGCACAATGTGGACGTATCTGCTTTCACTGAGCATTATTTCTGGTTTCAACATGCACCATACAGGTATTCATATGAGCACAATTTTAATAAGCACTAAAAAAATTGGATGGTGCTTAACAGTTCAGCCTGGCTGATGTGCTGGTGCATGCAAGGGAGATGGCCGCCCTTCTGATAGACCATGTGCAGCCAGAAAAAGGACAAACCTTTTTTTCTCTTGTTCCAGTGCTGCAGGCTGGATGGGAGGCATCAGTCCTCTGCTGAGGTGGGAGACTTCTTACTCATCAAGCCCTTAACCTTGGTGAGACAAAAGCTGTAAAGATCAAAACATTATGTAGTGTTTAGTTGAAACTACGATTCCCAGTAGAATTAAGGAGAAAGTATAGTTAAACTCTCCACTCAGGAACCTCACTATTTACAGCCATCAGGTTAAAAGAATATTTTACCAAGTGTTAAAAATATTACGAAAGAGCTCCATCAATGGCAGATGACTGCTAGGATTAGTAAATAATGACTTCATTTGGATGTCAATCTTGAATAACCACATAAAAATGTTTAAGCCTGTTTCAGTTCCCTTATTTGGTCCTGTGGTTCTTAGCCTTCCTGACCAAATTGTCTGCCAGACCTAATGCATGAGGTGTCTGGCTTTGTAGCAGACAGTCATGGTATGAGCTGTGTTTGTGGATGGTATTTTGTTTCCAGATAGATATTCGGATGACCAACGCTTTCTGAATACCAGAGAAAGTAATTCTTCCCTTTCCACTATTCAGTACTGCTCACGCTGCTCGTCCCTTCCACCTTTTGAAGTCCATCATCATTACTGCTAATAGGGGTTGCAGAGGGTTATTTCCAAAGCCTGCCCATATTAGTATGGCTATTGGCAGAGATAGCAAGAGTGCTCCTTTGAAACAAATGTAATACTCCTTGGCCCATTGACTCATAAACATGTGGTGGTAGAAGGAGGCTCAGGATGTGTAAGAGAAATTCAGTAAACTACTGATCACCATCAGGTGTCATAGGTATTGTCAAGCAACAAAATTATCTTGGTAAATCTTGTACTGCTTTTTTGCAGTGTGATACTATAGGCCTTCTGAATACTCTCGTCACATCCTGACAACTAAATTACCTGAAATACAGTATTAATAGCAGTCATGATATTCTGTAAAAGCCACAGACTGACAGTTCTTTCACTTCCGCCTCAGTAATTTGCTAGAAGTTAGAAATGAACACTCTGAAAATGACTGGCAGTAGCACATGGATTAACTCCATTAGTCTGACCTTCTTTGATCTTCATTGAACTGGACCCTTGGATAGGGGAATGAAATGCAGTTAACCCTTTTCTGATTTGAAGCAATCCTGGATTTTCTCTTTTGCATTTATGATAATTTTACTCACAAGGAATGAAGTTGTAGAGTACGTATTGTGGAAGCCCTGCCTTCATCTCTCCTAGTTACTGAGTTATTCCTCACAGCATTTGGTTTTGAACAGGAATTACCTCTTTTATGACTCAACTTACTATATACTCTGTCTTGACTGAAAACTGAAGGAATGCTACCTGTCCAGTTGGACATGTACTCTCCCACGGAAGCCCTAACCTGAGCACAGATTGCTGAGATCCCACTGTCCATGCTGTACTGGCAGCTAATGTTCCACTCTCCCTGGCCAGCACAGGGCTATCCTGAGCCCAGGGTAAGCTCGTTCAGTTCTGCTGGACAGACACTCATCTTGCTTGGAGTGTTTTGCAGGGTCAGAAAAGTGCCAGCACCAGCACAAAGAAAGGTATATGCTTTCAAAAAATGTGATGCATAAGAGTTATTAATACTTCTCAAGTGCAAGTCTGTCGGCCATTTGTTGACAAGTTTAATAAGCTGGTAAGACTTGACAAGTTGTGTTACTATGAAAGCAACTTAGAATAACATTTCAAGGAAAACAGAAAGATTGCAGATACTTCAACCTTAAGAAGAGGAGCTAACTTTCTGCTAAATTAATTAATTCTTTCCTGTATGCTAATTGTTTTCCCCATAAGTAATTTTTTTGCTGTCTTTTGTCAGATAACATAAAAAAAATTTGCATAGACTGGTGACAAAGATCAAATGAATAAATACTCATTTTCTTAAATATTTGTGCTGATAGCTATTATTGTATTTAATAGTATTTTGTTTTCTTTTTAAAATTTGGTCCAATGTCTCAACTATTAGTTTTATAGAAATATACGGTATAAATCCTGAGGGGAATTTAGTGTCTGTGCTGTACATTTCAAAACTGAAAATACAGTTTGCCAATTACATGCAGTACTTAAGGGGTTTTGTCAAAAGGGAATATATTCAAATCTCAAGGATTACTTGGCCAATGACTGATACATTGTGATGGATAAATTAAACCTTTGCTAATTAGGGTTTTAAAAGCCTGCAATTACAAGCACCGACCTAATATGATTTTTGAAGAAGATACCTTAACTGTACTTGTGAAGTCATAGAAATGTATGTTGTTCATTTTATACTCTGTCCCTACAACAAGACCAAAAAAAACAGTTGTTTGTCTACCTGAATTGCTGGGAAAATGACAAAAAAAACCCATGTCTAATTATCTGTTCGTTGTAAGTATAGTGTGACCCCCATTTCTACTTGTTTGTCTTCCCTCCTGAACTGAGCTGACCTGATAATATTTGCAACTCAGTCAAACAAAAGAAACAGTACTTTCATGCTTCAAACAAGCAAGCAAGCAAACAAAGCAGCCCAACGTTACATTCCCCATTAAAACATTTAGTCTATGACAAAGGCCACTTTGTTTACAGCATTAGTACCAACCTCCATGAGGGAGAAGTGTGTGGCTGAGATGTGCCTCTGAGTCACAAGGTTGATTTTAGCTATTCTCTCACTAATAAAATACAATCTTTATTGCAGATTGCCAATCTACAAAAATAATCTAATGTTTGAGACTAATAAAAATATTAAACAAATATCAGTTTCTAAACTCTATTCTTACAGGTATGCTTTCATTAGTGCTTATGTCACATTGGACTTTTTCCAAAGCCTAGGTTAAATGACTTTCATTGTTCAGCTGTAGAATTCAGGGATAGTTGTTCTGATAATTGACCAAGTTTTAGCACTTAAGATGAGGAAAATTTCTGAGAAACAAACGTATAATTTACCAGAGGGATTCACCCTTCAGGAAAGCAGGTTATGTTATTGTCACCTCGCTTTCCTTGTTATTTCAGTGGGGTTGGAAAATTCCTGTGGCCATCCATGGGTGTGAAAGAACCTCTTCAAATATGTCTGCTGGATGGATGTGGTGAAGAATAATAATTAGCTTATGACCTTTCATCTCTACATCTCAGAGCCCTTCACACTGACAGAGTTACATCATATGTCACTTTATCTTCACTTACCCTTTATCACACGGTGAGCTGTTGGCAAATTTGAAGAAAAAAGTTAGCATCATTTTCAGCTTGCTAGTTCATACTACTTCTGTCACTGTCTGGTGTGTCTAAGTTGAATTCTCCCTCAAAACATTGTTGCATATTTTGTAGTTAGTGCTAGCCTTTAGGCCACTTTTATTTTTCTTTCTTAGAGACTAAAACCACAGAAATTGGAATACTGTCGGTGATTAGAAGCAAAAACATTTCTTGTGTGTTCTTTGAGCAGTAAAGTACAGAAGCTTCACTTACTTTCTGTTATTTATCTATCAGATTTTGTCAAGTGTAATTGTCTTACATTTGTAGTGATTTTTCCATGACTAAGAAAAAAGAGCGTGAAATGTAAAGGGGTTTGACACAAATAGGTCTACAGTTAATATACAACAGCTTTTGAGCATTAGCAACATCAACATATGCCTCTGACAAGTGAGGCCCTAGAGCTATTGGAAAGAAATCCTTTAATTTCTGCAGTGGTGGGTTATGGGTTATATAATTAAACCAGGCACACAGCAGCAACATGTTGGCTTCATCTTGCTTTGACATGCCATTAGGTATTTCCTTCTCTAAATGCAAGTGTTTTTCCTCTTCGCCTTCTCCATCTTTTCTCCCCTCCTTTTATGTCTTCAGACAGTGAGTAAATGTTGAACTACTTCCAAAACTTTTTCCCTCCCTATTCTCCCATTAGATCTGTCCCTTTTCATAGCCAGGAGTGAGATTTTGATTTTCTAATAGCCAAATTTTTCTCATGACTGAGATTGTACATGTGCGCGTGAGAAATGCCTCCATTGCATTCCTCATCTATCAACAGTTCCCTTGATTTGTGGCTGCGTCACCATTTTAAACAGAGCTGAAAGCACTGGAAGTTTAGACATCATGTGTCACAGTGATGATATGCTGCAATGGGGAATATAATTCATATGGTGTTGCATCCTGCTTTATTATTAAGTTTCACTCCTAATCTTCAGGCATTCATTCGTATATTCCCTCATTGTTAATCAAGACTTCCAGCTAGAGGCTGCCATTGGGTTTTGTATTTTTCTGCTAGATTTTTCACTTTCTGCTGAGAGCAACATGGGTTACTGTTACCCCAAGAAATAAGACTTGCATGGAGCATGGTGATTTTGTTTTAGTGCTACAATGTACTCTACGACTGTTAAAGAGAATTTTGTTTCCTATCACAAATGATGGGAACTGAAGTGTACTCAGCATGAGGTCTAACTCTGCTCTTAAGAATGTGCAGTTCTTTTAAATTGATGGAGATCTGGGGGCATCCACCAATTTTTAGTGCCAGTTCACTCCAGGTAGCCCTTCTTTGATTTTTCCACTTCTTTAATAAAATTTACACCATATGCTGCTATCTCTGTATTTGCAGAAGATGGAAAAGAAGAGGATTTTTAGGCTACATTTATTTGCTGTTGTCATTCTATACAGTGTTTTAATGAGATATGTGTATTGAAACGTGTACAGTTGTCTTCTCTTCTGGTCAGCAACTCAGTGGGCTTTTGACCCCCAGCTAGGAGCAGGATTGGTCTCAAAATACACCTGGAGCTTGTGCAAGTTTGCAGTAGTCATTTTAATAACTCCAGATTTAATTTAGGACAATGAAAGGAATTTAGAACAGCATCCTTCTGTTGCTGCTGTTAGGCAATTGGCATCATATGGTCGTGTTATTGCATGACTCTCCTCCTGCCTTGGCACCTTCTACACAAGATTATCAGAGTGCTTGCACGATCTTTCAGATACTTTCACAAAGGTAGTCTCACAAACGAGAAAGAATTAACATCTTACTGCTTACTTTTCCATTCTGCTAGCACACAGTTTTTACCATTCTCCACCTAAATAGCTGCTTGGGAATTTGGTTTTTTGTTTGCTTTGATCGCTCTTTACTGTGCTATTGCCATTTCTGTCAGGATGCTCAATAACAGCTGGTCATTTGGAAAACACTCCAGCTTTTGGTAGCAGGAACAGAAATAAGAAAAAACCCTTATTTCCTTACCTAACTGATACTTTTAGAAACCCTTGAACATCAGAAAAGAAATCCAGCACTTGACAAATACTGCAGGAGTCTTCCCAAAATCTTTCTCAGTTTCCTGATAGAGAAAAGGGGATGATCTGGGTTTCCTTTCTGGTGTAGGAGCTGGTCCTCACTATCACATTTGTAGATCATGTTTGCAATTGGGCCAGACAGAATTCAAAAGTCCAGCATCCCCAACACCTGTGTAGGTCACCCAACAAGCAGCTCTTAGTATGAGATAGGCCTCCACAGTCCAACTGCCTGTAACCCTGGTCAACAAGTGATTAGTTCCCATGGTTTTGCTCAGTTGAGGCCTGTCTCAGCACATGGCATTCACTTGATGATTTCTGTGTTCTCTGAATGCCACAGACATCACAGAGCCATTTTATAATTTTTTGTGTAACCAAGTGCAGAACTGCAGTCATTTTTTCCCAAGTAGCAGTGAAACAAAGAGTCAGGAACACTCTTTAAAGAAATTCTTCAACAGCTGTTCTTTCCTGGTAGACAAAATATGAAAGAAAGGTCTTTGCAAAAGCTACAAAATACTGTAAAGAAACCTCTCCAAGCGTCCTGTTGTGCTCCACAGCTACTTCCTTTTTTATCTTCTTACTTTTATCTTCTTACCTAACCTTACCTTCTTCTCTGTTTTTTTCTGTCAAAATGATGAGAGAAGAGATTTCTCAACATAAATTCCAGCTTGCTTCTGCCAGTTGACTCCCCTCAATGACTTCATAGAGCAGTGTGCTCTCACTCTAATTATTAAAGAAAATGAACTTGTGGTTGGATTCAGACATGCACCAGCATTTGTCTGACTCAGCAGACCATTAGAAACATCATTTTTTCCTTGTGAGAAAGAAAGGAGTGTAATTGGACATCTCTATATAGTATAACTGAATTGGTAAAATCCTGTCAATGTAAGGGGGTCCTTTTAGTTGTAACGGTGGCTAAGGCTGAATGTGATGTTTTCTAAGACTGTGGGAAAATAACACCACTTCCACAGAGATTGTTTTCCCATTCAGAGCCTGTTATTTGTCATCTCACTTGTGTAATACCAGCATTTTAATGATATCCATCCTCTTCCCAGAGAGTAAAATTAATAGGACACATATATTACCCTGAGTATTTTGTAACAGGATTAGACAGGAAGGTTCAATCATAACAGTCTCAAAAATAAGCAAAAGAAATAAACTCATTATATTCCCTTGCTCTTTCCTCTCTGTTTCTCAAGTATTGCAGTGAATAAATGGAAGCATACAAATTTAAATGTACTCTTATTGACTCAGAGAAGCATTATCCAACTATTTGATGGGGAGCTAAACACCCTTTTTCTATGTCATCCCTTCAGTTCTGTCTCAGGCAAATCCTTCAGTGAGTTTAATGAAAGGTTTGCTTTCAGCAGAGGCACATTATACTAGCCTCCTTTTTCTTCTAATTTCACCATCACCTCCCCCTGCTTTTTTATTATCAGAAAGAGGAAGAAAACGTTCTCCTGATGGAACATAGATTTGTTGGAACAGAGTATGTTGCAGTTAGCACAGAACAGTACAGTTAGAATTAAATAAACAGATATTATTAAGAAAATTTCTGCTATCCCTCTGTGACTGGCAGACAGCTCCATCCTAAAAACAATGGCTCTCAGGCTGCAGGGTAGAAGGCAGGTGAAGAAATCCGTTACTGCCCACCACTGGAAATTATCTCTGATTGATGTTTACAGTATCTTTAAGGAAGTTTCAGACTGTGTGTTCATAGGAAGATAAAGGGAAGAGTACATGGTCTTCAAACTTGTAAGCAACAGGTATAGAAACTGAGAGAATAGTTTGTGTCCATAAGACAAGAAGCAGTGGGTTTAAACTATAGCAAGAAAGATCCAGGCTACATATCAGGGACAAAATTAATTCCAATAAGGACTGACAAGTAGTTAACATATCTGGCAAGTCTGTGAAATCCGTATCGTGGAATGTCTTTATAAATATGTTAGACAAAGATCTGTCAAAAATGTTAAAATTATAATTGTTCTACAACTATAAATGGCAAGAAGCATTAAAAGAGTGGAAGACATCTTCTAGTCTTTTCCAATTTTAAGATTCTACTATTTTGGCTACAGTCAATATTGTTCACATTTACAGGGCTTATTCAACTATTGATGGTTTGAAATGTAGAAAGACAGAGAGAGCCACCTGAATTCTTTTGGGTGGCAGTTTCTAAATGTTGACTGAAAAATAGCTGAGAAAATCAAGTGACATCATACATTTTGGTCACATTCTACCAGGGGTATTTTCTGAAATAGAACTATATATTTTTAATGCAAATAGTAAAGAATCAGATTTTTATTATTATGTTTATTCACAATATAATACAATACTGTAAAATCTTTGAATTTTTGATCATGTACTGATGCTTTTCACTGATTTTTAAAGTACTTTAGGTTTTCAAATATTCCACAGAGCTTCTATAGTGGTTCTACACATTATGAAATATTTTTATAGTACTCTAGCTGTTTTTTACTTTGCATAATGCTTTACAAGGAGAAATTAAAAAGGAAAAGCTGTGACTTCCATTTCAGTGAAAATTTAAGGAACTATGGGAGAGTAAATGATACTTTTGCATCAGTTGATGTAACAAAAATGTCAGTATAGTCAGATTCAGGATGACATGTTGCTGAGAATTTTCTCAATTATGAACAGGCTTTCTGATTTCTGTATTGCACATTCATTAGCTGAATACTGATTAAATGAAAAATACTGAATTGTATGTATTTCTCTTTGCTACTTTTTTGCCCTGATGACTAATAAATATCTAGGTTTCTTTGTCAAACTTGAAAAACAGAAAGAATAGATTAGATCATGTTCTTTGAAAAAGACTAAAGAGCTTTCACAGAATCACAGAATTGTCAGAGTTGGAAAAGACCTCTAGAGGTCATCTAGACCAACTCCCCTAGAGCACATTACTCAGGACTGCATCCAGACAGGTCTTGAATCCCCAGAGAAGGAGAATCCACAACCTCCCTGGGCAGCCTGTCCCAGTGCTCTGTCACCCTCATAGTGAAGAAGTTTTTCCTTGTATTTAAATGGAGCTTCCTATGTTCCAGATTGTGTCCATTGTCCCTTGTCCTGTCACTGGGAACTACTGAAGAGAGCCTGTCCCCATCTTCCTTGCACCCACCCTTTAGATACTTGTATTCATTGATAAGGTCTCCCCTCAGTCTTCTCATCTCTAGGCTAAAGAATCCCAGCTCTTTCAGCCTCTCTTCATAAGAGAGATGCTCCAATCCCCCAATCTTCTTTGTTTCCCTCCTCTGGACTCTCTCTAGTAGTTCCCTGTCTCTCTTGAACTGGAAAGCCCAGAACTGGATGCAGTATTCCAGATGTGGCTTCACCGGGGCAGAGTAGAGGGGGAGGATGATCTCTCTCAACTTACCAGCCACACTCTTTCTTATGCACCCCAGGATTCCATTGGTCCTCTTGGGGCCAAGGGCACACTGCTGGCTCATGGATAATTTACTATCTACCAGGACTCCCAGATCCTTCTCCTCAGAACTGCTTTCCAGCAGGTCCACCCCTAACCTACACTGATGCATGGTGTTCTTCCTCCCCAGCTGCAGGACCCTACACTGGCCCTTGTTGAACCTCATTATGTTCTTCTCTGCCCAGCTCTCCAGCCTGTCCAGGTCACACTGGATGGCAGCACAGTCCTCTGGAGTGTCACCACCCCTCCCAGTTTGGTATTATCAATGAACTTGCTGAGGATACACTCTGTCCCCTCATCCAGGTCTCTGATGAACATGTTGAACAAGACCAAACCAAGTACTGACCCCTGGGGGAAACCGCTGGCTACAGGCCTCTAACTTAACCCTGCTCCACTGATAACAAGCCTCTGAGTTCTGTCACACAGCCAGCTCTCAATCCACCTCACTGTCCACTCATGTAGCCCACACTTCCTGAGTTTCCTAATGAGTATGCTATGGGAGACAGTGTCAAAAACCTTGCTGAAGTCAATGGAGATGACATCTACTTCTCTTTCCTCATCTAACCAGCCAGTTACAATGTCATAGAAGGCAATCAGATTAGTCAAGCATGCTTGCCCCTTGGTGAATCCATGCTGACTTCACCCAATGACTTTCTTTGCTTTTATGTTTTGAGATGACGTCCAGAACTATTTGTTCCAGCAGCAGTGTTTCTGAACACTGTTTTGATTTTCTTCTTAAAATGTTATCTAAAAGATAAAGGTATTTATCCAGAGTTTTAAAATAGATATTCCAATTATGTTTGCATTGGATGAGGTATTACATATACTCTGAAAGTGGTCCGCACTCTATCCCTGACAAATGTCACCATAGAGCCATCTGGTGCATGTTTCTTGCAACTCCACTTGAAAAAGTACTGATGCTGTGCAAAATCAAGAATTAATTAAAAAAAAAAAGTAAAAAAATGGTCACAACAGTGAACAGCATAGAAAGCAGCTACTTCATGTTGTTGTGGTTAGACTATGAAAGAGAAAAAGTCAAAATCATTCACTGGCTTTTAGATTTTAAGAAACAAAGATGTCAAGAATCCTTACTCCAAAAGGTCTGACTTATGAACCTTTGCATACATTTCTCAGCTTTTGCAGCTATTGATATTCGTAGTGATTCAGGATCTAATTCAGCTAGTGCCACACATTTGTGAGAATTCATGACACGGGAAGCGTCAGCTTAAGTGGCGGTCATTTTGGGTTTGTTTTGTTTTGGTTTGGTTTTTAAATAGAACAACTGGTGATGAGTGGCATTGCTTGTGTGTTGGGATGGAAGGAAAGAGTGTAATTCAGAGATTAATAAAAAGTACTGGCATCAATATCAGTAATTCTTGCTGCCTATTTGCTTTTTTTCTGGATTATAATTTATTTATAAATAATTTGTTCTAATGAGCTAAAGGGGAGTGCACAGAAAAAAAACCTGCAAGGGTCAGAGATTCAGAAAACTGAAATCACACAAGCAGTTATGCAGATGATCCATCCAGTCATTGCAGAGGCAGTGTCACTTGCAATATTTCCCTAAATCCATAGAGAGAATGAAATTAGAAAAGACTGGCAAAACATATAAGGTGGAGAAGAGGGGCTGTCAGGGAAAAAAACAAAGATAAATTTTTATGTCATTAGCAATGATTTTGTTTAAGACTGGTTTCACTGTAAAATTCTGGAAAGTGCATGTTTCTTCTAATACTGTCAAATACCAGCTCTGGACGGTTTTGTTACAGTAACAAAAAGGATGTTTCGCTTCTAACTGGAGTTGGCTGCTGCTGTGCTTAGATTTAGGGAGTTCATGCCATTCAGTATGAACTTCTTTTGCCATCTGCTGAAAATACTAGAGAATACCCGTTGCCTCCAGTTTACTTTTTTATAGGTCATACTAGGCAAGTGAGCTGATGCTTCTTGTGTGCCAAGGAATGAGTATTACACAAAAAATAGGATGGAGGAACGGGGAGAGTATGTCAAAATAAAGCAGTCCTTATTATTTGAGCACTGTGCAATGAAACAGGGCCATTTGGGCAGTGCCTTGTACTGTGCTTCCCTTCACTGGAGCAGCTGTGGCAGCTAACACACCATCTCAGAATTTCAGGTTTTTGTGCTTTTATTCTGATGTTGGCTGAAAGACACGTCTCTTCTGTGACAAAAGCGATGTTACTGTACTTGAACCACATGGAATGGCAAGTGATGTCTTTGCATGCAGCTCTTCTTTAGCAAGTAATACGTTCTTTTTGCACTTATACTGTACATTCCTCTCCTTTCAAAGGTGAATATGAACTCATTTCAGCTTAACCTTATATTTAGTAACCATCTCAGGGACAGGTCAAGAATGAGCAACTTGGTATCTTAAACAGTGGCCTCTTTAAAATTTCCTGGGTTTACCACTGCTGAAAACTATCTACCTATCAGTTCCTCAAACACTCAGTCTTAGAGCTTTTGGAATGTAAAAATCATGACTGAAGAAACTGATTAGTGATATTTGCTCATTAATTTAAAGACATTGGAGAACTGATAATAGACTGCAGATGTGTTTGTAGCAACATATTGTTAAGGATCAGCACGATTTATGTTGGCATATATATTTTAAATAAATATAATATTTGTGCCAGATTAATAAACATAAAATGAAGTATTCTTATTATCCACGAAATAATTTTCCTTCCTTTTCCCTTCCCTTCCCTTCCCTTCCCTTCCCTTCCCTTCCCTTCCCTTCCCTTCCCTTCCCTTCCCTTCCCTTCCCTTCCCTTCCCTTCCCTTCCCTTCCCTTCCCTTCCCTTCCCTTCCCTTCCCTTCCCTTCCCTTCCCTTCCCTTCCCTTCCCTTCCCTTCCCTTCCCTTCCCCCTTCCCTTCCCTTCCCTTCCCTTCCCTTCCCTTCCCTTCCCTTCCCTTCCCTTCCCTTCCCTTCCCTTCCCTTCCCTTCCCTTCCCTTCCCTTCCCTTCCCTTCCCTTCCCTTCCCTTCCCTTCCCTTCCCTTCCCTTCCCTTCCCTTCCCTTCCCTTCCCTTCCCTTCCCTTCCCTTCCCTTCCCTTCCCTTCCCTTCCCTTCCCTTCCCTTCCCTTCCCTTCCCTTCCCTTCCCTTCCCTCTTTCCTTTTTTTCTTTTCTTTTTTTATTTTATTTTTCTTTTCCCCTGCCCTCCCCTCCCCTGCCCTCCCCTCCCCTGACTGATTTTAATTTTAATCGACTAAACAAGACTCTTCTCTAGATGGACTGGTAATGTATAGCAGATGAAGTACCAACATATATGCTTCCAGCAGGGAAATAAAAAAAACATACTCTGTGCCACAGTAGGACTAAAAGACAAAGCATCATCCCCTTTCAGTAAAAAAAACCCACAACACTAAGGTGTGGAGAGGCACTGCCTAAATGGACATGACAGTTTATTTTTCATGACCTCTCCTTGGCAATCTCAGAGAAGTAAGAAATGCTTCACATTTTCATTCTTTATCTTTCTTGGTGTAGATTCATGTTGCTAGAAAATATTACTCAAATCATTCAAGCTAGAGGTTTGAACAGGGCTTTGTCAAAAAGCATCTGGAATAGTAAATATCTCATAGAAAAAGAAGGGGAGGAGGTGAACTTGTAGAAGATACTTGCTGCTCAATCTTTCTATGTTATTGAGAGGGTTATAAGCATAGAATTAGAGAGAAGCTTATTTTTTGTTGCAGTTTTATAATCCAAAGGTATGTATTCTGCAACCTGGAGAAAGCCCTCTATTGTTCTTCAGCTATAAAGCCAAACAAATGGGGAAAAAAAAACAAACTGCTGCAGATAATTTATACTTTATAACAACAGTGATTACGTGCAACCACAAAAACATTCAGACATAGAAAGGCAATATTTCATGTCTTCCCTATCCATCAGATGCCACTGCTAGTATTTCAACAACTCCACTATATTTTAGTTTATTGTGATTTCCTGAATGGGACCTATTAGCAAAGCAATACTTTTTGATGGGATCTGGAACGCACTCAATGAAGAATGGATTTTAAGAAAGTTTGAAGTTATTCTTTTGTAAAAGCAGGAATGTGATCCAAGTCACACACTACGTTGGAATAATTTTCTACAGATATTGCAAAAAGGACTGATGTCTTTTTTCAAGCATTGTGAAAAGAACACATCAGTCACTTCTTAGCATCTCAAGGCATGCTCGTGCTAGTCCTCATAAGCCATTTACACCGCTATTCCAAAATGCTAAGACATCCAACAAACTGAGGTATGCAATTCATATTATAGGTCCCTCAGGCTTAATGGAAGCTTGACTCCAAATAAAAATTTGGCACCATCATCCTATTTCTTAACAGATCTCATTATGGCAAGATGTAGGGAGTGCATTTTGCGTCACCTAGTTATTAAATGCTTACATTCAACTTGAGGTGTTTATTCCTGCTAGAAGTTGTGTGAACTTGCTAACAAGATGATGGGAGTGGGAAGGTGGTTTGTTTTAGTTGTTTAAGCTTGTTCCTCAAGTATATTCCATATTTCATTGATCAATGTATAAAGTTTAGAAGATAGGAAAACCACCACACAGTACTAAATTTACACTTGTTTTGAAAACCTAATAGAATATTAAAAAAAACCCAACCCGGCTATTTATGATCTTTTTCCATGAACTTGTGTGCCGAGAAATTCTGCCAGAAGAATTTGTAATCTGCTGCAGATCACAAGGTCCTCCTTTAGAGTCCCATAATACCAGTTTGAATATAGTATACCAGCAGAATATAGTAAAATTGGGACAATGGCCTGTAAAGTGTAGATTGAGGATCTGGGATGAACATGGATATTTTGGTTGTGTTGTGTAAGATGTGAAGAAACACACACACACGAGAAAGCAATGTAGAGAACTGACACAACACAGATCTAAATTCAAAGTAGTTGTGTGTAACCATAAATTATTTATTTTTTCCTGTTTTAGTGTAGTTGTTTCCTTTCTCTTAGCACAAGTTTTTGTTCAGCATTACTTAGAGACTGTAAACTTCATATCACATCTCCAACTTAATATGATATTTTTATGGTTCTTTCTTTGAGCCCTATCATCTGTATTTCAACATTCATTCCAGGCCCTGGAATGCACTCCTCCAATGCTAAGATTTGGCCTACCAATTCTTCCTACCATCCCTCTTTGGGAAGTAGTCCTCAAATAGGTGAAGGTTGCCTGTGAAAAGTTCTCTTTGATGTTAGCCTAAACTGTACAAAAAGAGCCATCATAATAACCTATCTCCTTGAAGAGTCTTTTACATTCCCCTTTGATACTACTGCCCTGTACACAGTCCAATTATATTTTTGTTCGTATTTTAGTCTAGTAGGCATAGTGGAAAAGTGTGTGCTTTCGTACTATTTCTTCTGTGATAACATTTATTTTAAAGGAAGTCTGTTTTCAGAAGCTTTCATAAATCTGCTGATTTTAAGATTTTTCTGGTTTTTTTATGTGGTTCTGGTGCAATGATCCAATTGGACACTAAGGGGTGCTGTTTCATACTCTTTGTGTGAAATCTGTCTCGCCTGCACATACACGTATATGCACACACATCATGCTGCTAATTCAGCATCTCTAGAAGTTCATCTCCTAGTAGAACCAGGTAAACCTTTTGGATCTGATACGTCAAACCTGCTTAGCACAGAGTGAAGAAAATCATTGTTGTTTTCGGCTGTGCAACTGGGTCATGGTAGTGATGAAGATACACAGCATACAAAAAAGGCTAAACAAAGCTTCAGGATAACATGAAGGGGATGTGTTCACGCTAGAAATCCATTACTGCCTGTATATAAAGAAAGCGGAAAAGTATTTGAAACTGGGATTGCAAATATAAATTAATTTTAAAAACAACCAACTGAACAGGCCATAGAGGAAAGATTTGATCAACAATACCTAAAACCTATGTGTAGAAGCAGATCTGTGAAAATACATATCAGCTTGTGGTGGAACATATGATTGGAGTGGTTGTAGCTAACTCAAAAAAACTTAAAATTTCAGCTAGCTTAAAAACATAATCCCTCATATACATTAGGTGATTCTGTTAAATCATGGGAGAAAAGTATATTGTCCAAAATAGTATGACTATCTTTTTCTCAAAAAATAGCACAGCCACATTGTTTTTTTGTGTTTTGCACAGCTCCAACAGTCATGAAGATAAATACATAAACCTTTGACTAACAGGATTAGTCAGGTGAAATAAACTACAGTACAGGAATTTAGTATGAAAGTTAGTTATTCAATACATTTTAGTAAAAGCAGCACATATTTTTTTGTTTCCTATTTATGTGCTAAAGTTCAAAAAGGCACATGTTTTCCATATTTTGATATTCTTTACATTAATCAGATTCCCTAGCTAACAATACATCATGGGGTTTTGGCTTCATCAAAGTGAGTCAGGTCTTGTTCTGCAGAACCACTCTTGGTTTTGAATTTACCACCTCTCTGAAAAGGGAATGCTGTTGAACACATACATAATAATTGATCATCAGAGCATTCTTATTGCATCCTCCTTTTCTACCCCTTCAGGAAATACTGACCCTGATTCTAAAACTAACAGTGAATCACAAACTACATATAGCTTTTCCAGCTTGCATTTAACTTGGAATTCTCTAACTCAAATAAATATGTCTTGCCACGCCTTTGAACTTAAGTAATCATTCATGTGAATAACTCAGAATTTCAAACTGACATCCACTTTCCATGCCAGTTTTAAAAAGGAAAAAATGTGGTTTTGTATGAAGGAATGATTGAAGATACTGAAGCCCAGTCTGATGACCTCATAGCTCCAGGCTGCTTCTGCCCTTTTATTTTATCTCTCCCACAAAGTTTTGCAGTGATGAGCAAGGGACTTCCAGCCAAAGGAAACAAAGCTTCTGAAGGCATTCTATCCCACAGGTATGCTTATCAAATTGCCCCATATGACAAGGTGGACAGTAAATAAGAAAGTAGGTCTTGGTAACCAATAATTGTGGCCAGAGGGAAGAGTGATTTTATTGGCAGTTACAGAGGTGACTAGTGCCTGACTAGATATTCAGGTTTTGGTTGCTCAACTTTAAGATGATGGTTTTTGCTTCAGGTTTAGTTTCCTCCTCCAAGAGTCTGGATTTATTATCTCAAAATCAAGTTTCTTAAAGGCTTCTTAAGTAGTGTGCTCTAAACTATAGTGGAGTTGGAAAAACTTCAGGAGAAAAATGTGTATTCTAGCGGCAGTTCATCTTCTAAAGCCAACTAAAGTTCCATCTTGAAAAAAAAAGGGGGGGGATATTGGGATGACAAAGAGGATACTGTGAAGGATGAAGTGGAAAAAGCAGTTAGGAAACATATAATTTAGGAAGAGGGCTTATTCACAAAGATATCACACGAATGAAAATTTGCTCAGCAAAGTACAGACTAGAAACACGCATAGAAATGCTAACTCTTTAGGGTGGAAACAAAAAAATGAACTGTACGTATTGCAGTCTTCCTAGAATTTATTTCCCTACCTATGGAATATACTCCTGCAACTCTCTCTTGCAGTCCTGTTCACACTGGTATTTCCACTTTCTTTTAAAAAAATTAGTAATGTTTTATTCTGCAGTAGTCATTGAGGGACAAGATATATTACATTCACCAGAATTCTGTGCTCATTTAATGAAATATGAAAACTATTACTGAACCTGTGTTAACAGCTCTGTCCTTGAATGTGTCTGGACGGTGTACGTCCTGGGGGTAGCTGCAGAAAAGTTGGATGTAGTAGTAAATGAGCATTGCACGATTCTTTCATTCAGCATCAGTCAGAAAGAGTGACAGCAGCATGTTTATTGATGGGTCTCCACCATGTTCACACAGTCACTTAACTACACAGTAGCTGCAGCTGGCTGGCACCTCTGGAGGTCTCCTAGTCCCGTCTCTGCTCAAGCAGGATCAGCTGCAGCAGGCTGCTCAGGGCCATGAACATGTCTATCAATGAAATTACATTCCCGTGTTCTTTGATATACAAAATACGTAAAAGATGACCAGTTAAGTTTGGATGAATGCTCGGTTTCCAGCAAAGCTAAGATATAAAACCTCTTGGCCCTTCTTAACCACTTGTTTAATCAACAGTTGTTCATTTTTGTTTCTTGAATTATTGGGCTGAAACAGCAAGTCAAGAGAAGAGTAAGGAAACTCACACTGAAATTGGAAAAGCAGTATTTTAAAACAGATGTATATGGAAGCCACAGTGCCTGTAGGCTCCAGAGATATTTGCAACAAAGAAATCTGGCCTACAGCGCAGTTTATCACATGGCACATGGGAAATTGCTTAAAATATGAGTTGTTTGGCATCCAGTGAGATGAAAAGAGGATTCCAGGATACAGACTGAATAGACATAAAAAATCGTATTCTGCCTGACATTTCCCATGCAAAGATGTTTTGCACAGCTGTCTTAGGTTTCAATGAACACTGTAAAAATACTATTTTCGAGATGTAGAAGTTTGTGTAAACCTCCTATCATATTTGTTATTTTGGTTCTAGGGGAGGAGGTCATCCATGCTCAAACTGCTTCCCTCTGTTACCTGATGGCTGCTTTACTCTGTCCCATCTGTTGGTCTCTGGGCCCATGTCCTGTGGACAGATGAGCCATTTCAGATGCCTGCCTTCTGCTTGCCAAAGCCAAGCATTAGCATGGTCTAATTGCCAGTCTGGTTGCTTTCTTGTTGCCTTTGGAAGAGTGTGCTCTCACTGCGGCTTTTGTGGTTGTTTCCATCAGGCAGTGTGGTCCCTCTCAGAGGCACAGGCATGCCAGACCAGCCTTTTTGAATCAGTGCCAGCCCTCTTACTTGGGAGGTGAAGCCAAATATCATATATTTAAAATTGTAGTGCTTTGCTCGTCCACCTAGCTCCCGTCTCCTAAAGTCATTAGTTGTGGTTTTACTTCACTGTTAAAATACTCCTCCGTATTTTCACTCTTAGCTCCAGCTATTTTCAACTCTTTGTTTAGCAAGCTGTGTGTAGGTAAAATGGAGAGATTCTGTCGTTCTACTTAAGAACTTTTATTTTTTACTGGTTTTGTATCCTAAGGAAGCAGAATGTGTTTCTTATTAAATGTGAAACGCTGTATAAATAATATTTAGGAGCTGCCTTATATCAACTTAAGCCAGGCTACTTAAACTTATTTTTGATATTCTATCTCTAGCAAGTGACTATATACCATAGTGGGCAACAAAAGCTAAACAATGCTGGTTCAGATTTTTCTTCACGTGTTAAACTGATGTTCCTTTCAAGATTTTGATGCTAGTTTGCATACAGTGTCTCCTTGACAAAGTGTGTATCTCAACCATAGGTGATCAGGGAAGGCATGGCTTTCCCAACATCAAAACTGGTCACATGAGACCAGAGTCCTGACTCTCAGCATCCAGGCTCTAAATCCCTCAGAAGTGCTTGATTCTCACTTACATTGCTTGTTCTATCAAGAGACACTCTGAATCATCCTTAAATAACTAGTTAAAGGTTTTGTTCTTGTTATTCAAGATTCACAGTCACAGAGACTGTCATCTTCTCACACGGTAGGTATGAAGTACTCATAGCTAGGTGAGGACAACTCAGAGTCTCTTTCTGTCTTCCCTTCACTGTTTCTCCTAAGCTTGCAATAAATCATCAGTCAGACTGCAGTGAGACATTTCTGTTAACTGACAACAATCCACAGAAGGATAGATTTATACTGGTCTCATGCAACATACTAGATATCCAGCACAAAAAGGATACTTCAGTGTAAGTCCAAATATAGTTACTAAAGTAATCTTGTTTTTCAAGACCAGAGTATTGAAATGTCTATAGCAGAGGGAATGCCTTCAACTACAATGAATCAACATAGTTTCTTGCAATATTGTAAAATTATGTTACTTCAGCAAGTCTCGTTGTAGGACAAAAAACCAAAATCTCTTACAATCTCAAATCTTCCTGTTATCTTAACAAGGAAATCCAAGATGAGCAAATATTTGCCATATTTATCAAATAGGTTATTCAGAAAAATTTCTTCGTCTTTTGAATGTGTAAGCAATGGATGCTTTTTTTTGTTGCTTTTTTATCACATATTCACAGGCTTTTCTGATACTATGCTAAGCATGACACAGTTGGGTAATACCAAAGAGTGTAATGATTCGTTATCTGACTTCATTGGTAATTAAAATCTCTGGCAGAAAAAAAAAGCACTTTTATCAGAATTGAATTATTTAAAATAACAGAAATGGATGAAGATCAGTTTGTGAATAGGACTGCTGTTAAACAAGTACTGAACAGAAAAGGAAAAGAGAAAGTACTGAATTCAATTCAAATAATTGTTATTGAAAAAATAATGGTGGACAAATCTGGTGAGCAGGATGTCATCAGTGCTATAGAATTCAAGACTCAAATGCAGTTTACTCATTTAATCTTATGCTTAATGATCAATAGATTTCTGCTTAAAAGGAAACTACATTCTTGAATCTTTCTGGCATATGGTCTGGAATGGCTTTTCTTGTTTTCAAATCTGGACAAAGAAAAAATAATGGACATTTTAAAAGATTATTTTTTTCCCCTAACAAATAGAATTATATAACTTTTGAAAACTGCAGAATAGTATTATGTTATAAGGAGTAAATTTTTACTTGGAGGTTTGGTTCCAACTGGAAATTAATTTTTTCTTTCATAGCAAAATAAAAATAGTAAACTATTTGTTATAAAATATATTTTGTCATTGTTCAGCAAAATTTTTGTTACGAAGGTGAGGTTTCACAACCTCAAGACTGTAATTTCTGTCCTTTTATTTTCCTCACTAGGTTCTGGGCCCTCACCTGTCTCTAACTGAGTTCAGAAATTTGAGAGATCTTGAAATTGTATAAGAATTATAGGCTGGTTTTTATATAATGAAATTTTTGTAATTCAAGGAGTTTGTGAGAGACTGCCTCTTCCAATGATGTGTAGAATAACATAGGTAGCATTTAGTGTGATAATGGTATCCACTGTGAACTGAATAATGGCTAAGTGGTATGCCAAATGTATCATTGATGGCTGCAATTCTGAAAGATGACAGTGACAAATAGGTGATAGGAACTTTAAGAGCAACATAGGTTAAGAAAAAGTGTCCATTAGACAATTAAAAAATAACATTCTGAAAAAAGATGCCTCAGGCCATTTAGATTTTACAGACTTACATAGAAGAAAAACAAGTGCAAGACAGTTCCAGCAAGCAGTTGTGAGTCTGAACCAATGAAGAAAATAGGGTGAAAATGGTGCACCCATGCAAACAACATAAAATTCAGCAAGGCCAAGTGCAGGGTCTGGCACATGGGTTGGGGCAATCCCAAGCACAAATTGGACAAATTTAGACAGCTTTAAAGCCTCAGCTTGACAGGGTGCTGAGCCAGCTCATATAAACTAGTATACCTGAAAAGGTTGTACCAGATGATCCTTGAAGTCCCTTCCAACCTGGCACTCTGTGATTCTATGATTCTATGAGGCTGGGCAGAGGATGGATTGAGAGGAACCCTGATGAAAAGGACTTGGGGGCACTGGTGGATGCAAAATTGAATATGAGCTGGTAATGTGTGCTCACAGCCCAGAAAGCCAACTGTATCGTGGGCTGCCTCAAAGGAGTGTGACCAGCAGGTCAAAGGAGGTGGTTCTCCCCTCTACTCTGCCCTCACGAGACCCCACCTGGAGTACTGTGTCCAGTGATGAGGCCCCCAACAGAGAAAGGACATGGAGCTCCTGGAACAAGTCCAGAGGAGGGCCAAGAAGATGGTCAGAGGAGTGGAGCACCTCTCCTATAAAGACAGGCTGAGACAGTTGGAGTTGTTCTGCCTGGAGAAGATGTGACTCTGGGGAGACCTTATAGCGGCCTTCCAGTATCTGAAGGGGCCTACAGGAAAGCTGGGGAGAGACTTTTTACAAGGGCTTGTAGTAAGAAGACAAGAGGAAATGGATTAAAACTTGAAGAGGGGAGATTTAGGTTAGACGTTAGGAAGAAATTCTTGACAGTGAGGATGGTGAGGCACTGGAACAGGTTGTCCAGGGAAGTTGTGGAAGCTCCATCCCTGTTCAGGGATGTTCAGGGGCAGGTTGGATGGGGTTTTGGATAACCTGGTCTAGTGCAAGGTGTCCCTGCCCTTGGCAGGGGGGTTGGAACTAGATGATCTTTAAGGTCCCTTCCAACCCAAACCATTCCATAATTTTATGAAAACAGCTGATTTAGGAAGTATGACTTTCTTATCAGCTTACATTTCTCTAATTTCCACAGGTACACATCCAAATCAATGAAGATTTTTTTTTTTCCTCTAACAAATTACTTTCTACTGTTTTTAGGCAGCAACAGCAGAGAGAGATACAGGGCTGGGATGCAGTGTGCCTACCATAACTCCTTAAAACACCGCAAAGAAATGTAGTAATGCATGGCCCTACTCCTTAGTAACTTTAATTTAGCTACTCTCCAGAGAACAACCATTATGAATTGTCTAAGTGAGCTGGAAGTTATCATCAACTAATTTTACATGTATGTATAAAAAGGTAATTATTCATCCTACATTTCATATAAGCAAGGGACTGACTGGTTTATACTAAGCTAAATGTTTTTTCTATACCTATGACCTAAGCTATGAAGCTTGTAAATTACTCAGTTTGGGATACATATTGCTGTTAATGCTAACAGCACTTCAAAATCATTAAGATAATAATAATTTTGAGATCAGAAAAAAATAATTATGCCATTTCAGCACAGTGTTATTTTATGGTGAACAGCTAAAACTATAGTTTGCTTTGAACATACAGATCTCACTTTAACAGTCTCGAATAACATTTGCTTTTTCTCAAAGAAGAACAAAAAACCTTGAACTGACGTACAATATGATAACAGATTTACCATTATATTTAATTTCATTCAGGAAATTATTTCAAAGAGCTAAGGGCTTAGTTGCATCAGTTGCATTCCTTTTGGAAGGAGTGTACAACACTTCTCTGGTCAGTCTTCTACACTGTCAATTTGAGCAATTAGATTGTTTGATTTATTGATTTGCTCTTACTTTTCCCTAGTTTTCATATGGTTGAACTGGTATTTTAAAAGATGAAAATATTTTTAGCTTTATGGCTTGGAAAAAAAATAAGAAGTGTTTTCAACTTTATTAATTTTTCTCCTTCTGACATGTGGTTTAAATGGCTTACATTCACTGAATCCTTACACTATCCTCCCATTTTCTCTTTCCTTTCTGTCAGAACAGTTTTTTACTAGTGTTGTACATTAAGAAAAAAGAGAAGATCGTTACAGAGCTCTATTACACTATGTTGAAAGATTATTTTTTTTTTTTAATTTTATTTTAATATTGGTAGTCATGGGCCCTGATTATCAAAAAACTGCTCTGTAGCACAATCTGTGTTTACATTAAATTGTCAGTCTATAATACTTGGTATTAAACTTTTCAAGTGTGTATGTGAAATAAAGTATGTCACTGCGCTTAGGTGACCTGGTGTACCTCTCAAAAAGCCAAAAATTTTTTGGAAACTCAATGTAGCCTTGTAATCACTGGAGTATTTGTGCCCATTCCAACTTTGAGGAGTCCTCTTTGTTGTCATATACTGTTATGAAACTTTATTATGAGCACAGAGTACTCAGCTTAAGGAGACTTACTTATACATAGATGTACTTTATATAGTTATTCTACTGTTGTACATCTAACAAATCCAGTTGGATGTTAAGCACTGATATAGAATCAGAGAATAGTTTTGGTTGGAAAAGACCTTTGAGGTGATCGAGTCCAACCATTAACCTAACTCTACTGAGTCTCGTCCTAAATCATGTCCCTAAGTACCACATCTACATCTTTTAAACAACTCCAAGTATGGTCATTCAACCACTTCCCTGGGCAGCCTGTTTCAGTGCTTGACAACACTTCCAGTGAAGAACTTTCTTCTAACATCTGGTGTAAAACTCCTCTGGCACAACTTGGGGATGTTTCGTCTTGTGCTATTCCTTGTTACTTGGAAGAAAAGACTGACCCTCACCTCGCTACAACCTCCTTCCAGGTAGTTGTAGGTAGCAATAAGGTCTCTCCTCAGCCTCCTTTTCTCCAGACTACACAACCCCAGTTCCCTCAGGCACTTCCCATAAGACTTGTGCTCCAGACCCTTCACCCAGCTTCGTTGCCCTTCTTTGGACTTGCTCCAGCACCTCAATGTCCTTCTTGTAGCAAGGGACCCAAAACTGAACACAGTTCAAGCTGTGGCCTCACCAGTGCCGAGTACAGGGGGACAATCACTTCTCTAGTCTTGCTGGCCACACTATTTCTGATACAAGCCAGGCTGGCATTGCAGTTCTTGGCCACTGGGCACATTGCTGGCTCATATTTATCTGGCTCTCGACCAACACCTCCAGGTCCTTTTCCTCTGGGAAGCTTTCCAGCCACTCTTTCCCAAGCCTGCAGCATTGTATGGGGTTGTTCTGATCTAAGTGCAGGACCTGCCACTGAGCATTGATGAACCTCATGCAATCCCTTCGCAGAGCCTTCCTATGCTCAAGCAGATTAACATTCCTGTGCAACTTGGTGTTGTCTGCAGACTTATTCAGGGTGCACTTGATCCTGTAGTACAGGTCATTGGTAAAGATATTAAGAGAATTGGCCCCAACACTGAAGAACACCACTTGTGACTAGCTGACAGCTGGATTTAACTCTAGTCGCCACAACTCTTTGGGTCTGGCCATCCAAACAGTTTTTTACCCAGCCAAGTGTACACCAGTCCAAGCCATGAGCAGCCAGTTTCTTGAGAAGAACACTGTGGGAAATAAGTGTTGAAGGCTCTACCAGGTAGACAACATCCTCAGCCTTTTCCTCATCCACTAAGTGGGTCACCGTGTCATAGAAGCGTATCAGGTTCGTCAAGCAGGATCTGCCTTTCATGAACACATACTGGCTGATCCTGATCACCTGGTTGTCCTGCAGGTGATGTGTGATGGCATTCAAGATGATCTGCTTCATAACATTCCCCAACACCAAGGTCAGACTGACAGGCTTGTACTTCTCAAGATCCTCCTTCTGTCCTTTCTTGTAAGATGGGTGTCATATTCGCCAACCTTTAGTGAAGGGGGACCCCCCCCCACTTATCCAGGACTGCTGGTAAATGATAGAAGGTGGCTTGGTGAGCTCTTCTGCCAGCTCCCACGGTACTCTTGGGTCTATCCCATTCAGCCCCATAGACTTGTGTATGTCTAAGTGGTGCAGCAGGTTGCTAACCATCTCTTCCTGGATTATGACATTGTAATGTTCAATGAAAAACCTTACTGAAGATTAGGAAAGTACTTCAATAATGAAAATAATATATGGTAAACTCCATGGAAAAATACCCTAGTGAAGTGGTTATCATCCTTGTGGCTAAGATTATTTTTTTTCTGGAACTGTTTACCATCCTGTTAGAATGTTTTCCTCATCTTGTCTTATTCATGTAGAGATTCTCTTGTATATAAATGACATGCAAGAACATCAATGCCTAATACATCCTTTATTGCATTCATATCAAAGGGCAAAAACAGATCTGAGAGGTCAGACCATATGCACAACTCATTTTGGGATCTTCTGTATAGTCTTTCATATGCAGTTTGGGTAAGTGTTCCAGTTAGTGAAGACAAAAGAGATGCATGAACACACACATGTGCTATAGTTATCAACTAGTCCTTCCGTGTTTGCAGTCCATCAGCCTTTAGTGCCTGATAAGAACTGAATTAATGGTCAGTTGCATTAGACAGTGGCTTTTGTGGTTCGCCAGGTACTTTATTCCACAAAGAGCCTATTTTTTGGGGGGGTTTTTTGGGTTTTGGGGTTTTTTTTAAGGTTAGGGTTAGAAGGGACCTTGAAGATCATCTAGATGCAACCCCCCAGCATGGGCAGGGACACCTCCCACTAGATCAGGTTGCTTAGAGCCCTATCCAACCCAGCCTTGAATCCTGCCAGGGATGGGGCTTCCATGACCTCCCTGAGCAACCTGTTCCAGTGCCTTACCACCCTCATAGTAAAGAATTTCCTCCTAATATCTAGTCTAAATCTCCCCTCGTCAAGTTTTAAACCATTGCCCCTTGTCCTCTCACTACATGCCCATTCAAAAAGTCCTGCCCCAGCTATCTTGTAGGCCCTCTTTCAGTATTGGAAAGCTGCTATAAGGTCACATTGGAGCCTCCACTTCTCCAGGCTGAACAACCCCAATTCCTCAACCTGTCTTCACAGGGGAGGTGTTCCAGTCCTCTGATCATTTTTGTTGCCCTCCTCTGGACTCGTTGAAGGAGCTCTATGTCCTTTTTATGTTGAGGGCTCCAGAACTGTACACAGTACTCCAGGTGGGGTCTCACAAGAGCAGACTAGAGGAGGAGAATCACCTCCCTCAACCAGCTGGCCAAACTTCTTTTAATGCAGCCCAGGACACAGTTGGCTCTCTGGTCTGCGAAAGCACATTCCTGGCTCATGTTGAGCTTCTCACCCACCATCAACCCCAAGTCCTTCTCCGCAGGGCTGCCATCAATCCTTTCTCCTCTCAAGCTGTATTTGTGCATGGGATTGCCTCAACCCAGGTGCAGAACCTTGCACTTGGCCTTGTTGAACTTCATGCAGTTTGCACGATCACACTTCTCAAACCTGCCAAGGTCCCTCTGGATGGCATCCTTTCCCACCAGCGTGTTGACTTCACCACACATTTTGGTGTCGTCAGCAAACTTGCTGAGGGTGCACTCAATTCCACTGTCCATGTCAGTGACCAAGATCTTAAACAGTACTGGTCTGAGTATGGACCATTGAGGAACACCACTAATCACATGTCTCCATTTGGACATGGAGCCATTGATCACAACTCTTTGGGTGCAACCATCCAGCCAGTTTCTTACCCAACAAGTGGTCCATCCATCAAAACCGTAACGTTCCAATTTTGAGACCAGAACGTCGTGTGGGACAGTGTCGAATTCTTTGCACAGGTCCAGGTAGGTGATGTCTGTTGCTCTGCCTTTGTCTACTGAGGCTGTGACTCCATCGTAAAAGGCCACCAAATTAGTCAGGCAGGAGCTGCCCTTAGTGAAGCCATGTTGGCTGTCACCAATCACCCCTTGGTTATCTGCTTGTCTTAGCAGAGCCTTCAGGAGGATCTGCTCCATGATCTTGCCAGGAACAGAGGTGAGACTGACTGGCCTGTAGTTTCCAAGGTCTTCTTTTTTACCCTTTTTGAAAATGTGGGTTATGTCTCCCCTTCTCCAGTCAGCAGGGACTTCACCAGACTGCCATGACTTTTGAAATATGATGGACAGTGGTTTTGCAACTTCATCCGTCAGTTCTTTCAGGAGCTGTGGGTGAATCCCATCAGGTCCCATGGACTTGTTCACCTGAAGGTCCTTCAGGTGGTCATGAACCTGCACTTCATCTACAGTGGGGGGATCTTCTTTTTCCCAGTCCTTGCCTTTAGCTTCTGTAACTTGGTGGGTGTGACCAAAGTCCTTGCCATTGAAGACTGAGGCAAAGTAGTCATTGAGTACCTCAGCCTTCTCTATGTCTTGGATGACCAGGTCTCCAGTTTCCTTCTGGAGTGGGCCCACATTTTCCATAGTCTTCCTCTTATCACTGATGAACCTATAGAAACTTTTCTTATTGCCCTTAACCTTCCTTGCCAGATCCAATTATCCCTGTGCTTTTGCTTTCCTAACCTGATCTCTTGTTTCTCTGACTACTTCTCTGTACTTCTCCCAGGATATCTGTCCTTGCTTCCACCCTCTGTAAGCTTTGTTTTTACACCTAAGTGTGTCCAAGAGTTCCTTGCTTATCCATGCAGGTCTCTTGGCACTCCTGCCTGCCTAACCTCTTCATTGGGACACATTGGTCCTGCTCATTTATGTATCCAGGGAGAAAGAAGACAAACACAACTGTCTGTAATGAAGGCTAGTTTTCTCTATGAACAGAAAGACTTTTTGATGACAGTCATGAGTATCTTCCAAACTCTTATAATTGTTCTTCATGACCATACTGGACCATCTTGGCCTCCTCTGTACAGTTAGTGCAGATCTCTCTGTATTTCCCAGTTTTTAGAAGCTCTATCATTTTAGCCACTTTATTAACCCTGTCCAGACATGGAGTCTATATCTGCAGTTTCCAGCTTCCTTTAAGCAACTGGAAGCTCTGTCCTCTGCCTTCCAAAACTCAGCTCATGTGTTTTCTTGGCTTTCAGGTTTTCCATGCTTCTACACAGAGTAATTTCAAAGACACAGGATAATGAGACTTCTAATGAGTCTTTGCCCTTCACATAGGGTTTGTAATGCAATTGTGTGTGCTTGACCACTTAATCTGTAAGTGAGCACATTAATCAGCCTCAGTAAGTGCTCTAGTCCTATTAATATTTATTATTTTTTCTTATGTGAATGATAATGATATTACGTTCCCATTGTCAATGATCTTGTAATATTTTAAAATGACCATAGAAATATTTTCTTCCTTTGAACTGCAATGTGAGATTTACCTTTGCAATTATGGTAATACATTAATAGAGTTAACATAAATAACCTTTGGAATTGCAATATTTACATATTAAAATGCTATTTAAAGGTCTGTTAAGAAAGAGATTGAATTCTTATATTTCAAGTCTTTTGAGTAACATAATAAATTTAATATTAGAAACAGAGCAATATGCAAGATAATCTCCCTCATTCTTATTTGATAAATTCTAAACTATGCCTGAATTACTTTCCTGTATAATATATCTTGTAAAGAACAAATGATAGCAGCGCATAAAGGTTTTTTTGTTGCTTCTTTGGGATCACCTGCACAGTCAGCTCATGACTTGACTCTTGGGAGCTCTTGTAGGCTTTTCCAACTCATGCTGTGCCATCATGTGCCTGTCCGTAACATTTATTTTTGGTATTTTATACTCTTGCATAATGAACTTGCCAAAAAAGAATCTGACCCACTGTTTTATGTGGCTGCCTAACTGCCATGAATTAGTGTCAATAGCTTCTCCAGGGAGAGCTATCTAACTCTGATGAACTTGAAACATTTGCTTAGAACGTGCTTCTGATCTAACACAGGATGACCTTTCTGTTCTCTGATGTTCCAGGTGCTCCTCAGTCACTTACATGCTGACCGGAGTGGAGCTTTAAGAATTTCAAGCTCTCATGCAAGCCTTCCATCAGATGTGTTTTCATGACTTTGTGGGTAATTCTAAGTCTAAGGCATTCCCACAGGACTTTGCTTTTCCTGAGCTTGTGGTGTGCTGTAAACTGGCAGATCAATGAACAGTATCAAGTGGGTCCTCTGTAAGGCAGCTCTTCATTGCCATTGATCCTTACAGGCATCAAATGCTCAGGAGGCAGGTTTGTAAAGTGAGTCAATAAAATTTGTGTTTCTGTGCTGCCAGCTTCTTATGAGAAATGCACATGCCATCAGTAAAAGCAAGGCAAACATCAGGGAATTCTAAAAGCAAGATTTTCCATGCTTAAGTGTGTGACTTGCAAAATCTTTTTAAACCCAGGGGGTGTTCCTGCTTAGGACCTAAATTTGCTCTCTAACCTCAAAAAAACCCAAAATTTCAAGGCTGAAAATACTTTTCTGAAGGCATCAGAGGTCTCTATCCCATCTGAGTGGATATTTTGCTTAATTGGCAAAATGTAGGTGCCTGTAGCAGGGAACTGGGGAAATCGCATTATGTAGACTGCATTGTTTCAGTTTAGATATAGTAATCTATGTTTTTCCTTTTCCAGGAGGCATAAAACCATTCTAAAATTTTTGTGAATTTTGCAGTCCTTTTTCTGCCTAAAAGCTGAAGAAGACTGACAGGGAGATGGACAATTTTCTTTGAATAATGTAATCTCCTTGTGAATTTATTATCTTTTGTCCACCCAGTCTGAGTAACATAACTCAGATTTGAAGCTGTACTGCTAATGCCCTGCTCATGCTCCTGGGAAGGCCTGGCCTGTCAGTTGCCTGGCATCTCATGTGTGTTTCGCAGAACAGCTTACCTGGGTAGGAGGGTGTGGTTAGCACAAAGCTGTCTAACCTGGTCCATCAAGGTATGCTCTGTTCCATGGGCAACAACCATTTTCTAGGAATTTCATGTGCACTGTGCAAAGTTTCTTGCAATTGCTTACCAAGAACCAGCCAGGCCACAAGGTGACCTGCCTTTCTCTAGCATGTTATTCTCTTCCCTTGGTAAACCCTTTTCTGCCTAGGAAGGTTAATTCTTGCATCTAGGCCAGAGTCCTGTCATCTGTAGAGTCAGACTGCTTGGAACAGGGTCACAGGGGCCTGTCAACAGCAGCTACATGCCAGGCTAGATATCATAACTAAAATCCTGTCTTGTAGGTGCAGATGACAGGAGCATAATTATGTTTGACATGTTACTAAAAGAGGAGGGAGGCAAGCCACAGAACACTACTTTCCCTTCTCTCAGTGCTTTATTCACCCCCTCACTGCTGCTAACCCGCTCTATTAGATGATCATTTTAGGCTGCCGACATAATAAAAGCCCTGGGGAATTAGTCTGCATGAGATGTAAGAAGCCGCTTCTTGGTAATGTATTAGTCATTTCAAAACACTTTAAGGAGGAAGCAGAAAAAAATGACAAGCTAATTCTCTGATATATTTCAGAGGTATTCAGGCCCCTGAGAGAACAATACCTCTATTCATACCTCGGTACTCTTGGGAATCCGTTTTTCCTTCGTTCAAGAGAGTGGCCTGACCAGAAACAAAGACAGACAGGCAATGCGTTCTTCCCTAAGCCATGATTTCTGCAAGTATCAGAGTCAAGGACTGGCAATGTTCATTGGCTATGTTAGAAGAGAAAGCCTGAGGATGTATTACCTTTACAAAGTGTTCTGCACGCAGTCTTCTGGAAATTTTCCTTGCTTTGGTGTAGTGCACCCAGGAATCGTGAAATCCAACAGCTTGCTTTTTTCTGATACCTACATTTTCATATGCAGGGCAGTAAGTTTTTCAGGACTATATAATATTTGATTTCTTGAGGAAGTTTGTATAAAACAGGATCATCTAGCTGCCCAAAAAAATGCTTGGAGGTACTGAAACCAGCCTGGTCATGGCACTGAGCAACCTGCTGAGCAACCTGCTGCAGCTGATCCTGCTTGAGCAAAGGCAGGACAGGCCAGTCTCTAGAGATTCTGACCTGCCAGGAAATGGCAGTCAAATGAAACATGCTAAATAATATCATAGCATGCTTCAGGGATAAGGGTTGACTGTTGTCCCAGCTCTGTGTTAGGTTGTTCAACTATAATGGGCATAGGTGAAGGCAATCAGCACATTATGGAAGATGGCATAATAAATAGAACTATGAGTAGATTGCCACCAACTAATTAGAATGGTAGCCAGTTTCAAAATTAGAAGTTGTGAGTTACTCATAAAACATTCTGGGAGTGTTATAAGACTTGATTTCAGTCTGTATGATTACTGAACAATGTGAGTGCAATTTTCATCTGCAGTCACTTGTAGCCATATGCAAACCTATTTCAGTTTACAACCAATCATCTTCAAAGCATTGTAAGCTGTACAGACATGGCTTTGGAAATTTGGGTTGGGCTTCTTTCAAAACCCAGGCACTCTCTAAACCTTTCCCAGAACTTGAAATAAGCTGAATTGTTACCACAAACCAAAGTAGGAAACTCCACTGAGAGATAATTTCCTTTCTTTCTTAGCCTTTTATTATGCAACTATATATTTACCTCATTCTATTTTAACATGCTCTGTGTTACATCCTTATTTTGTGACTTGGGAAGCTCTTTTGCAAGTGGCAGAAAAACTGCAGAGTATGTTTTATTGTTTAGATTTCTGGAGAAATCTAAACTTACCACCTTTGCCCCCCAAAGCAGTTAATGGAGTTTTTTAAAGCTATAGCTATGTCCTCCCAGAATTTAGTCAAAGTAAGTCAATGAAGCATTTAAGCAGTTATCACCAAAAATAAGCGTTCAAGAGCTTTTATATGTGTGGCTGAAAAAATTGCGCCCCATCTGGAACTGAATCTTCTCATGGACACAGAAAACTTGCCTAAGAACATAATTGCTAATAAGAAAGCCTATTGATATGCACATATTCTCTAAACAGCTTCAAATCAGGATCTACAAATAACTAAATATTTTTCAGGAGACCAAATAATTCAGGGAGTTTTAATGAATTGTATGAAGAATATAATTTTTTTCCAGTGACACAGCAAGCACAGCAGGAACAGCAGCATCAAATCTGCTTGATATGAACCTGGATTGCTTCCTGAGAGAAATTAAGCATGAGAGTGATTTTTGTGATACATATAGGCATTGACATGGTTCTTTTGCACTAATACCTTCCTAATGGAAAGGGAAGAAAATGGAAGAAACAGGGACAGGTGATCCAGGAGATACACCCTTTGCATATGCATAGATGGGGCTAAGAAAGCCCAATCCCACATGCAGTTGAATCTTGAGAGAGAGGTGAAGGACACTGAGAAAGGTTTCTACAAGTGCATCAGCTACAAAAGCAAGACTAAGAAAAACTGGCCCTCGTGGGCCCCTGAAAGTGTAGTCAATGTGTTCTTCACACATCTGTCTTTGCTGATGCCTTCTTTTCACATAAATTTTCCAGCCTCTGGTACCGCTGTGAAGTCTACAGCAAAGATTATATGCACTCACTGAGGAGGATCAGGTTAGAAAATATTTAAACAAACTGGATACAACCAGGTCCATTGGACGTGATGGGAGGTACCCGTAAGGACTCCAGGAGTCCTGAATAACCTAGGTGGTGGACTAGAGTGCACTATCAGCAAGTTTGCAGGTGATACAAATTTGGCAGGAGTGTTTTACACACCAGGTAGATTTGCAGCCATCTGGAGTGACCTGGACAGGCTGGATAAATGGGCCAACAGGAACTTCAAGAAATTCAACAAAAGGGAAGTGGCAAACTGTTTTTCTGGGAAGGAATAAGCCCATGAACCAGCACAGTCTGGGGTGGACAAGCTAAAAAGCAGTAAGTCAGAAAACACCCTGGGGATCCCAGTATACACATGCTGACCATAACCCAGTCATGTGACCTTGTGGCAAAGAATGCCAATAGCCTCCTGGGCTGCATTAGGCAGAGTTTTAAACCTAAGAAAGAGAAGGCTCAGAGACACATTACCAGTGTTTGTTAATATCATATGGGGGTGTGTGAGAAGAAGACAGAGTCAGACTCTTCTCAGTGCTGCCCAGCTGCAAGACAGCAGGCAAAGGCCACAAACTGAAATACTGGAAATTCCACCTAAACACTAAAAAAAATTAAAAAATCTACTGTGTGTGATCAAACACTAGCACAGATTGCCCAGAGATTCTGTGGAGTCTCCTTCCTTGGAGGTACTGAAACCAGCCTGGTCATGGCACTGAGCAACCTGCTGAGCAACCTGCTGCAGCTGATCCTGCTTGAGCAAAGGCGGGACAGGCCAGTCTCTAGAGATTCTGACCAGCCTCAGCCATTGTGAAGTTCTGTGATTCTAGGACTTCATGAGAATACTGATATATTCCACACCGAAAATGAATGTGATGTAAAATGCCTTTGGTGGTCTTTAAGTCGGATTAATGTTGTGTTGTGACATGAAATATGAAAGCCTTCTGTGCATAGAAATCATAGTAGATCAAGCATTAAAATGTTACATGCTTTTTACAAACCAAAATGCCATATTGGCGGGGTCTGCATGTACTGAATTAGATTTACAGAGCCGTTTACTCACCCGTTACAACATGTGGTACAGAGCAGAGCATGTATCTCTAATGGGTGTTTCTATAATTTCAAGGTGTCTATATGGTGCTGCTGTGGTGGAAGTTACAGCAGAGGGAGAACTGATAGAACCAACTTCTAGTTCTAGCCCCAGAGTTAAAAAATAAGAAAAGGTAAAGGCTTTTCATGACAACAAAAGTTCAGAGAAATAGGCTAATTTCTATTTCAAATGGCATTTTTGTGTTGAAGAATCAGAATGTATATATAATTATTCCTTCTTTCTGCTGTGGGACTTCAGAATTTAAAACAGGAAAGTGTGAAAGCCTGTGTATAAGGAAAAAGTAAAAGTACATTTATATTCTCTTTCAGAATTATTTTGGTGGTATAATCAAGTAGATTTCTGTAATAAATGGTGCCCAGGCTGATGCTTTTCTTTTGATAGTCTTATTGCATGTGCAATTTCATATGTTTTTTTTCTAAGCTTGTCTTCTATGTTTTGGTATTTATTTAGTATCTGAAGCAATATTCACTTTGCTGTTATAACAAAAAGAAATCAATACTCAGCAGATTCTTGACGTTTTCCATGCATATCATTACTTTCTTGCTTTCTTACTGAAAAATACTGAAGATATTACTGATTTCCTCAACTGTGCTTTTTGAGATGTGAAGCATTGAAGCATCCGTTGAGGAAGCCCCATCCCTGGAAGTTTTGAAGGCCAGGTGGGATGGGGCTTTGGGCAGCCTGATCTAGTGGGAGGTGTCCGTGTTCATGCAGTGGGGTTGGAACTAGATGATCTTTAATGTCCATTCCAACTCAAACAATTCTATGATTCTATGAACTTTTCCAGCACTGCACACTCAGTTATTTAGTGGAGTATGTCTCTAACTGTTTGGTTATTTTATAGGATCCAGAATGCTAACATTTAAATTACACTGTCTGAAGTATTTGCCACTATTTATTTAAACCATTCTCACCTCAATCTATCTGAGACATCCTATTCTGCAGATACCCAAAATGCAAAGAGAGAATGTAAACCAGATTGAACAAAGGACATGGACTGCTCTTACCTTAGATTCTTAAATTACAGAGCTGCACTGTCTAACCCCTACAGGAAAGATCCACCGGGGATCCAAAAATTATGAGTTTATCAACCAAGGGGACAGGCTTTCTACTAGGCCAAAGGCTTAAAATTTACATGTTTGGAATATCCTTTACTAACCACTTCCAATGAGGAAAGGGTGTGTCTTCAGTCTTGCCTCCATGACAGATTGCTACGAGAAACTGCCATCGATTCAAGACACATTTTTTATATCCCTTTTCTAAACACAAGTGCCTAGAGCCTTCTGTGCTGGTTTAGGTTGTGGCATGAGTTTGGCAGTGGGGGAGGGGTGCAGGGGTGGCTCCTGTAAGAAGCTGGAAAGCACCCTCTCACTCAGGGGGCCAAGACTGGCCATTAGGGAGATGATAGATGCGCCTCTGCAATTAACATATGAAAGAACTGATAGAAGACTTGAGAGCAGAGGGGGAGGAGAAGAGCTGAGCTGGAGTGCAGAGGTGAGAGCAGTGCCAGAGCAGAAGTTGTGAAGTACTGAGGAAGGAGAGGGAGGAGGTGCCTGTGCAGAAGTTCTCCTGCAGCCCATGGTGAGGCAGCAGGCTGTCCCCCTGCAACCCATGGAGTAGCATGGTGGAGCATCCACTGAAGGAGCGTGGTGGGTCAGATGAGGACCTGCAGTCCATGGACTTGGATCTGCAGCCATGGAGGACTCTGTGCCAGGGGAGTGGACTGTTCCCAAAGCAGCCAGTTACTCTGTGGGCAGCCTATGCTGGAGCAGTCTGCTCCTGAAGGACTGTACCTCGTGGCAAGGATGTATGAAGGAGGGGTTCATGAATGACTCTCTCTCATGGGAGGGACCCTGTTGGGAAGCAGGGGAAGACTGTGAGGATTCCTCCATGAGGAAGAAGGAGCGGCAGGACCCACCAGACTGTGAATTGACTCTAAACCCCATCTCTGGTCCCCCTGTGCTGCTGGAAGTAGAGAAATTGGGAACAAAGTAATTTGGGACCAGAAAGAAGGGAGGGGTGGGGGTAACGTATGTAAACACTGCTCTTTGTGTTGTCTGTGTATTTAATGATAAATTAAATTATTATTTTTTCCCCAAATTAAGTCTCTTTCGCCTATGACCGTACCTGGTGAGTGAACCCTCCTTGTCCTTGTCTCAACCCACAAGCTTCTAGTTGTCTTTTGTCCTCACCATCTCACAGCACATATGTGGGGCCATTGGAATAGGGGTGAGCAAGCAGCCATGTGGCTGGTTCTTTGTTGGGCCCAAACCAAGACACCATCTTTTAAGGAGCTGAGGAAAGTTAAGGTTTTTTCTTTCATAACTGGGAAATTCAAAGGTATTTAAGCCTCTGTTGCCTGTCACCTGAATAAACATTACAACTATTGAAGTGTCACCCTATTTAGAGTGGAAACACTTTCAACTTCAATTGTACTTCAGTGCAGAAAATGTAATTTAGTACAGAGGGAAGCCGGGGTCTTCCTCCAAGAGGAATTTAAATTTTTGTCTTTAATGAATTTAGAGTCTAAAAGTCCAGATAGTTTAAAAGGAGTAATTGAACTCATAGAATGCAAGGTTGTGGTGCTGTATGGTATGCTCAGTGCCCACTTCTCCAGCAGCAATTTCTGTCCACACACAGAATTAGTTTCAGACCCATTACTTCTGTTTGGTGTGGAGATGTCTTGCTGATACCAATATGGTCCTCATGTAGCAGAGGTAATCACACTTGACTTCAGACAGCCTTCTTTTCCCATGACTTCACTGACAGTTTTCATTTTAAAGAAGGAGAAGACACTGAGCACAGACAAGTAATACTAATCCTTCCCTTTGTACCGAATTCAATGACATTCATACTTAAACTTTGCTTTTGCCAATTTCTTTTAATGCACAAACATTCATTCTCCAATCTAAGGTATTTTGCCTTTCTTGATGGTTCTCCTGTTCTTTAAGCAATATGGCTAATGATGCTGGCCTGCAGAGATATAGGTGTTGCAAGAGGTAAAAATGAAAGAATAAGCAAGGAAGGGGGGAGAGAGAGGGAACAGCCATTCACTGAGAATCACAGAGCAGTTTTAATCCAAAGGTAAGAAGAATAAAGTGGCACCATTTCCATAAAGCATTTCTTGTTAAAAAACACCAAGCGATTGAGTGACTATGCTTGAAGAGATGAAGTTCAGTTAGTTTAGCCAGTTACCTGATCTGCAAGTAAGATTTCAGTTTTGCTCCTGTTTGATGAGCTTATTTCCACAGTGGACAAGTAATTGAGGTATGTATCATAAAAGCTAAAACCTGACACATTTTCTGTCCCTTTAACAGGGCTTTTCTGTTAAATACTATAATGGAATACCTAAGAGTATTTAAGTCCTGGAGTTAATAAGTAGTAATAATAAAAATCTTTCATTTGAATTATGTTAGGAGCTCATCTTTATAATGAACAAAAACCAATATGCATCTCCTGTTCAAAGTTTGTTCTGAATTAAGCAACCTTGTAGAGACATAAGTCCCAAGTGTGATTTTTTTTCTCCTGTGGGATGAACTATGAATAAAAATGTCAAAAAGTGATGTGAAATTAGTGCAAGAGAAACCAGGGCCCAGGTTGTGCAATACTGAGAGAAACTAAGTCGCTAGTTTGATATAGCAAAGATACAGATTTTGACTGTTTATCTGCGTTCCTATTTCTTTCACATTAATGCTGAGAAACTGGAAAAGTCTTAAAAATGGAGACTACATATTTAGTAAGTGGAATACTTTTAAGTAATGGAAAAAGATTAAAAGGGATTTCTAGCTCTTGCAGATAATTTCTGTCAACCAGGAAAACTTCTGTAAATGATCTGTGCAAACACTTCAAAATACCAGAGGAAGATTTTCAGACAGAGGCACCCTACCATCAGGTGTAGTTATTGAGACCTAAAAAACATAGGAGGTTTCTACTGTCTTAAATTAGTTTTAAATATGTGCAGTCAGGAATTTTTTTTTAACAATACGGTTTCTTATATGAAGTTTAATAACAAAGACAATAAATATTACCCATTCTAAAACCTGCATTTGGTGACCTATACCAATGTCTCTCAAACATATTGGCTTTCTTTTAGGCCTGAATCATTGCATATGCTATACTCATATAGCATCACCATGAAATTATAACTTCTTTGCCATTTAAGCATACTATAACATGGAGGAATAATATTTTTTGGTATTACACAGATATAGTCATAGATACAGGCAAGAAATACTGTGTTTGGACTAGAAAGTTAAATTGCTCTAACTATAGAGAATAAATGTCACTGTGTTGTATCTCTCTGTGGCCCTGAAAACTTGCTAAACATTTTAGAAACACATTAGTGTAAAGTCCGTACTATATACAAGTAAAATGATTGGCCAAAATTTTATATAAGGGGATTGGAGCACCTCTCTTATGAGGAAAGGCTGAGGGAGCTGGGACTCTTTAGCCTGGAGATGAGAAGGATGAGGGGCGACCTTATCAATGAATACAAGTATCTAAAGGGTGGGTGCAAGGAAGATGGGGACAGGCTCTTCTCAGTAGTTCCCAGTGACTGAACGAGGGGCAACGGGTACAAACTGGAACATAGGAAGTTCCATTTAAACATGAGAACAAACTTCTTTACAATGAGAGTGACAAGGCACTGGAACAGGCTGCCCAGGGAGGTTGTGGAGTCTCCATCTCGAGATATTCAAGAGCCACCTGGATGCAGTGCTGAGTGATGTGCTCTAGGTTATCCTGCTTCAGTGGGAGAGTTGGACTAGATGATCTCTAGAGACCCCTTCCAACTCTAACAATTCTGTGATTGTGTGATTCTGTGATTAATGGTAGGAAGTTTGCCTTTCTTTGCACTGCATATAAATATGAACTGTATTTGTTTATTGCAAAGGGTATAATTTCTCAGCACATTTATTCTTTGATCTTTTATTTTATACTCAGTAATGTTCCATTTACTGAATAATTAACAAAACTTCTTTTTTTTTTTTTTATTGAAACATAATCCCCAATTCTACTGACGTACATAGGGGTTGTTTTTGCTCATTTCACTGGGAGCAAAACAGATATTATGCATCAGTTGGAAGAAAAAATTAACTTTTTTTCAGTAAAAGATATTGTTCTTTTGAAGAACTTCAAACTTTTACAAAACTGAGAAATGGAAAGCCCGTGACTACTTCTATCCTGAGACTACATGTGTCTGAACATTATTCTAGGGAACTTGTCCTTTATGGACAGATAAAACATCTGCTTTTTAGAAGCAGAATGATACTGAAAAGCCAAAATTACTTTAATTAAGTAGATGCATTTTGGAGTGATTTTTTAAAAAACACCGAGGAAAGATTAATTCAATTAACCATTTATTATGTAAAGTGATGAGCAGCATGAAAGTAGCAATTATATAATTGTATTTAGAGTTGGTGGGATATTCTGCACTTCAGAAACCCACTGAGGAATACTCACACACTGGTGATGAGTTTTCTTCAAGTGAGTTAAAAGAATGGGAGAGAAAATGACATTCTGAAAATGTCATGGTTTCAGAGTTCCCATGGATTCACAATTCTTTTTGTGCTCACATACTATGAATGCCTTATATTAGCTATGTATGTTAGGTTTGTAAAATTCTACTTAAAATACTTATGTTATTTGGGAAAAGTTATGTTATTTCAAGAGCTGCATGTTGTCAATTCTTATGCTACATTCTGGAAGGTCTTCTAATTTCATTTTAAAACATTTATTTCCTGAGAATGTTTCAATGGTGATATGGGAAGTAAAGAAAGGAACTTAAATAATCTTTAAAAAGTTCTACACAACCTTCTGCCTCTAGCATGCCATGCTACTTGTACATATACACATATCTGACATCTTTTACTATGTGCTTATTCACAAACACACTCTCAGCAAAAAATTATTTGACTTTTTAAAGTTTTTTGCTGAAAACAGTGGTAACTCAGAAATTAATCAGTAACAGTGCATAGTTATGTGACTCAACATTGCTGCAAATGTGTGATCATAAAGTAAATAAATAAATGTGTCTCAAAAAAACTGTTCTAGTTTGTTTTTACAGTCTTATTCTTTTATAATCATGAATGCAGAGCCATCTGTCTCTGTCAGCTGCTCTCTATGAGGCCATCTTCTAGCAATAAAAACCCTTACCTTTGCTAATACTGTTCATGTCTGTACTAAATCAGGTTGTATGAGGGATTTGAGTTTTCCATTTTAAGCTCCTGAAAGCTGTCTTTAAGTTCTTTCAAATTAGAATGGATTGTTTTCATTCAAAAATGCCAACCATTAAGTAAAAATAAACTGTATTTAGGGCTTTTGGGGGGTTTTGTTTTATCAGGTTTCAGATGCTAACTCCTGTATGAAGTCCTTTTATATGCTTTGATTCAAATAATTGTAATGTCCAGTCAGATAAAGTCTTTCTGGATTTGTTTATTTGTTTGTTTTTAAGCTACCTCTGCATATTCCTGGTGTAGCAAGTTTGACCAAAAGCTTCATGAGAGTTTTTTTCACTGACATTTCTGTGGTATTCACTGACAACGGATTTGATGCTTTGCAGTGCTGCACTAATGCTCACTTTAAATAAAGGTGAATACTGAGAAAAAATTAAATAAGTGATTTACCAAAGCTTGCATGAGCAGGAAGAGGGAACAGAACTCCCATGTCAGGATTCTCAGCTTTGTGCTTAAAGGCTACAACCATATTAGTCCTATAAATTATCTATGCTTAACATGATAAAAAAGGAATCCTCTGCTTTACTTTAGCTGAAGGAGACAGGAAGAGAGACTGTTGGAAGATGGAAACCAATTGTTGCCAAGAATTTGAAAAATATAATTATTTTATTAGAGTCTTGAGTAATGATCAGATTTTCTCTCAGTAAGAGTATATCAAACGTGGAAGAGATATCCATCCAGGTTTTAAAAAAAAGTAAGTTTAATATGTTGTTCTTCAAAGTTTATGTTGCAATTGGTTACCAGTAATCTTCCAGACCTTAATTTTCACAAATTTTTAACTCTTTCCTTTGTCATCTTCACTAAGAAACTAAAAGGCTTAGAATAAGTTTAAAGAAGGTTAAGAATTAAGAGTTGTGAGTGTGTGCAATGAACTCTACTAGTCTGTGCATCTTTGGTATTTATGAATTTGATTTTGGAATAAGCTATTATAAAGAGCCCTATAAAGTGCAGTTCAGCCCAAGTTAGCATATATTTGGATTACTGTGCTAATTTGTTTGAGACCTAGAACCCAAAATTTAGGCTTCAGGCCAAAAACAAAGAGTGGGTAATCAGGCAGGTGAATTATATGATGAAACTGACACCCCTATCAATTTAGAAATCAAGAAGAAATTATAAGGTTTGTTCTAACCAAGACATTTGTAGTAAGTTATCAACTAGGAGTTACTAAGGAGTTAATGATTAAAGGGAACAAGTAAAAATTAATGTAACTTTTTTTTTTTTAATTATTTTCTTTGTTAGCTTTAGGCCTAAAACAGTAATCTCTGGCTAGAGAGCTATGTTATGTTTGCAATGTGAGGCTATTTACTGCATAAGAAGTAATTGCTTGCTCATGCTGTGAGGCACTTCTTGGTAATGTACCCCCTACTATCACAGAAGAGATGAGATGAATAGAGTACGTGTTTAGTTTTATGCTTATTCACAATGGTATAGCCTGTGCATTTTATTCATGGGACTCATTTTACCATTAAATTTCATAGCAACTTTAAATTTTCTAACCCCATTTTTTAATAGCCAGGTTCAACCCAAGTGTACAGTATAAGGTGCTAGAAATGTTTCACAACATCAGTGGAGGAAGAAGTTCAGGATGCCGTAACTCAGTTTTTCCTTTTGTGTATTTTTATTTTATATTGTAGGTTATAGGGTAAGGCAAATGGCTTGAATTTGGTACCTTTTGTCTGAGCTCCTGATTTTCCTCCCCTTCTTTCCCTTATTTTGTGTTTTATTGTCCCCTGGGTAACTGAGAAAGGGCAGGCTGTAATAGTGAGAGCAAGAAGGAGAAGAAAGAATGGGAAATTCTTGCTTCTGTAGGGATGGAGTAAATATACGGTTGACAGTTATTACAAAAAGTTAGACAGGAAATACGATCTGGACTAGCTCTTTGGAAAATATTGCTGTATCTTTGAAGAAAGTCCCTTTTTCCTCAGCCTCCTAAGTTCTGTTTTCTCTTCTCTTCCGATTGTTCTTAATTTCTAACCCATGAACCCTTCCTGAGAAATCCCAAGAGCAGCCCAATGTGATCCCCTCACACTTTTGCTTTTCTAAAGCACTTATTGCCCATCGTAGCAGTGTTTGAATGCCTGACAGAGTCACAGGCATCGTTAATAATTGCCATCGTCAAAATAGTTTCCTTTCCACACTTTGTCTGTTCAGTGTTTCCTCATCTTGTAGAGCATACACTCAGGGGAAAGACTTGCTTTCCAACAGCTCCTCAGCTGTTCTGGATGGCTGAGCAGGCCCTGAGAACTTTCAATAAATTTTTAAGTAGTCAAATAATACTGAATACACAGTAATTTAAAAAGAAAACTTTGGAAAACAGTTTATTTCTGTAATTTTCTTTAATTATTTCCATCTTTTCATCTGAAATCTGAATTATTATCAGTAATTGTACTCCAATGTACAGAATACTGCAATTTCTATGGTAAAAATGTCCTCTTCTAAATTCTTTCAAGCCTTTCCCTTCTTCAGCTTCCAAAACATGAACTCGGTACTTACAAGGTGGAGCTGCCTATCACTTTGTAAACAAGGTATGATCTTGTTTTTTATTATAATCTTTTATTAAATATTATGGTTGTCTTCTCTATTGACCAAATGCCACTATGTTGAATATGTGGCATGGCACTGCTAGCCTGCAGTAAGCCCTGAAGGAAGAACTGTTGACTAGAAGGATATGTGAGATTCCTAACATTTCCTAACCATGGGAGAAAACAACAGAAGCACAATAGAAAAGTGGAAGAAAAATCTACTTCCTCATATGCTTCCTCCTAACTGTCATTTCTGTTGCTATACAGGAAAGACAGGTAAAAAGCCAAGTCATGTACATATCATGCAGAGACCTTTTTAGATTTTTAATCAGAATAGTGTGGGCTTGAATTATCATGAGGAGCACAAAAGTAGATTAAGGATGAGAGAACAGAATAGAATAGAAAAGCATTATCCAACAGGTCTGGTTTAAAGAGTGGTCTTGGTAAGCCTCCAGTTTGGTCCTGCTTAGCACATTTTTCCCTGGGTTGAGTATGGCTCTCACAGAGACATTCAGAATCGAGTGTTGATTCTCAACTGACCGCAGCAACACAGGGTTGTCAGAGGAGTAGCAATGTTAGGTAAAAAAACTGCTAAATGAAGGCAATTTCTGGTCATGCTCACACTATAAACCATGTTCTGCTCCCCATTGCCAACTTTATTACATCATTAAATAATTTGGCTTCTGGAACTCTGAATGGCTTCATAACTGTGAAACCGAAAAAGTATCCTTTTCACCCATCAAATTCATACACGTAGGCTGCTGAAAAGGAAAATACTTGAGAAGCATTTGGGCATCACCTAAGTTTATCTAGTAATAGGTGAGATGTAAACATACTTTTTACAAATGGAATTGTTTGCAAAAGTTGAAGAATTGAGGGAGAAGCAACAGCAAGAGTGTTTTAGCTTAAATTTAGCATCATAAATCCTGGACCATACATTTTATGTTCTGAATAAAACAGACGTAATTCAGCTGTGAGTCAGCAATTTTGTGTCAATGTTCTGGCACTTGCATAAGCTGTTTGAATGTGATTCTTGTGGGTTATGGAGACAGCAGAATCCTGAAATATTACAGCACTATAATTCTTATCTGCCTTTTGTTCATTGTTTGTATATCTAGAGTTACATAATTTATTTCTTTTATTTAAACTGTGCTGTTAAATGTAAAACAAGCATAGAAATAATTTGGCAAAGTTATCTCTTTAACTGCATTTGATGTTGAATGATTGCAAATGAAAAACACTTTGAAATCATACATGACTATCATCAGCTTTAGACATGAAGCAAGAAAAGTTGTGTATGTACTTAACATGAACACAGATGAGTTCTAACAGGTGAAATAACAGATAACAGAGTAACTGTAATGCAGCTGTGAACCCAGTGAGACAACTCAGCCATATTAATGGAAGCATAACACTATTGAGGTCTATTCCCTTCCTATCATAGGCTTACATTTCCCATTGCAAGTAATGAGAGATGATGCATCTATTGATGGGAGCATGGTGTGCCATTACCTATGGCAGAGTGATTATTTCTGAAAGTTCCCCTGAAATTTAAGTAAGTATTTGCTTTGCATGTTTGCTTATAGATTTCAGGAAAATATAAACGTGTTTATAGCAACACCACACATCTTTTAATAGACATTAAATATTGCTTTTTCATATTTGAATATGAAAGTACAAAGGCTCTAGAAATACTAGGATGGAAGGTAGGAGCTGTGGTATCAAAAGGCTGTACTGTTCCTCCACTCCTTCGAAAGCCGTTGGTAAATGACAGTGTCAGCTTAACAAGTTGCAAGTGAGTATGCACAGAGAGACACATTCAGTTCTGCCATTATTTACAAGAAATGCTGGCAGCTGTCTCCTTTGCAGCAATCTTATCTCTCTGAGTGAACACTTCACATGCAGAATGATTGATTAAAGTTTTAAGAAACAGAGACATGTGCATGTTTGCAAATGTTGAACAGTGAAACCAGGGAGGGAATTAGGGAAGTACTCTTGCTCTACACAGTATTTCAAGACTAGTAGTAATGCAATTGTTTTAACCATCTGCTTCATACCCACAAAGAAAGGCTGTAAAAATACTGTAGACTTTTTTTACTATTATAATTCTTTATAGTACCTTGCAGCTAGAATAAAGTTATTTTTTCTTTTACCATTGAACTAGATCAGTATAAAACTATCTTTCAACTAGCCTTGAAGTAGCCATGGGACCTGCTTTCAGTTGTACTTCTCTTCACCATAGTTCATAGTTCACTCCCCATACACCTTTGGCTGTTAGAATTGGACCTTTACACATGGTTGCACCTGAAATAATTTTACCAGTGCTATAGCAGGACAAAACGCATAGTTAAATCCCAGTAGCTGCTGGGTGTTTTCTTACATTACAGCTATTAAGAAGTGATTTTAGTAAGAGTATTGAGTTGTTTCTTTGTGTCTTGTAGTAAAAGACAATAGACTCTAGCTACCAAAATATGTCAAGTGTTAATACCCCTGCATGAGGAGCACTACACAATTCTGCTATGAGGAAAGGCTGAGAGAGGTGAGACTGTTCTGCTTGGAGAAAAGCAGGCTCAGGGGGATCTCTTCAATTTATATAAATACTTGAAGGAAAGGGGCAAAGACAATGGAGCCAGGCTGTTTTCAGTGGTGCCCAGTGATAAGATAAGGGACAATGGGCATGAACTGAAACACAGGACACTCCATCTGAACATCAGAAAACACTTTGTCAGTGTAAGAGTGACTGAGCACTGGCACAGGTTGCCTAGGGAGGTTGTGGAGTCTCTCTATCTTTGGAGAAACCAGCTCTATGGGACTCTACTTGGGCAGGAAACTTGGGCAGGATGACCTCCATAGGTCCCTTGCAACGTAAACCATACTGCGAAATTGTTTATGATCACCCACAGCTTTCGTGGGAAATAGAATTAGAATCTTTTATAGGCACACTTTGAATTGATCACTGCAACATCTTGCAACACAGTTGGGTAGAGGAAGAAGGAAATGCAAAGGCAAATAACTGTAGAGCCTCTGTTGTTTTCCTATGTTACAGGATTGTGACAAAACCAGCTTCCTTTACAAGACATTTTAGTTAATTAGCTCTATAAAATATGGGAAAAAATAGTACTAAATCAGACAGCTACATGCTAAAGCAGTTTAGTGTCAGTAGCCCCAGCATCACCTGGAGCCTTCAGCAATTCACCAGTTGAACTGAACTGGAACTAAGATTAAGGATTTCATATCTCATAACACTTTTATTGTATTAGTTGCCTAGCCAGAAGGGGAGTGTAGAGTAGCATCAACTTGTAATAGTCTCGCTTGTAATTATATTTTTTATAAGACATTGGCAAGCAGCCCAAGAAAATATTGATGTGAAATCTGATCTGCCAGCACTGTGGAATTCCTTCTGTGTTGGAATTGAGATGGGAGGTTTGAAAGTGCTTGGCAGCTGTTGTAAATGCTGGAGCTAGAGGCAAGAAACAATTCCTCTAGAGCAAATCTGAAGTTAATACATTATATGGGTTTACAAACTGTGCTGTCCTCTACATATACATGCATGTATGACCAGTATCTTTTCCTCACTGATTCAGGCATATTCATTTCATTTTGCTACCTTAGGTCAGTAAAATTCACCTTTTTTCTGTTAATTTTTAATGAGACTTTACAGTGATGATATTTAATAACCAAAAATAAAAAATCATCCAGTAAGAAACAATATTGTACTGTTAAATCCAATTATTCGCCACTTATCCCAAAGAAACACAGGAGCACAGAGAGATTTACCATATGTTGTAGTCATTAACACCTTCAGTCTCTAGTAGATCACTGGAATATATAACTTACAAAGCATGAGATTCATCTCTGCAGTACTCTGCAACAGCTACCCGTTCAGCAAGAGGAACAGTAAGCTTATGTTGTTCATCTGATCTCAACTGTCGTGTTGTCATGTAGAAGAATGGCTTCTGAAGCAGAGTTCTCAAAATGTGGAACTTTTGAAGTTGTGTAAGGCTTGTACCTCACTTGTTGGGGGCAGTGCTTAGCCTTCAGAAGCGTACAGCACGCTGTCTGCAAGAGCCTCTTCAGAAAACACCATTTGCCAGAGCAGTGAACATTACATTTATTGAAAAGGAAACTAAATAAAAGTTTGCATACAGAAGTTCAGTCACCCATCAGCACTTGAAGAGACTTCGCTAAAACTACAAAAAGTTATCTGAGGCTGTTATATCCAGTCCATACTGCCTAACAGCAGGTAGGATCTATACAGACTAATGGCATTAATAATTGTCTATTTAACTCACTATATACCAGAATCTAGTAGAGTTCAGTGAAGTCCAGCACAGCTGTCCTATAGCCTATAACCAGCAAGAACTGCAATATCTGGATAATTAATTCTTAAAGATAAGCATTTCATTGCCTGATGTTCTGGATAAAAAAAGTATGCTAATCAATCATTTAAGTGTAAAAGAAAATACTTTCTTTTTGCTGATAATAGCCAAGTATATTCAGGTTGTAAGCATAAAAAATTAAAGTTAAATTATTTGCATTAAGTCACACTGATGAATTAATGGTAACAGAAAGCACTGTGTATACTGTCTCCACTGTATCACCAGTTAAATGTGGACTCTAAAGGCATGGCTGTTACAGTGCATCTCTGTCCTGTTTGTCTGAATCACCAGTACTACATTCTCTTTCTCGTTTGCTTAGGTTTTTTTCTTTTGGATAAAGCTGTGTCTCCTGTTTAGCCATGGGCCACACATTGGTCCCAAAATAGTTACTGTAAAAACTTGTGGAGTCCCCAGCAAAATGACTACAAATGAATGAAGTCTACAAGGGTATTTTGTAGGACGTAACCAGAGTATCTAACATACAGAAGATAGTGGGAAAAGGTGAGATATAAATAAAAGAGGGAATGAGACAGAAAACAAAAAAAGGAGGAGTTTGTTTTTGTGGTTGTTGTTTTTTTCTGAGAGGTAGTTCATCTGCGTTTCATTTTATCCACTTGATATATTTGATTATGCTATCCACTTTTTAGCCTGTGCAGTTCAGGTAAGATGCAAGCCATGTATTAGACCAATCATTCAGCAAATAATTGGTTGATTTTCAGAATTTTCTGTGATAATTCAAATTTAAATATATTTTATTGTACTAGGTAGACATTATTAATAGGCTTGCTGGATAAATTTTCTTTCCAAATAACAGTACTTACTTGAGATAACTGAGCAGAGCCACTAAACTTTTATGAGAGTCTGTTCAAGTCCACACTCACCGGGAAAAGATGTTTTCCTATATTCAGTTGAGATTTCCTGTGTTTGAATTTGTGCCCATATGCTATGATCTCCCTTTTGGTGGACTTCTAGTGGGTGAAGTTGAACACTGGCACAAGCTTCCCAGAGAGGCTATGGAGTCTCTAACCATGGAGATTCTCAAACCCAAATGGACACAATCCTGGTCAATCTGCTCTAGCTGACCCTGCTTTAGCAGAGGCAGCAAGGCTGCACTAGAGGGTCTCAGGAGGTCCTCTCCAACCTCAACCATTCTCTAATACTATGATTCTGTGATCTTGCCATGTTAATCCTACAGAATAAATCCATATTACAACACATTAGTGGATGACTGATGCTATGCAACTAAATCTTCATCTAACATAAGAAAATTTAATGTAAATTATGATTTTCAGCCCTTCTGACTAGGCTATCCATTAGCATTTTCTTGATGCATCTTGTCCTGCTTTAGCACTCAAATTCAATCAAAAGTGTAAAGTAGGTAATTATTTTTATATGAATGAATGTTTGCCAGTATGCATGTGCTATACTTCCATGTAGGCCACATGGTACAAAAGACATGCAAACCTGCAGAACTGTGGCCATGGTGGGGATTGGACTGATATAAATACTTAAAAAAACCTGAAACTGTAAGTCTAACAGCACTACTGTTCTTAAAAATCATTTTAAGAATCTGAGTATAAGCCATGTGCTCAGCAGCTAAATGTGGATTTCATTTTCCAAAGCAGGTCGTTTGAAAACTTGCTTACACTCACTGAGATTGCCTGGAAATGAACAGACTATGAACGGTTTTCCACTGGGTTTAGCTTGGTTAATGAACCAAATGCCTGTTTTCAAACTGTTACCCAAATAATCAACAGTGTTGATTCAACAAGTATAGAATAGCAACTATGCTTTTCACCTTAGAGTCTTACCTGGCGTGACATGTAGCACCAGAGGTTTTTCAGGAGCCTACTAGAGTTTAGACATTTTTCAACACTCCGTGGGCAGCATGCACAGCAACACTCCAACTCCTGTCTCATATATGTGTCAGGATGTTTTCCTGTGGCAGCAGGATGCTGCTTATTAGAATTTTTTGCCTCTCTCCTTAACTAAAACTAGGAACTGCAGAAGTATGTAACAGTAATGAAACATGAACAAAGTGTCCAGGATTTTTGATGAAGTTTGTTTGGCTTAATCTTTGAAAAAAAACTTTCAGGTGTTATTTCACTTTTTCTCAAGATAGTTCGTGGGTGGCTAAGCATGTTTTATAGGCAAGTATATTTCTATGTTTAAAATAGGTAGTTGTATACGAATATCCATTTGACTGATCTGTAGTTTCTTCAAGTATCTTAAAGCATGGCTTTAACATTTCATGCACCACGGTGCAAACCGAAATTGAGATGATTGTTTAGATATTATGTAGGTCTTATCTTGAATCAAGAGTGAGCTAATAATTTCCATACAACCCTTACTTCAAGGGCATCCTTTTCTTATCTACATTCATATCCTGTAGATGAGTTTATGGGTCTTAGCACATAAGGTAATATATACTATTGCACTGAATGACTGGGTCACTTGTTATTTGATAGGCATAAGCAATCACAGAATCACAGAATCACCAAGGCTGGAAAAGACCTTTAAGATCATCAAGTCCAGCCTACGACCAACACCACCACACCATCTAGACCATGGCACTGAGTGCCACATCCAGCCTTGCCTTGAACACATCCAGGGACGGTGCCTCCACCGCTTCCCTGGGAAGTCCATTCCAATATTTAATCACCCTCTCCGTGAGGAAGTGCTTCCTAATATCCAACCTAAACCTCCCTTGGAGCAACTTCAGGCTGTGCCCTCTTGTCCTGTCACTGGTTGCCTGGAAAAAGAGCCCAGCCCCCAGCTGGCCACAACCTCCCTTCAGGTAGTTGAAGAGAGTGATGAGGTCCCCCCTGAGTCTCCTCTTCTCCAGGCTAAACAACCCCAACACCCCAACATCCTCAGCCTCTCCCTATAAGACTTTTCCTCTAGTCCTTTCACCAGCCTTGTTGCTCTCCTCTGGACCCGCTCCAGCACCTCAACGTCCTTCTTGAAGTGAGGGGCCCAGAACTGGACACAGTACTCAAGGTGAGGCCTCACAGTGCTGTGTACAGGGGGAGAATGACATCCCTGCTCCTGCTGGCCACACTATTCCTGATACAAGCCAGGATGCCATTGGCCTTCCGGGCCACCTGGGCACCCTGCTGGCTCATGTTCAACCGGCTGTCCACCAGCACTCCCAGGTCCCTCTCTGCCAGGCTGCTCTCCAGCCACTCTTCCCCCAGCCTGTAGCGCTGCCTGGGGTTATTGTGGCCAAAGTGCAGGACCCTGCACTTGGTCTTGTTGAATTTCATGCCATTGGCCTCGGCCCATCGATCCAGCCTGTCCAGGTCCTCCTGCAGCTTTTTCCTACCTTCCGGCAGATCGACACTCCCCCCCAGCTTGGTGTCATCTGCGAATTTACTGAGGGTGGACTCAATCCCCACATCTAGGTCATCAATAAAGATATTGAATAGGACTGGGCCCAGTACTGATCCTTGGGGGACACCGCTGGTCACCGGATACCAGCTGGATGCAGCTCCATTCACCATCACTCTCTGGGCTCAGTCATCCAACCAGTTTTTGACCCAGCAAAGGGTGCACCTGTCCAAGCCATGGATTGCTAGCTTCTCCAGGAGGATGCTGTGGGAGACTGTGTCAAAGGCCTTGCTGAAGTCAAGGTAGACCACATCCACAGCCTTCCCCTCATCCACTAGGCGGGTCACCCAGTCATAGAAGGAGATGAGATTAGTCAGGCAAGAACTTCCTTTCCTAAACCCATGTTGGCTGGACCTGATCCCCTGGTTGTCTTCCACATGCTGCTTGACGGCACTCAGGATGATCTGTTCCATAACCTTGCCAGGCACCGAGGTCAAGCTGACAGGCCTATAGTTCCCCAGATCCTCCTTCCGGCCCTTCTCGTGTCACATTGCGTCACATTGGCCAACCTCCAGTCATCTGGGACCTCCCCAGTGAGCCAGGACTGGTGATAAATGATGGAGAGCGGCTTAGCCAGTTCTTCCGCCAGCTCCCTCAGCACCCTAGGATGAATCCCATCCAGACCCATGGACTTGTTGGGATCTAAGTGGCACAGCAGGTCCCTAACTACTTCCTCCTGGATTACAGGAGGGGGATTCTGCTTCCCATCCCTGTCTACCAACTCAGGAGCCCAGTTGTCCTGAAGGTAGCTAGTCTTTTTGTTAAAGACTGAGGCAAAGAAGGTGTTAAGCACCTCAGCCTTTTCCTTGTCCTCCATTACTAATTTACCCCTCTCATCCAATAAGGAATGAAGATTTTCCCTGACCCTCCTTTTGTTATTAATGTATTTATAAAAGCATTTTTTATTATCCTTTACAGAGATGGCTAGTTTAAGTTCTAGCTGGGCTTTTGCATCTCTGATTGTCTTCCTACATGACCTTACAATATCCCTAAATACTTCCTGATTCACCTGCCCTTTTTTCCAAAGTTGATACATTCTTTTTTTATTCCTGAGTTTTTGTAATAGTTCCCTGCTCAACCAGGCTGGTCTTCTTCCCCGCCGGCTCCTTTTTCAGCACACAGGGACAGCCTGCTCCTGTACCTTCATAAATTCATTCTTAAAGTAAGCCCAGCCTTCCTGGGCTCCTTTGTTTTTGAGGGCTGCTTCCCAAGGGACTCTCCCAACCAGCATCCTGAAGAGACCAAAGTCAGCCCTCTGGAAGTCCAAGGTAGAGGTTTTGCTGACGACCCTCCTAACTTCACCACAAATTGAAAATTCTATCATATCATGGTCGCTGTGCCCAAGACGACCTCCAACCACTACATCTTCCACCAGCCCTTCTCTGTTTGTGAACAGTAGGTCTAGCATGGCACTACCCCTGGTAGGTTCACCTACCAGCTGTAGCAGGAAGCTATCTTCTATACATTCCAGAAACCTCCTGTATTTGCCCCTTTCTGCTATGTTGTAGTTCCAGCAGACATCTGGTAAGTTGAAGTCCCCCACAAGAACACGGGCTACCGAACGCGAGACATCCCTAAGTTGTTGAAAGAACATCTCATCAGTCTCTTTATCCTGGTCAGGTGGTCTGTAGCAGACTCCCACTAGGATATCAGCCTCATTGGCCTTCCCTTTTATCCTCACCCATGTACATTCTTCCTTGGTGTGTCTAGAATTGAACTCTAGGCAGTAAAAGCACTCAACATATAACGCCACCCCACCACCTCTCTTGCCTTGCCTGTCCCTTCTAAAGAGCCTATAGCCAACCATTGCAGCACTCCAACCATGCGAATCATCCCACCACATTTCTGTGATGGCAATTATATCATGGTCTCCCTGGTGCACAATAGCTTCTAACTCCTCTTGTTTATTTCCCATGCTTTGGGCATTGGCACATACACACTTGAGCCGTGGTACAGATATCCTGAACACTTACATGGTTACCAACCTATTACTGAACCCTATGTTCTTGTTGCCACATTTATCCCCGTTTCCTGCCCTGAGTGGGACAGCAGACTGGCAGCCGTCCTTAGGCTCTTCTCTGGTTTCGTCCCCGTCCCCCTTCAAACCTAGTTTAAAGCCCTGTCGATGAGCCCTGCTAACTTGTGTGCCAAGACCCTTCTCCCCCTCCAGGTTAAGCTTCCCCCACCTGTTGTCATGCCTGGTGTCCTGTAGGTCCATCCATGATCAAAAAAACCGAAGTCCTGTCAGTTGCACCAGTCCCGAAGCCAGGAGTTAATCTTCTGGCTCTTCCCATTTATCCCCTCATCAATCCCTGCTATTGGTGGGATAGAGGAGAACACCACCTGTGCTCCTGATCCCCTAACCAGCCGTCCCAGGGCCCTGAAATTTCTCTTCATTGCCCATACACTTCTGGTAGCTACCTCATCACTGCCTACTTGGAACAGCAGTAATGGGTAGTAGTCTGAGGGCCAAACTAGGGCAGTGACCTTCCTCCTTATATCCTTAACCCTGGCCCCAGGGAAGCAGTTGACCTCCCTAAGAAGTGGGTCCAGCCTGCATATAGGGCCTTCCACTCCCTTTAGAAGTGAGTCGCCTATGACAAGTACCTGTCTTTTTTTCTTAACCAAGGTGGTTTTGATGAAAGGTACAGACTGACCTGGCCTCGGTGACACCTCCAAATTTGTCGAACCATCATCCTCATCCACAATATCATTTGGTTCTACTTGTAGAGCCTCATATCTGTTCTGTAAAGGCACCTTGAGAGGGGGAGCACTAGGGACCCCCTTGCCATGCCGCTTCCGCCATGCAGAAACTCTCTGCCATTGCTCCTCATCCTGTAGGTTATCACCCTCAGCCAGGCAGACAGGGGATAGGCAGTGGTCTGCGTCATGAGCCCCACCTGTCTTTTGAGAGTTGTTCAGGAAGGCTAAGTCATTGCACCAACGATCTATCTCCCTCTCACACTCCCTGATACTCCTAAGCCTCTCTACTTCCACCTTCAGCTGTGCAACCATACCGAGCAGGTCATTTATTTGCTCACACCTCACACAGCTGATGTCTCTGCCATTCTCCAGGGGGAACAACAGGCTTTGGCACTCTCCACAGCCAGAGACCTGAAGGCCCACATGTCTGTGAGGAACCTCTGTTTGGGTTGCCACAGTCCTCTTGGTAGAGGCTTTTGCCCGGGTTGAAACCATACTTAACCTTCTTTCTTTTCTAGTGGGTTTTAACGACCTCTCCTCTCACCCGCGCCCCTGCCCGCTGCGACCTGCCTCGTCCAAACTGCGGTGCCACGCCCCCGTTTGCCCGCTCCGGGTCACTGACGCTCCCTAGAGGCGTTTAAATCTCCCGCGCGGCCTCTGGCCGCGCCCCCTCCGCGCCTGGTTGGCTGCCGCGGACTTCCTGGTTCCGGCCGGGGCTCGGGCGGAGAACGAGGGTCCCAAAGCTTGGAATCCCTCCTGTACCGCACGCCTGAACCCCCACCTTGGGCTTACCTCAGTTGCTCCTGCCGCTGTCGCCGCCGCCGCTAAACCGAGTCTGTTTTGGTTTGAGCAAACTCTTTGCTGATTTTTTTCCTTCCTTTCAGTGAACTTCTACTGATAATAACCAAGGTCATTTCTGGCTGTCTGCAGCCTCCCCCCCTGCTACGGGGGGAGCAGATTAGACTGAAGGCAGGATCAGCAAACCAGACTACTCCCTTCTCATAATATTTTCTCTATTTGGCTTTCAGTATAGGCTAATATATCACGGAAGTCAAGCCTCTCGTTTTCCTTTTTACTCACTTTTCTGCTTACTGTTGCTTCTATCGCCCTCTCTTCGGATCTCTCTCTTTGTTTTGTTTCCATTTTTCCTTACAGCTGACACTCGAGGACCCCGTCCGTGCACCTGGACACTCCCCCCTGCGGCTGGGAGACCGTGAGAGTGGTCAGGGGAGGAGGGAGGGGGTCGGGTGTTGCACATCCCTTTGCAAATATATTTTCCCTTGTCATCAATAATTGAAATAAATCTGTTTCACTTTTCAACCCAGAGAGCCTCTCTTTATCCTTGTTCTCCCTCTTTCCCTACCTTGGAGACACTGCCAACTCGGTGCCAAACCGACACAGAGTCCTATAGAATATAGTCCTAATTAGACTATAGTTTCTATAGTCTAATGTAGTCCTATATTAGACTATAGAAACTGTAATTGTTCACTGTTCCTTGGGTAAGTCCAGGTAGAGGCAGTTTAGTCACTCACAGAATGTAAATCTCAGTTTTGTTTCCTTTTCATATCAAACAATGCAGGATTTTCCATGTTCTCTTTTCTGGTTACCCTTGTTATGTACAAACAATTTTGGTTTCACATACAGAACTTAGAACCATGTTTAAGGGAAATGTGCAGAGAAAATTAATGCTACCAATCAGTAAATGTGTCAGTGATTTATGAATACATATTTATGTCCAAATCTATCCATGTAAATTGAATCCTTTTTTAGTATTCAGATAAAATGTGCACTGTACGTTACAAAAAAATTGTTACAGACTCATTCAGTTTAATACATAATTGCTTTATTGACTTTAGTGACATTATTTACTTCCACTAATACTGGTATTAAAGTATCTTTGTCTAGGACATGGCTGTAATAAAACTCTTTTGAACTCTTTTTTCCAATTTATATCCAGTTCTGTTTGGTTTTAAGTATTTTGCGGAATTGCTTCTATAATCAAATCTCTCAGTGTATCTGAGATTTGAAGAAATGCCTAGAAATATGAAAGAGAATCTGATATTTTTAATAAATATGCTTATTAATTTTGAAGATTTCTGAACAGGAGAGAAGGAATGAAATAAAAATGATCTTTTGTTGTTGTGTTTTGTTTGTTTTTCTAAAGCAGTGAAAAAACTGTTGCTGTGTTGAATATCTGCAGGAGGCTGCGTTTGCCTTGGAAGCTTTAGGAGCTTGTTTACTAACATGGAGGAAGACTCTAATCATGTCCTAGAAATCAAAAAACGAATGACATTTTTTTGCTCCAAAGTTAGCAAGGAAGGGGAAATAAAAACATACGGAAACACAATTTTTAGCATACAAATAGAAAGCTATTTCAACTGAGGAAATAGTATTATGAAAGGAATTCAAGTCTTCATGAATCAATGATAACCCCAGACTTTAGCTGTTAAGGGATCTGAATGGATTACAACTGAGATCCTACAAAGTACTGCTGCATTAAGACTTTTTTAAGGCAGTATTTCAGGAAGTCAAATCCAAATATAGCAAAAAAGCCTAAAGTGAAGCCTTCAATGAATTGCAGAGGACAGGTGATCAAAAGAGTCTTGGTGAAGAAGTAATAAGAAAAAGTAAGTGATCTAAAGATCTGCTAGATACAGAAAAATGAAACCAAACATTAAGCTAAATAAATAAATTAATACATTAATATTATACCTTGAATTTTGCTAGTTATTAACCTTCATTGTTTCAAATAGCTCCTGTTAACATTAAAAGAGTTAATCTGATGCTGGAATTATAAAGCATAGAAAGAAGACTGTTTAATCAAAGGAATAAATTGTAAATGGTGTAAGACAGAAATAAACACAGAGACAAGAATAATACTCAAATTAGAGGATACAGGACCAAGACAGCAGTTTGAAGTTTCTCAGATGAAGTATTTCAATTTGACATGTTGATCAACCAACAGGTTGGAACCACAACCCACTTCAGGGGGCTTAGTTTCAACTTATTATCTGGCATGAATGCATCTTTTGGATTCTTATTCCACTCCTATCCCCCTTTCCTAAGTTATGTTAGATTTAAGAACAATTTTTCTATCACTATCCTTAATTTGCTCTCTCCCCTGCCCCCAATTACATTACTTGAAATGATATTTCCTTTTCCTAGATCGCTGCCTGAGCAGTGATAAATGAAGTGAGCATTAATTGTAAGTTGTAGCCCAACAGGAGCCAGTTTGGCTTCAAGTCAACCTCCCTTGGCAAACCAGGGAAATATATAATCCTGACAGATTACTCCCAAAGAATATTTTTGTAGTTTTCAGTGCATGTGTTTAAATTTCAGACGTTCCTTTTTCCCCAAGGTTTTCTCCCTTAACATTACAAAACGGAGGGAAAAAGAGGTAGAGATGTAAGCTTGGATTGTAGTCATGTGCAGCAATAGGAAAACAACACCATCCAGGTTGTGGATGGAGCCAAACCTAGTTTTTGTTTTATATGGAGTTTTATATCAGCTGTGGTGGATGTTATACAGCATCTTGACTAAAAGCATTTATGCTTCTTATGCAGCAGTTGTTTTGCTCTCTGAGACAAAGTTGCTGTTTACTTAAATAATCGATGAGAAAACGCTTCAGGTACTGGCAAAACTAGCATTCATCAGGGTCACTATTCTATCAAAAAGGAAGAGTGAATTTTCATTTTTAAAAACACTCCCTTTATATAAATTATATTAATTAATAGAATCCTGTATAGCAATCATATTACTATATTTTCTATAATCCCATATAAGACTATAATCCTATGAAGCTAATAATATAGCATAATGTAATATAATTTCATAATATTGTAATATTAGCATATTACAATACTATATGATTCATATAATGTAGTATAATATAATAGCTGTTAATTAATATAACTCTACCCAAAAGGCCAGACTGGCTGCTCTGCAACCTTGAAACCCTGCCACTGGACAAGTGCACCACAAGCAGTATCAGTACCAGTGGCAATACCAGACTTCACTCCTTGTATTTGACACACTGCTGCTGACATCTGCTATTTAGGTAAAGGAGAGTGTTATAAAAGAGTTCCTTTCAATACTTCAGCTAGAGTGAGACCTAAACACAAGAACAGGTTCCAAGTACAATCTTCCTCAAAGCTGAGGCCTATGCTGCAAAGTTCAGGTGAAGGCAATCCCTGCACAATTTTAAAGTGTCATTAACTAGCATTTGTGCCAATCCCTCAGTTAAAAATTAGAAATCCAGGAGTATGATGACAAGCGGAATTGGTTTGTGTTTCTTCATTAAGAACCCCCCATGCTTACTTTTTCCAAATATAGAAGAATATTAATGAAGTTGGTGAAATTATTTAGGGAAAGGTTATGGCATGACTCTAGAAATGCTGTTGCCTTTGTATTCTTTTTGACACCCTTCTATAAAAATGGGCAAACCAGTTGGTGGAGAGCAGTTTATGCATTCTCCATTCACATTATGGTTTGCTGCCTAACAAACCTATCTTGCAGAAAAAACCCAGAGCTGTTGGTGGTAGAATTACTAATTGTGTGAAAAAGTCATATATTATCACTTGGTGTCATGTGCCTGTAGAAACTGAAGGCTTTATTGGTTTTCAGTGAAGCAGTTGCTTGCATCAACTTTACTTTCCCCTCTTTCTTTTTTTGTATAGAGAACTTCCAGATCTCAATGATTTGGAAAAGGGGTCAAAAGACAAGGTGTGCTGACAGCCTGCTAACACAGCATATATTATTGGTGTTCATTTTCATGCTATTAAGAGAACAGTGCACGTTTCTTAGTGTTATCAGGGTGGCTGTTAATAGAAAAGGCTTCTTTTCAGTATGGATGGACTTCCTTGGACAAACATACAGAGTTCCACTGGCACTGTCTCCTGCCACTTGTTACTTGTAAACATTTTCATCTTGGTTTTAATATGTATTGTAAATATGAGAAAGTTCCTTTTATTATTTTTATTTTTATTTTTTTCTTAGAGCGTGTAAAACACCACAGAAAGCAGGGACTTGCTTTAAGAGGTTGCTGTTCTCATTCAGGTCTTTAGCTACTAGTCATATAAGCAGAATATGTGTAATGGAAGTGCCAAAACAAGGGTTCAGCTGTGAAATCAATTAAGACCCAATGGACAATGCACACTTCTTGCTTTCTCACTGAGCACCAAACACAAAAAGGAATATTCTGGCCTTCTGGAAGCTGCTGGGAAAACTCTTACTAACCTCAGCATGGCCAGATGTCATATTTTGGGAGTGTCTTGTCAATGTATAGACTTTATCCACTGAAAGCTGAAGTAGCTTTGCATGAGAAGGCTGGGTTTTGCCTTGCCAATTTAACAGGAAGCTTGGCAACATTATGAAATGTTTTCCTTCTGTAGATCACAAAGCACTTCCAAAAAGACTAAGTATTATTTAGGCACAGACCAGTTAAGTGACTGTTCCATGTTCACAAAGCAGGCAACATGAAACAACCAGAAAAAAAGGTCTTTAGCTACACTTCATCCAAGTGAAAAAGCAAACAAAAAAACCACTCAAAAAATCCCACCCCAAGAAAAAACAAATTCCTGATTGAACCTGCATTGAGTTTCTGCTGAATCATGCCATCGGTTCTGGTTTTGGGGTTGCCAACTTTTCATCATTCTTAACTACCTTTAACAAATATGTTTAAGGGGAGGGGGGGCAAAAAGAAAATAAGTAGTAATAAAAGTGAAATGAAGGAACTAAATCAGCATTAGAATTATTCATTATAACATATCTGGCATTACTTCAGTCCTCTGGATATTTTTATCCAATTCAAAAGGTACTTCTGACTACAGAAAGGCTCGCTGCAGAAAGTGTCAGTGATTGATATAGCACTATTCACATTCATCTCATATACCCCTTGGAGTCCAAGACACATGCATTATAGTATGAAATGAAGTGCCCAATGAAACTAACTCTTGTGCTTTGTGGAGCAAATGTGGTTGGAATCTATCCCTGAAGTGACTTAGGAACAAGGTTTACAAGTCTTTTGAAGGATTAACAAGGGGATAGGAGGACAAATACAGGGAGAGGGAAAGGGAACAGCCTTCCCATCCTATTTTCTTCATCAGCATGATTCTGTATTTTTCAATTTAAAAGAATCCTGTTTGTTGTGGGGGTTTTTTTCTGTCTTTGCAGTTTTTAATTGACTGTATTTGTAATTTTTAACTGTTTATGTTGTGGAATGAGCTTAAGGGAGGAAGGCTATAAGCCTAGAAGTTCATATAAATGCATATTTTGAATTGTCTTTATAACAGGTCCAGGAGAAACTCCCCAGGAAATACCACAAACATAACATATATGATTCAGGATTTTAGCAGATTAAACCAGAATTGCATATACTTTCTGAAAGGACTTTTTTCTCCTTTTTCATATTGTCTTCTGATTTGTGCCTGCTTTCATTCTTTAACTCACCAGAAGAACTTATGAATCTTTAGTTTGTCAAAACCGTCTTGTTTGTTTTATAAACCATAATCTCTCTTCTTTGGTTGTTTTTTTTTGTTTGTTTGTTTTTGTTTGGTTGGTTTGGTTTTTGTTTTGTTGTTGTTGTTGTGGGGTTTGTGTGTTTATTGTTTTTGGAGTTTGCTTTGTTTTGTTTTTATTTTGATTCTTTTTCCCTACCCAGCTCCTGATTAATTTTCAGTTTATTAGTTCTCTGTGTGGCTCAGGCTGTGGGTGCAGGTCAGGATCAGACACTTGTGTGCTGTTCTCTGCAAAGTAAACTTAGTGTTCAGATTTAGTCTTTTCTTCACTGAGGAGTATCAGCCACCTTTTTATTTTATTTAAAAATAAGAATTAGAATATGGAGACTGGTGCTACTGGAAGTTCCAGTTCCCATTTTTAGAATTTGTCTTGGAAAAAAAATATGTTAGAAGAAAGCTTAAGACTTGCTTCTGATTTTGTACCACTGCTCTTCCTAGCACTGAAGCAGTCATGGAGGAACTTACATGCCCCAGAGTTTATGCAGTTTAAGGATCTCCTTTTAGAGTATGATTTAAGCATTATACTGAGGGAATACATGACTGGGGTTTTTGTGCCCTTGCAGAGTGAAGAAAGGCCTGAGACTTGTGCAAGAATTGGGTAGAGTCCTGACCAGCCACCCTCTCAGTAGGATTTTAAAAGCAGTGATATTTTTCCCCCAGGACTGAGGTACAGGCACTGACGGCAGAACAAAGTTTTTGCCTGTGTTCCACAGAGCCTCAAGCAAGCTGAGGTCATGGTGGTTCCTCACCAGCTCAGTCCTGGTGGATCTGAGCTGCTTTTTCCCATGCTTTTGCCCTCTGAAGTGTCATGGTCTGCATTATTTACTGGGTCAAATGGAAGGAGAAGGAAATAGCTTGCATCAGGGCAAAGAGGGAGCCTTTTTGCCTGACTTTGACATCAGACCACAACAAGCATTGGACACTGGCACTGAAACATGAGTCAATGGCAAAGCTGTGTAAAGGATTTCAGCAGCTATAGTAAGTCTCAGGAGATCTGGAGAAATTCTATTTGTTAATTTAGATGTTTTACATGTCTGAAGCAGTGCTAACCCTCATCATACCTCCTCATCACCAGTTTCTCCAAGTTCAGGATATGTTAGCCTTTTCTTAGAGATTGATATTTCCATTAAACATCTAACTAACATTTCCTCATCTGCCCTCCTACTCCTTGCTGCCCTTTTCAATGGCCTCCATGTTTTTTGTGATATTCAGTCATTCCTATTGCATGATCTCAGAAAGAGCTATGCGCCCAAGATAATCTGGTTGTTGCTGTATATAATAACTTCAGAGAAACTTACTGAGACTGCCAGTCCTCCAGAATGCAAATGTGACAGTGGTATCAAAGAACCAAAGGCAGTAGCTAACTCTGCAGGCTTGGGCAATTACCCTATAAAACACACAGACAAAAAGAAACATACCAAAAGGAGGCCAAATTAATTTTGGAAAATACTACTGTACATTTGAACAACCTTCAACCCTAAGCTTTGCTGTTTAAGCTCTTATTGATTCATTTCTCATAGCAACATAGTTGAATCATTCCACAGTTCTGTTTTCCATGATCTAGTTTTCAGTGTAAATGAAGAAAAATAAAATAAGAGTTAAAAATAAAGTTGTTTTTTTTGTGTTTTTTTTTCCCCCAGAATTCTTTCCCAAACAAATTTGTCAATTACTTAGTGATTGCTACTGTGGCATGGAAAGGGAAAAAGAAACACAGGTTGGTAATTATTGTTGAATTAATAATAGTTTGTTTTTCCTTTCTTCTTCAAAATAACTTTAGAGGCATGTAGCAATTCATGTTAGCCAGAGAGGTGATGGTGTGTTTTCACAGCATACCACAAAGCCTTGTCCCACTGAGTGCCCCAAAAGTAAGGGACAGAGCAAGAAGCATAAAACAAATTTCATTTGTTGTTCGGCAGCTTCTGGTTTGGGATTCAGATATTTTGAGAGTGGGGAAATAAAAAAATCTCCAACGACTTTGTAGTTTAGTGAGTAAAGTACTGGACACAAGCCAAACCAAACTTAAATAAGTATGGTGGTCTCAGTTGAGTTCCTAGCAAACTCTAGCCTGCCCTGCAAATTCATCATGAACAATTATATGTAATTTGGTTCAATTGCCAGCTCCTGCTTAGAGGCCCTTTATACAGAAGAGCCTGAATTATTTGCCATACCCGATGGGAACATTACTCCTTACTCAAGGGTGTACCATGAATACTGACACTGCTGTCAAATCCTCACTGAGCAAATAACAGCCCTCATGCTGGACTCTGGGCAAAAGCTCTGTGTTGATATTCAAGAATCAGGGTAGATTCCTCACACCAGGCACATTGTCTTAGCTTTGATGGCTGGTTGTAAGGTCCAGATACAGTCCTAAGAGCTTATGTTTAAGATGTATACATATATATACATTGACCTTCAAAACTTGGACATTTCCAGGTTGGATTTTTCAGAGGACTAAAGAGCAATTAGATGTCTAAATGTCAATGAAAAATCCATTAGGTTTTTAGCCTTAATGTTTAAAATAACCCATGTAGCAGGTAAAGTGAGGTTAAAGTCGATATTGGTCGGCATTCCCTGTTAAGACCAGGACTCAGGGAACTTTAAGGCTTTGGGAAGATATAAATATTCTTTCTTTGACATAAATGTGATATTACCTCAGGAAGCTGGGCTTACTCAGCTGAAACAGAATTTCAACTTTACTTGTTTGAACATTATGTTACGACAAGAGGGTGTCTTGTGAAGTCTGTCCTCTGAGGTCCTTTGTGCATTTATAAATGTAATAAGCTTTAAGAGATAAGACAATAGAATAAGTTCATGAGTGAAATAAGTCCATGGAATTTGAATAATCCTTTTATAGAAGCTAAGGCCAAAAATTTGAGCCTTATGTGTAGCCTGGCTCTTGCTAAGTCATTTTCTATGCCTTTTTAGCTGGACTGCTATTCCATGCGTATTATCTGCATTTTGTTCTATCTTTATGTTGTTACTCCTTGAAATCCAGGGTACTCTTCTCTGTTTACCTGCAGAGCTGCAGGTAGCATCCAGCTTGGAAAACTATAGCCTGTTTACACATTTACAGTTATATTCACAAAGAAGAGAGATGTTGATAAACTTGCAATCAGATCTTCAAGCTATAGTATGTTTCAGGAAGTACCAGTCTGATGTATAGATGCAAAACATTAATGGAGATATTCACAAGATTGTCTTTAGAATTTATGATACCTGTAGAGCTGAAAAAATAAATAAATAAATGTATTATTAACCATGAATGCATTTATTAACTTATAAAAGCACTAAAAATTCTGCATAATTTGGGAGCCAGGGTGCCTCATTCCTCCTGTTTCTTCTTTTGGGGTTTTTTTGCAACACTTCTAAGGATGAGAAAGACGTGCACTGAGAAAGACAAAATGCATCTTTAAGGTGCCTTGGGCTGACCATGCTGTTGCATCCTGGCTGAAAAAAGCAGGCTCCCCATGGCATCTTTCACTGCACCGATAAAAACTGTCGTCGTGTCATGAAATAACAGACCAAATCACTTTCCTAGGAATTCCTTTGTGTCCTTCGTCTCTTTTTTTTTCTGCAGCTTTAAGTTATTGGCTGCCTGTCTTGTTAATTGAAGGTATGTTCATTGTTGTAGTGCCCTAGTTGGGGTGGTCCTCAGAAGAACTAGGAATTTCTGTGTTACAAGGCATTAAGATGTCTCAGAAGTTTTCAGAATGTATTTCTGCTCAGTGATAAGCTTTTGAATATGGCGTGTTTGTATAATTTCTTTGGTTTTGCTCTGTGCTGCATCTTACATGATCTGTACTTCTATACCTTCTGTGTATGCAGTCCAATGCATTCTCCTCTCCTGAATGTGTTAGATCTGCTTAGTATTTAGGAAGTTAACTGCTCTGCCTAACTGCATTAGGAGGTCTGAAAGCAGATAAGAGCATCAGAAACACATGACGACAAATCACAGAGGAATAGCAAGACTTATAATCAGATGAAAGAAATTTGACCTGTTTAATGTTGTAGCAGAAAAAATTACAGAGGAAGTGGGAAAAGGCTATAAAGTGGCTGCCATAAAAATATGCTGAAGAAAGTAGATTAGGTCAATTTACCATTTCCTACTGGACTTTTAAATAAAACTCTATCAGTTGTAAAAGTGTTTGAAGGCTCTAATAAATACTTCTTTTCCATGGTGTGTAATTAACAACAGAAATGTGCTGTGATAAGGCATAAATATGAATGGACATCGTCAGAAAGCAGACAACAGTTCTCCCATGAGGCATTCTGAGCTAGGAGATGATGATGACTGCAGCACCCCCCACCGTTACACTCACAGGCACAGTCCTGCAGCAAGATCATATAAACAAAGTGAGGTTGCCTCAAGTATAGCTGGAAGAATCAATGGAAGCTGTGGCAGAAGGGAGGACAACTCCGACAGGTAAGGCTCCAGCCTCCTAGCACTCCAGTGGCTCACAGAGCAGCTACAAAATTATTGGTGGGTTAGGAACCATTAGGTTAGTGCAAGGGTTCATCTCCTTCTGCCAGTTCCATTGCCTTGAAGCGCTGACACTGCTTTCTAGATTGTGATTGATGTCTGCACATACATAAAAAGCAATGATGGTATTCTTTGTATATGATTAATGCCAATTTGCCATTGTCATTACAAATAAAAAATTCCCAGTAGGAGAAGAAATGCCAGTGAATCTAACCAGTTATGCGCAGTAGAAGCCAGTCACTGCAAGCTAAGTATGCCTCTACAATGTTTCTACTCTGACGCAAAACAGGACATCCAAGAGCTATTTGGCAACATCAGTCATAAGAGAAAGGCAAACTAAGTCCTTGTCGTTTTTTTTCATGTAACTAACAGTGAAGATAATTGCAAACAATTATCTCTTCTTTTGTGGGTAGTGTTTGGGTTTTATTTTAAATCACAGTGGTAATTATTTAATAAAAGATGGTGAAGTAAGGCAGAAAGATGAATGTACATTTAATATTCTAATACTTTAGATCTTCCTGTTCAGTCACTTTAGAGTCTTTTCTAACTATGAAGGTTTAATATTCTCTATTATTTCAAGAGGATGTGTTAGTAATTCTAGACTTAAGAACTGAACTTTGTTAAACATGCAACTTTGCAAAAGTGAGGTTTAGCCTTGCACAGCAGGTCTGTCTGACAGGTCTCCTGTAAAATCTTGGAGGAATGTGGTTTGCAGTGAGATGAAGTATCTATTCTTAAATACAGGAAGAACATTAAAATGTAGAAGAGAATTGACAGGCTATGCATAAACAGGAAACCTGAGCTGTCAAAAAAAAGACCAACAAAAATCTCTTGTCAGCTCAGGAGGTACAAAGCAGTAGATGACATTTACTGAATTATCCTTTATTTGAGTTTATTAAAGCCGGGGAGTTCAAATAACCAAGGGGTACAATGATTAGCAAGATGAATATGAGCAAATATTTTGTGAGCAGCTTATCTGCAGCTTGTTCAATTAGTTTGACACCATTTGGCCAAAGTGTCTAGTTTTTGGGACACAATACAACACACCAGCATCTTATTAAAATAAATTCAATTTTCAAATATTTTTTGTCTTTCTTTCTTCTCCTATTTTTGAGTGTGCAATTACTACTATGCCATGCGTAACTTTTCAGTTTAGCCTGGCCTTCTACTGAGTAACAAGGCAAGACTTTCAAAATCCTTGAGCAGGTTCCCATGTCATTTAGACTTCTAAAATAATGGTCCCTAAGTTCTGTTTCATTTTTCACTTTGAAATTTACGTTGTATTTATTCTCATGGCTCAGGCTTATAACATTGGATACAAAAGAAAGTAAGGAAAGATGCAACATGTGATGTTAAAATAATTGTCAATTTCCCCATATAGTTTTGTGATCAGTTATTTGTGCAGCCACTACCATTTGAGCTAGTTCGTTTTTATGGAAGGGAGGGGAAAGTCTCTTCTGAACTGCTGAAACATGGGACTCATGTCTGGGTGTTTGGGAAGGTAAGGATTAATGTAAGGATTTCTTGCCTCCTTATTCTGGATCATGTGTGGAGTAATGAAACTTTGTTAGCTTTGTGTGTCCTGCAGTCTCTCTCCCAGGCTGATGTCCTCCAATTTATGTGGCACACTCTTTTGTGTAAAAATTATTGATAAACTTCTAGGGTTTTGCTGATGTTAACTGGGAGTAATCATTTCAGGCCAAACCCCAAGCTTTTAAATGCCCTTTATCTGGCTTTATCCTATGTGAAACATTTGTTAAAAGGGATAAGACTTCATGAGTACACATAATATATCTTATGTTGAAAAACTATATTGTAATATCATGCTGAACCTCATAGTTTCCTCTCTGCGAACTGCAACCAGTACATCAGTATTCTCTGTTGTCTTCTGTAGTAACACTGGCCCTTTGTTTTTACATATTTCATGGAGCTGTGGTTTGGTATTATTTTGCAATATTATCTCACACATTCATGACATATCCAGCACAGTAAAAAGTATAGGATTTCTGCTTTAGTGTGCTGTTTGTGTACTAAGTGCATTTATATTTTATTTTTTTTTATTCTGACAGGTTTTAATTTGACAGATGCACTTGGCTCTTACCTTAATACAAACATATTTATGTATAAAAATAAGCTCCTTGCTTATGTAGTATGGTTTATTGTTGACTTAAGCATATTTCAAGAGATGTTTGGATTTTGGGGGTGAAAAATGTTGCCTCTTTGATCCATGACCAAGCCCAATTTTAACCATGATGTTTTCCCACTTGCTTTGAAACTGATGCATTTTAAGGCTGAAGAAAATAATGTTCTAGAGCTTTATATTCTCCCCTTTAAGTTCTGCAGCCAGAGTCAACTGTGGCTCCAGAATTTAAATGAACTGTCTTAGATGTTTTTTTCTAAAGCAGTAACTGCTTTGATCCAAAGGCACATAAGTTTCAAAGTGAACAGAGAAACATTGCAGATCAAGTAAGGCCAAGGGGAGGACCAAAATACTGAGTTTAACTGCATTTCTGTATGCAATCTCTTCTGGAAAGCAGAATCAGTTCATTCTGACTACTGTAATTTGCTTCATTATTTAGCATTATTCCCAGTGATCAATTAACAATAATATAAACAAACAATAAAATAAAAACAAAGCAGGACAGCAGTAAATTCATTCACTGTGCATGAGATCAGAAGCAAGAAAAAGACTCCTCAAAAGCTTACAGCTTTCACATTCCACAGCTATCCTAAGGAACACCCATTTTGGTACAAACCTGTAGTCAAACTTGATGTACTGGGACTTCATCACAGCTTTTGGCTGACTTGTGCCTCATTAGCACTGCAGATTTTTACTTCCCTTCTACAGGTTTTGGCCAACTGGTGGAAAAATGCACTTCTTGGTATATGTCAAGCCCCAAATCCAGCTTTGCATTCAGTGCAGTATGCATTGTAATGTGTTTGGGCTGTCAACAAGTTACATAATGAAGGAGAAGAGTGAAAGGAGATTGCCAGATTCAAGGACAAGAATTTCTCTAGGATAAAGCCATGTCAACCTCTTTCCCCTCTACTGAAAGGAGCCATGATAGGAGCATGAAAAGACTGTGGGCTGTTGGGCAAAAGTTTATCACATGTGTCAGTATCAGAGAATTTAACTTTAAAATAAACAGAATAAAGTACTAGAAAATATTACCCTGAAAGTAATAAAACAATCTGCTCTGCCATTTACAGAATTTTTTTTCCAAGTGGATGTAAACTACCTTTCTGCCAGCTAATCCAGATAGAAAAAATATAGCAGTTCCTATCCAGATAAAGATGATCACATGCTGTTTCCATTAAAAATGGATTTATTTGCTTCAGTGGCTGATAATCTATCTAGTTTTAAATCTTCTCACAAATAACAGTTGTGGTAAAACCTTTGGTGGGTTTCGTTTGGTGGATTACTTCACACACTGTAATCACATCAACTTAGGCTTCAATAATGTTGCTGTAATTTGTGTCCCCGTGTTGCCCAGTCTTTGGGCTGGTTGGGTGTCTGATATGCCATGAACACAGGAGAACACAGAGCAAATGAAACATACCAGTTTCCCAGAACTGCTTGTTGGCTCTTTGCACAAAAAAAACACATGATCACATGTCTCTTAGCATGTGAGACCACACTACACATGGCATCTGCTGAAGCTCAGATTGGCATAAGACTCCTCTAGTGAGGCCCCTCTTTCCAGTAAGGTAGCTTAGCTTGACTTTATACTCATCATATTGACTTGAATTTTTTACCTAACATATATTAACTGAAAACAGTTCAGATATAATATCCTTTCATTCTCTGTCTCCAAGTCTCAAAACAGATCGTCTATTTACCTGGTTGGCAACCCATGGAAAAAAACATTTATAAATGTTTGCTAATAAGGAATGTGAGACCACACATTCATTATCTACCTTCTTGCTTCATCTGTTATGGGTTATTTATGGGTTGTCTGGATATTTCCTACCATTTGTATAGTTTCTGATTTGCAAACTATCTTCACTGAGGCTGGATAAATCTAGGAAAATAATTAGTTGCTACTACTCAAAATTTTTCCTTTCTGTGTTGCATTATTTTGGTACATGCTGAGTTTAGCTTTCTCTGGGTATTTCTGCAATGCTTATTTATGGTCCAAGAGTCCTGATTCTGTGGTGGAAGACAGGCTGAAACAGAGTTTGTAAACAAAGACAGAAAATATTGGATCTGTAGCTGAGTGTGTTGTAATTTTCAGAAATTCATGTCCATTGTGATGAACTATGATTTTTACTTTTAATATTACTAAAGCTAAGAAAATAGAAGGATTGGATAGTTTTGTTAAAAATTTCTAAAAATATGAAAAGCTCCAATCTAGAAGCTTCTGGAGTTTTGTTGATTGTTTTTTGTTTTTTTTTTTCCAAATAATAGCGTTCTCTTCTTTCTGTACTCAATTCTTTTCAGTTTTCAAATTAAGTTTATTTACAAGCCAAAGGTTTGTATAAACTCTCACACATATACAGTCTTACTTCATTGTGAAGCAGTCTGTTGGAGTATGCTGCTTGATATAAAGCTCTAGTGTACCTATCATGCATACCATCATTAGAAAAATATTGCTCAAAAAGGCCTGTTTCCTGACACTGGTGTTGTAAGAAGGGTGGTGTGCATCTTTAATTTATATCACTTTACAAACAACATATTAATGCAAACTACAACTACTCGACAATTTATTTTGTAACAGAAATGGATATTTCAGTTGTTCATGTGTGTTCTTAGAGGTTTTTAAAATTTTATTAGTGTACACTTGTTAAAACAAAGTATTTCTTATGTGTTTCAACAAATCTGCACACAAAGTCTGTACTTGGATACAAAACATTAAATAAGAGCAAAATACAAATAAGTTTTTATACATCATGGTTAAGATCCATAATTCTAAATTTATTCTTTTTCTATGTGTCAGATTGAAGATTACAGAAGTCCATGCTAATTTGTGATCAAAATTTGCTTATCACAGGTGAAGAAAACATCCAGTTGGGTTTGAGATTATTTGTTGAAACAGATTTGCTTAGCATCGAGACTGAATTTATCAGCACAAAAAATAATATATATGCTCAGCTTCAGGTAAATGTTCATTCATTGATTAGTGTTAGAATACATGGATAAAATACTAAAGACTGAGAACAGAGATAAAATTACTCCTGCTCCTGACAAGGAGTTTACCTAGAGTATTTTGTCCTTTTTTTTTTCCCATGAGGACTGAGTATTTTAGCCTTTAGTCCTCCCTGAGGACCTGACACACTTAAGTGCTTAAAGCCAAAATTACTCCTGACATGTTTAAGTGGAGTTAGCTTTCTAGCTACTATCTCAATTATATTTTAAAACAACTGTGAAAGCACCTCTGCTATTTAAGATGAATTAGAAATGGCAATAATTTCTAGGCATTTGGATATTAAGTGTACCTGAGTCTGAAAGTTGAAACTCTCTTCATTTTTGTTGAGCTAGTTAGGAAGACTCCCAGCTTTCAGCCCCATCTGCAGACACAGAAATCCAGAAATAATTTCTAAATAATATCACAGAATCATAAAAATTTCATGGTTGGAAAAGACCTCTAAGATCACCTAGTCCAACTGTCCACCCAGAGGGGAAAACTTGTAATGACTTCCCTGTAAAGATTTGTAATACAAAAAATTTTTTAAATCTTTTCTTTCTTTACGACCTAATTTACATTTTCCATCAAATTAGTCTCAGTGAAGATCCTCTCCTTATGCCTTGCTTAATCAACAGAAACTTGAGTCTGAACAGACTGAGCTTTGGAAACTCCTCCAAGGTCTACTGAAATGCCACAGATCAGTCCCATCTCTGTAAGAACCCAAATACCCTTTTTGCTTTAGAAAAATTAGTATATTACCCTTAAAAGCATTACTATTTGCAGCTTAAAACATTCTGTGCCAAAAAGTAACTTTTTCCTGAGGGGTTATCTCAGTTTTTTTCGGAATTTGAAAAAAGCTGTGTTTTGTAGGAGAGGAAAGAATGATTTAGCTTTCATACTTTTTGACAGTAGCAGGAAAAAAGGTTTTTGAGGTAGGAAATATACCAACTTACAAGCTTGCTTGGGATGTCACACAGCTGTGACATGATCTCAGGAAAGCTACCTCATCATCACTGCTTTCTGAAGTGGATTCTTAGAACTGAGCCAGCTGTAGTATCATACTTTTTATTTATTTGAAAGCAGCCTAGCAGCATAGCAGCATAGCACGTGGTGTGCCTATGGGATGAAGGGAACAGAGCCTGGGGATTTTGGGAGGATAGGAAGAGAGAGGCAACAAAAAGAGCAGGAAAAGTTTTGGAGGGCAAATGAGCAGTTACCTTGCCTTACCATGCATTTCACTGTTCCTGATGCTTAAGGAGTACGATACCGATGTCTTGTGTTCTTCTGATACTCTAATATCAAGTCAAGGTGCACTGCACATTTTCCTTTTTGCTCAGTGGTTGCTGATGTCCCCACATGCAGAGATTTCTGGGACCTACCACTCCTGAGCTTGTACATGGATTATATGTTTCAGAATAATACCTTTCCATTTAATTTTGTACAGGAAATTCCAAGTGTCTAAAGTGTTCTATTTTTCATGTGAGTTTAAGCTGAAATAAGTGCAGGAGAAACATCAGATGAGAATTTACTGCTCAACCAATTCTCTAAGCCAGAAGTATAATGTAGAATTATTTTAGTAAAACCATGTGCAACTTCCCATGCATGGAAACACACTCACTACAGTTGTGTTGTACCAGGAGTTGCACAGCAGAAATTAAACTTCCTGCAGTGTTTATTATTCAATTGATGTTTTGTAGTGTCATTTTGCTTGAGAAACAAGTTCCAGGTCTCTAGCTCTTTTGTCCTTTGCTTCGTAAAAGAAGGAAAATCAAGTGAAACCAAGGATATAACATCAAATATATTCTAAGAAGTATGTGGCACAGGGGTGTAGTGGGAATTACAAATTATTTCTTCCCCATGGTCTGTGTGTATATAGTTGAAGACAATGTTTTGTACACTCTTGGAATTTGTATAAAAATTATAAACAGGTTTTAGTGCATTGACAGTCCTGATCTGCCATCCTTCAGGACTATATAGAAGTTGCCTGATAAGATTTTAATGGGAGTGGCTATTGATATGTGAAACGTTGTACCTTACAGAAATCAGCAGTGAAGTCACAATTCAATATGTACAATTAATTATACTATCGCCTGCATCATCACCTATTACATTTAGTATTTTCCATTTTAAAGCCTACTACTTGCTGAAGATCGTATGCACAGATAAAGCAAGAGCTTCTGTGGGGCACATTGTAGAGAGACCTTTATATTTGAACTATATTTTGGAGATAAGTCAGAAATTCCTTCAGACATTATGGCTCAATCTCTCTCTCTGTTTTGGCTTTGCTCCGTGGCTGTCAAGACAGCAATGGTGTTTATAAGCTGATTATTTAGTATTGCTGTTCACTGGTCTTTTGTACATGTAGGTTTAGCTTAGGTGAGCTGCCTGTGGTTGCGGTCTGAGTATCCCCACTTTGGTAGGTTAACTTCCCCAGAGAAGATTCGGGAAGTTGATCTAATGGAATTTTGTGACATGGATAGAACAGGTGAAGTTTTGTAGCAGAAATAACATGACAGAAGAGAAATTATTTTTCACCCTGCTTCTATAAATTTTTTTAGCGGCTCAAACAGAGCAAAAGTTTCACCTCATTCTGACCGATGGGAGTGCTTAACTGTCATCCATATATTGTCCCGTTCTTTGAAGCATTTTGCTTTCAAACCAACACAAGAATAAGCTTTCTGGCTGATTTAAACCCATTTGTTATCTTTGGAGTTTGTATTTTCTCAGCTTTCCGAGAATTGTATGATGCCTTTGCAAACTGTCTTTGTAGGCTCTCTTTATTTTACTATTTTGGTAGCACGTGCACTTTGTTCCTCCACCCATCTCTTTTTAAAAAAAAATCTTAATTGCTGACAGTGAGCTCCCAGCTTTCTTCACTGTTGGCAGGTGTCAAAGAGTTGGTTCTTCACCACAAGAACAAGAGGGGGATTATTGAAAAGTGCAGCATTCAGCAGCTTTGTTTGCTGCCAAGACTCAAGAGTTGATCAGTGCTGCATTTAAAACCACAGGATTTGTTGTGGCTACAGAAATGTCTTCTGGATTATCATGGATGTAAAAAAAGGCCAGTGATTAGGAGCATGTGAATGCTTAAAGGTTGAATAAAGAAACAGTTGCCCTGAGCTATGAGGCATTAATATTTCCATTTGCCAGACCGAATGCTACACAGTGCATTTAACTCATACTCCCTCCATTTCCCTCCGCCCACATTTATTTTCAAGATTAGTATGAATCTGGAAAACTAGGGGTGGGGGTGGAATGGGATCTGCACCCAAAATTCTCACCAGATCTGTATTATTCTGTCTTTACTTACCTCTGGGCATTTACAACTCCAGTGTTCATTGACTAGAATTGGTGCAGCATATTACTACTTGCAACATTTTTAAGTCAACACAAACATATTAGGCAGATGCTTCTGTATTTTTTTGTAGGAGGAGAAGGCTCATTTGTGAATGCAAGCCTGACTATTCCCACAGACACAGAAAAAAAAATTAATCAGAGCATACATGGAGCCTTTACAGTACTGTAATAATTGACAACTGTTTCACAGTTTTGAGTGGATGCAAGATAAAGTCCCAGAGCACATGACCCTTCTTTTCTGTCAGAGGACCAGTAATTTTCTTTTTTCAATATATCCTGTGAAGCAAAAGGGTAATTGATGGCACTTCTGAATCCATGGTTCAATGAAGACAGTTTTGCTTCATATTTATGACAATTATTTGAGTCCAAACATTCTTGCACTGTATGTATCTATTATGGAGTTAAGATCAAGAGGAACAGCTCAAAATGAAGATTAGGACAAATTAGTGTCCTCATACCAAGTTCAAACTTACGATGTGTTTTAACAGATTATCCATATAAACAATTTGAATAAAACAAAACAGAATTAATAAACTTTAAAATGTTTTAATATCTTTTCCTTCTTGTATGCATTTGTGTTGCTCTTCCACTTTTTTTTTTAACTTACCTTTTTGTTTTGGCACAGATAACACAGAATCCCTTAAAAAAAAGTCAATGTCTGATGTACTCTTGGTAGCAATGATTGAGAAGGAACATTTGAACCAATAGCAGAAGAAAAGACCAGTGTGCATCTTGTTCTGTGGTTTTGATTATTCAAAAACAGTACCATGGTCTATTAAGTAAAAGCAGAATTTCATTGATTGAATGGGATTTATGAAACTGATTTTTTAATAAGTACCATGAGAAAAAATTTTATTTGTTTTTATCTCGGTTTGTTTGAGTGACAATTTCAAGTGGTGCTCTGAAATGGTGCTTTGAGTGACTTTCGTGCTGACCTGTATTTGTAAAGCACAGTACATTTTTGCGTTTATTCTCTGTGTTTGTAGTTAACATTATTGTTATACCCCCTGCAAGTCAAGGTCCAGGCATGTTTGCAACTTAGACTTAATTTTGTTTTACCACCTAAGTTTTTCATAGTGTATTTCATGCATACCATACCAGGTTTAAAATATTGCAGAAAATAGCAGCTGCAATGTTTAGAGGTCTTTAAGCTCATTTGGAGAGTCTGATCTTGTATTGTGTAAATAATGTGATGTTTGTTAAAATTTTAACATAACTAAGTTATTCAGTTCTCTGAACCCAACATCAGACTCCTAGTTGTCTTAGTGAAATGAATAGGTGTTGCATAAGCCACATCCTGAAAATAAGTATTTTATGGGTGGCAGGAGCAATTTTGTCTTAGTAAAATCTGGACGATTAGCCCTTGTAGACTTTGCTTGATTTTTAGTGTAGTAAAAGAGAGAGAGACATAATAATATTTTGTATGTATAACTACTTCTTTACTGAAGTGCCTCAGGATACTTAAGAAATAACGATTAACTGCTAAGAAATTATTGCAGTGAAAATGTATCTAGGGATTTCAGTCCTTTTAAAGCTGAACAGTGTTTTAATCACTGGCTGCAGTTCTTGCAGTAAGCAGAAAACTATTAACTACATTTGAAATGAACAAACAAACAAACAGGGGTTCCTAGCTTCTAAGATTGACATTTTGGCTCTTGTTTTGATTTAACACTAAGGAAATCTCGGCTGACATTTCAATTTTTCTGATGCTTGCCACATTCAGAGCTGCTACTAGCAACACGTGGCATGAGAGAGGAGAGTCCTAAGGAAACTCTAGGCATATCAAGGACATGGGGGTCATCAAGAGCAGTCAGCATGGTTTTATCAAGGGTAAATCATGTTTGACTAACCTCATAGCCTTCTATGAGGAAATTACTAGGTGGATAGATGATGGTAGAGCAGTAGATGTGGTTTATCTTGATTTCAGTAAGGCATTTGACACCGTCTCCCACAGCATCCTTGTAGATAAGTTGATCAGGTATGGGTTTGGTGATCAGGTAGTGAGGTGGATCAGGAACTGGTTGATGGGAAGGAGTCAGAGACTTGTAGTCAATGGGGCAGAATCTGGTTGGAGGTCTGTGACTAGTGGAGTCCCTCAGGGGTCGGTACTGGGACCGATGTTGTTCAACATCTTCATCAACGACCTGGATGAGGGTATAGAATGTACCCTCAGCAAGTTTGCTGATGACACTAAGCTGGGAGGAGTGGCTGACACACCAGAAGGCTGTGCTGCCATTCAGAGAGACTTAGACAGGCTGGAGAGTTGGGCGGAGAGAAACATGATGAAATTCAACAAGGGGAAGTGTAGAGTTTTGCATTTGGGGAAGAACAACACGATGTCCCAGTATAGGTTGGGGGCTGACCTGCTGGAGAGTAGTGTAGGTGAAAGAGACCTGGGGGTCCTGGTAGACAGGAGGATGACCATGAGCCAGCAATGTGCCCTTGTGGCCAAGAAGGCCAATGGCATCCTGGGGTGCATTAGAAAGGGTGTGGTTAGTAGGTCAAGAGAGGTTCTCCTCCCCCTCTATTCTGCATTGGTGAGGCCGCATCTGGAGTATTGTGTCCAGTTCTGGGCCCCTCAGTTCAAGAAGGACAGGGAACTGCTTGAAAGAGTCCAGAGCAGAGCCACAAAGATGATTAAGGGAGTGGAACATCTCCCTTATGAGGAAAGGCTGAGGGAGCTGGGTCTCTTTAGCTTGGAAAAAAGGAGGCTGAGGGGTGACCTCATCAATGTTTACAAATATGTAAGGGGTGAGTGTCAGGGAGATGGAGTTAGGCTCTTCTCAGTGATGACCAGTGATAGGACAAGGGGTAATGGGTACAAATTGGAGCATAGGAGGTTCAAGGTGAATATCAGAAAAAACTTCTTTACTGTGAGAGTGACAGAGCACTGGAACAGGCTGCCCAGGGAGGTTGTGGAGTCTCCTTCACTGGAGACATTCAAAACCCGCCTGGATGCGTTCCTATGTGATGTGCTCTAGATGACCCTGCTCTGGCAGGGGGGGTTGGACTAGATGATCTTTCGAGGTCCCTTCCAACCCCTAGGATTCTATGATTCTATGAAACAGTGACAGGGCTTTTGTCTTAATGATTGGGTATGTCTGTCAGTTGACTTTGGCCTTAATATTTTCTGTTAGTCCTCTTATATCTTTCACTCTCCCATAAATACTCCTGTGCTGGAATAAAGGTGTTAGTATTCTCTGATGGTTTACAAATTGGTGTACTTACATGCAAAATACCAGACAGCACTAATATAGTGCCCAATTCTTAATGAAATGATTGACCTACTTCCTAGAGTAGGGGTGAACCGATACCTATATGAAGCCCGACCTCATTTGGACATGGTGGATCTGAATTAATGTGGTTGTAGTGCTGGGACTAATGAGAATAAAACCAGAATGAAGAACTGCAATATCAGGCTAAAGAAATTATCACTGATCATACAAATTCAGATATGTTGGATGTACCTTTGCTTAAAAAAAGTAGTTTTATTGTCATTTCAGTACTGCTGTGACCTCCTTGCTGTACTTGCAACCTCTTTGATGTAGTTCTGTCCTCTTCTCAGTTTTGACAGGACTCGCTGGAATTTATTATCAGCATAGTAAATGTACCATACCGTTATTCTTAGACATAATTTTCCTTAGCTGTACTGGAGGAACAATGCACAAATTTGGGATGACTAAATGTCAGACAGGGGATGAGTGTGGAATGACTGTGTGTTACTTTGGCTAAAGAAGACTTTCACCAAGTTTCTATCCTTCAGACTTCTTTTGCAAGATGAAAAAGTAAATATTTTTCTGGAGTATTTCAGCCTTTCAATGTCTACAATAAAGCATTTTTTTGCATTAGACCTTCTAAAGGGTTCTAGTGTGTCAAGGTTTGACTCAGAATTGAAAAATAAACCAGAGACAACAATGGTCTCGATCCCCTCCCCCTCCCACCCAGGTAGGGAAGGAGAGAGAGAATTAGGAGAGAGACTTAGCTGGATTGAAAACTAAACTAGACAGCTTTAATTATATGTACAATTATATACAAGTATGTTCAGGAATATGCAAAAGCCTCTTGCCTCCCCCCACCCCCAGGAACTCCCCCAGCACTCTCCTGAGCTGTGAGCAGTCCCAAAAAGTCTCAGCCCGCAGGCAGGAGATAAGGCAGAGCAGACAGGGCTGTGGGGAGAGTTATGAGGGTCAGGGCTGAGCCTGGGGTCAATGGTGATGGATGGATGGAGTGCTCCCCAGACACTGGAACGGAAGAGAAGGGAATAAAAGAAGCAAGGAAGTTGTCTTCTGTGATCTCTGACCTTCCTCGGAGTTTACGTGGATGTATGGAATGGAATACCTTTGGTCTGTCTAGTCCAGCTCCCCTGCAGGCGGGTCATAGATACAATTCTCCTGCTCTCAGCAGCATCTGCTTTGGCGGATTCACTGAGTAGAACAAACTGACCTTTGCGTCTCAGCAGAAACATAAACATTCCAGTGTTATCAGCCCATTAGCTGGAACACTTGCTGCTAGTTAAAAGAGAGCTTACTGAAGGAAAAAAAAAAAAATCAGTAAAAGGAAAATTAGCTTAAACCTGGCTCAACCCAGGACATTCCACCCCTTATTCCATACCATATATTACATATAGGCTCTATAATTTTACCAACTGTCAAATTAAGGATTCTCCCCCAGAGTCAGATTTCCTTGAGGTACATATTGTACTTCACCATCCTCCATCATCACACACCGTGTATGTCCAGGTCCCTGAGCAAAAGCAACACCCCAGACAGGTTTACCTTTGCCTGAAGTAGGATAAACCCAAACACTTTTACCCAACAGGTTTCTTTCACATACCACAGGGACTTTATCCCCATCTGCAGTGTGTAGAAGGTCTGACTGAGCAGGACCAACCCGACGGATGGATCCCCTGGTATTAACTAACCAGGTGGCCTTTGCTAAATGCTTGTCCCAATTCTTAAAGGTTCCACCTCCCATTGCCTTCAGGGTAGCTTTCAACAGACCATTGTGCCTTTCAATTTTCCATGAGGCTTGTGCATAGTACAGGATATGGTATATCCACTCAATACCATGTTCTTTGGCCCAGTCAGTCACAAGACTGTTTTTGAAATGAATCCCATTGTCTGACTTAATTCTCTCTGGGGTACCATGTTGCCACAAGACCTGCTTCTCAAGGCCCAGGATGGTGTTCTGGGCAGTGACATGAGGCACAGGATATGTTTCCAACCATCCTGTACTTGTTTCCGCCATTTTAAGCACGTAGCACTTACCCTGGCGGGTCTGAGGCAGTGTGATATAACCAACTTGCCAGGCCTCCCCATACCTGTACTTTGACCACCTCCCCTCATACCACAAAGGTTTTAACTGTTTTGCCTGCTTAATTGCAGTACACATTTCACACTTGTGGATAACCTGCGCAATAGCGTCCATGGTTAAGTCCACCCCTTGGTCACGAGTCCATCTGTATGTTGCATCTCTGCCCTGATGACCTGAAGTGTCATGGGCCCATTGAGCTAAAAAGAGTTCACCCTTATGTTCCCAGTCTAAGTCTATTTGGAACACTTGAGCAGTCTCATCTGCTCATTGGTTGTGTTGATGTTCCTCAGTGGCTCGACTCAGAGGTACGTGTGCATCTACATGATGCACTTTTACAACCAGTTTCTCTATCCGAGCTGCAATGTCTTTCCACAGCTCAGCCACCCAAACAGGCTTACCCTTTCACTGCCAGTTGTTCTGCTGCCGCTGCTTTAGCCAACCCCACAAGGCATTTGTTACCGTCCACGAGTCAGTGTAGAGATAGAGTCTCGGCCACCCTTCTCATTCAGCAACATCTAAAGCCAACTGGATGGCTTTTACCTCTGCAAATTGACTCAATTCACCTTCTCCTTCAGCTGCTTGTGCAACTAGTGGTGTAGGACTCCACATGGCAGCTTTCCACTTCCAGTGGTTCCCTACAAGACGACAGGAGTCACCAGTGAAAAGAGCATATGATTTCTCAGTCTCTGGTAGATGAACATATGGTGGAGCTTCTTGAGCCCATCTCACCACTTCTTGAGGTAGCATTCCAAAGTGTGTGCCTTCTGGCCAGTTTGTAATAGCTTCTACGATACCTGGACAGTTAGGCCTTCCTATTCAAGCTCGCTGGGTAATTAAAGCAGTCCAGTTACTCCAAGTCACATCGGTGGCATGATGGATAGGAGAAAGGTTACTCTGGAACATGAAGCTCAGTACTGGTAATCTGGGAACCAGGAGGAGCTGTGCTTCAGTGCCGATCACTTCCAAAGCAGCTCTAACTCCTTCATATGCTGCAAGTATCTCCTTTTCAGTTGATGTGTAGTTGGCCTCAGAACCTCTGCAGCTCCAGCTGCAGAATCCCAAGGGTCAACCTCGAGTCTCCCCTGGTGCTTTCTGCCAGAGGCTCCATGTAGGACCGTTGTACCCAGCTGTGGTGTAGAGCACATTTTTGATGTCTGGCCCTGTTCGAACTGGTCCAAGGGCCATTGCCTGCACAATCTCCTTTTTTAATCTGCTCAAAAGCTCTCTTTTGGTCATTTAAAGTCACTCTTCTTTTGGGTCACCTCATAGAGAGGTTTCACAATTTCACTGTAACTTGGAATATGCATTCTCCAGAAACCAACAGTCCCTAAAAAGGCTGGAGTGTCCTTTTTAGTAGTTGGTGGAGCCATAGCTGTTATCTTGTTAATGACATCCATTGGGATCTGGCGACATCCATCTTGCCATCTGATTCCCAGGAACTGAATTTCTTGTGAAGGTCCCTTGACCTGTCTTCTTTTTACAGCAAAACCAGCATCCAGAAGAATTTGGATGATCTTTTTACCTTTCTCAAAGACTTCTTCTGGCGTGTCACCCCACATCAATGTACTGCAGGTATTCTGGAGCTCCACCCTTCTGCAGTGCAGTGTGGATCTGTCCATAGCAAATAGTTGAGCTGTGTTTCCACCCCTGGGGCAGCCTATTCCAGGTGTACTGGACTCCCCTCCAGGTGAAAGCAAACTGTGGCCTGCACTCTGGTGCAAGAGGAATAGAGAACAAGGCATGAGCAATGTCAATAGTGGCACACCACCTGGCTGCTTTTGACTCCAGCTCATACTGAAGTTCTAGCATGTCCGGCACAGCAGCACTGAGTGGTGGTGTAACCTCATTCAGGCCACGATAGTCCACTGTCAGCCTCCTCTCGCCATCAGGCTTCTGCACTGGCCAGATAGGATGGTAGAAGGGTGAGTGAGTCCTGCTGATCACTCCCTGGCTCTCCAGTTGCTGGATCAGCTTATGAATGGAGATCACAGAGTCTCTGTTGGAGTGATATTGTCGTCTATGCACCATTGAAGTGGCAATTGGCACCTGTTGGTCTTCAACCTTCAGCCACCCCACTAGAGAAGGATCATCTGAAAGGCCAGGCAAAGTATGCAGCTGTTCAGTGTCCTCAATCTCTACAGCTGCTATACCAAAGGCCCACCGGTACCCTTTCAGGTCATGGAAATATCCTTTCTTGAGATAGTCTTTGCCAAGGATGCAGGGAGTACCTGGGCCAGTCACTATAGGGTGCAGTTGCCACTCCTTACCAGTGAGGCTCACATTGGCCTCCACAACAGTCAGTTGTGGAGAGATCCTCCTCTCACTCCAGAAATAGTGACAGATTCTGTCCCTTTATGATTCGATGGCATTAGGGTGCACTGTGCACCAGTGTCCACCAAGGCTCTATACCTTGGTGGTTCAAATGTGCCAGGCCACTGAATCCACAAAGTCCAATAAACTTGGTTGTCCCTCTCCTCCCCGTGGCTGGAGGCAGGGCACCTCTAACGTTGAGCATTTGAGGTTGAAGCACCATCCTGGGTGGAGACTGGTGCAACCTTCTTCCTGGAAAAACCATCTCCTGCCTTTGTTCTATTTAGTAGTTCTTGCATGCGTATATGGAGAATATCAGTGGGTCTTTTATCCCAGATTCTCATGTCCTCTATAAAATAATTATGCGAGAGGGACCACAGGTGGCGTCGGAGTGGGTCCCGTCTCTCTTGCTGCTGTCTCTTGGCAGGATGTCTCCTCTTAATGGCTGCAACATGTGACCAGTTGTCTCTAGGGAGTTCCTGGGGTTTACATTCCCATCTGTTCAGCATCTTATTCTTTCTGTCAGTCATTTGTTCAATGGCTGAGGTGTGGAATGGATGGGAACCAGAGATCATGTCTCCTTACTGTCGTGCTCTGGAAGCCACTTCACGAACAGTTGGTCTCATATCATCATCAATGCATCCCATGAAGGAGAATATATGGGCATGTGCTGCTGGTACAGCTGCGCAAACCTCCGGAACATTTGTGTGTCACACAGAACGTCATCAGGATTTGTAAGTCCAGTGTTATCATAGATCACCTCTCGCACAGACAATTCTCTCAAGTACGTGATGTCTCTCTCAAGAGTGGGTGTTCTGCTTCGGCGCCATTCGATGTCACCCTTATGGGGGTATCTGTCCCTCACAGCTGAAAGAAGTCAGCCCCACAGGGTTGTAGTTCCTGTCTCACTACCAAATGCTCTATCAATACCAGCATCTCCAGCCAGGGATCCCAACTGCTTGGTTTCTCTCTCATCCACCTCATAGGTTTCAGCCCCACTATCATAGCATCGGAGCAACCAAGGAAGAAGTCCCTCACTGTCAATGCGGATAAAGTCCTTTCTCATGAGGTGCAGTTCCTTTAGAGAGAAAGACTGGACAAGATCATCATCATCATCTGCTTGAGAAGGGCATGCTTTTCTGTCTGCTTGAGAGTGGTCAAGAGAGAAGCTGGCTCAACCCAGGACATACTGCATGTCTGTCACAGATGTGTGTTGAAGTGCAGTTGTTCCCAATAACTTTGGGTGATAATCTGGTTTGGCATCCATTAAGTCAGAAGAGGTGTCCCTGCTGGTGGGTCTGGAGTGTAAAAATACACTCTGGGGAAGAGGGAGGTGGAGCAGATGTTGTGGGTGGGATTACTGCCTTGTCTGCTAAAGCTTTCTGGTTTTGTGTGGTGTAGTGATAATTTCTTCTGTGGTGCTAATGGCTCAGCATTTGCAGCATGTCGCTTTGATTTCTATGCTCAAGCCTCTCTTTTTAGCATTACTGGCTCACTAACAATGTCATTCAGCTTGTCTCAAGATTTACTGAACAAGAAAACTCTGTTGCCCCTAACAAGACAGAGCTGGTGTCAAGACACAGGTTTGTCAGGAACTATTTGTTCAGCACTTCAGATAACTTTGCCTTTTCCAAATTATGTACAGTTTTACAAAGAATCACAGAATCTCCAAGGCTGGAAAAGACCTTTAAGATCATCAAGTCCAGCCTATGACCAACACCACCACATCAGCTAGACCATGGCACTAAGTGCCACATCCAACCTTTCCTTAAACACATCCAGGGATGGTGCCTCCACCACTTCCCTGGGAAGTCTATTCCAATGTCTAATCACCCTCTTTGTGAGGAAGTGCTTCCTATATCCAACCTAAACCTCCTCTGGCGCAGCTTCAGGCCATGCCCTCCAGTCCTGCTGCTAGTTGTGGCAAGAAGAGCCCAGCCCCCACCTGACTACAACCTCCCTTCAGGTAGTTGAAGAGAGTGATAAGGTTCCCCCTGAGTCTCTTCTTCTCCAGGCTAAACAACCCCAGCTCTCTCAGCCTATCCGTATAAGAGTTTCCATCTAGTCCCTTCACCAGCCTTGTTGCTCTCCTCTGGACCTGCTCCAGCACCTCAATATCCTTCTTGAAGTGAGGGGCCCAGAACTACATTTGAGGTGACGCCTCACCAGTGCTGAGTACAGGGGGAGAATTACATCCCTACTCCTGCTGGCCACACTATTCCTGATACAAGCCAGGATGCCATTGGCCTTCCGGGCCACCTGGGCACCCTGCTGGCTCATGTTCAACTGGCTGTCAACCAGCACTCCCAGGTCCCTCTCTGCCGTGCCATTCTCCAGCCACTCTTCCCCCAGCCTGTAGCACTGCCTGGGGTTATTGTGGCCAAAGTGCAGGACCCTGCACTTGGTCTTATTGAATTTCATGCCGTTGGCCTCAGCCCATCAACACAACCTGTCCAGGTCCCCCTGCAGCTTTTTCCTACCCTCCGGCAGATCAACACTCCCCCCCAGCTTGGTGTCATCTGCAAATTTACTGAGGGTGGACTCAATCCCCACATCTAGGTCATCAATAAAGATATTGAATAGGACTGGGCCCAGTACTGATCCCTGGGGGACACCACTGGTCACCAGAGGCCAACTGGATGCAGCTCCATTTACCACCACTCTCTGGGCCTGGTCATCCAATCAGTTTTTAACTCAGCAAAGGGTGCACCTGTCCAAGCCATGCGCTGCCAGCTTTTCCAGGAGGATGCTGTGGGAGACTGTGTCAAAGGCCTTGCTGAAGTCAAGATAGACCACATCCACAGCCTTCCCCTCATCCACTAGGCGAGTCACCCAGTCATAGAAGGAGATGAGATTAGTCAGGACCTTCCTTTCCTAAACCTATGTTGGCTGGACCTGATCCCCTGGTTGTCTTCCACATGCTGCTTGATGGCACTCAGGATGATCTGTTCCATAACCTTGCCAGGCACCGAGGTCAGGCTGACAGGCCTATAGTTCCCCAGATCCTCCTTCCGGCCCTTCTCGTGTCACATTGCGTCACATTGGCCAACCTCCAGTCATCTGGGACCTCCCCAGTGAGTCAGGACTGGTGATAAATGATGGAGAGTGGCTTAGCTAGTTCTTCTGCCAGCTCCCTCAGCACCCTAGGATGAATCCCATCCGGACCCATGGACTTTTTGGGATCTAAGTGGCACAGCAGGTCTCTAACTACTTCCTCCTGGATTACAGGAGGGGGATTCTGCTTCCCATCCCTGTCTACCAACTCAGGAGCCCAGTTGTCCTGAGGGTAGCTAGTCTTTTTGTTAAAGACTGAGGCAAAGAAGTTGTTAAGCACCTCAGCCTTTTCCTTGTCCTCCATTACTAATTTCCCCCTCTCATCCAATAAGGAATGAAGATTTTCCCTGACCCTCCTTTTGTTATTAATGTATTTATAAAAGCATTTTTTATTATCCTTTACAGAGATGGCCAGATTAAGTTATAGCTGAGCTTTTGCATCTCTAATTCTCTTTCTACATGCCCTCACAATATCCTTAAATGCTTCCTGATTCACCTGCCCTTTTTGCAAAGTTGATACTCTCTTTTTTTAATTTCTGAGTTCTTGTAATAGTTCCCTGCTCAACCAGGCTGATCTTCTTCCCTGCCCTCTCATTTTCTGGCACATAGGGACAGCCTGCTCCTGTGCCTTCATAAATTCATTCTTAAAGTAAGCCCAGCCTTCCTGGGCTCCTTTGGTTTTGAGGGCTGCTTCCCAAGGGACTCTCCCAACTAGCATCCTGAAGAGGCCAAAGTCAGCCCTCTGCAAGTCCAAGGTAGAGGTTTTGCTGATGACCCTCCTAACTTCACCACATATTGAAAATTCTATAATATCATGGTTGCTGTGCCCAAGACGACCTCCAACCAGTACATCTTCCACGAGCACTTTCCTGTTCATAAACAGTAGGTCTAGCGTGGCACTACTGCTGGTAGGCTCACTTACCAGTTGTAGCAGGAAGCTATCGCCATACTCCCACTAGGATATCAGCCTCATTGGCCCTCCCTTTCATCCTCACCCATATACATTCTGCCTTGGTGTGTCTAACATTGAATTCTAGGCAGTCAAAGCACTCCTTATCATATAACGCCACCCCACCACCTCTCTTGCCTTGCCTGCGTTTGGTCTGCTGGATTAGCACACTTGGACACTGCCATCTTCAGCTGCACAGGACAATTCAACTATCCTGTGGTTCACCTGTTACAGAAAGCTTATTAGCTTCTGAGGGTTAAATTTGTCCTTCTGATTAGACCATCAGTTCTAACAACATTTCCAACACAACCACATAACTGGCTACCTCTTCTTATAACTCTCTGATGGACAACTATATTTTTGGAATAAAGCTAATAGTTTTTAGTTTCAATACCAAGAGAGGGATGCTGTATCTGGATTTAGATCCTTCTGTACTTGTATGATTACACATTTTTTGTGACCATGCAACATGAAGTTCAGTATGCAAATGGGTCTACATGCTCTCACACTAGCTGTGTCCACACTGCATCATATGAGAATGAAAATATGCGTAGTATCTGGATGTTGATTCAGGTATCTCAGACTTCTCCAAGCTTGTTTCCTTCGCTTCTTTCTGTGTAGGGAGACATGGGTTTCAAATAAAATTAAATTCAAAACACTGGGATTACTCTGGCAGTGGTTGCTGAGAAATGGGGGATGTCAAAGCTGGAAGAAGACATCAGGTAAGATGTTTGGCTCTTACAATACTAATGACCAAAAGGCTTACCTCAGTGTAGAGTAATTATGTTATTCGATTTGATTCAATGCAGGTTGTACATGTACAAACAAAGCAGTCGACAGAACTTCATTTGGTCAGAAAGGGAACAGGGGCCTTTTTTGAAGAAAGCATTCTTTGCATCAAGTTATTAAGTGGAACCCTTAATCAGCTTCTTTGCCAAAAGAAAGCTTCCCATTATAACTGCTATAAAAATATAATAGAAGAAAAACATAAAGAGAAGCTGAAGTGTTGTAATGCTGAATATACTCTCCATGGTTCTTCTGTATGCTAGTCCAATCTACAAAGAACTGGCTGAATGTTAATATTAGAAAATCGAGGTTTAGCTAGAGCTATGTGTTCTGGGAGGTTTGAGTTTCAGATTTTGTAAACAGCTAAAGCAATTCTCTGAATGGTTTTGTCAGTCAGCTTTCTCCCTTACTCTTTTTCTGAGCTTTATCCAGGTTTAGTATTATTTCGTCCAAAATAAATTACATCATGGAAAATAAAAAATACTGTCCTGTGAAGCTGGCTTCAAAAGGTAGTTCCCATTAAGTCTGCATGAATTTACATAGGTTTAATATAAATCTCTTCTAGCTTTTACCAAAGATGTTTGTTTGGACCTTCTCAAATCTACTTTGCTCCAAGAAGGCTGAATAAGGAAAACTGTGCATCAGTACAGTTAGAGCCAACATTTGCCTTCAGAAACTCACACAGAAAATGAAGTAGTGCATGTTATCCTTTGTTTTACCCAAAAGAGCTTCTACTGTAGTGTTATTCATACATAGTTACTCTGAGCAAATGTCTGCGTGATTTTCTATAGCAATCAAATTAAAAGAAGACCAGCCTTCAGCAGCATTAACTGGCATAATTCTGGGAAGTTAGAGGAACTTAGTACTGATTTATCCCAGCCAAGGATCTGATCTGTGGCACCTTGCTGCTCACTTTGTGCACTGAAGACAAAACATTCAGGCCATGACAGGTCTGCACCAAGATGCCATCAAAGCCAAATGGCTAAAGCTGTGAAGGCTAACTTTTTTCTTACTTCTGTGGCACACACTTCTTTGCAAAATTTCTCTGTGTTGTAAGTCATCATTTAAGAGAACTGCCTCCCTAAAAACAAATCTGTGAAGTTTGTTTTAGCCTTGGAGTAGAAATACACAAGAATTTGTAGTGAACTAAAATGATCAATGCTTCTTCATACATTGGACAGTGTATGTTCATCCTAGATGGCATGCTGTAACAGCAGTGAGAGGAACCACAAATACAGATTTTGAAATAGCTAAATAAACTGGTTTTGCTGAAGTAGTGATATCACATCGTTTGAGTATAGATAAAAGAATATACCTGTAGTATTTATGTATAACCTTTCAATTATATGTATGTTTCTGATGTTTTTAGATTTTGTTACCTCAGAGGTTACCTTTTAGGCATTCTGTAAGCACAACATATTAGCATCTGGCATCAGAGGAAATTGTACATCAATAGTTTACAGGTGTAAAATACAATTTTCCCCACCCTTTCCCAAAGGATTAAAAAAAACAGTGTTATTCCTCACATATGCAAGCTATTAGTTTATTTATGAGTACCCTGTGGGCATACCTTTATCAGCATAAAATGAATCCCACTTCTGTCACATTTGGGAGGTACAATTTTCTGTCATTTCAAAGATGGTGTGATAAGCCAGTGAACTTGTACAGAGCTCAATCCTTGTGACAAGGAATGTGTGTGCCTGCTGGGAGCTTGTGACAGTTCTTAGCATGTGATAGGATTAGTTTGGTTTGACTGTTGAGAAAGGAACAAAGCAAGCAGAGGAATTAAGCATTCTGCATTTTAAAAAGAGTACTTACAATCTGTACCTGCTAGGACAGGTATTGTGATGTAGAAGGAAAAGGACATTTGCCAAAAACCAGAAAATTCTTATTCAGCAGTAGATTGCTTAAAGCTTTGCCTAGTTTGCACAGATTTACCTGTAAATGCGCTATAAAGTACCTAAACTTGTGTATCCCCCTATATATATGCAGAACACACACGTGCTAATCTTTTTGTATTTTGGAAAGCTCTAGAAGATCCTGGTCATAACAGGACTTTGTTTACGTTTCAAATAAAAGCAACTTCAAATCAAAAACCTAAGGCATGTAAAGAACTAATCCTACACTTCTGTTATAACAGGTTTTTCTTTTTTTTCCTGGTTATTCATTTTCCTAAAACTAGCGACCAGCATCCATATCATTTCAGTGAGTAAAAAAAAAAAAAAAAAAAAGGAAGTCAGGAATAACTAGAAAATCCGTAAGCAAAGGATTATTTGTTAAACATCATCTGATTCAACAGAAATAATCTTTTCAGTTCTTACAGTATACCTGTCAGGGTCAAATGCTTTCCTTAAGGCCAGGCAGTATGGATGCTGGCTCACGGTTTTTTTCTCCTAACCTTGGATATTCAAAACATGGAGGCACTGCATATTCAGACCTAGCATCTAGAATAATCATTGGAGTTGTCATGCTCATCCCATTAATTGTAGGCAACTGCACAGAAGATATCTAAAGAAAAATGATCCACAGAATGGCAGAAAACATCAGGCAGAAGAACCCTTCCAGCAGACAGTGCTAGCCTCATTGGCTCTGCCCTTGTTTCTCTCAATTTTAATTAACTAACATCACTAGTTCCCTTAAATGTCTACTGTTTCATTTTGCTTTCATTCTTTGTGCTCTGTATGAGACTTCAAGACCATCTGTCTTTGTTACTCAAGACAATTGAATAGATAAATATTTTAATTTCTCACAAAAGATTTTTTATTACTTTAGAATTATTATTATTTAGAATTATTATATTTAGAATATTATTCATTATTTTAGAATAATTTATTACTATCTGTAAAAAGAGAAACTGAAGAGAGATTGTTTGATGGAGAAATTACATGGTTTGATGTAATATATCAGCTACTCTTTTCTTCAGACTGGAGACTTAGTGCCTCTCACACTGCTTGTACTACTCTGTATGTTATATTTTATGTAATAATAAACTTGATCTGTGTCTCTGATGATCCTTGAAAGTACCTTTTCAAATTTGGAGAAAAGTCAAAGAATGTAACAAGGCAAACAAGAACACTTATATGATCAATTTCAGAGATTTAAGAGGCTAATTACGTGTTCAAAGTTGTTCAGTACTTAGTCTTGCTTATGGTTGGAGGTATCATTACAGATGTACTAGTGACATCACACATCATCAAATTTGAGCCAATGTGAGTCTCCTGACATGGCGTTACCACTAATTTTGATCATGTTCTTTAAAGTTATCATCCAAAAGCTGGTTGTTGGTACATCTCTTTTTTTCATAAACTTCCTGCATTTCATGTAAGTGCTTTTGTTTCCTGTTCCTGAAACTGAAGGATACATTTGTAATTCATTTGGCTAGCAGCTTTTTATGTAATATAGGAAAATTTTTGGACAACTTTTAATTGCCTTGATTTCTTCAGTGGTGGTCTTTTTTGGTCATGTTAACATTTAGACGCTACTGTAACTTTTACCTGAATTTCCTTCATTTTCCCCAAATTTAGACAAAGGCGACAATTTTTCAGATTCTATCTGAATCAAACCAGAGAATCTTATGTTATTCCCCCTACACACAGAATTCACTTTGAATATATTCCAATACTGAAATAGTCTTCATAATGAGCTCAATGTGATGCATGCTAGAGCCTTTAAAAGGCATCCAACAGCTTCAACACTGACTGAAAATAGCTGAAAAATACTGAAACTGACATTACGGTTTACATCCATTCGGTCAGTTTGCTATCTGCACCTTACATTTGTTCCCCAAAATCCTCGTGTGCCTTTCATTCTAAATGTGGAATTAGTAAGGAAATGTAAGGATTATTCCTGTGTTATTGAGTGGAGTACTTTACCTCTCAGACACAGAGTAAAAACTTAAGATCCTTGGACACGCCACAGTGTGTGTAGTACAATGATCCTTTTTTAATTAAATACAGTAATTTACAGAAGAAGATTAAAGGTTTACCCAAATAATTATTGATTGACAGTGGTTAAAAGTCAATATCTTCTATAATAGTTTAGTGGCTCATGAGAAACAGGTTGATGATGTCTTTACAGTACAAAACGCTAAGAAGAAAATGAGTTGCAACGGAGTATGTTAAGTATCTGAGTTATTTAATTGAAGATTAATTCATTCTGGACTTTAACTGAGTTTTCATTTAATTCCTCAAATATGGAAAGGAATTTTTTTTTTAAAGGTATAGAAAAAATATTTATTGGTTGTAATAGATGAAGGACTAAGGTAGAAATACAGAGAAGCAGAGAGCAGAATATTAGATGCAAAATGCAAGGAAATTCTGATTCCAAACCAAAATGAATGAAGTTGGTCATTTCTAAAGTAGATGTGTTCAAAGTGGAAAATATTTTAGTTTTTCTGTCTCTTAAAAAATTCTCAGATTTGAGTTTTCCATTAAGCTCTGTGTCTATACACTAGACTAGATCTAGTCTGGAAAACTGACTACTTAAACATATTTGTAATGTGTTTTAATTTTGTGTGGTTGAGGATAACAAGGAAAATTAAATTATTGATGAAAAAATGAAATCCTGATACTCTTAATCAGCATTGATTATGAGTACAGATTATGGTCATATTATGCTAGGGTAAAGAATCCATACATTTATTCCTGTGTTTATCTTCCTTCTTAGGCACCAGGCTACTGGCTACTTTTGGAGGGAGGATAGTGAGGAAGACATTTCCTCTGATCTGCAACATCTTTTGATATGTTAGTACAGGAATAAATCTGCCTAGAAAATACTGTATTTCTAAGTAAAGTTTTTTTCTTTTTCTTTTTTTCTTAGTCTTTTTTTTTTTTTTTTTAATTTGTCAGTCATATTTTGAAGGTAAAAACAGGCAGGCAAATGCACATGCAAGTGACTATTATCATATTGCAAATGGACTGATGACTTGCTATTCTGCATGATGAAATGTACTTTCAGAAAAAGCACCCTCAACTGTTCTGTACTGTTTTAGAAGATAAACAGTGAATTGCAGCTTATAGTTTGTAACTCTGCTAGGTTCATCTCTAACATTTTATAAGTGACATTTTGTTATTACAGCCTAACTAAAGCACTATCTCTCAAAGCTCCTGTGTGTTCATGCACTTCTTATTTATTGAAGGCAAAGTTCTGTTTTGACTTTTGCCTTAAATTAGTCATAGTTAAAACTGATCTTCTCACAGTTACGGTGAGTAACTGGAATAGTATAGTAACTTCCAGATTCTAAAAAGGAAAAAAAAATTATCCCAGGTACTAATCTGTGTAAACTGAAACATGTACCCATGGCTAGTTTTCTGTGTATCACACTTCCCAGAAAGGGAAAATAGTACTTGCAGACACATAAATATTTTGTAAATTTCTGTCCTTCTCTGCTGAAAGGAAATGCCCTTGTAACATAAAAGTTATTATTACACAATTATTTATTTGCCTGTTCAAATATAGTATCTAATCTCCTTACCCATTGCTACTCTTACATTTCAGCAGCTAGAGTATGACTGTTCTTTACATAAGATAAACAGTTACTGGAAATAAATAATATCGTTATACGATATTGTTACAGATAAAATGTACATATAAAAACCAGTTTGAAATAAGTACCCTTTGTATTGGAGAAATATTTTGACCCTTAAATATGTTGAAAACTTGCTCATACAGAAGGGCAAAGAAGGCCTAGCAGGATCCAGGAGTATCAAATACTTTCTTGTTACAATCATCTGACTCACAAAAAACCAAAGTGATTTGCAAAAACGAGTGGCTTCATTTATTTAATGTTGGTAATTTTAATGTTTCCTTTGAGAAAAGACAGGAATCATTTTAGGGGAAGAAAGCTGTGCTGAAGGATAGGTAGAAGTTATGCTAGCTGTCATCTGATTACACTTCTGTTTGTATGGTATAGGGTTAATGAACCATCCAGCCTTTGTGCCAGACTCTAGGATGGTATACTTGTAAGATCCTTAAACATGAACTCTCTCTCTTATTTGCTGGTGGCTAACTGTATCAACTCGTAAGGTTTTCGTGGAACCCACATTTACCAATTTTTCCAGGGTGTCCTGAAACCCCCAGGGGTTTCATGTTGTGCAACAAATCTGGCTACATGCCCAATCCTCATGGTGTTTTTATTGCTTGAGATAAATTACTTTCTGCTCACTTTAAACAAGAATTCACATTCCTGCTTTGGTTCTGGAGAAAAAATATTAATAACAAAGAAAAAAAGAAAAGCTTTCAAATAACAAGTGGTGTCAAATGGGATTGTGTGGTATTATCCTCCTTTTTAGTCTGATCCTTTCCTTTAGCATCTCCCAAGCCTGGGTGTGCACTTCAGAGCCCTTTGGAGAAGGGCAATTAGGATGTCAAGGCAAGATTACAAGCAAGGCAAAATGATAAAGCTTCGGTTGCAGCAGACATGAAAGAGTGGATCCTGCAACGGGTGAGGAAGTCATGTTGAAGGATACATACAGATCCTGCACTCAGGGGAGGCAGATTTGGGCTTCCTCTGAAAGCAAGGTGGTTTCTCAAGGAAAGCAGCTTTGAAAAAAAATAAATTTGAAAGCAGCTCAGGAAAGCTGACAGGGGTTTAAGGACAGCTTCCTGCAAGCAAACGAAATTCTGTTCCGGTACATAGATGTATCGAGAGATCAGCTTAACTAAGTAGGGATTTTGTGACAGTTTAATGAAATTCTTGTAACTTGATGTTTTGGACATTCCAACAGCATCTTCTTGGGGAAGACTGGCTGAAAAGCTGCCCAGCAGAAAAGGCTCTGGGCTTGTTGGTCGACAGCCAGCAGTGTGCCCAGGTGTCCAAGAAGGCCAACAGCATCCTGGCTTGTATCAGGAATGGTGTGGCCAGCGGGACTAGGGAAGTGATTGTCCCCCCTGTACTCAGCACCAGTGAGGCCAAACCTCATATACTGTGTTTGGTTTAGGGCCCCTCACTGCAAGAAGGACATTGAGGTGCTGAAGTGTGTCCAAAGAACGAAGCTGGTGAAGGGTCTGGAGCACAACTCTTATGAGGAGCGGCTGAGGGAACTGGGTTTTTTCAGTCTGGAGAAAAGGAGGCTGAGGGGAGACCTTCTTGCTCCCTACTACTACCCAAAAGGAGATTGTAGCAACGTGGGGATCTCTCTCTACTCCCAAGTAACAAGTAGTAGGAGAAGGGGAAATGGCCCTTAGTTGTGCCAGGGGACGTTTAGATTGGATATTAGGAAATTTTTTTCCATTCAAAGGGTTGTCAAGCACTGGAACAGGCTGTCCAGGGAAGTGGTGGAATCACCATCCGTGGAGTTGTTTAAAAGCCATGTAGATGTGGTGCCAACAGACATGGTTTAGTGATGGATTGGTAATGTTAGGTTTATGGGTGTACTTCATGATCTTAACAGTCTTTTCCAACAAAAAAAATTCTATGGTTCTATTATTTTTTTTCTCTGACAGACAAATGTTTAGTTAAAATTTTGTAATTTTACTAAAAGCTGTGGGTCTTCTGGCTGTCAAGTGCTAATCATTGTTGCCCTGTTTTACTAAGTCTCCTTTACACTGCACATAATATTTGAGTCTCTGCTGAGTACCTCATTGTTTTTTCTAATTTCTTTTTTCTAGAATTGGTGAGAAATAGAGGACAACAAGAAATCTACATCAGCCTAGCTGTTTCAGAAATGTTGGGCCCAGTTCAGAAGGCTTTAGTAGGATCATGTTTAACCGATGACAAGTGAAGTTTTGAATCACACAATACTTCTCTGTGAGTTGCTTTTTAGCATTTGGAGCTGTGGAAAATATATGCATCTATTATAGGTGAGCACAAACCTACCATGCTTTTCAGATACAGTGTGCTCATTTCAAAATTATATTGCCTATGCAGCTTATAATAAATAATTTATATAAATAGCTTATAAAATAACTATGCAGTTATTTTTAACTATGTATGTAGTGAATGACCCATCTTTTAAAAAAAAAATGTTCAGCTACGTAAGACATTTTAAAGCAAACATCTTACCTGTCACAGAATTGGGTGGACATGTATGACTTCAGAGAAACATAAACCAAAAGGAACACTAACATTTAAATGCAGAGAAGTTAAATTAATTTAATTTCTTGAAAAAAGAAGTGGATGACAGTATTTTATCAGGACAATATTTGCTTCTTTTTCTCCATACAGTTAGATGAACTGCATAAATGATTGGATACACAATATCATGATGCTCTTATGTGGTTTCCCACTATCCTGCATCTGAATGTTTTTTGATGTTCATATCAGTGGAGCTTCACGTTAGGACAGACAAGGATTACTAAAGTAGATGGGACTAGTATGGAAGAAAGCACATCAAACTCCATTGTAGCCTCTGCAAGAGAAAACATAATATTGAATTAATGGCTGAACTGACATCAATGTGAAAAATTAACCTCAATTAATCAGTATATATGTAGAAATAGACAGTCACATCTGTGAGCTGAACCATGGGACCAAACGTAGAGCACAGCATGCAGAAGCATTATGTAGATTTGTGACACTCCTTGGAGGACTTTACACTTATGAAGATGAAGGGATTACCTGGAGACATGAATATAGCATTTTCATCTCTGACAGGTATAACTTGGTCTTACTGTGTCAAAGAAAACGATACCCATTTTTCTCAAAAGACAAGCACTTCTATATTTCAAGTGGTAAAAGGCACTTCAAAGCAGACATAAACTAAGAAATATTCTTGTTGCTTAGTCTGTCATAATCTTTTAAGGCTTTCAGGAGGAAAAGAATGGGTGCTGTTTTCTGTTTATGATTTTACAGCACCATGTGTGGGCAAAAACTGTAGGAAGGGATTTACTTATTGAAAGCAGGAGATGAATTTCCCAAATGTTATGGCATTACGATATGTCACAATGAAATAAGTGGCATCCACAAAACTGTACATCAAGGGAGATTAATTTGCCAAAATTATTACGCAATAGTATTTTCCCTCAGCACCACATATCTGAGTTCACTGCTGTTCAGAATTACATGATGAGGTGATTAGAACATCCTCAGGAAACTAACTTTTTTTACCTAATGTTTTGTTAACATGGGCTGCTGGCCCACAGGCTTCTGGGGTGTGCAAGAAGTCCATGGGCAGTGTACATCAAAGGGCTGTCCTGGGAGGTCAGGTTTTCACAAACCTACAGTCTTCAGTGCTCAGGCCTGGAAGACAGGACTCTGCCTAAGGCAAAATTTGGAGTCCAAACTCCTGACCAGTCCATCAGTTACGCTTGCAGAATCACCATTTCAGCTGGTTGTGACTGGAATGACTGTGCACAACATTTCTGATCACAGTAAATTTCATTGATATATTTCTGGGATTTCTTACTGATATATTTCCATATATGCATATACTGATTTCCAGAAGTGCATATACTGATATAATTCCAAATATCAGTGTGTATATTTCTCCCCAGCCCAACATTGCAGGGTCCTTTATAACAGCATGTTGTTTTATATGATGTTACGGTGAATTATATGTAGATCTGTTCTTCGACTTAGCAGTTGCATATAATATGTGAAATCTCACTGTGCCTGTTAGTCCTCCAAATACAACTGAAAGCTACATTAGTTCAAAGAATTCACAGTCCAGCTACTACTTTTCTGTTAGCTCTGTAATATACATTTATTTGAGTCTCAAAACTGTCACAATAAATCAAAAGCAATGTACTGATTTTAGTGGTTTGCAATTTTTTTTTCCCTAGCATATGTTGCACACTGAGTTCTGATCTTGTAAAATTGCACAGAGGCTTACTGGAGGAATTTTTCCATACGCATATAAATAAATAAATAAATTTTGTGTCCATTCCTGCTGGAGTGCCGGAACTATTCTGGGCAATATTACACAACTGTGCTTGGAATTCACAAGTTTAGGCTTTCTAAATTTGACTTAATGTCTTTTGCAGCTTCCACCACATATTGTATTACTTTTTGCAAAAAACCTTTGTTTTCCTTGCTTAATAAATGACTGCATTGTGGTATAATGGAAATCTCTACCATCTTCAAAAAGGCACTTTACATTCTTCCTTGGGAGAAATTTTTATGTGGTCGGGGTACAAAAAATGAATGTTGGATTGGGGGGTTGAGGGAGTGGTGTGCTGTATTTAAACTAAGTTACAGTTCTGCTTTCCTAGCTCTCTAGTCATTATTTTGATTGAAGTTGAATCACACTTACAGAAGCCATCAGAGTAGCTCTTTCAGTTCTGTGAAGTAAGGTAAATGCTTCAAGTTTCACATGAAAAAAAAAAATCTTTACTGGTTTTACATATCCTTTTGGATTTGCTTCTGCAGATCTTTCATATACTGAACTCCAGCTGATGTGGATGGAAATTCCACATATGGAGGGCCTGGAGAGTCAAACCCCTTATTTCCACATGTTTTTCACTCTCCTTCAAATATGCAGGAATGTGTGCATTGTACTGGTGTTTTATAAATTTTATTACTATTTCCAGAGCCAGCTCCAGACTCCTCAGCAGTGAAAGCAAAACCCTATCTTCCTTCCCCCTATCCTTCATGAATAAACACAGAATGACTTTATTCTCATTCTTAGGTCATCAAATTTTTATTTTCTCGTGGCAGCTGAGTGGTTTGTGTAAGAGGCAAGAGGAGGAGGAGAGCCAGTCTGGGTCAGTCAGGGGCAGTGGGCCTAGAAGGGTCAGTGGATCCAGTGATGCCTTTCTGTCTCCCTGTTTCTCTCTCCTCCTCACTCTCTTCCCCAGCTGCAACACTCCTCCCTTCTCAAAACCCTTGATTTTACTGTATTGAAAAAAAAAAAAAAAATTACTGGAAATCTCTGTAACCTGAGACACATTAATAGGGGTAAAGAGAGCAAAGTCATAAGGGAAGCCATCTAATGGTAAATAGATAAATTCATTAAATAACATAATTTTGTCATTAAAAAACAAAACAAAACAAAACAGAGGACAAGTGAGGAAATCTGTGCAACTGAGTCCAAGAGATAAAAAATGCAGAATCTAGCTTTGGTCATTTCTTTTGAATGGTCAGAAGAGGCGATTGAGAAAGGGTGTTCACCCTAGAACCTGTACTCAAACAAAAATATTGGAGCTAGGATTTCATAGGGCTGATGTCTACCAGTCATAAATTGATATTAATCATTACTTGCACATCACTGAAACCATGGACATTCTTTAACATTTTTTCTGAATAGTATTTCCCCATTTTTTCTCACGCTGTTCAATGCCAAATTGTTTAGACAATCAGTATGTCTCTTGTTTGCTTTTTTTAAGATGCATGTTTTGCAATAATGTCTCTGTAGCTGATATTTTGAGACTTTTATGAAGATTCCCACAAAATGTTCCTGTGCTGTCAAGTAGAATTTTACTTTAGAAGAGGTTAAGCATTAAATTATGAACATTCCTTGACGTGCATATCATGCCACTTCAACGTGTCAATAGTCATTTCAAATAAATCTGAAATTATAGGATGTGGGCTGTCATGATATAAGAAAGTTCCCCTTCATTTAAAGAGGCTATGCATACACTAATTCCGACTGGGTCTCAAGCGCAACATGATAGCAAATGGGCTGCAGAACAGCCTTGCTAATTTTAACTCCATTGAGAGGGCAATACTTCACCAACAGGAGTCTTTGAAAGAGCTGGCAAGTAGTAGGATTGAAAAGAATTGCATTCAGGCAAAAGCACCAAAAAAAAGTTTACCATTCTCTGAGTTTTAAATATTTTCCTCCTTCTTAATTTCTTCTTTCCTTCCTTGGACTCAACAGGAAGACAAAATTAAGGTCTGGAGAAATGTGAAAATTGCTTTGGAGAAACCTGCTGCTTTGTTTAACACCTGAGTAATAGACTGTAAAATATTTTCAGCTAACTTGTAACCAGTGAACAGGAGTATCTAGAGTATCATGTTAATGTTAATGTAATAGAGACATAAGAATATCTCATTGTCCCTACCTGTTATCAGCCACTCTGGTAGGTTTCAAATTTATCCATCAGGACAGATGATTCATTGAATTTTTGCACTTTGCTCGTAGTTGTAAAGAGTGGAAGAACCTCATAGATTATTTTTGGACCCTCCCTCTGGTGTGGCATGTACTGAAAGCACAATAAAGAGGCACACCTCATAAACTGGTATTTTGTAGACTTTAAAATGAAGAATACACCCAGGAACTGTAGATCACGTGATCGGTATCTATCCCATTTCTGTTGAAACCAGTTGCATACCGTGGAAAGGATCTCATTTCCTAAGCGCATACTCTCAGAGCTCTGTTCTGCTGGCCAGTGAATGGCACTGGCTTCCCAGGCTGATACAGGAGCCAATGAATTTATGTCAGTGTCAGCCAAGAGGAGAATTAGTCACTTCCTTTGAGGATCTCACGAGCTTAACAAAATATTCAGAAAAGTAGAATAATATTTGCAATAAGTTTACTTATTTCTTTTTTTAAAATCTCTGCTTCGATCTAAGCAGCAACAGCAGGCAAACCATCTGTATCTAGCTATCCAGCTATGGAAAACTTGAGGAATCTCCTGTCAGCTTCCCATATTTTGTGGACATTTTTTTGGTAACTAATTTGCCATTGCTGAACATTGTTTTCTCTGGGACTTCAGCTGAGTTTGTCTGTAGCAGCATGACCATTAGAAATCAGTAGCAACTAGGCAGGAGACTCTTGGTCTCTGGTTGCTGCTTACAAAAATCATTGTAACCTTAGCCTTTAGACTGGAGCCTCAGGCTTCCTGCTTTGTGTTGTAATTCACACTTTGCCTGCTACTCAGTCTCTGGCTTTCAATGCTTATCAGCCATATTTTCTTTGATTGTGAGAGGCCAGTCTTCTTTGCTTCAGGCTGTTTTGTCTTCTATGAAGAGGTCTAGCAACAGAGCCGTCTTCTAGGTCACTCCAGTCATTATAACCTCTGGTGTTCACTGATTCTCCCTTGTTTCATCTCTTCCACCTTGCATATCTGTCTAGAGGGCAGTGAGGAAGACTGAAGAGCCTATTGAAGTGGTATCACTTTGTTGAAACTGCCAGACCAGGCTGAAAATTTTCCTTACCATCTTTTGCTTGCAAAGAGATTACCTGCATTTGCAAAGAATTAAGTTACTATTTTCACAGGGAAGTTGTGGAAGCCCCAACCCTGGAAGTGTTCAAGGGCAGGTTAGATGGGGCTCTGAGAAACTTGATTTAGTTGCAGGTGTCCCTGCCAATGCAGGGGAGTTGGATCCAAAAGATCTTTAAGGTCCCTTACAACGCTAGCCATTCCAGGATTCCATGATTAGCACTGCCTTTGACCTTTCATTCTGAGGTCTGAGATTTTGAGTTTTGGTTTTTTGTTATTGCTTTTGTGATTTGAAAACAAGTATTCTGTGAATGTGTCTGGTTTGAACCTGTGACAGATCTCCAACTATTATGCAGCATTAGATTCTGGTAACTCAGATGATGCAATGTCATAGTCTTGTTTCTGACTTGTAACCGTGGATTTCTTCTGTGTCACTGACTGGGGCAAAAGTAGGGGAAAAAAAAGCAGAAAAAGATAATTGCAAGGATGATTGAAAGGGTTGAAGAGTGCAAAGAAAAAGTCAAAGAAAAAGCAAGGCATAGGAAGTGTATTTAGGGATAGAGAATAGGGATATGACTTCCTAGAGTGCAAGCCATGTTCTTCTTCCTATCAGTAAAAGAAATAAGCAGTAGGTAATATGCTGTTTTGTGAGATTAGATTCACCTTCTAAAGTTACTGGGAGCCATGAGAGCCACAAATCTCCTCCAATGTCTTTGACTGGCACTGTCCTTTGGATTTTATACTTTAAAAAAACAGTATGAGCAGTGTGACAAAGCCATTTTGCTGAACATATTACAGAGAGGCATAAGAATCTCGTACATGTATGTACTTCAGTATCTTTGTAGCTGAAATTCTTTTGGTCAGCTTTTTAGGTCATGTTATGTTGAAATGGTTCCACCACAGAGGTGGTCTGAGGTGATGACAAGAGATGGATACTGAAGCAAATTTCCCTGCACTTATGAAAAAAAAGCCAGAAAATGTGAAATCTCCAGCATGGGTGTTATTGGAATATTGTACGATGCAATATTAGTAAGACATGGCAAACTGATCCATAAAAGCAATAAAACCTATAAAGCATGCACATGTGTTCTACTGAAAGCTAGCAAACAAAAATTGGGGAAAGAGAAATAATAAATGGCAGTTTGAATTTGGCAACACCACAAAAGATGGCATTTGGAAATATGTTTTCCTTCCTCAAAAGGCATGAAGTTCCACTTCATTCAGAGATAGTGAGAAATGGTGTTTTCATTTACTGTATGTCATCATGACAAATCTTGTAAGTTTGCACTATCAATTCCAGTGTATTTTGATTAAATGGGAACCATTTTGTTTCTGCAGAGCTCCCACTTTTTATTAATTAATTTAAAAATTCCTAATTCTTTAAATAGGTCCTGATTTTCACCACATAGCTATATACTGAACAACTGTCGGTCACTTATGTACACAGTAAGTCTGTTTTGAATCTGTTGCCTGTATTATAAGCTTAAAAGGCACTAATTAAAATTAAATTATTTTTCCCATCTGAATTTTTTGATTGAACTGAAATTCTGAAAAAAAATATAAGAATAAAGGTACAGGAAGGATTCCTTCTTTCAGAAAAAAGCATATACAGCATTATTTTCCAGTTTCTTACCAATATTTTATCTATTGTTTTTAACCTATTATTAGAAAATTAAAATTTAAGTGACTCTCCTGTCCTGCTTTTCCTCCTCCTTTCACACAAAAAAACAGAGGGCACTAAAGAATATCTGATCTGGTTTGTGAGTAAAATATTCTAAGCCTTAAGCATAGTAAGATGTATACTTTCAGAATCACAGAACTGTTCTAGCTGACCTTTAAGGTCATTGAGTTCAACTTCCAATTACAGAAGACAGAATAAGAACTAGAGAAAACAAATTTCATGGTTAAAAACAAGCATTTCCAGGAACTTAAAAAAAAAAAATTGTCATTGTCCACACATTTTCTGTACAAATATTATAAAATTAAATTTTCAAATTACATATTTTTGTTGTTCTGTTATATCTTACTGATTATTTAGTGTCACATGAAATTTTAAATTGTTTGAATTATGATACGTATTATGGAAAATGGTATTATAAATAAAATATAAAAGTAAGTATTATAAAATCTAAGATGCAAAATGTATTTTCTGTACAGCTAATCATACAATCATAGAATCATAGAATGGTTAAGGCTGGAAGGCACCTTAAAGATCATCAGGTTACAACCTCCCTGCTATGAGCAGGGACACCTCACACTAGACCAGGCTGCACAAAGCCACATCCAATCTGGTCTTGAACACCTCCGGGGAGGGGGCATCAACAGCCTTCCTGGGTAACTTACTGCAGTGCCTTACTACCCTCATGGTGAAGAATTTCTTCCTGATGTCTAACCTAAATCTACCCTCTTTCAGTTTAAAACCATTACTCTTTGTCCTATCACTGCCCTCTCTGGTGAAAAGACCCTCCGCAGTTTTCCTGTAGACCCCCTTCAGGTACTGGAAGGCTGCTATAAGGTCTCCCCAGAGTCTTCTTTTCTCCAGGCTGAATAATAACAGTAGCAAGCTGGTGCTTATGGTTCAAATCTGGTTGGGTGTCCTGAACTATTGAGGTAAACGTGAAAATGTGCTTTAAACTTAGGAGTGGATACAAGAGGTGTAGTCAACACAAAAAGAGATTGTAGATGGTATCAGCTGAGGGATCTTGCATCCAATCCCTGTGGCTGAAAAACAAGGCAAAGGAGACTATCCTCATACTGGTAGAAACAGAGGGGCCTGGCTGAAGCCATGGTGCTCCCCTTGCCCCTTGCTGGTGCTATCCCTGTGCACCCAGGGGTGAGCTTCCTCTCAGAATCGTCAATTCCTTCTACCTACCTGACTGTCACCCTTGCATGTACTGCATGGTCCTGAAGGCCATTAGATACCAGTCATAGTAAAAATTACTGTCTCTGCAGCATCAAGACTAAGAACATGTGACAAGAATTACTTATCTTCATCTGTTGTGGGATAAAAGAAAAACAGTGTTATTTTAATATATCACTGTCACAAGATCTTTGTCTTCTGCTGTGCAGACAAACTTCTCTGTCCTGCTACAACACTAATTGAGGAGCAGGAAATCATTATCTTATAAAAATATTCCTGCGGATTGGCTTTATTTCATAATTAGATGTGATTTTTTTTTCCTTGAGCTGATAGGATTGTACTGTATTTTTTCTGTTTACATTTATTTTAGGTTTGCTTTATGAATTTGCTTTTCTGAAGAGGGAAAAGAAAAAGCATAAGAGAAAGCAAAAGACTTTTAAGTTGAACTTTCGAACAAAACTGTGTCAGTGTAATTACTGCTTGCAGTTAATGCCTACAATCTGTAAACTTGCAGTCTGTGTGCTTCGCATTGCAGGCAGAGAACAAAATATGCTCTGCTCCAGACACCTTTTGATATGCAGTGCCTCAGCTCTCAGATGAATTGCAGTATGTAAGTCATCAGACTTGACAAAATGTCTGTGAGAAAGGCTTTTCCTGCTTGCTTCTACAACCATATTCAAACTCCTGGGTCTTCCACAAAGGACATTGTCTAAGCAGGAAAACCACTTCCGTTGACTAGGACAGAATCTGTGTATAAGGCCCCCATGCTTATTGATTTAATTTAGGTTCATCTGAAAGCAAAATCCTACCCATTATAAATGACAGTATTAGCCAGTATTATGTTGCTGAAAAATGAGAGTTTTAATATCTCTCCTACACAGCCTTTGAATAATGTGAAAGGACACGTTAATAAGTGCTTTCACTTGTATTGATACAACCTTGTGTGAACACCTTGCTTATTCAGTTTTTAAAAGCAAACTGAATTCAAGCACCATCCAGTTGAAAACATGTAATCAGTAGGGCTATAATGAGAATTTGACCCAGTTATTTTTTCCCCTGGATACTGACAAGTTTTGTGAGTAAGGTGGCACGTAGTACTATTTCTTATTCACAGAAGCAATCTTTTAATTAGAAACACAGCCACTGACCTAATAATGCAATGACAGGCATGTTAATAAATACCAGAGGACTATGTGACATTTCTGTTGCTCAGTGCTGCTTAGAAAGCAGCAGCCATGTGAAACACAGGCTAATCCGAGCACTGAAAACTGCTGTTGAAAATGACATGCTCCTGGCTTTTATTTGTGCTACTCTCTCCTAGAAGGGGACTGATATCATTTCCAGGGTACTACACCACCACCTCTGGATTCTTGAATTCTTTGAGAAGGGACAAGGGTGGGAGAAAAGGGCTCATTAAGGAGCCCATTGTAGCACTTTTACTGTCCACTTTGTAACTTGAGCACTTTTGCTGGTTTCACCTGGGAAAACAGATGTGCTAACTTTACAGAGAAAGCCATCTGGACTAGCACAGAAGATTGGTGCTCATTTCAAACAGCTGGGACTAATCCAGTTGAGTAAAATTAAATTAATACATCTATTTTCATATTCTTGATCATAAGGAAACTTTAATCTACTGACTGTTGTCTTTCTGCTCTTTAATCCAAATATCTTTTTTCCAATCTGTAACAACTCTGGCCCTTCCTGGGATGCCAAGGGGACATTTCAGCATGGTTGTGGATCTTGACTGTCAACATGCCTAGGGATGTACCCCTTCACAGGGGTGAGTCTTTCTTTCTGTATAATAGGATTTTCGGGCTTAATTCTTGGCTGGTCCTTTGGTTTTTCTCCCTGCCATCCTCTCCAAGTTGTTTCCTGTCTTCCTGCTGTTCTCTGCCTGGTCTTTCCAGCATACCCTAGAGGGGGCTGCCGCACTGTTCGTCTCTGCAGGAGTCGGCTGCTAGTCTGGGTAGTGACCCAGTCCATCAGCATAGCCAGATCCTTGCTCTTTTCCTCTGGCACATGCTTCATACACTCACCTAAATGCAGAGGTGTAGTACTCATCCCTGGCTGGCTTCTAGAGGCCCCTTACAGGACTATTTTGGGAATGAGAGGGCGTAAGACAAGCACAGTGACTTAATAATTCAAAATTTACACAGATAAACCACTAATTATAAACCAGTGATCATGCCTGAAGGCATGCACAGTCTGTATGAGGGAACATGCATTAACATCATTACATGGGGTTCCAATAGTATGTCCTAGCTAATAAATGGAACAAAACCCATGAAAAGTATGAAAGCAATCACCATGATACCTCCTTGCTACAACTCTGCCCCATGCTCCAGGCCCCTCACTGACAATGAGGATTGTTGTTTCTTACAGGCATGCCTTTCAATATCCTGGCTGTGTTTAAACAGTTCTGCCCACAGAACTTAATATGTAGAATTGATGGCACTAAAAATACTGTCTAATTGGCTTGCAGCTGACTGGTTGTTGTGGTTGTAAATCTGTTGTCATGCAAATGCCTAGTTTATAATATTTATGAAAACAGCTACTTCTTCCTTAATCTCTGGGGCTGTATTTTGAAGATGAGACATTCTTTCCAAAGCGGCTTGTAACTGGAAATACTTAGCAGGGGTATAGCAAGTGTATGAAGCCTGATTCTGTGCTGTTCAGTGGGTTTTCAGAAAAATTCAGTATCTCATATCACAGAATCACAGAATCACAGAATCGCCAAGGCTGGAAAAGACCTTTAAGATCATCAAGTCCAGCCTATGACCAACACCACCACATCAGCTAGACCATGGCACTAAGTGCCATATCCAGACTCCTTGAACCCATCCAGGGACAGTGCCTCCACCACTCCCCTGGTTAGTCCATTCTAATGTCTAATCACCCTCTCCATGAGGAAGTGCTTCCTAAGCTATAAGCTCTTAGGCAGACATCAGATCAATGCAAACAATGAACTATGCAAACATAGGCCACCACCTCTTTAAAAATCTACTTCCTGTGGAAGGACCCCAATGCCAATGAATATACCTTTGCAAGTCCTCTGGGTCAGGCACAAACATGTGTCTTTAGTTACATGAGTGCCTGATATCTTTGGTTCAGAACCTTTTTAGGGAGTACAGCTTATTATGTTCCCTGAAATTGTATTAGTTGCTCCCGTCATGATATATAGCAAAGAAGCAGGATAAATCATAGCAAGTGATGATATATACACACACACATTGAGAAAGGAGGTATTCTTGTGCTTTTAAAAAAATAATGTATAGTTTTCAGTCACACAAAGCGCTTCAAAAATCTTGCAATGTAGAAGGCAGTAACTGTGTGCCTAATGCTGGAAAATCTGGCACTATTTATTCCAAGATGCATTGGTTTATGGTTGCCAATTAGATACAACTGAATCTGCTCTATACTGCTCTACCTTCTGTGCTGTCTTCATGAGAGTAGTGAGATCAAGAACAGGTCAGTCAACATTACTGGAGCTGCTGTTTTCAGATGAATAACTTTTACATAGAGATTTGTTCTTCCTAAAGAGCAAGAAATGATTCTCTGAAATGTGATTAACCGTGTTAATTTTCCTGAACCACAGATTCACTGAGAACCACTGCTGGGGAAATGCTCATTGTAATGGAAACAGAAAAAAATTAAGAGATGGGAAACAGAAGTATTAAAAATGCAAAATAATATTGCTATTCCAAATATACATATATATGCTGTTTAATTCAACTCATAATTTTTTCTCCCTTATGAGCTTCACTTTAATTGCTTTCCCTTCTGCCGGTAGCCTTGAACAGCATGTCAGATTTTTTCATCTGCAGTGGAGTAGTATGTAAACTAGGGAAATGGCAAGCTCTGTGCAGGTCCAGCTCAGTGTTTTTCACAGTAGTGTCAGCACAGCCTACATGTTACACATTGATGCTGTAGCAAAGCATTCAGACTCCATGTTTCCCAGAAGAATAAAAGAAAACATACAATGAGTAGAAGAAAAATATAAGTGGAAAAGGATGTCTTTTTCCTCAAGTACTGAATCTCAGCTGCAGTTTTACTCTGTCCTGATCAACATCTGCTCTGTTCTTACTGGAATCACTGGGCTATTTGTCAGGCCAGAGTAAGCTACTTTTTTTTTTTTTTTTTTTTTTTTTTTTTTTTTTTATAATGCAGTAAAAAGTAGTTCTTTTTCCTTTTCAACTCTTTTTAAAACAATAAAATGCAGAGTAGAGCCTTAACTCAGCTCTGTCTCTCTCAAAACTTAAGCGGTAGAGCTACTGCTATATTCATGCTTCAGGAGAGGGAAATAAAGTCAACGCAGACAAAAAATGAACCAGTAACTTAACTAGTGTTTTATCAAATGCTGTCCTTGGATGGGTGCCCTAGCTTTCTAAAGGGAGCTCTGGGTACCCCTTCAACAGCGAAAATTGCATCTTGGTGTTACACACACTAAAATTTATTTGTTTTATTTTATCCCACACCAACCGTTCACTGTATAGGGTGGAAAGGAGAATTTTTACCTTCCTGGGTATCAAACGATAGATAATCAAAGCTGCTGTTTAATTAAAGTAGCCTTGAGCAGCATTACTTCAAGAACAAAGCATGTCACATCTGGACACATGCTTAAAACAATTTCTTTATTTACCATTAAGCCAACTAGACAGAGAGTGGTTTGGTGATAATTGACCAGGATATTGACACTTCCAGAGAATCTTCGTGTGATTTTAAAAGTAACATGCACCTCATTTTCCTGTATCTCATTTTCTCACATCTGAATATGAAAAATAAAAGATACTTCTAAATCACATGGTAGTAACTATACTAATGATAAGCATACCTATAAAATGCGAAATGTCAGTTTAATGTGACTCACACTGAAAAAACTGGCTAATTTTGTACTTTGTCACACACCTGGCACAGTGGCCCTAAAATATGCATTCTATCACCAGGTGAGCCTCATTTGAATGTGACATCTTGTTCACTGATAGGTATTTCTTTGGAAGGGCTACCCCTAACTGTGATTAATAGTGGAAGAGTGGCATTAACAGCATACAGCTTGCTTCTCAGCCTGCATTTTAAAGACTCCAAGAAAAGCCTGTCAGTTATTGGAAACAAAGCTCTATTGTACAGAAAGGCCCTAGAAATGTAAAGCCTAATGATTATAGATGGCACTGCAGGAAATGTATTAAAGACATGCAAAACTCCTGGTTTTACAGCCTATGCTGCTAAACAATACTACAAAACTACAGTTCTTATCTGTTGCTGTTGCACAGCACTTCTGAGCAGTTTTCCTCTCCACAGCAGACAGGTTTTTAGTTAGCATATCTCTTTCTGAATGTTCAGCTACATATAGGCTTTAGAAAGCTGGGCCTCTGGTGTACTTCATATAGATAAGTAAATATATATTATAGTCTACAAGGTATATAATGCTTTTTTGCTATGTCAGCACGAAAACTGTTATTTCATCTCTAGTTTCTTCCAGCTTAGCTGCACTAGATTTTCAACCAGTGAAGGCATCATAGGAAGTTATTAATTAGCTGACAGTACTTTATGATGCAATGACATGTCATTTACTCTTTCTCTCTCTGTGTAGTAAAGGTCTATGTGAAAGATTTACCAACAAAAGAAACGATACTTCCCTCACAATTCACAGAGAAGATACAATGTAGACCTGCAATTCAAACATGTCTGTTCTGCTTATTCTTCTTATTCAGAACTCTGACAGAACAAATCCATACATGTGTGGTGAAAGCCATGGGGGGAGAGGGCAGAAGGCAGAAGTGACTCATAGTGGGAAAATATAAATCTTGACCTATAAATAATGCTGTAAAACCAGAGTAAGCAATTGGGATTGCTTAGGTAATCTGCTCCACGGTCTTTCGTGATTTAGATATGTCTCTTTCTTACTACATCAAAGGTTTTTGCAGAAGAATGACTTTTAGCCAATACTCCTGTTATACCCTTTCACTGAACAGAGACATACTCCAGCACAAGTATATTTCTTATCAACTCCAGTGTTGTTGTGCAGGCAAATAAAATTGCAATCTTAAGTGGTCAGAACAATTGTTAATGTCAAAGATACATAAAAGCAAATTTTATAAATCAGGATTCAAATAAAAGAAAGAAGATAAAGCCAAAACCTGCATTAAGATCGCTCTATAAAAGTCTTTAGGACTTAAATGTAGAACAGATTATATGGTGCATCATGAGGAAGTAGTTTTTGGAAACAAGTATGCATGAAATACAATATCCATTTCAGTGGAGAAACTGCTTACATAAAGGAAGTGGCACGTGGTGACAGGCAAATTATAATTATGGTTCTAAGAGGTTTTTTATGAAGTTATTTTTGTTATAGCTGTGACTTCATGCAAGACGCTAGATGTTGCAAAAATAAGGACCAGTCTATCATAGAGTGTCATATGAAGCATATAACATTTGATATCGGACTTGCCAAACCCTCAGTGCCTGTAATAAATCTATTGATTCCTGAGCGTTGTTTGTGAGTGTGACGGGGAGCGGTCCTCAGCCCTCGATCCCCTGAGGTGGGGGTGTGAGTCGCGGCTTTACCTATCTCGGTCCACGACAAGTAGCTAAAAAGACATTTGTAAAAAGCTCTCAGAATCTGTGACATACAAAGATGACAGGACTACAAGCTTCTCTGACACAGACATGGGAAGTCCTTTGCTTCTCTTACATTTCTGAAACTTATTTTGTGCTTCAGGATTAAGACATGCATGATGCAACAAGACACCTGACAATAGTAGATTCTTATGAGAATTCAGGTTGTAAATGACCTTTGAGGTTAAAGCTCTGAACTATACCAGGATGCAGAACGCATTCTTATGTGCTTTTCCCATGAAAAAATGTTGGCACAGCAAGCTTTGAACCACTGAGTAGGTGAATAAATGACAGTTCTAAATAATCTAGGCCTGAAACTCACTTAAAGAACAATTGCTCTCTTATTTGCTGACAATGTTAGTGGAAATCAGAAATGAAACAGAAATAAATCATTTGGCTTCTGACTCTAAGTGGCTCCAGCCAAAAAAGTCCTTTGTGCTTACCCATGCAGCATTATCTCCTCTCCTCTCAGTGTGTCTTTTAGTACCTTTCGATAATATATATTTACCAATGTGATCAAAACAGACTGTGCCTGGAGTTTAGGGACAGATATTAGTTCTTGTATGACTGAAGGGTTTAATTCTTATTTATTGAAACTGGTGAGGTTTCGTTGTGAATGCTCCTTATCTGCCATTTCTCAGAAATATGTATCTACTGTAATAATTTATTTGATTGGAGAATCACATCATTCTTATTTGAGGGGAAGATTTAATTGCTTTAGTCATGATAGTTTTCTTCAGTTCCTTGGTGAGTATTTGTCAAACTCAGTGACATGATCATCTTTGATTGCCACATGAAAGACTTTTATTTTTGAAGTTCAGATTAAATGAGTACGTTAAATTACATGATAAAACAAATAAGAGCGTAGACTAAATATCATACAAATTAAGATTTTGCTCCAGTTTTCACCTGTTTTAGTGTGTAAAAGACCCTACTGAGTTCATTTGCATCATTCCTGTTTTCTTCCATGAATGAGAGAAGGATTGGGCTTGTTAAGATTGTATCATCTAACTGCATGCCTGGCTCAGTGTAAGCTACTCATATATCTACAGCCGAAATCATTCTTCAAATGTTTTTTAAAAGAGCCTTTTCTGTGAAGGTTCAGTCCACATATGGATTCAAATTTTGAGTTGCTGACCTTCATGAATTCAAACTAGAAGGTCAGTAGATCCTACCAGATGTAAACACAGGGAATAAAAGTTATTTGTTTTTTTTACACGTTTCTCTGATAGTGAGAATATTTTCTGCTTAGCTCAAAAGGACAATACTATCTGTCAGGTTTAACTGCTTCCTGCATTTCTACCATTTTGAAACTGTTTAATCCATCAAGTAGAAACTGCTGATCTTTGCATAGTGAGCTGCAGTGCTGAGAAATTTAATATGGAACATGATAGCCTCCTAGTTATTAACATTATAATTTCTTCCAGTATTTTACTGGTTGCTTATAAATACATTTTTGTTACAACATAATAGTGCATTCATGGTCACGATTGTATACAGGTAGGAGTCATTCACTTTTCTCAAATATTTGCAAGAAACATAAACAAAAAACATATGTTTCAGATATTTCACTGAATACCTTTTTCCACATCTGTGCACATGTTGCAGCTATTTGAGTCCTGTGCTGTTTCAAAGCCCTATCACTTACCTTCATGTTTTATGATATATTCTTTATCTTTCTATGTTTTTAAATGCACCTTGTACTCTAAACTGAAGATTTTTTTCCTCAAGACTGTCCTTCAGTTCTTCTCCATCTCTGTGACTGTCACAAGAACTGTATCAGTTCCAGCTTTTAAACAGACCATTAGGTGGTTTTGTGCTATAATCCTCGCTGTTTGTCTGCATAATTAATCTTTATTAACTTGGCCAACTCGAAGGTAAGTACTCTCTTTTGCGTGGGAAACCCCATTGTGACTGAGTGGGTGTTCCATCCATGTGGCATCTTCACTTGTGTTTTGATATTAAAAATTCTCTTGCTAAGAAAAAAGGGTTTCTCCACTGCTTGAATTTCTTGCTGGTTCAATATTTCAGAGTATGCTTTGTGCTGTCCAGGCATTCTCATTAACTGCTAGCACAAGAGATGAGCCAAAACCCAAACCCTTTGAATCCAACTCCTCTCCTTCCTCCACACCCCTAATTTTTTGGAAACTCTGGAAAGCTGAATCCAGCCGGACATAGAGCCCAGTATCACAAATTGGCCGAACCCCAATTCTACCTTCCCCACCTTAGGGGTTTTCCGAATCTTTATCCAAAATGTACTCCCGAGTCTTCTTTTCTTCCTCGTTTCTTTGTAAGATTCTTAAAACTTGCATATTCTTTCTTTAATGATACTTTTTTGTGTGTGTGTTTCCTCACCATGATCTAAGCCTGCCTGAAGACTGAATTTTGACAAGAAGAAAAGGAAAGTGGTGTCAAATCCCCTTTGCATTACAAAAACTAACAGCCATATAAAGCATTACTTATGCTCTACTGCCTTAGAAGTAAAATAGGACAAAAGACTTGTAAATTCGAGATCCAAATAAGTTTAGAAATCTGTGAGGTTTTTTGTTTGGTTAGATTTGATTTGATTTGGTTTCTTCAGTGAAGTAATTTATAACTCATAAAGCTGCAAGTGACTTCCAACTGGGGTGGTTTACAAAAATATGGACTCTGTTCCTACAATATTCAAAGCAATATCAACCCCAAGTGTTGTGTAATATCTCTTAAAATCACAAGCTAGATAGATTGAACAATGAGACTTCTAATAATTGCATTCAAACTTGTTTGTATCTGTTATCAGTGGCTGAGCCTTTAAAGATCATGTTTTCTGTTTCATTTTTGGCAAAATTGAGCCTAGAAACTGTACTGAAGAGTGAAACTCACATATTAATCTGACATCTAAAGCTGGGCCTGTGACTTAAAAATGCAGTAATGACTATGGAACTGTCACAGATTTGCAAGAGTTGTAAGCATAGAACAGGCCTCTTACTTGCTTGAAGTTCATTGCAAGGTCTGGATGTGTTCCCTAAGGTGATGGAGGAGCTCTGAAGTTAAATGTCAATTTACTGACATACTGCTAACAGTGTATTTCTTATTGCCATAAGAGTAAAATAAGATTTACTTTAATGTGATTTGTCATGGAACTAACCAGCTTCAGTCCATATGGCTAAGGGCGTTAGTTTGTGTCTTCAGAGATCCTGTACAATTCTGTGTTCTGTCAGTGACTTCATATAAAATCATGGGCAGGTTAGTTAATCTCCCTGTATCTACAATGCCCTATTTGTAAAATATTTTAAAAAAAAAAGTTTTTCCTAGATTTTGTGGGCTGTTCAGAGAGTACAGTGTGTAAACAGTTGTTAGAGCAAGCTGTGATAGAGTGCTAGCTGGGAGGCAAGAATCATGGAAAGACTGGAGATAAATAAATTGCTTACAGTTCTTGAAGTAAGCTTGAAAAGGACCATGCAGCAGAACAACAATAGGGGAAACAGTCTTATCTGAGGAAATGAAATTGGAAGATAGAGGCTCACTTTCCACAAGGAGAATGTGAGTGCCTCAGAGTCGGTGGTAGCCCACTCACAGATAGGCACTGGGATGACTTTAAAAATGTGAATCCATTTTAGTCTGCCAGCAATGAGCACATCCAAAAGTTGAGGAGCTATATTAAAGGTATCTAAGTGGCATCCTTGGAAACGAATAAGCCTGAAATAGAAACAATGTTGGAAGAATGATGTATACATGCTTGTCTTTTACCAAGGATTCTCTGTAAAAAGAGGAGAAGGAAGCAATTTTGTATGTGCTGTTGCAGCATTCCCCTAGTTGGCTGCTATAATTCAGATCTGAAGCATGTCAGTTCATGATATTTGGCTCATCCACTAAATTACCACACCTTTCCAATGAAAAAACGTTAATACAGTGTTAAATTGTGAAAAACACTGCAAGATTCTATAAAATTATTTTTGTGAGATTTTGGCTTAGATTTTTCTGCTGCCACAAGTTAAGGGTTGTTACCGAAGTGCAACAGGTGACTTAATTCATAAGGTGACAGTCTAATGTGGGAGGGGGCTAGGTCATCAATTCAGTGAGTGCAGTTAAACTGCTAGAAAGAAGCAGTCCTCACATATGAATTCACTCCATTTGTTCCCACAGTTCCCAAGGAGGAAGCAAATGTCCAGCTTCAATGTTGAAAGCTCAAAATATTTAATGTGAAAGCATCTCATCAGTCTGATTGCTCTCCAGTTAAACAAAATGGATTAAGTAGTGTTACATATCATGTCTTTCTCAAGACTTCTCCTCACATTAGATGTAGAGGTTCATGTGGGTGCTGAAGACAGAGAGGTCACAGCACACCAGTTCTGAGGTGACCTCATTGCACCTCAATCTTTGTGAGAACCAGTCTGTCACAGAGGGCAAAGACTGGATGAGTCTGAAGGCAGAACTATCTCTCTGTTACCCTGCTAAGTGGGAATGAGGATGTTCATACTCCTCAGAGTCATAATGTTCCTGCTATAGTATGTTTCAATTTTAACTGAAGTTGGAGGTCTAAGTAGAGGTTTTGTATGCATGAGCACCTTAACCTTTGAGGAAAGTCCTTCCATAATCACAGGTCATGCACATCTGTGTGAGCTCCACCGAGGCAGTCCAGAATATTTAGTCCTTGCAACTTTCACTCTAGCTTCTTTTGCATCTATTGGAGGCACACACAGGCACACAAACATGTACAAATCTTATCTAAAGCTCCTTATAAAGCACTGGCTCCCTCCCACTTCTCACTTTCCTTACTTGCGCAATCTTCCAGGTTCCCAGAAATACCTGTTCACTGAAAAAGTAAAAAAAAAATTAAAAATCCTAGTTGCTACAGGCCTGATGGCAAAAAAGAGAGGTCCAACCTCCAGGAAGAGACAGGTGGCTTCTGAGTGAAAACAGTACATGTTCTCTTCAGGGAGATCAGCCCCAAAGTTGAGTTCACTCCTTCCTCCTATAAAGCATATTGATATTAACAGTTTTCTTCTGCCTGCATGTGTGTTTTTCAAATTAAATATTCTTAAATCTGTAGAGCTTAAAATATTGTTTCAGACACCCTTCTTTGCTTCTATTTCTATTTCATATAGTCTGCCATAGGTGCACAGTGCTGATAACCAGCTCTGTTTCTCACAAACAGATGCAAACCAATTTAATTTAAACACCTGGCAGAAGTGTAGAAGAACTACAACCAATGACCAGTTCAGAAAGAGGAAGGGATAATTTTCAGGACATGAAATAATGTGTATTTTACAGTGAAGGGCTTATGCTTGCATATATCAAGGTTTGGAGGTTTGGATTATATATATTCAGAAAGTGATATTGAATGCAATCCTGGTCTTGCCAATTTCCAGTGTCAATTTTGCAAATGATCTTAAAGTACTCAGGATCTTCATCTCTAACGTTAAGATTTTGCTCACAAAAGCCTCTGTCTTACTGGTGATAGAAAGCTGGCACACTAAGCACCATCCATATTGGCTTACACAGGCTTTAAGGTTTCAAGTATTACTTCTACTGCAGGTAGAAATCTTTTATTGCTCTGAGTTCTTGCATTCATTTGGAGCACATGACAGAGAGAGTCTGGAGATGAACAGTGCCTGAGGCTTTGCATCTTTCAGGCAATGTTACCTTGTTTAGGGCACGTTTTCCTTCATACTATAGGCTTTAGTTTTGAGTACATGTTCAACCCAAGAAGATACACCTCCACCTCCAAACTAGCTTTCTGTATTTAGAGTGAGCTTTCAGCAGGATAAATAGATTAACTCCATGCAAAAATGCATAAGAAATATAACAAAACCCTGGACCTCAACAGCAGGATATGAAGAATTTAAGCTCCAGAACACTTCCAGGTATTTCATGTCTTAAAGTAATTTTTCAGTAAATCTACATTCCTTTTTCAGTTCTTTGTTTTGGTTTGGTTTGGTTTCTTTGGGTCTGGGGGTTTTTTTGTTGTTTTGTTTTGGGTTTTTTTTCAGGTAGTAATAATTGAAATGAGCCTTCAGGTAGATGCGATAATGCTCTGTAGAAGTTGGCAAATACTGGGCAGGACTCCTCATTAAATCTGTATGCAAGAATTTGAGTAGACCTTTCCTTTGGACTAGATTCATGTGAGTTTCCACTCCATGAATTTCACTTTTATTTATAGGTTCAAATATGTGCAGAAAACTGAAAGCCAAATTGTTGGAACTATTATATTAAGGTGGTTTCATGAAAAAATTATTAGTTTGCATGAGTTTGTTGTGAAGACAAAATTGAAACTGTATTTTAGGATCTGGTCTGAATTTTAAGTTTGCAACAAGATGATGAATTTCGTACAACTTCTGATGCTCTTTTGACCATGAGAGATGGGGTTTAGTCTGGAGAAGATAAGGTTTTAGGGAGACCTTATAGCAGCTTTCCAGTATCTGAACGGGAATGAAAGGTCAGCTGGAGAGGGACTTTTTACAAGGACATTAGTGATAGGATGAGGGCCGATGGTTTTAAACTGAAAGAGGGAAGATTTAGATTAGATATTAGGAAGAAATGCTTGACTGTGAGGGTGATGAGACACTGGAACATGTTGCCAAGGGGAGTTGTGGAAGCCCCATCCCTGGAAGTGTTCAAGGCCAGCTTGGATGGGGCTTGGAGCAACCTGGTCTAGTGGAAGCTGTCCCTGCCTATGGCAGGGGTGTTGGAACTAGATGATCTTTAAAGTTCCTTCCAACCCAATCCTTTTTATTATTCTATAACTTTGCAGCTCTACTACTGATTAAACATGTATATTGAATAAACAAAGGTCTTTATAGCTAAATCCTTTTCAACATGTCTGAATCTTGCAGACACATGGTTTGGTAACATTACTACAAGATCTTGAGCTTTCTAGAATAAAGACATGAAGGTGCTGGAGCACTTCCAAATAAGAGCAATAAAGCAGCTGAAGTATCTAGAGAACAAATCTTATGAGCAGCAGCTGTGGGAATTGGAGTTGTTAAGCTTGGAGAAAAGGAGGCTGAGGGGTACACCTTATCGGTCTTTACAGCCACCTGAAAGGAGGTTGTAGTGAGGTGGGGTTGGTCTCTTCTCCCAGGTAACAAGTGATAGGATGAGATCAAGGTCAAGGTGCACCAAGGGAGGCTTAGATTGGATGTTAGGAAAAATTTCTTCATTTAAAGGATTGTCAGGCACTGGTACAGACTGCCCAGGGAAGTGATGGAGTCACTGTCCTTGGAGGTGTTTAAAAGCTGTGCAGAAGTGGAACTTTGGGACCTGGTTTAGTGGTGGTCTTGGCAGTGTTAGTTTAGGGGTTGGACTTGATGATCTTAAGTGTCTTTTCCAATCTAAATGATTGTATGAGTCTATCTTGTGATTAACGTGCCTATCTTACTGTCATTCTCCATGCAAAATTCCAGTCACCTGCAATGGGAGAGCCATGAGCAGAACTAATGGCAGGATGCATAGAGTCCATTTATAATCCAGTTATTCCAGTTCAGATTATTTAGATACCTACTAAGACTTCTGTACTGATACGAAGATTCTCCAAAATTTCCTTTTAAAAGTCTCACTTTTTCCAAAGTTGAAAAAGAAATGTCCCAAATCAGGAATTCTGAAATGGGCTTATGTAATGATAGTGCAACATCTCCAGTTTAAAGATAAAGAGAGAGAAGAGTATGTTTATGAAAACATCCTTCTCGGTTGTTTCAGCTGTTATAACCTATGTAAATATTTGCAGCAGTTTGGATCTTAGAAATAAATCAGAATTTCATCTGTTAAGTATTGCAAACCTTTCTGTTTACGATAAAAATTTGGCCTTGAGAATTTCATGTATAGGAATTTCAGGAGCTATCTGTAATTACTTCTCCTATTATGTTAGTCTTCTTGGGGCACAGGAACAGAGTACAGGAGAAAACAGACAGCAGTGGCCAGGAGATATATGGAAAAAATAATTTTGTCCAACTCTCAGGTGTGTGTTGACACCACTGGTGAAGCAAAAACTTTGGGGACTTTCTGTGGTGGTGGTGTTATTTACAAAAGGTACACTAGACTTCTAGTAGATTTGTGTTTTGTTTCCTGCAGGCAATATGACAAGTAGGAATTCTGCCATGGTGTCATTCTACAGTTGTTTCCTCACTTTTCAGCCAGAAGCTGGTGCAAGTGGTGCATCCCTCTGCTCTCCAGGAAGTGGTCTATGAAGTTGCCTTGTGAGGGGATTTGGACACTTCAGGAATTCACTGGTGGTAGAGGAATCTTAGTACCTGTTTTAGGCCTTTTCTCCCCCCCCGTTATGTTCAGTCCACCTAGCTGTTTTTTCATCATAGCCACTTCCCACTGAGGGTTTTCTATCTTCCTGGCCCTTTTTCCTTCTCTGCCGAGTCCAAAGGTCCCCAGCCAAGCTACTGCTGGCCAGTTCAAGTTGAAATCTGTTTCTCCCACTACTTCTAATTACTTTTGTTTCTTGTTCCAATTTTCTCTCTTCAGCCTAATTCCCAAGCCCAGCTCTATCTAGTTTATCTCTTTTCTATTTTGGCCTTCAGATGTCTTCAGCATTTATGTTCCTGTTATGCCTGTTATTCCAAGCCAGATACTCTTATTTCCCCCTATCTGACTTCTCAACATCTGTAACTTTTTTTTACTATCGAATCCGTCCCTCTTGCAAACTCTGTATCACCCTCCATCTGCTTATCCAGCTTTTTCTCCAGTCTGTTTTTCACTTTTACTGATGTGCAGTTCTCTTCAATGGTCTGTGGTCTACATTTGCTCCTTTTTCTTTTCTGTTCCCTGTCCTGGTGCCCTTGACAGAGTCTCCCTTCCCTCTACCAGCTTCTGACTTCAGTCACTTTTCAGGCTCATTGCTAGCCTACTGTTCTCCAGCCCTAACACGCATGTACTTACTTGTCTCCTTCACTTTCTGAGCTTACTCGGTACCACAGTCAAGAATTTAGGGAAGACTTGCTACATCTGGGTGTAGCATGCCCTGCAGCACCATAATGTCGAGACTGCAAGAGATGTCCAATGTAACAAATAGACCAAAAAAAAGAAAAAAAAAAAAAAAAAAGAAAAAAAAACAACAACACACACAAAAAAAACCCCAAACACAGACAAACAAAAAAAAAAAACCCAAACCAAAACCAAACAAAAATCAAACACAAAAAAACAACAAAACAAAACAAAAACAAAACAAAACCAAAAAAACAAAACAACAAGAAATAACCAAGATCTGGAGACTTCAGGCAATGCAAGAGCACAGGCATGCAAACCCGAAGAATCCTGAACAGAGTGAAAGCAGTGACTTAAAACTCCTATCTGTCAAATTCATACTTCAAAGGCAGAGTTTCTGGCTTTCCTGAGATGTGTGGATCTTTGTCTTGTGTGTAAAATTACTCCTCCCATAAGCTCTCTTTCCTTCAAATGCAGAAGTGTGTAGCTTTTAAATTTCACCCCAAAAGAAAAAAGTACTGACAGCAGGACTGTCACTCAGTCCTGTTAGAAACATTCCTGCCTTACAATCTTGCAGGAGAGTTAGACTATTTTATTGCTGCACAAATCGTGTAAAAGGGTTCCAGAGAGCATTTTTCTGTAGAGAATACAAGACTTCAGTAAAACATACATTCTCCCTGGAGGACTTCAGCATTTTCTGATTGGTGCCTTTTATGGCATATGTTATGTATCGACACAGATTAAGTTTCCATCCTGTCTGGAACAATGCACGCTCAGGAGGAGAGCTACTGACCTAGCAATAAGTGTGAACAGCTCATGGCAAGCGGTGGAGCAGAGCTCCTGGAGGACGCCTAGCTGAAGGCAGAGCACTCCCTTCAGCTGTGCCATTCTGCCTCTCTCCTCCTCTGTCTCCTCCTCCTCCTTCCCTCTCTCTTTTTTCTTCCCCTCTGTCTTTCACTGTTACACTTTCCCTAGACCCCTTGGCTTTGTTGTGCTGCATGATTGACTAGCAGGAGGGGGACTGGCTACTCGCCGGCTCAAGGAGCGCTTCCCTGCCGCTCACCCCAACCCACCCACCCACGGCTGGGTCAGGAAATGTAAGCAGGGCTGATGGAGGCGGAGAAGCGGGGCTGAAGGTTCGCACCAGCGCTGGATGTGACAGCAGGCAGCCGAGCGCTTCACAGCTTGCACAGTGTCCGACCCCAGGTCCAGCACGGACCCACCATGGAGGGCTGCTGCTGGACAACTGCTGGCACCCTGCTTCTGGCCTCCCTCGTCCTGGTAAATGCCATTTCTTTCCTGCAAATATGTACAGCTTGTAGCTGATATTGTATCTGTGTGCTTATGTGAGGCTGGGTATGTTTTTAATCTTTAAGACTGCAGTTGGAGAGGGTTTTTTTAACAAATAATGTAGACTTTACCCTGCCTCAAATATTGCAGGCTTGGAGACTTGCTGCAGGTAGAACCAAAAAGTTGATGTTGGTATCATTTTTAAAAAATTGGGGAGAAATTACATGTGAATGGTGATTTAACTGCTTGGGATTTAGAGAAGAGCTGTTTCTTCTCTCTTTAAATCAAACTGTATCATGCTGTAATATTCTAGGGGTTTTCCTCCTTCCTAAAAAAAATAGAAAAAATACTTTACAGTTGTGCACATGCAGAGAAACCAGGTACAGTATGTACTGAACGTTTTCCTGCAGCCAGCTTAATGAGCTCTCATTACTACTGTGACTCATTACAGACAAGTTTATACCAACTTTTGGAAGATATGTTATGTGATATCTGGTATACTTCAGGGCAGTAAAGCTGGTCGTTCCTATATGATTTTCTCACATACTTGACCTAATTATCCTGATAGGATGCTCTACAGCTGAGTGCTCTAGCTCTTCTGTTTGATTGATTTGATTAATGTTCCATTCTAATTCATACCTAATTTTAGAAGTATGAGCTACTGTTTGCTATCAGAAAATCTTCAGTAAGAACATTAAGATGCACACACTTTTGATACCGTAGTCACCTTGGCATACATATATGTTTTATTTTCTGAAGATTTGACTGAGTGTAGTCACTCTAATAGCAACAAATCTTAGAGAAATATGTGAATTTTACAGCAGCCTGCATCTTCTTATGTGTATTAAAAAATCAATCATAATAATTGTAAAATAATCTTAACACATGGGGACTTAAACAGTGGGATAACCCTATTTGAAATGCTTATTAAAAATTACTAATTTTTTTTAAAGCTTTTTGGATATAGAATCACTAAATACTAACTAATCACTATAAATAAGAATGCTGTTTGGACTGATTTTAAAGTCTTACTTTCTTTAAAGGTCTATTTTCCATTTTAAATACTGAATTCACAGGAAACACCAGAAAATCAGCATAGATTCTCTTTCGTTTACTAGAATGAGGAGTTTATAACCTGATGATTATAATATATTACAAGCCGATGCTGCAGGAGAAGATTAGGGAAGATCAACAGAAGATAGGGCTCAACAAGACTGTGTAAGAACTGTAGGATTTGGCCCCATGTTAATCTCATATTCGTAATATTTGTACTTCACTTTGCTGCTTGTGAATTAAATTCTCAGTCCCTAATTCATGAAAATAAATAGTACGTTCTGCTGCCAACTATTATGCATTATATTCCATACTATACTAGTTTGTATGACTTGCCCTACTTCATGAGATTTCCCCACCACCTCCCACCAAATCTCTTTGTGAGAACAGTGATGTGAAGCAAGCTTAACTTTCTTTTTTAAATCGGGCCATTCTTCAGCTCTTTCCATACTCAGAAAAACCTCTCGCTTGCTTTCAGCAGGAGATTAGGTAAACATGCAAGAATTTGACTTACAGCTTGGATAGAGATAGAGAGAAGTTGTAGGATACCTTGTTACGTGTTACTACTGCAGTTCACTGCAGCAGGGGTTCACGCAGGGTGTGGCACAGAGCTCATGGACATTTTTGAGAAAAAAAGCTGCATGGAAACAGGCCTGTGACCTGGGTATTAGCCTCATAGATATTAGCCTTTAGTCAAGTAGGTGGAATGAGTTTGAAAACTCTGACAAGCTGCAATCAGATTTGTGTGTTTCAGCTAGTAGCTCTCTAAAACCACTGTCTTGCCCATGCTGAGAAGCCTAACCAGCCTTTAGTCAGTGTGAGCACTAAGAATAGGTAACAAATGCTAACAGGATTAGTCTTAGTAATTTATCACATGTTCCTGTATTTTCAGTAAGGCACTGTAAAGTAGTACCTGAAGTCTTAGTTCGACATCTTTGCCTCAGTAAGGAGGTTGCATAGCCCATGTGCTCATGATGCTTAGAGGATTAGCAAGCCCACAGGCAGTATCAGCAACAACCTCTTCTGTTCCCCTAGCTAGCCAGCAGATAAGTCTTCTTGAGGGCAGACCACCTGGGGTAGTGTAGCTCGAGGTTCTTACCCTTCTTCAGAATAAGTTATACTAATTTGCATTTCAGCAGTGCTTGAGTGAGGTCTGTGGGGATCAGTAATTTATTTGTTAACTGCCCTAGAAATGGCTCCATACTCAGACATCCAGTTTCCCTGGCATAAATGGGAGTTAGGTACTTTGATAGATACTTTTCAGAATCTGAGACAACACTAGATGCATGTCTTGAAAAAAGTAATATCAGACTGAAAGAGAGTTGAATAGATGGTTTCTCTCTTTCAAGACCAAGACCAGGTATTTGGAGAACTTTGTGCATTGCTATGTGAACTTTTGCATGCTAAGGAAATATTAGCACACCACTTCTGAGAGAAACAAAAGAAAGCAGGCAATCTGTTCTGAAAATTTCCCATGCCATTGGTTTAAAAATAAAAGCCTAACACAAGCAAATCACAGTTTTCTAACTCAAAGGAAGTGTGGCCAAAACCATAACCAGCCATCGACATGTGTTCATCTGAACCTGAAGTCTAATCCCTTCATGTCAGAAGGACATTTAATCACATTTACATTTGTTGTTTCCATCTTTTCAGCAGCTTTTCTTAGCTGTCTTTGTTGCTGTTGTGGTACTTACAGAAGTAACACTAGGAACTGTAATAAAGTACATGTGTTTTCCTGTAGGATTTCTTTCTTTTTGTGTGCTAATTTGTACATGGAAAATAGTCAAATACAATAGTCCATTCCTTCCAGGCTTTTTGGCATTGCATTCCCCTATTATCTAACTGAGTCTGTCTTGGATGACCACAAGCACAATTAGCCAGTGGAATGAATATAATGTTTCTTGTTTACATCTGAATGTGCAAAGCTTGACAGTTTTTCCTTTCATGTGTAGATAGGTCTACCTACTGTTCTATGTCTGCTCCTCTGTTTCTGCAATTGTAGCTGTATAGAGAGGGATTTTTCCAGTACAGGCTTCAAAACGTGCATATATATTTTCAAGTCATGTATATGTACAGATTGGCATTTGATCACACCAGTTGGGTAAAGATGTACTGAAATAGATGGTTTAGCTACAGGAAACTAAGATTTATTCATGTAAAGGAGTGCAACATTTGTCACCATTGTGGTTTGTGGCCACTGCTGCTGCACTGCAAATGTCTCATGTCTATAAAACAAAACAATTTATCATGTGAAAGTCTAGATGTGACGAAGTATGTATATTCATTACTTTCTTCCTACTTTACTCTCGAATTTTGGTTTTGGACTTTATTGACCTCTTCTTTCAGATTTTTTTTAAAGTATATTATTTATTTATTCTTTTTTGTCCAAGTGTTAAGGCTCACATGATCTGAAATAAGGTTGTGTGATGGAATTTTTTCTTTTGGGCTTTAGTGAATGGGAGTCAGTACTTAATTTAGGCTGTTGAGCTATTGGTCTGCTTCACCAGCATCAGTAAAGTTAAACATGTTTTGTTTTAATGACTTTTGCTGGAGTCATAGGTCTGGCAAAGAATAATAAAAGAAACTATGAAACTGAACACTGTGGTCAGTCTGAAGATTGGAATATGGTCACCTGTAGTCATGGGACTGTCAGCTGGACAAATTCATGTGCTCAGAATGTTCAAGAGTTAATGTCATGCCTCAGTAGTCCACATGCCCAGACAAATAATTCTTTGGGAGAGGGCTATCAATCTCTACATGACTGAATTTTCACTGAAACAAACAAAAACTGAATCCCTTGTAATTGTGTTGTTAGCAATCCAAACATAACCTCATGGTTTCTGTTACAGTGTTGTCTTGTCAAATCTGCAGACAGCACTGTTGTTTCTGTTGCTTTTCATAGCAATGTGAGAAAAGGCATAGCTGTATGGGCAACAATTTCATGGCAAAAAAAAATGGGAAATTGCAGTCTGTTGCCATGAAACTGTGTGTTCTCTCATATGAGGGAAGAAAGCAGAATACTGATTTCTCTGTGGAAACAATTTAAAAGCTGAAGGTAGTAAAAAAACAGTGAAAACATATCATCAGATGGTGTGGTACCAGGATGGGGAGCAGGAAAAGGAGAAAGAAATTACTTGTTCAGATCAAGCCCAGTACAATTATGAAAGAAGTATTTGCATTTGGTGGACAGTAACTAATCAAAAAGTGACATGAAATGTTGAATTCCATCAGAATATCATACTCTGGTATAAACCACAACTTATTCATAACTGATGTACAAGAATGGCTAACTTCTGCTTCTGGCATGTCCATCTTTCCATATCAGCAGGTGGACAGTAGGCTTGTCTTAACAGATGGCTGACCAGCTTTAGGATATTCAAGGTCTTATCTCCTAGCTCTTAAATGTATGCTCAGGCAAAATAGGGAAAGTAAATGAGAGATATACATTTCAGGGAGCGATGGAAAATGTCTAGGTGCTTAACCCTGTGCAGTGTTGAACACGGGCCAATAATAGTAAATACTTAGTGCAATCTTGTAATTTAGATGTCCTTCTATCTCAAGGAATGTAAAACATTTCATCACTCGTCTGATGTTTGCTATGATGAATGCTAAGACTCACTGTACATGTTACAACCTATTTTTTTAACCAGGCAAAATTTTCCTTTATGCAAAAGGGACAAAGAGAGATGGTTGTCTATTGGGATTATAGGTACTAGAAAGATAGAAAGGTTGGTATCATGGTTTTTAAAATGTCATTCTCAAATCTTTCATTTGTCTTTCAAGACAATTGTATGCAATATCTTATGACTCTGTTGAAGGCTCTCGCACAATTGGATAGGGTCATCAGCCTGTGAAGTCTTCGCTCTTCCTTTTGGAAGCATCAAATACCATTCTCAGGATGCTAAATTTTAATGGAAGTATAATGGTTCCTCAGCTTTGCATTATCTTAGATTTGAGAGGAAGTTTCTCATCTATATAAATGGATTTGCCTCTGTTAACTGAGATAGAGCTATATTGAATTCCAACAGTTTAGACTTTATGCTAAACTCTTTTCATTTAATAACTGTTTTTATTTTGAGCTTTTACATGAGTATTTAGACGTCATGCAGCAGCAATTAAAATACCTCGAAAAGCACTGATCTTTAACATCTTCTTGTGAAACCTGAGTGGTCAATTTATCTTATTTTCAACAGAACTACTTTGCTGGGTGTTGCGGGTCTGTTATAGCCTGAATCTGAGTGTGCACATTGAAGACTGCTGTAGGCTAGGACCTCCTCTCTGCTTCAGTGACATGTTCCATATCAGACATTACTAATTTCAGGTGCATTTCCAGGTTTTTTCTTTTTTCCCTTCATTTAAGTAAAATGATTTGAATTTAATTTCACATATAAACATTTTTTTTTTTCTTTTTGCTTCCAGAACCCAGCTTTTTCTAATTTCTTATGAAAGTGGCTAAAGTTGTGGTGAAACTGGAAGGCAATATATGGACAGGTGATGAGGGGTGGTTGTGGGGGCGCAATGAGATTTAATCTGGTTTCAAGGCAAGCATATGTAGAAATCTTAATAGTTTTGCCACCTGTGAATTATTTGGACACCGCTTATAAGGAGCGGTGAAGAACTTCCTTCTTCTAGTTGCATAGAGAAATAAGTGGTATGTTCATCGATTCTACAGTATATTCATTTTCACATGATTTTCATTTCCATCTTTACTGCCATTTTGGCATTTCTTCCAAAGTTTCAACCCTTTGGCAGTTGCCCTGGGATTTCTACCTTTCAGGGACTTCTTGTAGAGAAGTTCAGCAGAGAGGGTGTCAGGGCGGAGGGAGGGGGGTGTGCGATAATGTAAGACATCCTGAAATAAATTCCAAGAGTGCTCAAGAAATGAGACAGGAAATTATATGCAACTTATAATAAATTCAAACTGTCCCATAAAATAAATATAACTCATTTTGTTTCCATATGAATGTACTGTAGGGGTGTCAAATTTCCCCATCTAGCTTTGTTCGATATAATCTCAGCCCCTGTTTGAAGTTTGCTAGTGTATTGTTCTGATCCTGTGCTATATCAACAGACCCAGAAATGAAAGGGAATAAAGGAAGCAGTAAGATCTCCTACCGTTCTGGTGCTGGCATCAGATTGGTGGATTATTTATTTATTTACTTCCTTACTGGCTTATTTAAATCCCTGTATTTCTTTCAACCTGGACTGTTAAAAGCATCTGGTTTTGAGGGCAAAAATAACTGCCCTTAACAAGCCCAGGGCTGTCTTTTCTTTTTTCAGTTTGGTATCTGGATGGATTATGATTGTATATGTGTTTTGGACATGACATTTTCATAACTCCTGAAACTTTTTAAAAAAGTGAGTAGGGGATTTTTGAGTTGCTGTGGTATCGCCAATATGTTTCTTAAAGGTCTACCCGGACCATTGTTTTAAACATGAAAGATATGAATTAGCTGAAGGGGGAGTGAAGTAATTCAACAGAAATCTCTGAAACCAAAAGAATTGAGCTGCCATAGCTTGGGCTGTAAGACTCTACTAAACTCTGGCAGTTTTTAATTTCTGATGGGATCAGCCACTGATCAGTGCTGGTGAGCACCAGGGCAAGGGGGAGTGAGTTATCACATCCTACCAGAGTTGAAGGCTGCATACCCTTTCTATGCAGCATCCTGGCTCCAAAATATGGATATGTCTTTTATTTGGTTGGAGCAATGGAAATATAAATATTTTCACCATGTGTGATATTAGAGCATGAAAGTAGCAGCAGCTTATATCCTGACAGTGTTTAGGTCCTTTCATCTTTGTAATTTGATGTAAAATAATTAAAATAAAATCTGGTACACCTAGAAAACTCCACCACCTTGGTACTGCAAACTCTCAACAATTGGGTGTATTTTGCTTTCAAGAAACGCATATATTAATTTGAGATCAATTATTTTGTGATTAAACAGGAATAAATATTTTAGATAAACCCTGAGGTGTATAGTTCATTCCTAAGGGTCCCACCAGCATTCTTTTTCCTGTCCTCCTTCCCTTTATTTTTTTTTGTTCCATGGGATCTTGAGCTTTCTCCATTTTTTTTTTCTTGCTTTACTTCTACCTCTTCTCTTCCTTCCCTTTTCTTCCTTCCTCCTTCCTCCCTCCCTCCCTTTCTCTCTTCCTCTCTTTCTCTCTCTTTCTCCCCTATATTTTTATGTAAATATTACCCTTTCAGTTTTCCTGCTTCCACTGAGGTTTAATGTTTCAACCCTTTATGCAGCCCCTTGTTGTTAAAATAAACACATACAAAGCTCCATGAGGTAACTGAGGAAGATGGCAGACCATCAGAAGAACAGAAAGCTTGATTTATTTTGAATAAACCTCATGATGGCAAATGTTTATCTGAAATTACACAAATCTTGGAGAGCTCTCCTCCCTTCTCTGAAATGTGTCCTGACCAGAGAGAACCATCTTCCTGTTGCAACCTCTGGCACCTAGTCTCAATGCTGTGAACTACTCCAGAGGTGGCTGACCCATCCTAGGGATGATCAGCCTGTTAAAAGCAATGCTGATGTGACAATGTCTCCTAGCACAGACTTTCAGAACCGGAGGTTCTAAATCCAATCCCATGGGCTTTGGTGCATAGAAGAGAACTTATTGTTGGATGTTGTGACCTGTGCAGAGATTTAGGCTGCGTGAATATCTGAAGCTTTAAGGTCAGTTTACTAAAGCAAGGGAAAATAGCTACTATATATTTTTTCAGTGTATTGCCCTGTCTGTTTGGGGGAGACAGTGGTTAACCTATGGAGCTGGGAGTGTTAGCTGGACGTTGGCCATTTTTTCTTGAAGCTGGCAAACACAGCCCAGCCAACACACAGCTTTCTCTTCTCTACACTTACGGAACACTTGGCATGCAACAGGCCTTGTCATGGACAACAATTTTAATTTTTCTCTCTTTTAGTTTCTGTGTGCCTCTATGGGCTCTTCCCCCACCCACAGTTCTTGCTACGTGGAAGGCAATCATGAAGTTTCCAAGTGCAAGATGCACTTTTGAACCCATGCTCTTGGGTGGGTTCCGAATTCTGGAAAGTGATTTCACCCATCCTGCATCTGAACCAGTCCTAACCTCGAAAACCCTTCTGAGTCAATTAGGCGACAAGTCTGAGGCTGAGCCAGCTTGGACCTGCTCTGTATTGGATCACCCATGCCTGGTGTTTACACCAGCACGGCAGGATTTAAATACAACAGGGAGTTGTAACTTGGGTCTGTGAGAGCAAGAAAGAAAGCTCTTGTATTCACATTGCTCTGCTGGTGTATATTTTCATATGTGTAAGTGGAGTGAGAGATAGGACTGATCTGAGTTTTATAAGGCACTGTTATAAAAAGTTATAGGGAGCGCAGCGTGCAGTGTGTTGAAGTGATATGGTGTCAGCTCCATCCTCTGCCAGCAGCCCTCCCCCAGCTGGCTGCTGCCCTTTTAGGAGAATAAATGAGCTCACGTTTGGCACGTTTCTCCTGGGATACAACTTCCAGTCCAGGTTTGGGAATGGATGTTTAGCTCCTAAAGTCCTGAGATGGCTGTTTATCTTTTCTTCCTGATTTTGTTGTAGAATAGAAGCTTTGTACACCCTATTGTAAATTTTAAAGGGCTGCATGTATACAGCTATAGGGCTTGCTTCAGGGCAGGAAGAATCCCATGGGGCTATGGGGACAGCACTGACAATGTTTTATCCTGCAGAGAGCCATTGATCTGCGGAGTTCATGACTGTCATAGTGTGCAAAGGTGTACAACACTATATGCATTCTGTTTTAATGGATGACAGAGTTCAGTGTGGCACTTTCTCCTTAATACTTGTGCAATAATCATATTCAATTATGTACGACTGTGAAGAGAAGAGGAGTTATTTCCCCCTCGACGAACCTTTGTTTTCCTGTCCAAAAGGAAAAGTTGCCATAATTTCCCTTTTTTTGTTCCCTTGGTAATGAGCCTACCTTGCATGACTATGATAATACGAGTACAAGAAGACAAAAAAAGGAACACAGCGCTGAAGAGGACTACCACAGCAAATTTCTACTTATGTTCCTGGGAGCTGAACTAGCTGTATGTCTATCAAGTGTCTTGCTACAGGGTAAAGGAAAATTGTCCACCCATTGCTCTTCCCCTTGTCTGTGTTCACAGCAGCAGGATAAGCATAGAAAAACAGCAAGAGGATCCCAGTGAGATTTCCTCTTGTCTCCTTCTCATCAAGGTGTCTTCCCATGTTTTTTCCAGGTAAACGATGATTTTGATCCTGAAGAAAGAGTGAATTAAAAACTACCCAGAAGGAGATTTGGACTTTTTTCTTTATTCCTTTTTAAGAGGCTGAAATGAAAAAATAAATCCTGGCCTGTTTATCTGTGTTAGTGAAGTCTGAGCATGAAGCGATTACCCAAAGTACAGTATATACCCTCACACATGTGTGCTCCTGTGCCAGTGCCTTCTGTGGGGCATGGAGTCACTCAGATCAAGGGTTCCTTGTGCCAGGGGTTTTCCACAGGAAATACTTTCTTGATCCCCTTGCAGGCCTTTTGCCATTCTTGCAAGTGCAAAGGAGGCAAAAATTCCTCAGTTAATTTCCAGGACTGTGGAAGCCTGGGGCAGGTGGGCATTTTCTCTCTTCATCTTCTTTTAACTTCTGTGAGAGTAGAACTCCTATTACTTTGGTAAGAATGCCAGGTAGACAGGTTTTTCTGGCTTGTGTGGTCCTTCTGGAGGGTAGCCAGGTGGCAGGTCTAATGGCTGAAGTCCTCGTTTCATCTTTACATGGGATACAGTCAAGATAATGGGAAGACAAGCTATTTACAACACCAGCTGAACATTGTTCTTCCATCCTGACCCTGAAGCAGACCCTTTGGGAAAAGAAATAAGTCAATGTTCATTCCTATTAAATCCTTGAATATATTGCTAAAGCTGGCTAGGGGGACCTCTGCTTTCATTAGATGCATGGAATCTGCTTGAAACTGGAGAATAACTATTGTCATGTGGAATCCTACTGCTTCCAGGGAATTATGCTCCTCACAAACATAAGGCTTAGTTTAGTAAGCCTTATGCTTATTAAATTTACATCTCTTTGGTATGGTACAATTATTCTGGAAGTGCGGATGTGCTTTAGTCATACAGTACTGTTTAAAATGATGTGCAAATCTTTGCCTAGGTACATTAAACATGATTTTTATGCATTGCAAACTGGATGTATCAGGATATTTTACTTATGATGTTTCCAAGATAATTGCTCTGAAAAGTTTCAACAGCTAGTCAGGAATGTCTTGCATGTTAACAATTTGTTTGACAATAATTACCAATATTAATTCAACTGGCTATGATTTTGTTCTGCCTAGTCTTCCTTCAAAAGCCAGAGATTTCCAAGTAGTTTCCCATCTGAGCTGTAATCCAGCTGTTACATTGGATGGGACACAACAAAGGTACACAATATTGTGCAAATGAATCTTATAAACAAGATATTTACGTTGGTTGAAGTTTTGAAATACATGTTTCCTAAAATGAGATGAAGTCACCAGTCTTGACTCCTGATGATACACCAAGATAAATGCTGAGAGCAGTTTCTTCCATGTTCACTACAGACAGCATTTCAGTACTGTGTGATGTATATATTGGACCTCAGCGACAAACAGACATCAAAGGATGACCAAGGATTACTCAGTGGGAGAATGTATGGCTTGGCAAAAATTCATATAGGGATGCGCTTGGACGTAGCTGGAAAAGGCAGAAAGATCATAGATAACTGGGAAAAACACTGTTTTTCTGTCCATAATATCATTTTCACAGTAGCAAAAGACAAGTTTAGGCAATGGCCTCAGAGGAGCCTTGCATATTGTCACTGACAGTTCATCATACCCCTAAACAGTGGGGATATGATAAGAACCAGATGATTTAAATTTCTTAACCAAACCCAGCGGTGCATATCATGTGGGAAATAACTGTGGCTTAAAGTCTGTATCAGTGCCTTAGTCCAGCAAGTGGTTAACTGCATTTTTCACTATGTATATTGCTGCTTAATCTAGGGAACACACTGGGTGCTTGGAAAATATGACTTTAGCAGTGTTTTACTGAATGAGGAGGAAGACTGGAACCCTCAGAAACTGTGTAGCAATTGAACAATGCGATCAGTGATTTATAGGCACTTTTTTCTGTGTGACACTGAAAATAGCTGGATTCTGTAGGGATAGAGCAGTTCCAAAAAAAATTTAAATTCAATTCCAGTTTGCAACTAAGATTTATTTTCTTAAGGCTGAACTCCTTTCATAGATCTCAGGATATGAAAAGAGGTCTTGCTACTTTTCTTGTTTCTCCCTCTGTGCACCGAGACACACGTGTACACACATGCTTTTAGAAGAAACATGGTTCTCTCATCAGGGACACAGCTCCTGGATGGCCAGGCAGCTGTTGTGATTTAAAGATGTGTGACATTTGTTGTGCTTTTCACATACTATTCTAGATAGCTGAAATTATTTCCGTGTACTGTGTGTTAGAGTTGGTAGGAAAGATCTGTTATTCATCTCATTCTATGAATATAACATGAATGCCTGACAACTCTTTAATTAATTCAGAAATTACTGTTAAACACTGAAGCTGGATATTTTTTTAAGAAAAAAATTAGATACCTAGCTCTCTTTGTCTTACTTGATTATGTCAGGTAAGTATGGTTTATAAGTCCTTGGTTCAGCTTGTAGTTTAAAGCCTTTTTCTTTTACTTTTAGAAGCATCTTCACCTGAATGCCCTATCCACTAATAGTGATTTAATTTTGTACACATGATCCTTCTTACTTTGTTGTTTTAAAGCACAAGGCTTTCCTTCTTTTTCTTGTTAGAAAACTCTTGGAGTCCTCATGCCCATTTCTTCTGGAGCTGCTCTGTTGGGTGGTAACCCCAAGATCACCCTCAGGTTAAGTGTGTATTAGGGTAATGAGGGATAAAGAGCAAGCTTATTTAGATTACTGCTAGCAGACTTACTTGTTTTGTGTAGGTCATTAATAAGAAAATTTCTTGCAGGTGACATTTCTGCCATTGATGCCATAGGTGTCAGGACATCGTTAGTTTTGTGTGGACAAAGCAGTGGGTGTTTCCTGGGAAGCTCAGGATGAGAACCACGTAGAATGGACAGAAGGGGGAGGGAAGCTCTTCTGATACCAGCAGCAGGACATAGTAAGCCTTGATGACTGTATTACGCTTCTTCGGCATAGGCTTGCCTATTAAGAAGCACCAACCTGGGGCACTTCTGGCCAAGATAAAAGACTTTTTCTGAGTAAGTTACTTAAAGGAAGTTTTAAGTGATGGCTTCTTTACTGCATGCAGCTTTAAAGGCATGTATGCCCTTTTCTGCTCTTTTTTCCCCCTCCTTTTTTTTGTTTTCCTCCTTTTTTTGTTTCTCCCATTTTGGTTTTTTTTTTCCCCATTTGCAGTTGGCAGGAACTTTAGGGCTTTAACAGAGTACTGTTGGAGTTCTTGTACTGCAGAACACTGTAATGTTCTTGACTGTCATCAAGAATATTTTAATATAGGATCTTCAGTTTAGTTTACTTTGTTAGATGATTATTTAGTAGTATAAGCTACTTTTGAAAAATCTCTTGAACTGTAGCTGTCATTACATATCCTTTGAAGTTGCAATACTGCTGCAATAGACAATATTCAGATTTAAAATGGCTTTTTAGTCATTGCTAGAATTTCAAGCTCAGTCTTAACTGTGTGGTTCACAGGAGGGGAAACCACTCTACTTTTTTAACATTAAACATGGATGGAGTTGAAATGAATTATGTTTATTCCACTTGTTAAAAGAAAACTTGGAGCCTGTTCCAGCTTGAGATCACATGCTTTCTGGGAATATATAGGTCTTATAATAAATCTTGGAATGCAAATAACAGGCACATGGCTCTCCTCTGGGTGGGAGTACAATTTATTTCAGAAAAATTTGGACCTTCAGAATGTCTAGCTGTGCTGATGCTTACATTTTGTGATGAGGTAAGAGTACTTGATTCATATGACTTTACTTTGCAAACCTTTTTAATTATATCTTTGGACTTTCAAGGAGTAGTGAATTATCAGGACAAGCACCCGTTTGCAGTTTGAAAATATTTGATTCCTTGTAAACTAAAAGCACAGACACTCGTTTTCTTTTTTGCAGGCTAAAAGAGTAAACACACATTTTCATTTTATAAAAAACACTCTTCAGAAAGCAGTCAGCTTAAATAACCTCAGTAAATTGGCATGTCACTCCTCTTATCTCACATGTAAATGTTAATGGGATTGTATCTATAGGATGGCTCACATCTGGCCATAGTCAGAATTTGATCACCGATGTTACTTTAATTTTTCCATTTAGTACTGCCATTACTGTGTTGAAAAGAAATCCTTTTGCATTTTAATAAAGGTAAGATAAACTAAGTGTGTAAAATAACTGTTATACTCTCATTAAGTAAATCCAGTATCATGTCTCACAGACTAATTTACCTTTTTTTCCCCATCAGTATATTCAATACAAAATTACATCAAACTAAATGTTACAGCATCAAAAAGCTGATTCAATTACCCATCTAAATTATCTTCGAAAAGCCATTCTGCAGAATGAAGTGCTACATGTCTTTAAAATGCCTTTACAAACTGCACTATTAAGGAAATTGAAAATGGAGGTTGGCCACACCCTAGAATAAACCTTTTATTTGGTTTAGCTGGCAACCTCCACTTGGCAAAAGTGCTTAAGACAGGGTAGCTGGATCAGAGTGAAGGTGCTTCAGCAGACCTGTTTTAAGAAAGCTTGCCTGCTGCCTGCTTGGTATAGCTTCCATTTCATTCAGAAGAGTTATATGATTATTTAAAAAAAAAAAGTTTGATCCCTTTTTCAGCCTAACTTTTAAGTCCTGTTACTGGACCCCTTTAATTTGATGGGCTTTTCATTTTAACACAGGATGCTTTGGACCAGATCCTAAAGGTCTTTCAAGAAGATTGGTCTTCTTTGTGTCAGAAGGCCAAACAGATTAAACTCTACTTAAGTGTCATTTGTTTGTTTACTTTTTAAAATACTCATGCCCTTGAAGGGTCTGTGAGCAGCAGCAAGAGGATTGCAGCAGGCAACTATTGTGAAATGGTAGGGAGCTGTGGCTGGGTGGACAGCCTGGTGCGTTGTTCTGTCTTGGCCCTGCACCTGACCCTTGCTACTCACTGAGCTCTTCCTTTCAGAAGAAATAACCTTATTTGGTGTGTTTGCAGAGAGGAAAATCCTTTCTTTTTTAACCCATTCTACCCAAACGACCGACTTGTTCTTCCATATCAGGTTTGGACTGTACCTTGGTAAAAGCAGTCATGGAAAGAGAGGGAAAGAAGAGAAAATGGCTGGACACAATTTTTTTTTTTCCCCTTTAAACAATATGTGTATTGCAGTTTGCCAATTTGGCATACGGTCTGAGCTCACTTAACATGGCCAGCTTTCATTTAGTTACCACCAATTTGTTGTGTCAGTGTATCTCAGAGTAGTGTCATGCTTTTGGAAGGAATATAACAATACAAAGACACTATCAACCTGAGTAAGCTAAGTATTGATCTATGAGCTAATGACTCACATCAGGGCAAGAAGACTCCCTCGAGATCATGGGAACAACACAGGAAATCTTTTCACCCTTCAGATGCATGGAGCTAGTGACTGTCAGAAGGTGTGAATGCGTACAACAAACAGATTAGGGGCTTTCTGTATTCAGGAGGAAAGAGTTCAATGCAAGCCTTATTACTGAGCTGACTATAGAGACAGATAATAAATCTTATGCCTGGCTGTTTATTCAGCATCACAGGTGACAGTAGTGGGTGAACTGTAACCCCTTTGCAGAATTTTGTAGGACTAAATGGTTTCTATATTGGAAAATTCTATCATGATTAATGATTAGCACAGACAGCATATTCCTGGCCTCTTAAGTATACTGAGTAGTTAACCTCTTACCTCGATAAATCCCCATTAGCACACATTTCATATCCTAGCATGCCAGACCTAGTTCTTTGCTCTACAGTCACAGGCTGGTCAGTTTAGGATCTGGGTTATGTGTGAAAAATTCAGTATCTCCCTTAAACAGATGTATATTGAAACTTTTCACAGCCCTAAACCATCGCAATATTTTTTTTCCTGTGAATAACAATATTCAGAACTGGTTTCATCAGGTTTCAGATTTAATGACAGAACTTTACACAGCTTCACTGAAGATAAAATTGTTTCAGTGTTGAGCTATCTCTGTGTCTCAAATAATCCCTCAGAGTTGAAAACTAAAGTTGATTCCTCTAACACTGGCTAGCAATGATGCTTGCTGATGATTCTCTGTTGAAGGTGTATCATTGAAGTCTCCCTCACATAGTTGTCTTGCCTTCTCATTTATTCCAAATTCAGTAACAATTAGCTGTTCACCAGGTGTTGACCCAAAGCACAAGCCAAGATTTGAAGGAGACTGCTGCCTGGTCACCATCAGACATAGGCATTTTCCATGCACCTTTGCATGCTTCTGTAGGTTATTCTTCCAGCAAAACCACATCACCCATGAGGGACAATATATATCTAAATGCTTAAATTATTTGTGTTCCTAGACATCTATGTTTCTGAGGTGTATTTGCAGAAAGGAAAATGAAAAGCTAGATAAATGCATAACTCTGTTATTTCAGGCAGGTACTGCTCTACATTTGTGAGTTAATCCTGGAAGAGTTGAGTATTTCTGAGTCTATCAAGTGCTGCTTCTTTATGAAGTTGTTTGTGCCCAAACAGTGACATTAACAATAGCACTGCCTGGGTCAGTGCCTGTTATTGCAGAAATCCAGCTCTTCAGGCTGTGTGCACTTTCTTTTTGAAGTTAAAAAATAGTAGGGATAAAACTGTTAGGGAACCTTTGTCCAGAAAGTTTTATAGGAGATCTTTGGTTAGAGAAGAAGCAATGATAGTTGCAGTTCCTTACAGTGAGTGCACAGAAGTCATTACATTGGATGTCTTTGAATTATATTGATTCCCTTTGTTGTAATTCCTTTTTTCCAAGAGCATCTTGGAAAGCACTTTTTAGTATGCCCTTTCATAGGTTTAACACAGCAATCAAAAATTCAAAGCAAAATTTCTGATATGTATGATACTCCACCTCTTCTTTTGAATCAGAAAAAAATCCAAACAACCTGCCTCACTGTTGTCTCTTTTATAGTAGCCATCACCAGTCCCAAAGTGAGACAGAGTACAACACTCAAAGGAAAAAAAGCAAGTTCATACAGCAACCCTCACTGCAAGAACTGGCTGCCAATCAGTAGGACTGTCAGAGAGTAAGAGATTTATTCAGTGCTTTCAATGACCACCATGATACCCTGTAAAGAGACAGGTTAAGCTAGCAACAATATTTTTTTGTCCTTTAAATGATTTTTCCTGATTTTTTGTTCCTTCTCTCTGTCCTCAGAGCTCCAGAACAGCTCGCTCAGAGGAAGACCGAGACTCACTGTGGGATGCCTGGGGCTCGTGGAGCGAATGTTCACGCACTTGTGGAGGTGGGGCTTCGTATTCACTGAGACGCTGCCTGAGCAGCAAGTAAGTCGGTGAACAATTTTTACTTTACTGATGGGAGAACTCAACCTACTCATATGTGTCAGACCATAAGAAGTAATCAGTAGATGTCTTGAACTACACTGAGATTTCCAACCCAGTGTCATGAAATTATAGTGGTATGTTTTCTCATTCAGGCAAGCAGCCAACAGATTTGGTAGGGTAACACTTTTTTTAAATGTTAGTGAGAACCTATGGAGATACAAAAGTTACCTGAGCAGCTTGCAAGGCTGCCAGCTACTGAAAAGTGAAACCTCCCTATACTTTCACCATTTAAGTCGTAAGACTTTTCACACAATTGCACCAGACTGCAGTTAATTCAGTAGGTTTAACGCCCCACAGTCTCAGCCACGCTGAGACTATGAAAGCATCCTATCAGCCCAACATGTCATCCTGAGCTGTATAAGAGAGAGTGATAATTCTGCTGAGGATAGATTACAAATTAAATTTCAAGTAGGAAGTCTTCCATACTAGCAAACCATTCCCAGCAAGCAGAAGTAGGATGGCCCAGTGCAAAGTTGAAGTCCGGGTACCCAGTCAGACATCTGAGGTTTTATTACTCCCCAGTCACTAGCTTGCAAGGGAACATGGACAAGTCATTTGATGTACTTTCCACTCTATAGTATATGAAAGTTTTAGCTGCAAAATATTTCTGGCAAATATTATTTCTATCTACTGTAGGAAAAAGTTTACCAGCAGTAAACCTGGTGTATGTGATAAATATGAATGGCTTCTAATAAAGGATATAAAAGAAAACTCCAGACCCAAACTTCGTGCCTTACTGCCATGTCTGATACCTCATAGGTTGTATTACAAAAAATGTAATACAATTTTCCATCCTGCATATGTTTCTTTCGTATTTTCTTTCATGTGTTTATGAAACTGATGTTAAAACAGACTGCAACAATACACTCTAAATTGTTTCCTACGTATGGCATTTTAATACATTGTGTTATTTAGTGAAGACAAGAAACAGCATAATGCATTGAACCGCAAGATCAGAATTGTGTATTTCAGCTTTATCTGTGGACAGTTTGGTTTTCTAGTTCCAGCAGTTATTGAGTTGAGAGTGTGCAAAATTCTGCTGGAAGGAGAAAAGATAGGCAAAGGCATCTACTGAAACCAGTGGAAAGACAGTACTTTTCTATTCCATTTCCATGGGAAAAAAAAATGGAATAATTTGGTTTTTAAACATGATTCTAAATTCTCATCTCTTGTTAGTGGTTCTGCAAACACCTTGAAATTGGGAATTGCAGACAATGGAACCTGGTTTCAGTGACAGGGTATCCTTCTCAGATTTAGGAAAATATGTGATCTTCTATATAATGTAAATATGAATCCAGGCATATCAGGAGACCTGGGGAATCTATGTAATGCAAGGGCTTGCTTGCTGACTACACTCTTGCTTCCTCACTGACACTGCCTCAGTAGTTTCCAGAGGGAAAAAGAGTTCCATGACAGTAGTGCTAGTAGTCATAGTCATAGGGGGTTGGACTAGATGATCTTTCGAGGTCCCTTCCAACCCCTTAGATTCTGTGATTCTGTTATAGCACTTTGTAATATATAAGTACAAACCACTCCTCCTGGGCAGGCTCTTTCTATCTGCTTCTCTAATTCTTGTGCTATTCTGGATGTCCCTGAAGCTACCACAGTGAGACAGGGAATAAACGCATAAATCACACAGTACTGTTTTTTCATACAATACTTTAGTACTGTCCCATCAGTACATAAGCACTGCTTCCTGCCTTAAGAAATTCACTGCAAACTTTGGCCTATTCAAACATGGAAGCCCCTGCTTCCAGAACAGGATACAGGGGGTTAATTGGTGCACAACTTTTGCTAGCCAGTAGCAATAAATCATAAATAGTAAAATTTGATCTGGAATTAGCATGGTATCAAATATGTGATAGTTTTTCCTTTTTCCTGGTCTGTGTACAACTGGTAATGAAATAAAGAGTTTAAAAGATTATTTTTTGTGCAAGGCAAGCATTTTAAGTCACTAAGAAAAAGGCAGAGTGGGAGCAGGGGAAAGAAACTCATCCAGACTTTGAAGGTTTGGAAATAAGCCTGTGCACATGAGTATTTAAAATCTGTCAAGGCTAGAACAGAATGTCTACCTCTCTGGGACAATTTCTTGGTTGGTACAGTTTATCTCATGTGTTTGCTGTGTATATTTTCATGGCAGCATGAAGGAAGAGACTAGATAATTTTGGCAAAAGAAAACTGGCAACACATTTGTATGTTTTGGAACAAATTAATCCTAAATATTTCTCAACCTAGAAGGAATGTTCATAATGCTTTATGTCTTTTAGTTCTGTATGAGGTGACTTTCAGAGCATTAAGTGAAAAGAGAGAGCCCAGTGCATCTGCTTTGAAGAAATGCAAAAACTATTTGCCCATTCCTAAACATCATTAATATATGCAGCTAAATAAAGGAAACCAGTTTTCTTTCCAGCTTTTTCTTGCCAAAGTTATGTTAGTGCTTGTGTTGTTTGTTTTGGGAACATGTTTTGTGTTAGGCCTTTGCAGCTGTGATGAAAGAATGGAAAGTGTTAGTGAGAAATTCTATTTTCTGGTGTTTTAGATGGCAAATATTTCAGGGTAGGGGCTGTTTAACAACCTATTTCATTAGAACAACTGGTCCTGATTATGCTGAGGATATTTAGTATGATAGTGATATAAATAAATATGCCAGTCACGCAAGCAGACAGGAGTTGTCAGCCCAAGTCAACTACGCATCCTGCTATTCTGTGCTCGCACTGAGCAGCACTGGGTGACTCCAGTGGCAGAATAAGCCCCAGGAAAACAATACTTTTATAATTAGTAGTTAAAGACTGGGCTAAACATAAAAACATGGCACTTTTCAAGCTCATTTTTGGCATTAACTTTTTATAACTTCAGATTTTCTTGTTATTTGCACAAAAGGATGTTAGTTGTTTGCCTCAACTCACTTGAAAGTGAACCTCACAGCCTAAGTACAAATTGGGTGAAGAAGTATTTATTTTTATCATTCTGGGGTGGATTGCCCTCAAGGCTCAGGGAAGAGAAACTCCTCAACATCTCCTCTCCATCCTGAACTGTCACGCAGCACTTCTAGTCAAAATCTGTAGAGAGGACAACCATAGACCATACCAGTTTTTCTTGAGGGTCAAACTAGTAACACTTCTGCTTCTACAAAGAGCCAAGTTTAGCTAATGAATATGATTAATATCCAAAACTAATTGGGTATTAGTACTAGCTATTGGATACTTTGTCTACAAGGATGTTGGAAATACATAGGCAGAGCAGGTGGCAAGACACTGCATTAATGTCTTTGCTCGCCTCCTTGCAATCTGGCCGTTATTTTTTCTGTCTGTCTACTGCACAGCACAGCTGGAGTTTGTCATCCAGCAGAGTGATTAAGAATATTCACATATCTTCAATCCAGGTATTGCTAAGTGTGCCTGTTGGTACAAGCAAATTCAGAGTAATAAAGGGCTGAATGTTCTTTAGATATATTAAATTTATGTGCATTTATTTAATTTTCTTGGAATAAATTTTGAAACTGTACAAGAAATTATAAATTCTCTTATGTTAAGTTCACCTATCCTGGTCCTAAAAATATTCTGTATGTTCTGGGATTGCACTTAGATATTCATAACTACTGCAGCAATATCAATGGTGTTCTACTGTTTCTAAGCTTGCCAGGAAGATAATTGTGATTTTTTTTTTTTTTTCTGTCATCTTCCAAATTCATCATCACTCTTTATTATAGTAAGGTTGTAGGTAGCAGAACAGCTGGATGTTCTAGAGTTTTGGGAATTATTTTAGCACATAATAGAAAATTAGTCTCTTTCTTCAGTCTGCTTAGCAACCCTACCTGTTACTGTTGCTGCTGTTTCCATCTAAAGTGTGCAGCAGGGAACAGTTTGTGTGAGTGTATACCAGAGTACTAAGCTGGTTACGGAGTCATGGATACTGAATCTGGGTTTAAGGGGTCAAAATTTGAAATCATCTTACATCTGGGATGTAAAATGTAAACTACTGAATAGAATGGAGCTTTTCCACCTTTAGATGAGGAATGTATGTTTAGTAACAGAAGAAAGTCAACATTGACATCTTCCTGACTAGTTTCCTTCAGAAATAAAAGTGGCAGAGACCAAAACAAAACAAAAAACTAACAAACAAACAAGAACACACATGAGAGTCACAGTCTCAGCTTTGTTTAGATGCTTCATACTGGCCCTGTTACTTGCTGGAATATATTTTTTCCCCTTTTCAAATACCTCCCTTCAGCTGATGGCTGCCTTTTGTAATGCAAGGGAATCACCAGAATCAAACACCCTTTCCACCAGCTCTGCTTGTTAAATTATTTGGAGCAATTCACTAATTGCGTTCTGCAGGATGAAGAAAGATCTGCATAAATGACATTCAGTTTTAATCAAGTTTGTTTCGGTTGATCAGTAATATAGCCACAGAGATAACTTTAGAGGTTGGGTCTAATAAACTAGCTAGATTAGCTAAAATTAGGTACATTTTATGCTATGTGACATTCTTCATAAGACAGAAGATGCCCAAAATAAATTTTATCTATATCGTTAAGGAGTAGTATTTTCCCGATCACACAGATTATCAGTACACAAACCAAGCATCAGATGATTTGGTGCGTATGAGATGATGGAATAGATGTGTGTTACTCATGTTAGTTAGTGGTTAAATAATAGAATAAGAACCTTTTACAACAACACTGACTAGCACTGAAAAGGTGATACATCAAATACTATGTATTTTTAAAATACCGTTTAAAGTTTCAGCCATATATCCCTTTGATACCAAAACATTGTCTACAGTTGTGTTGCTGAATTTAGAATTTAGTCCAAGTGTGTGGCTGTGGCTCCTAGTTTCAGGCTTCGGCCACAGACTCATCTGTCTGAGGGGCTTAGATTGCAAAAGAATCTGAAGTTTTTCACATCTAACATTGATAAAATGTCCTTTAATCTTTCCTTAAACTTTCTTAGTGAAACTTAAAATGGAACAGTTATTCCAGTTTTTGGGTTGTTTCTTTATCAGATAGAAGCTAACATAAATTACTGCAAGTGTTGTGTATTATTATACATGCAGTCTACTCTAATCCTGGCACTGTTAAATAAGACAAATTCTGTCACTTTGTGAAATGTTCCTATGCTGATGGGAATTGTAATTTTAAAAACTGTGGCTTTTTAATGACTTCTAGAATAAGCCCTTTGCTGTCTGTAGATTAAAGAGCAAAATATTTTTGCACAAATGCTGTCATAATTACGGATTACAATTGGGATGCCAGTTATTTCAGAGGATGGTTCCCATTACCCTGATCAAAACTATAGCTGTAAACTACTTTAGTGTGTTAGTTCTTGAAAATGACCTCCGGGAAATCTCAATAGCTGGGCTGTTTTCTGCTTCAGTTGATAACTGTAGCTGGTTTACTCAATAAAGGACATCCTCCATCCATAGGGTGATCTGAAATACTTGGAAGTAATTTTGAAAACATTTAGCTTGCAGATGTGTCTGGTTAAAGCCTATTTTTTAAAGGAAATTTTTATTCTATTTACTGTGGGATTAGTTAAATCTGTAATCATGAGAACATTTCCTGCTTTCATTTGATAGAGAAGCATTTCCATTTTTTTGAGAAAGATTACAGTTATAATTCTTCCTAATGGCAGAAGCAGCAAGTGACAATCTTACATTTAAATCAGCACTGTAAAAAGCTGCAAATTTCACACAATCTAGATCAGCACTGTAATCTGTGGAGTAATTGCTGGTCATCTTTAGAGAACCAGTTAGTCACATTATGCTGACTCTCCTAATTTCCAGATTCTGCACCTCAATGAAGTAGTTAAAAATATATAAAATACTTTCCCAGTTTTGTTTTCCCATGTAATCCGTTGCTAGAGTTGCCACAAGGATGTTATATGTTAGTGTTTTGGGTGAGAAACTGATCTTAGTAGTGATGAATGGTAGTCAGCATTCTACCTTCACATGAGGGATGGATACGGTCTCCATAAATCCATAAATCAGCCAGGCCTTTGTATGGTGTGGAGGTTTTGTAAGCCTTACTTAATTTACAAGTTAAGATGTGATTCTCTAAAGCCCCAAGCAATGGATAGTACATGAAAAAGCAGGAGCATCTCAGTGAAGCTGGGCTAACACACAGGATCCAGACACAGGTCCAGACTTTGTCAAAGCATGGAGAACTTGGGTTACTTGTCATTACATTTGCTTTGTAAAGACCAACTGCAAAATTTCGATCCAAATTCAAACTCAGGCAGGTTCAGATTTGGGGTGTTAGTACTTTTGGGCCTGCAATATGTTCTAGATGCTACCCTTGTGATACAGCAGGTCAGGTGAGATTTAGTATTGTATTCTCTTTCCACTTGGACTGTGAAGAGATCTCTTGCCATTATTTTAATGAAAGGCAATTCTTTCATTCTTGGGGTTATTTTTTTATCTTTCTTGGCTAGTGAGCAACTGAAAAACATTTGTGACTGTAATTGCTTTCTGCACATCTGCAATTTGTGTTGTGTGTACAAATCTAAAGACACATTTTAAAGATTTTTAAGAAAAAATATTTTTTAGTGACAAAGAAATGCGCAAGACTAAATACGTGAAAATAAATAGTAGTTTCAAAGCACACTGACAGTTTTTTCTCCTTCTTTTCAGTTATCTTTCTTAATTTCAATTTTTGTTATTTTAATTGGATGAGCCAGTCATACTTTACTAAAAGTTTAGGGAGTGTAATTTCATGCCAGCTGTTAGATTCAGTGAATCTAAATAACACAAAGAAGAATTCTGAAATAAAAATTGGTATAAACTTTATTCTGTTCAGGGAGGGGGTACCCACAACTCCTCTGGGCAACCTGTTCCAGTGTCCACCTGCACCATTAACAAATTCTTCCTTATGTCCAATCTAAAACTCCCCTCTTTCAGTTTAAAATAATTGTCCCTTGTCCTGTCAGTACAGGTTTCAGTAAAAAGTCTTTCTCCATCTTTCATATCAGCCCCCTTTATGTATTAAAAGGCTGCAATATGATCCCCTGGAGCCTTCTTTTCTCCAGGTCGAACATCAAATCAAAGAATCACAGAATACCTCAAGTTGGAAAGGACCTACAAGGATCACCGAGTCCAGCTCCCTGCTCCTTGCAGGTCTACCTAAAACTAAACCATATGGCTGAGAACATAGTCCAGGCACTCCTTGAACTCTGATGGGCTTGATGGGCTTGATGCCAGGACAACTTCCCTGGGGACCCTGTTCCAGTGACTGACCACCCTCTCAGTAAAGAACCTTTTTCCTAACGCCCAGTCTAAACTTCCCCTGATGCAGCTTCATTCTGTTTCCTTGTGTCACCTATCACCAGAGAGAGGAAATCGGCACCTCGTTCTCCGCTTCCCTCTCCATGAGGAAGTTGTAGACCACCATGAGGTCACCCCTCAGCTTCTCTTCTGCAAGCTGATCAAACCAAGTGACCTCAGCTGCTCCTCGTAAGTCTTGCCATTGAGGCCTTTCACCATCTCGCTGTCCCTCCTCTGGACACACTCTAGTGGTTTGTTGTCATTCTTACTCTGAGGTGCCCAAAACTGCACACAGACTCGAGATGGGGCAGCTCCAGCGCAGTGCAGAGTGGGACAGTCACCTCCCTTCACTGGCTGGCGACGCTGTGCTTCGTGCACCCTAGGACATGGTTGGCCCTTTTGGCTGGTAGGGCACACTGTTGACTCAAAGTCAACTTGCCACCAACCCAAACCCCCAGATCTTTTTCCACAGGGCTGATCTCCAGCATCTCGTTCCCAGGTTTGTGTATGTAATCAGGATTACACCATCCCAGGTGGAGAATCCTGCACTTGCTTTTGTTAAATTTAATACAGTTGGTGATTGAGGAACACTCTAGCCTATCCAGATCCCTCTGTCAGGCCTCTCTACCATCAAGGGGGTCCACAGCTGCTCCTAGTTTATTACCATCAGCAATCTTAATGAATATTCAACTCCTGCATCCATATGATTTATAAAAACATTAAGGAGCAGTGGCCCTAAAACAGCCCTGGAGAACCCCACTGGTTATTGGCTGTCAACCTGATGTCACTCTGTTTACTATAACTCCCGTCAGCCAATTATTCACCCAGCGTATTATGGAATTGTCCAGCTGCATGCTGGACATTTTATTCTGTAGAATTCTGTGAGAGACAGTATCAAAAACTTCAGTAAAATCCAAACCCAATGTCTACTGACTTCTTTTGTCAACTAGATTAGTGACTATGTCATAAAAGGAAATTTAGTTAAACAGAACTTTCCACTCATGAAACCATCTTCAACTCCAAATCTCTCAGCCTTTCTTCATTGAAGAGGGGTTCCAGACCTCTGATCGTTTTTGAGGTCCTCTGGATCTGCCATAACAAGTGAATTTCTGTCTTGCACTGGGGACTCCGTGTGAACCCCTGCAGTTGCATCAAAATTCACATCCACAAAAATAACCCACCTTTGGCTTTATAGTTCCTTGCTTAGGTGGAGACTTGTTTCTTAAGAAAAACATTTCAAACTTTGATGACTGCTGAGACTTCTAACTCTAGCTGACCACGAATACCTAAGACCTTTAAGGGGAGGGACTTGAACTAACTCCCTCTACAAACTACCTTGTAGAAATAATACCAGGGTTTCAGGTTGTTTACATTAAGAGAAGTTAATATTTTAATATATTACAAGCTGTTAACCTCTTTTAGAAACTTTACTGTAAACAAGTGACTAGGCTTGAAAAATTCAACACGATTCCCAGTATGTTGCTTTTCTGTAATATTCACCATGATAATAATTGCCTGTCAAGCCAAACCCTCAGCTACCTTTTCTGTCTGCAAAATCCCCTGCAGTGTATAGGAAACATAAAAGACTGCAGAAGTACCTTTTACTTCTCCCATTGCTTGAGTGCTCTCTTAGATGAACTTGCCATTTAGGATGATTTCTGAATTTTCCAAGTGGCTGTTTGTACTCCTTGTTGATTTGAGTTCTCATTTATATCCTGCAGAGGTCAAGGGATGTGTGGTGACTGTATCTCATAACATGGTCTCACTAATCTGCTGTGGTCCTTTCTTCCATGTTCAATGCTTTGAAAATCTATTGTGAAAACATCAGCTCGGGCTGAAAGCAGTTTGTCTGCTTTGGGTTGATGAGTAATAATAACTGGGAAACTACTGAGCTTAAACACCAAAACCACAAAGTTTGGTCTCAGAGAGGGGACAAGGGGAGTTTTGCAGGAGTGGTTCCTAATGTTCAGGAATCATCACAACACGAGCTGCATCCAGAATTCAATCATAGAGTCATGGAATGGTTTGAATTGGAAGGGACCTTAAAGATCATCTAGTTCCTACCCCACTTGGTTGGGCAGAGACACCTCCCACTAGATCAGGTTGCTCAAAGCCTCATCCAACCTGACCTTGATCCTTCCAGGGATGGGGCTTCCACAGCTTCCCTGGGCAACCTGTCCCAGTGTCTTACCACCTGTGCACTAAAGAATTTCTTCCTAATGTCTACTCAAAATCCTCCCTCCTCTGGTTTTAATCCATTACCCCCTCTCCTCTCTCTACAAACCCTTGTAAAAAGTCTCTCTCCAGCTTTCCTGTAGCCCCTTCAGGTACTGAAAGGCCGCTATGAGGTCTCCCCAGAAACCTCTTCTCCAGGCTGAACAACCTTGACTCTCTCAGCCTATCTTCATAGGAGAGGTGCTCCAGCTCTCTGATCATCTTCATGGCCCTCCTCTGGACTCTCTCCAGGAGCTCCATGTTCTTCTTTTGTTGGGGGCTCCAGAACTGGACGCAGTACTCCAGGTGGGGTCCCACAAGAGTGGAGTAAAAGGGGAGAATCACCTCCCTTGACCTGCTGGCCACAATTCTTTTGATGTAGCCCAGGATGCGGTTGGCTTTCTGGGCTGCAAGCACACATTGCTGGCTCATGTTGAGCTTCTTATCCACCATAACACCCAAATGCTTCTCCAATGTTTTGGTTTTTTGTTTTGGTTTGGTTTTTGTTTTTTAGTTTATAGACTATTGTGATTATAATTTTTATTATAGTCCTGCTAAAATTGTTTTTGCTAGTGCTAGATACTTTGAGCACACATCTCACTTCTGTGTACACTTGCAATGAGCAAAATTTACTTGAATTAATTATATAACATTACAAAAACATTGAATTAGTGGTATTTGTATTATGTTTTTGATAGCATTCTATATACACCAAATGCTACACAACGAAACATGTTTTCTGTTTACGCTTCTCCTGAAATAAGTGACAGGGTTTATTTACTGGTTTATCTTTTTTTGCAATCATCTGCACCACTGTGATATGATTGCAAAATTGTGGTTTACCCTGATTTTTTACTCACATAAGTGTAAATGACCACCAGCAGAATTTCACAATTAAGTCTTGTGTAGAAAGATGGAAGGAAGGATGACTCTAATAATTTAAAGGAAATTTGTTCAGTTTATTTTAGAGTTAACTCACTATGGAAAAAGTTTGAAAAAATGAAGAAAAAAGTTGCTGTCCTTTCTCTTGGATACTTCAAAATAGTTTGGATTTAAAACTTCAGTCTTGGCAGGCATTTAGTCCTCAAGGAATGTGTGCTTGCTAAATCCTGTCAAAAAAAAAAAAAGTAAAAAAAAAAAAAAGTTGTGAAATGAAGAAATTAAAAATGTAAGCCATTCTATTCTGTTGAAGGATAATCTTTAAAAGACAAAACCCTGCATTCTGATTCGTACTGAAGACCTCAACAGAGTATGCTGTCTGAACTCAAAAACACATGAATCTTCTCCTAAGGTCAAATAGTCAGAATACACACTGCTGAGTGCTAGAAAGATATCTGTGTGTTGACCTTTCTTCTGAGAGCCCTGACAGCAGGGGGGCTAGTATGGGTCTTCTATGGGGGAAAAGGATGAGAGCCATGGAGAGCACACATCAGGGCATGTGCACTCCTTGACTTCTGCTGGGCTCAGCTGCTCTTTGCATGCTGTTTTGCAGCAGGGATCTGGGAATAATGAGGGGCTGGTGGATCAGGAGCAGGGGGGCAAGGGGGATTTTATGCTCTCCTTCTCCCCATTGGGGAGAATTGGGAAATAGCCCTGTCCTGCTAGCCTTTCATTTCACAGGGCAGAAAGCCGGTTTCCTTCCTCTCAGTGCACAAGTTGTGCCCCAGAAGAAAAAGCTCAGCTACTCAGTCAGTGCCAGTGCTCAGGTATGGGCCTGGGTAGAGGCAGAGCTGTGGAAACATTGTGGATAGTTAGGAGACATAGGGCATTGTTAATGTGATACAGATGTTGATTTCCAGCTAAATTCTGTACTCTGACTTCCAGCCTGAATTTTAAATTGATGCCACCTTCTAGAAAGTCATTTTTAAAGCAGAGGTAGGAAACCGAGGAGTCGTAGAATTCATACCTCAATACCTGTACAGAGACAGTGAACCCTTTACTTTGGGGAAGGGGGTTGGTGGGGGATTAGAGATCTGAGTAGGAAAAGATGCTGGCATAGTAAACATTATGTGGTTACTTTTTATATTCAGCTAATAACATTTGTGGGTTTATTTTAATTTTTGGACACAGGACCTGTGAAGGGCGAAACATCCGGTACAGGACGTGCAGCAATGTGGTAAGTGAAATAGAGCTTTGATATTATACAAATCATCACATAAGACAGTCATGGCATGTTGCATAAAACATATTGATAATGTGAAAGCAAGAATACTGTAGCTACCTAAACTGCCTTTGTACCACAGGACCACAGGCAAATTGCAGTTTCTTGAAAAGCTGGAGAGATTATGGTATAGCATGATGCTAAGACTGTTTGGAAGAGATTGCAGATGCAGCCTTTCCAAATAGAGTGTCAGTGAAATTTCAGAGTTGCTCTTTACAGTCCCCCTGGCAGAATCAAGACCATTTGCATTCCCAATATTACTTAGGTAACCAGCTGGTTCGTATTGGGCAGTCTGTCAGGCTGGAGGATTAAGCTGTTAAGGTTTGAAGACAAGTTAGTATGAGATACATGTTTCTGTTCACCTGTGCCTTCCCAGCATTGGAACTCTGTTGTATGTCTTAGAAAAGCTGTTTTAGATAGCCTGCACCAGTGTTTGGCCTTTGCAAAGCCTCTTGCTTTTTTTATATATGTGGTAGATATAGTTTTCAATACAATAAAATAAGAGCCTTCAAATTCTGTGCTCACATAAGTGAAAGTGTGTTTTCACTGGTGAAAATGGAAATAAAGGCTTTCATACGGAAAGTTTTATTGAGTGCCAAGAATAGTAAAAGCTCTCAAATTACATGGAGAAATGTCAGTTTTACCAGTAAAGATGGAAAATGAAATCAAACGTGCACTGGGCCAAGCTTTCTCAGGCCTGATAGGAACATATTCAGAAGTCTTTCAATAGGTGCTTTGTCTAAAAAAGTTTAAAAGTTTAAGCGAAAAAAAATGAATACATTCCCTCATATTTAGCCTATATTTTCTTCAACAGACCACAGTTCATAATGGAAGAAACTGCTTCTATCCAAGTCGTAGTCTCCTGTGGAGTAAAATTTCTCACATTTCTTCCTCTGAAATTTTTTGTGGGTATATCCTTTGTGTTCCTGAAATCTCTCATCAGTGTAGACATCTGCTTCACTAACTGACAGCAACAAGAGTAGTCAATAAATAGGTCTGCTGGCTAATTAACAGACCAATTTCCACCTCTGAGGCACTTCGGCTGCACCATGATAGTGGAAGAAATGGGAAGATTGACTTGTGTCAGTGGAATATGACACAAAAAGAAAAACAACAACAAAAAAGAGATACTGTAAAGGGTAATTGGACTACAGTTAGATCTATCAGTTATGTTTTGGGTTGTGAATGCATGCACATCGTGTCATTCCCCATCCCCTTCTGACCTGCCCTTGTGTATGCTAAGAGCAGTGAGACAAACTAGCATCCTGCTCTGCTGCCGTTAGCTGGATCGCCCTCATGAGAGGCTAGAGTCTTACCTGTGTTGCAACCCTTATTTTGGAATCATTGAGGGTTGCAACTTTCCAATATAAGGAATCATTTTTTTAATATTATTTTTAGCTCAGGGTCTGTTTTGGAAATACGCACATGAACAGTTTACCTTCAAAATAAAACTTTGTGTAATTCTGTCAGGCAATTCATTTATGTACCTTGTATTTGGCAGTACTGGCTTCAAAGCATGCCAAATAAACCAAACTGAAATTTTCAAAGTGCTTTACTATGCTGAAATCAGTGACAGTTTTGCCACTGAGTTATGAAGACCCAGGACTGCCTCTATCATTTTAATACCTTTCTTTTTTTTTTTTAAAGGGTAAAGAATGGATTGTCCTACATTGCTCTTTTCCTTAAAAAAGGATGAAATGAGTTTTTATTTGTTTATTTTTTGAAAACTTGCAAAACTACCAATAAATCAAACTATTCTCAAGCTTCTGACTGCATCATACTTTGACCAGGCCTTCAAAATATGGCTTCATGTCATAAGGAAAGTACTTGTCTGTGTTCATTTTGCAGATATTTGATTTCAGGTTAATGTATTTTCTATTTTTAAAGCATGTTGAGTCTTTGATTCAGATGTTATGCTCTCCCACTTACGATATTTACTAATCTGATATACTGTGCACCAGTATTCACAATATCACGAATTGGAATGGCACTGCCACCATGATCAACATCAGAACTTGTGGTAGGATCCTGCCACAGCCATGGTGGTCCTCAACCCTGTGTTTCTGGGACTAGGTACTGCTTTGAAATAGCTTGTGCAGCACCAATGGAAACCTAAAGCAGTTTTGGAATCCTGGACATTCATCTCTGCACTTAAATCCATTCTGTTATTGAACCATGTAACTGTACCACAGAAATACTGTTTTTTTCTTTCAGAGTAGTAAAAAACCCCATATATTTTCTCCTTAATGAAGTCTACTGTCTTTTTTTCCAAAATCCAAGGATACATACACACAAACTGGGTCTTGGAAACAATTCCTTAAGCCTGTGGCTTGTCGTGGAATTCTGCACTGGAAAAGGCACACATTATTATGTGTATTTTTGTTAACTCAGACTTTACATTTTAATATTTCATCCACAAAGACACTAAAAATCAGGAGGATGGAGCTTCCAGGCTCAATGAGACCTATATTTTCACCTGTTAGATGACAGTCTCTTGCTTTATGGAAAATGAGAGCAAATCCCCCCATTCCACTCCTGCAAATGAAGCTAGCCATCATGCATAGTGGAAAATTCCAGTTTGATTCCTATGGAAATCAGTAAGTCCTGAAATACAAGCTTTCATTACCACTGCCTTCTGCACAACTTGAGGACTCATTTTATTGTTCATGAAATAACCAGACTTTTTATTTTCTGCAGACTTTCTGTGAACTGACTTGTTGTTTTTTTATATTAATGTCTTCTTACATGGAAGATCAGGTAGTCACATATACTAAAAGCAAACTCTGTATTTCAAAGGTGAAATTGGAGATTTGGAAGAATACTCCTTTGAGTCTGGCAATGAACACAATTTCATAGGCACTATCATTTGCAAGCTTTTGCTACAGCTGGTTTTAATTCATCCTGAAATTAAATTATGGGGGTGGGGTGGCGGTAAGGGGGGAAGAAAGAGGTAAAAAGAGAGGCAAGGGGAGAGAGTGGTGCATCTCTTCCTTCAGTGACCTGTATTATTCTAGGGATGCTGAACTATTTTGCACAGTATAGGCTGTAAAACAGATTGATACAGCTGTCTGTAAAACTTCAAAGCTGCAAAAGACAAATCTACTCCAGTGTGTTCACCACTTGTATTGCCTGGTGTTGCTCATAAACTGGAAAGATAATGGATATGAAGCTACATGTGTAAATAGTAAAAGAAGGAATGAGGGAATCTGAAGATGATTTTGGGCTGAATTCCATCCGCTTTTTTTTTCTTCCTATTCATGTTGACTCCAAGTATTTTTCCAGCCATTTTAGAATCTAATCATGGGAGGAGAGAGGGAATAATTTGTTTTTCTATAGAAAATTACTCTTGATTGCAATGAAAACATGTTTTTTATCTAACTGGGTTGTTAAACTAAACATTATGCAAAAAAACCCAAAATATTTCCAAACTGAGTAGGATTTTTTTACTAACTCTTTTTTATTTGTTTGTTTGTTGGTTTGTTTTTTCAGGCTATCATGCCACCTCATTTGCTATTTCTCTTTCTCAGTCCTTCTGACATAATTTTGTCTTGCCCCATTTACATGAAAATCTATCTGACAGATGTTTGTTGGAATGTGTACTGTCTTCATGCCTTCTCTCTTCATTCCCTCAATTATCAAACCACATTTTATGGTTGAAAATATTTTTATTTTTCCTGGTATTTTTCCTTGCACTGCACTGCTTTCTGAATGAGACCAGAAAAAAACTGAGATGCATGAGGCTGGCATTCCATTCCCAAAGAACTTTGCTTTTCATATTTAGTTGCTTATACCTGCCACATTTAAAGCTGCTCTTGAGATTTTGCTGTTTGACGTGAAAATAGACAATACTGGAAGATGCACAGCATTACGAGCTCTTTCAACAAGGTTTAGAGCAGCTCTGTTAAACCTGAGATAAAATTTGTAGATGGTAGAGCCCATTAATCAGACCACCAAAACTTGTAAACACCACCTGCAGCTCTTTTTTATATATACCTCACTTTCTTCACTTGGCTGCAACACCAACTGTAATGACATCCCTTGTTTGTTGGCTCGTGTTCAGACAAGCTACTTCCATGCCTGTTTCTTATCAGCTCATGCTGCATTTTGTACACACCAGCACTTATATTGCCCATCTCACTTTCAATGAAATGAAAGTGTCTTCTTTCCATGCACCAAACCCCAGCCTGTTGGAAAGTGTCAAACCTAAACTTCCATATAAGAACAGAATTCTCAGAAGCATTGGCTTGTATGTATGAGATGCATCATCACCAGGCAGAACCTTTTCAGGGCTACAAAAATTATCAGGATTTAATTTTTCTACCATGCCATGTGAAGTCTTTTGCAATCAACTGTCCCAGTTTCCATTGTGCAGTAAAAATAAGCATATTAGAAAAAAATTATACGTGCTACATGTATCACCTTGCCAACACCAGATTTATTTAATGCCAGTTTACTTTTTAAGTGGAAATTGTTCCAAACTCAAATAACTTATTGTGACTACAGTCTGTTCTTAAAAATGCTGGATTTTAATAACTGCCTTCTTATTTCTAAATGGGTGCATTTTAAAACCTCAGTGTGTCACCTAGGAATTATTTCTTCACACTTGGAAACTAGTGCTTCCAGTATGTTGTTAATGGTAGCAGCTTTGATTCCTGGATTTGCTATCTTCTCAGCAAGCAGGCCTGTGAATCTTTGACTATTAAAAAGTGGAACAAAAAAACACCCCATTGCTGCCATTCTGTGTAAATGCATAAAGAATCTTCATAGATCAAACAACCTGGATCGCTTCCAAGACAGTGGCATTTCAGGACTTCCCAGGAGTCGGGATGATTCATAGATTTAAATTCAGTATTTTTGTTAATTGGTTTTGTGGTGTTCTTTTTTATTTTAATAAAATTTTAATGATCTGCCAATGTGGCACCCATGGTGCTTTTAGGAAAGTGTACTCTAATATTATGGACTTGTATTAATTTTTGACTGAAATATTTGGAAGTTTTTCAAGCTGAAATACAAGTTATTGTATCTAATACAAACATTTCACTTTAATATTTGAAGGGTGTGACAAACAAAAATCTTAAAATTACATGAAGAGCTGAATATTGAATTATTTGCCGAAAAAAGAACATACTTGAAAAAAAAAAAGTCAAAAGTCAATTTTACAAATATTCTTAATAACAAATAATCCTGGAGGTTCAGCTTTATGCTGATTGTTTTAACTCTCATCTCTGCTCCATGTTTATTTAATACAGAGTAGAAGCATCTGCTGATATTCCCCCAATTACTTTCTTAATATTATTTCTATCATGCTTCTCTCTGTCAGATATTGAAGTGTCTTGGGCAGAGTATAGAGTGTAGCCCCTCTCAGCCTAAGGAGCTAAGCATTATTCTAACCTATTTAAAAGTTGACAGGAGTAGAAGAGTGAAAAATCTGGCTGCAAGGAACTTAACTCAAGCAGGGCACTTAAGAAGGCTTCAAGGCTGAGTGGAGTTTCCATTAAATCTGTAGATCTCCTAAGTCTCTGTACTTTTATCTGAAGTTCTTATTTAGTCTTGGACAAGCCCCTGCTTGAGGACCTCAGGGTTTCTTTCTCAGTAAGGAAATCAGTGCAGCTGAAATGCCATGAGTACTTCATGGAACTGATTCAATAAGCTGTTCTGTCAGATGCTGCACAGAGTAGTCCAGTTGTTAGTCATTTTTTGCACAGAGGAAAAACTCCAGGTATAGTAAATCATTCTTGGCCTCTGCAAATATACAAGCACATATATTGTAAACTGTTTTAAGGTTCCTCAACTGTTTCCAGCTATCACTGCTTAGATATGATCTTCCACATTTCACCCACTAAGTAAACTTTAAAAAGCCTGACCTTCTTTTCTCCCGTGAAATCTGATCTACCTATCACCATCAAGGGACATCTGGGATTCATCTTATCTTTTCCACTGGTTTGTTGGTTAATAGCAATTGTTTTGAATGGGATTCAAAGATGGCAAAACTCCACAGACCTTATGAATTACAGTAGGGTCAAAAAGGAGGTCAAGTTAGAAAAAAAAGGTTTGGGATGTGAGGAAGTGAATGAAGCCATAATAATATGGCCAGCATTAGATGTCTAGGAGGTGATGATGAAACTCCAGTGTTTATTTTAAAATAGGTTTTATACATCAAAGGGGTTTCTGATAATCTTTAGAATTATACATATTTTCATTGCAGTGGAGGAAATCTTGGCCTGATAGGATGAACACAGATTATAGGTATCCAGCACAAGCTCAGTGTTTCAGGAATATCTCATGGCCCTTCACAAGCTAAAAGGTCATGAAACAGTCATCTAGACTAACAGAGTCAGAGCAGGAACAGTTGTTTCCTAGTCCCTGGAAATTTTCTTCCCTAGAAAGTCTTAATGAATAGCAAGCTTGAAGATAAATGAACTTAGATGAGACTTTCAAGTTTATTAGTTCTTTCTAATTCTTCAAGGAGTGCAATGGCAGCAATTCCTGCTGTCTGCAGGGGCCCATAGATAATTTCCAAAAGAAAATAAAACCAACAAGAATTAAATATAGCACCAAAGCTGGAGTAACCTGAAGCAGAACTGCAGTGCTTTTGCAGCCAGATACCAGTGCTGCTGTGTCCTCCAAGCCAAACGCAGGCCATGCGGATGTGGTTAGCAAAATACCTTGCAGAACTCCAAAACCCATGCCTTATGCTACCTCAGATCACTGCTGCACTGAGTTGGCCTGTAACTTCTGGCTGTCTCGAAGTGCAGTCACACCCTTGTCTGTCAATTTGTTGTGAAGATAGACAAACTGCGTACTGCTAGATAGCTGCCAGAATCAGACCCTTAGGGGGAGTGAAACGTAACTTCACTCAGGCCAACAAAGCAGTGCTAGCTGGCAGTTGTAGAGGATCTCCTTCCACCAACTGCCCCATACACATACTGAAAGTAGACTGTTTTTTTTAAAAGGGGAAAAAACTTTGTGGCATCAGAGTCTATAGTTTCTTCTGTCCAGGAGCCACTGCAGAAATGAGACACAGGGAGACAGCCTCAAAACAGCAAAATGCTCTTATCTGAAGGTGCGCAAAGTATTTCGAAGAAAGCAGCCGTTTACTCCTTGAACAAATGCGCAACAAAACACTGGCTTTGCCTTATCTGTTATTCCTGAAGTAGAATACTCATTTACAGGCTGTGAGCTTGTGTCTGTCTTTCATTATATGACTGCATGAAGAGGCTCTGATAACCACTGACATATAATACAAACAATAAACAGGTTTAAATAGGAAAAAAAACAAACACATGGACAAGAGATTAACAAGTAGTGTCAAGCTCTGTACAGCTCCTTGTTTTTCAGTCCCAGTGACCTTTGTCTAATGAGTAATATTCAGACCACTACTTTTTTTCACATTATCCATTTTGATAAAAAGCATTGTACAGGTTATTCAGGTGTTGTGTGTAGGCGCAAGTACATGTGGTTTCGTAACTGGAGAGAAAAGGATCTTCAATGCCTTCAGCTCTTCAAGGAATTCAGGATTTCAGTAGAAGAAAAGTGGTGGGCCAGACTGTGACCCTTTTTCATATCTGTGTGCCAAGATAAGTAAGCATGTCTACATTTCTGACTGCTTGAATGTATTATTTGAATGGCTTCAAGTTTCACATGAAAAATTTTTAAACACAGGCTCTACTATTTAAATCTATTGTTTTATTTTGATCATGATATCAAAGACTGGAATTATTTAACCTTGGTCCTGGTCACCTGCCGTGTCCCGAAAGCTTGTTATGTTGACTGTACATTTTTTTCTTTCTTTGATTTAAAAATAAAATCCAACTCAACAAACATAGTATTGAATGTTGTACAAAGCAGGATTATGAACTCTGTATTTCATGTGCTTTATTGGGCCTTTCTGTCTTTGTAAAAATAAAGCTATTGAAAGCCAGAAAGTTTTGGAGGTGGAGCCAAACTTGAACCAAACAAGAGAGTTGGCTTGGATCTCTGCAACAAGCCTAAGCCAAGCTAATAGACCCGGTTGTATTTGTTTATGGACAGAAAAATTCAGAGAAGGGTATGCACCAGAAGATTTTGAGGCAGGAAATAAGGCCACAGTGTTCCTCTTTGCTTGTCTCTTCTCTATTTGAAAATAGAGTTAAACCAGATCTTGGGTCAAGCTATAACTGTCTTGTTCATCCTCTTGCTTAAAAGCAGGACATAAAGACCACTTTTTCTCTAATTACACAGCTATAGAGGAATAATGAAATTTCCACATCTTTTTCTGCTCTCTTCTCACTGTGCTACTGTACAAGCTTTGTCTTGTATCAGGAGTTTGCCCAGAGCACAAAAAGGGCCTTATTGCCTCTAAGTTTTTTCTGGGGATTTTAAAATTAAACTGAAACACTTCCAACATTTTATAGATATGTATAATTTTTTATTATTTTATTATTATTTTTTTAATGTTCCATAGCCTGTGAATAGAAAAACTGTCTGCTGTGTAAGTCTTCCAGCAGTAAAATTCCAGTTACGAGCCTGGATTTTTAATCTCTGCTTTCACAAAGGATGAATGAGCTCTGGATTATTGCTCTTTGACACTATATGATGGCAAGAAAGTGTATGTGGGTAAGAAAAGCCTCACATTCTCATCACCAAGAAACTTTAAGTAGTATGAATAGTCTGATTTTTTATATCAAGTGTGCTGGGTTCAGAGTAGGGTTTATGTATCTCACAAACCTCATGAAGGATTAACAAAGGGGCTTTTTAAATGCCTACTCAGTAAAATATAGTTAGTAGCTAATTACACAAGTTATGACATTTCAGGTTAAAGAAATGCAAGTATGTATCAGGTTTTTCTGATTCTTATTGCCTTACAGACTGATTTAGCTCACTGAGGTGAAAAAAAAAGCTAGTGAGGAGAGCCTAAATAAACAATTAAAGCACATAATTATTTTTTCTTTCTCTTCAAACAAAGAGGGAAATATGTCTGGAAGAGTGTGGCTGTGCACACACACTTCTCCACACACATGCACAAGTGGAAAGAGATTCCACAAGAGTATTTTAGGGCTGTGGTTAAGACACATACAGTGCATATTTTATGTCCCAGGCATATTTACACATGGTCTTGATGTTCTTTCAATAGTTTTGTGGAAAGAAGAAGGGTATAATTATCCCATTGAATTATGTGTAGCTGTAGCTATTTTGATCAGTTGTGTTTGTCTAAACAGAAACACTCTGTACATCTGGCAGCCATTGAGCACAGCTGACTGCATGATACTGCGACTGGCTGTCCTGAACAGACCTGCTGACCTTTTCCTCTCTCTTTGCTGCAGGACTGCCCACCAGAAGCAGGTGATTTTCGTGCCCAGCAGTGCTCTGCTCACAATGATGTCAAGTACCAAGGGCAGTTTTACGAGTGGCTTCCTGTCTCTAATGACCCCGACAACCCGTGCTCGCTGAAATGCCAGGCCAGAGGAGCAGCTCTGGTTGTGGAGCTGGCACCAAAGGTTCTGGATGGCACCCGGTGCTACACTGAATCCCTGGACATGTGCATCAGTGGCTTGTGCCAAGTAAGGAGAGAAGCTCTAGTCTGATGCTTTTCCTCATGACTTCTCCCCTCAGATCTTCCTCATATGCTTAATCTCTCTCTTCCTCCATACTTGTATCATTATAGGTCTTCATTTTAATAATGTGTTTTCATTCTCTTAAGTTGATTTCTTCTACCTGCTTTGGAAGAGTCGTACAAATTCAAAGGTTATTTCCTCACTTTATGCTATTTACTTGGGGGTTTTTTTGAGAAAATATTCTCAGTTTTTGAGCTGTCTTGTATAGTTAGCTGCAGTAGCAGATCACATTTTAAAACATCATAAGAAAATAATGTTTTAGCTTTTAATTTGGATATACCAAAGTTTTCCAAGTCTATGAAATTACATTATCTTTGAGGAGTATTTCTCCTTGTAAGTCACAAAGCACGTAGCAGTAGATGAGGTGTTAAACTGGAAAATCTGCATTTGCTTTGCTACAAGACTAAGCAAGCTGCTATATCTCTTTGGGCCTCAGCTTCCCTGTTAGTTAAAAGTGAGATATGGGGTGTTTTTAACCCTTTACTCCACAGTGCATGGACATGCATTGATCATTCAGCCAATTTATTGGTATCTTAATTTGTATTTCAATTACCTTTGTGCTTCTGCTTATATATTGCTACTACTTTGAACCTATCTACATCAGACTTTAGTCTTCTGGACCACATCTAGGCTACAGGTTAATGGATGGGCGGACATTTTCACCATCTCTGTTAAGCACTGAACACAAATCTCAGGAAAGGTTGAGTCTAGATTCATGTTTCTATGCTCAGTCTCCTTCAAATCTGTGTAAACTTGATGTGTTGTTGGCTCTCCAGTATATTTTCAGCCACCTTATGTCTCTTTGAAAGCTTTCCTCCTTGTTTCCTTTCTCTTTGATTTTCTCCTCTGAGTCAGAACAGTCCTGCATTAACTGAAAAGGAGTAGGCAGTTGCTGGGCTAATCTCATTTGTGATATGAAGGAGGCTAGCATTTAGACCTCTTGACCTCAGCTGAGTGCACAAGTTTCTTAAAATTCCAGATTGTCTAATAAGGCAGACTAATTTCAGTCTTTTTTGTGCGTGTTTTTTAATGTTTTAAAACCTTAACTGAAGGCACAGGAATCTGGATGGAAAAATCATTCAAAGTATTCTGCCTATAGTGGCCTGGAGATTAGGAGCAAAGCATTCAAGCTCTGTGTCAGGCTGATTTCTGCTTTAGTCCAAGCATACCTTTCTGAGGAAACCTCCCCTGAGGAACAGAGCTCATAAGCATCCACTACTAAACAAACTCATTTGCATTCTCATGAGACTTCTTAATCTTGGAAGGCTGAAAGTAGCTGCACTATTACAATGAGGAAGAGTGATGTTATTTCTTAACTGTCGCTGTGGCTAAGGTAAGTATTTTGAAAATAGACAAGTACACTAACACTACTGTGCCTGAGGAATTTCAGTTAAACAAACCCTTTTCTTATACACCCTAGACTGGTAGAATAATTTTTAATGCATAAGCAGAATGAATGTATATTTTCCATTATCTTCAGCATTCAGGATCTTCATCAACATTTTCCATAAGTTTTACAATTGCAGCATATTTTGAGGGTGGCCATTAAAAAAAAAAACAACTCAGGCTGTTAAATTTCTTGTCACAGTGTGTCCCTGCTGGCCGATCATATCTTTATGACAGTAGAGGTGCTCTGTTAGAAAGTTTGTAACTAGATTTGCGCTAATGGTATGCTTTAGGGCAGCAGCTGTTTCACTGTCCATCACAGCAATAGCTAATACTACCTAAGCAGTCCAGAAAGGAAAAAAAGCATGATGTTTGAGACAATTGATGGTGAGCCTTCTTTGAAAGCAATGCCCTTCCCCAGCCTCTATGAAGGTTCTTTAAAAAGAATGGGAAACTCTAGTAGTATGGAAGAATGAAGTGGAGCATTCTTGCCGTGTAACATTTGTGCCACCACCCTCTGTTTTCTAAGGATCTCCTGCTCCAGAGGGGTTATTCCAGATGACAATACTATCAATGGATTGTTGGAAATTCATATGAAGAATATTTCTGCCATACTTCATTTCATTACACAACATTCTGATGAATAAGCAGCCTTATGTGGTGCTCACCAAAAATATACTGTAATTTGGTAAATGTGTGGATGACTTCCCTTTGATTTCTGTGATTGCCAATTTATCTGTTTTGTTCTCTGTCACCACACATTCTTTTATCCTCTCACCTGATGACTTCACTTTGTTGTGGACTATGACCTCTCCTGACATGTCCCCACCACTTCCTGCCGTATCTCCAACTGGATGTTCTCCCTTGCTTGTTCACTCAAGCAGCCACCTGCTAGTGCAGCTCCCTCTTCCCTCACACTTTCACACTTCGGGTTCTAAATGCCAGCCATGTTGCAGCACTGGGCAGAGAAGTATAGCCTCTCATCCTCTGAAAGGCCTGTGCCCCAAACACCAATAATCCATGAAACCTACTAAGATTTTTACTAATGAAAACAAAATCTGCTTCCTGTTCTCCAGTTTCACTGCTACAACAACAAAAAAAATAAATCTTGGATTTCTGTCTTTATTTCTGCCGAAGGGGAAATACTCCGTTTCAATTTTTGGCTTTTCTGTTTTTCTTAAACTTGTTCTTGTTTTCCCTTTCACTTGTTCTTCCTGTTAGCATAATCTTCATACATGGTTCTCTCTCAATTTAGTTTTTGTCTTCTGCTTGTAAGAATTATATAAATGTTCTTTTTGTTAATTCTGGCAAGGAAGAAAAAGAAAATCTTCACTTTCTCAGATGTGTGATCAATGATTATTTAAGGCTGCTTCTATCTGCAGTACTAATAGCAGAATGTACATGTTGCTGTAGAGGACTAGATCAGAGTTTTTTAAATAACTATTATGTTTTTTATTAAATATGTGGTCAGATAGTAAGATGCTGTGCAGTTTTTCCAAAAAGTGGGCTCCATCAATATCATAGCCAATTCCTCCCCTAATGTAAATGACTGTTGCTTCCCTGAAGTCACATTAATGGGTGAGATGCTTGCAGTCTGGGCAGCCTCTTTTACTTTCACATGTGGAATGGCCCTCCGCTTCTGCTATCTTTTCCTCCTCCCCAGCCCAGGGATCCCAGCTTTACAAGAACATGGAAAGTGAAAATACAGCAGAATCACTGTTTCCCCACCACTCCCACAGTCAGTTAATCTTTTCCCATAACTTTTCTTTTTTTTTTTTTTTACTACAATACAAGTCACAGTGAAGTTTGTTATTTCGGGTCTTGCTTTAAACATTTCATCCATAGCACCGCACAACAGGAGTCCTTCTCAGTGAAAAATCATGACAGCCACTACAAAGCTTACATCATTTTCGTATCAAAAGGTTAGGCACTGAAAACATCCACAACCAGAACACTGCCTTTTAGCTAGCAGCTGAGAGGGTGCAACTATGTAAGGTCTCCCATCAGTAGCAAGAAGTGTAACCACTGTCTCTGAATAATAGTGTAAATTTTTTTTTGCAAAAACCTGAAAAAAAATGTTGCTACAATTAATAGCAACTTTTAGTTGAATGTTGCCTATTAAAAGGTGAAAAACAGTCTGACTAGCCCAAGAAATTGATGAGGAGTGTGTCTGGGATGTGTTAAATGCCACTCAGTTTCTTACACATTCATGTGTATATATCTACTCAGGCCTCTAAATTTCTCCAAAAAATCAAAATAAAAGAGGTCTAGTTTTGCTTTCTGTTATTTTAGGGTAAACCTGGAACAATTTTACAGCAGTCTCAGGCTGTTCTGCCGTTAAAAAACCAACTCTGATCCTAATTGTATGAGAATTATGATTTATTATGATTATTATTCCTACTATTACTGTTGCTGTTGTTGTTTTTATTAAAGACCATGAAATTATTTCATATGTAATGTGGAATAACAGAATTAATCATATTACAGCTCTAATAGCAGGATTAGATCCAGTGATAAAAAAGCTGGTCATTTCTAAGAAAGCCTTTAAGTAAGTTTGCTACAAAAATGTTGTTCAGGATCGGAAAAAGTGCTTTTGTTTCCCTTTCAAAAATGCTTATCTTTCTCCATTGCATTCTTTCAATTTTAAAGGTTGGTAGTTAAAGAGAGCTGCATCCCAGAAATGGTTATCTTAATGTCTACTGCTTGTGATAGTATTAAATTGTTCTTTACAGATTTACTACTAAATACCGCTAGATGTAGTTTTCAGCTCTTCCTATTTATTGATTCCTAAGACTTTTTCCTGCTGAGCTGCACAGTGAATTCAAGTCAGTTGACAACAAGCTTAGTCTCCTTAGCTACCTTTCACAGACAGTGAAAAATACCTGTAACAAAAGTGGTCAGGCTATGGACCCAGTATACTTTGGACACAGGCTGAAAACCACTAATTTAAAAAAGCAATAGAAAATATTATTTAATGAAGTGCCATGGCCTGCTAAAACTTGTTTATTTTTGAAGTCAGTATTGCAATAGACTTGTAGCCAACAAGGCTCAAGGTGAATATCCAAAGCTGTGGTTCATCTCAGACTGAGGCAGTGAATGCACTGGATTAAAAATATTTTGCCAGAAGTTTACTGAGGATAGCTTCATATTGCTTCTTCACAAATTAAACAGATTTGTTTCAAATATTAGCATTAATTACTGTTGCTCACTATTTTGATGTTATTTCCTTATTTGCTGCTATAGATCTGTGATAGGCAAAGAAATTGATTGTGAATTGAGATTCACCAATCCTAATTATTTTATTTTTTTAATGTAAGGGAAAAAATTACCTTCTGGATGGTCATATACTGCTTTGTTCAGTAGAGTTTGGAGATTTAATAGGTGAAATAGCAACATTTAAATAAAAAAATAGTGATAAATCAGAACATCTGTCATTATATAGAAGTTTGAAACTTACACACCTGATCTTTTCCCATATCCGGCTTTGCAAACTTTCCTGCAGCAAACATATATTTTGTTAAATAGTTTTCCACACTATATAGTTGCACGGTTATTATGTTCTATATATACACCTACTTAAATGATTACATATATACATGTATGTGCATTTATTTTTTTTCATCAGAGGCTACACCGACTGGTGTATAATGTCAGAAAAGTGGAAAAATCTGCACTCCTTTAAATAGATGACTGTGCTCTATTGCCCGTCTTTCATAATTTGGATGGACAGTTTCTCTTTCCCCCTTCCATCTACAAGGTGTTGTTGCATGGATTCCTTCCTATTTCCCTCTTAGCCCAAAGTACAGGCCTAGTAAGTGTCACTTAACATTATGTTTGGTGCATGGATGTTGTACTCACTGCTGCAGTAAACCTGTGTCATAAAATACAGATTTTATCCATATTTGATAAAATAAGGATTTTAAAAAACATAGATTAGGTGGTCACCTCAGCAAGGTCAGCTCTTGAAGGCTCATGGTACTGCCTCAGCCTCCTAATGTCCCTCTGGGATGCGCCTGGGGCACTGCTACAGAGATGGGCACCTGAGTCTGTGGCCATTCCTGGCCATTCCTTACCTTGGGACACAATTTCTTTGCATGTCCTCCTCAAACCTGCCAAGTCAACTCCAGTTTTGAGGAAGGAGAAGGCCAAGACTCTTTCCCACCCTGTCAGAAGCCCTGAAGTAAAAAATTGTCTGCATTTTTCCATGCTGCAACATTCATTGGTCTAGTATTAGAGACTAGTCTCACCCATGCTTGCTAGTGGTAACTCTGGGGATCATGCATATTTTGACAAGATTCCCTTATTCTGCACCTTAATTTGGTATATTTCCTAATAGTGTGAAAACTCTTGAGACAATAATTTCAAGAGAAAGATTTTTACCTAAGTTACTTTTTTCCATTCACACAAGAGGACTGAAAGTGCCTGTCATTTGCCCTTTTGATGGCAAAGTACAGAAATGAATGGCCTTTGTTCCATTAATTCTCTACAAACAGGCATCATTTGTGTTTCTACAACTGTGTATTCATTTTTAGAGGTATTCAGTCCCCCATGACAGCTTCAAGTAATGATGTTTTTCTTCTGCCAAGTCTATGACAAGTTAAAACAAAGGACAGCATTGGAGGAAAATAGTCTAGGTATTTACATGTTGCTGGGATTTCAGTCTCCTGTAGTTCAGCTATTTCTGGCTCCTGTTTGTAGCTGTCTTTCCCCCCCCCTAGCCCATTTTCTGAGCTATAAAAGACCAGAAGAAAAAAGCAAAAGGTGTAATAATAACTGTATTATTTAGGCAAGAGTGTGGCTATTTTTCCTCAGATACGTAGAAGGCATTGTTATAGGATCAGTTGTGTAAGCTGTCTTTCAGTTTAGCCCAGCCTTTTGACCTGGTAATTATAATGGCTTTTCAGATTCTGATGTCTGCACCAAGCTCCTCAGCATAAGTGCTTGAAATGGATCCATATTTTTTTAGAGTGTATTGAAACCTAGATGCCTTCTGGAGAGATAACATTTCAGAAAGTAAAGAATTCTTGATTTCGAATGGTCAAGTGCTTTTGAACTCCGTCAGGCACCTCATCTACCTTATGTTCTGTGGTTAACATATCTTAATTTTGTTTTCTTGTTGATGAATATCATTGCTCTGAGTTGAGAGAAGTAGCTTTTCCCCCAGCGTGGCATGCTTCCAGCACACAGAAAGGAGTGGGGTGGAAAACCTAATGACTCATAAATGTAATAACCAAACGCTTAAATTGCTATAATCATGCCAGGTAACAACATTTTTGTGGCACAGAGTGGTAAGGAAATGGGCATATGTTTATTGCATGAAAGAGTCTGCACTTGCATTGTTAGAACTCCACTCCCCTGCCCTGAGCTATCAGTTTTCTACTTTATGGCCCAAAAGAGATTGGCACCACTGTAGAGATATTTTGTTCCAGTCTTTCAACAGAAACAATACCTGCTGTTACTCCAAAGTAGACAAACCGTCTACTGTGGGTATGTCTTCAACCAGCAACACACAGAGCCCCTCCCTTGGCTGCAGGGAAGGACACTGTAATTTGGGGGCTTAGCAAAAAGAAGACATTCAAAAGAGCAGTTTGGAGGCTCGTAAGAATTCTGTTACAGCGACCGGGAAATCATCTGTGTCCGTGTATTTTCTTAGGACACCTGAAAACCTGAAGTGTGTGGAGTGGCACGGAGTTTCTAGTCGTTTGTGAAGATGGCAAGATGTCCATGCTGGCTGGCACTTTTGAGAGTCCCCACCAAAAGATATGTGTGATTCTCACTGAAGACTGTAGCAAAGTTTCCAGTTACTGTGAAGATCCAGGAAAGGGAGGCTGCAGGCATTGTAGCTAGTTTCCTCTGTCATACCAAGTGTCTTCTCACAGAGCCTATATGCACTCCTATTACACACTGAGCAGCAGGTTGTAATACTGTATAGACTCAGCAGTTTCAGCAGTGGCTTGGGGACATGCAGTCTATCTCAAGTACTTGAACTATGACTGAAGTCTGTTCCTTCATAACACAGATTATGTGACTGCCTGAAGCAACAGAAATTCTGTGCTGGCACTGTTAGCAGACAGGCACTGCAGCTGGATATGCATTGATTCCAGCAGAGAGAAGACCAGGTCCTGTCAACAAAAGAGGCCTGTCTGAGAGAAGGAAGAGCGTGCACCCAACAGAAGAGAGGTCTGAGTGGCAATATCAAGCGTGTCATGGACCCACCAGAGCTGACAAAGCATCACAGTAAAATGTAATGTGTCACAAGTGCCAATTAAATGCTTTTGCAGTTTAGTGCTTTGTAGTCTAGGAGAAGAGAATGGTCCAGAGGGCAGACTTAATTGAATTTACCTTTGGTTTCTCAAGTATGTTGCTCTAAGGAAGCTGAAGGAGAGCTGCCTTGATGAGCTTTGACTTATAGTGGCCTTTGCAATCACCTTTTGTTGTAGTCTATAAAACCTGGCAAATCTTTCTCCTGCAAATGCTAAAAAAGCTATCTATCTGATAATACATGTGATTCTTCTGGATAAAATCAAGCATTTCAATAACGACCTGCTGGAGAGCACTAACTAAAAAAAAAGTTAGGATTTATTGTTCTCCTCCATCAATGAGAGCACAAGCATAAAAGAATAAAGCAGAAATTCATTCTTACTCTGTCAGCATATGGACATGCAAACCCCAATTCACCTGAAACCAAAGAAAAGTGTGAATGAAGTAGATAAGTGAATATGAATATTCACAAAAGCCTCTTTCCTTCATCTTGTAATTTCTTTATAGACTTTTGGAACTTAATTCTGTTTAAATGTTACATCTTACAGAATGGCAGCCTTTGGATTTCTCCATCATCAGAGAAGGAACTAAGTACAGCTTCATTTCCACATCTGCAAGCTCTCATAGGTTGGCCCACACAATAAATTGGTGGGTTATGTATGACTGAATATGAAAAATTCAATCTTTTTATGTAGGACTAGTCCTTTTAATTAAATTTGCATTTCAGGATAGGGATTGCCTTTTTCCCACATCCAAGATTTGAATGCCTCAATAAATCCTCATTTAGAAGTTGTAGGTTTAAATTGATTTAATTGCTTCATTTTAAATCAAAGGTGGTTTCAGAATGAGGTTACATTTATTCTTTTCCCTGAGGGAAACCTGAGAAATAGGAATTTCTCTTGGGTTCCTTCTTCTGCTGGGTGTTTGCTGTTTGCTTCTAGAGCTTTGGCTGAACCACAAAATCTAAATGTAGTGTCTGCTGTGCTGGTTGAGTGAGGCTCCATGAGGGTCTTTGGGTTTAAAAATAGTGATAGGAGAGAACCCTGGCTAGCTGGGAATGCTAGGCTGGTGGGGCAGAGACCAAGAAGATCTGCAAATTGGTTCTATTGGATCAGTGGCAGATAAGGCAATAAGCAGCAACAAATCACTGAGCCAACCAGTCACATGCTTACTGTGTTGGGCACTGAATCTCAGTCACTCCAGTGGTTGTATTTAACAGTTTGTCCACTGATCAGTGACTGAAGTTTGTTTATGCTGCATGAACAATTGCAAGTTATCTTTGGCTCAGCGCCAAATGAGTACATGTCACTGGGCCTACTGTTGCCAGCACAGTTACAACTTACCTTGCCATTCTGAAAATCATCTTACAGTCTTCAACTATAGTTGGCGATCGCAGTGTGCTTGTACCTAAATTCCTTGGAACACAGAAGGATCCTGCCTGGTGCTTTGTGCTGCACAGGATAGTGGTGGCAGGCTGTACCAGGAAAACATTAAGGCTGCAAATTCTGGTCATAAGGTGTCAATGAACAGAAGGGCAGATGCCACCCTGTCAGGGCTTGGGAGTGACCATATCACAGACACCAGCTCAGTTCAACTTTGCTGTACAGCCTGGAGCTTGTTCTCTGCACAATAGTTTAAAGAGTACAACAGCTTTTCATCCTGATTGTAAAACAGGATTTTGGACCCAGTTGAAACAGTGGCTCTGATCCAAAACTTTGTTCAGTTGAGCAGTGACAATCAACGCAAGTCCCGGATTGAGCCCCACATTAGTATCCACGTGAAGGGCAACTTTGTTTTTCTCAGATTCTCAGAACTTCTTCTGTTTGAACTGCAGACGTGCCCTTTGAAAAACAGAGAGATTTGTTTATAATTGGCTAGATTTGCAAGCTTGCTGTATTACATTATTTCCTGCCTAGAGTTTCTTAATACTGAATAGAAATTATTATGAAAACTTCTTACTTCAGGGCATTTCCAGGCTAGCAGGGCTGAAGCAGAACTTGTCATTGCTGGTCCAGTTTTATTTCTGGAAAAATCTGCTAAACTGAGCCAGAGTTCAAGTCCATAAGGGGAACGTATACACACATAACATTTGTGCACGCACTCAGTGAGTTAGTTCCAACTCCCGTTGTGGGACTTTCAGACTGTTGCCTTTAAACTATACATGAGCAGTTGCTCTGCTAACATGGCAGCGATCTTTTTCTTGCAGCGTCCTGTAAAAATTATTTTGCATATGTATCTCAGAGTGAGGAATATCCCTATTTTTCTGTTTTGCCAACTCACTGGCTGTCAGGGGGTGGAGGAGGGGGTTGGAGAATCAAATCCAGCATGAAGTACGGGACTTCAGCCTAAAACGTAATATGGAATCTTTACTTCTGAGCAGAACTGTGGTACCTTATGCCAGAAAACAATACAGCCTCAGCCAACAAGGGATTAGCTGTTATTATTCTGGCTTTTTTGTTGCTAACTTATTTATGCTAAACTCTTGACAAGAATAAAAAATGAGCTCACTTTAGATGTTGTAAGGAACTGGGCAGAGAGTTGGTACTCACCTGTGATTTCCTCACTCTGGTACTGCATGGCTGATACCTTCCGTATACTGAGAGACCTTCAGAGCTCTCTACAGGATCTACCTTTACTGCTATAAGGGCATTTAACCACAATAGCAGTGAGTTTCATAGGAACACCTTTAGAAACATGAAAGAGCTTCATCCAAAGTCTGTTGAACTTAGAATTGTGCTTTCTTTGCTTTGATAGGGTTTAGATTAGATTGTCAGGGAACTGAGTGGTGCTGCTTCTGACATTTTGTGTGGTAACAATCTGCAGTTCAAGCCTCTGACCGCACTTCACCAATTTGAAGCTCAAAAGTTTTCAGTGTGGAAAGTCTGTGCTTCACCTACCCTGCTTTAAGGGAAGGAATCTTAACATATAATAGAAATGAGTGTGAAAACTGCTTACTTCAGAACATTTCCAGGCAAAACTTCGTGCAGTAATCCATTTATGTTCCTGGTGGGGTCATCCTTCCCAGCCCTTCACGAATTAAAAAAATACTTCATCTCCCTCAACCCCCTAGGATACATTAAGATCAGGACTAAAATTCATTGGAAAAGGAAGTTTCCATCCCACAGAAGCTTCAGAATTTCAACATTCGTTCTAGTTTCAAACCAAGATGGGGAGTTGACATTTCAAAGCTTTTCAGAAAGCGAAATATTCCCCAGACCTCTGATTCAAAAATGTCAGTAGTTTTTTTCAAACTGTGTCCACCAAACTATTACTTTGATCTGTAGATTAGAGGTACAATAACCCTATTCACTGTTTTGCCCACCAAGCTGATCAAGCAGTATCTTCCATGTTGCTTATTTTCATGACAAGTTCTCAACCACCCCTAGTCAGATGAGTATGCCCATTGGTCAGTGTCTCAGCTGACTTCTCTAGCTCTGCAGCTTAAGTGAACCTACTTTTCCTGATAGCTGGGTCTCTCCTAGTGTGTTGCATCTTTGACACCCCTGATGACAGCCATTCCAAAACCTTTCGTCTGTGTTTTGTTCTTTTTATGGGTGGATGTGGAAAGAAACAATTATGCCTTTCCATTCCTTGCTAACTGTCTGCAGATTTCTGGGGGGGGATGGTGATATATTTTGACCCATATCTTCCTCTTCTGCAGTGAGTTCTCTGCAGCCGTGGTGGAGGCTGAAAATAATCTTACAGAAATGACATATTCACATCTCAACTCAGCCAAACCTATGTTTCTTCTGTGGATAGAGACAAGTTATTGTGCTCATGAACTGTGTATTTTTTCCGGAGTACATCAGTATTTTATCTGATCGTTTGCTTTCGTAAGAGTCCAGCCTATAGAATGTTTTCATTTAAGAGCTACTAAAAAGTAATATAAGAGATCTAAACTAATATTTTGCATCTTAAAGCATCAGTGACTCAATTGCAAACACCACCAACATTTTTACTGGAAGTAAATAGCTCCAAAAGATGGATGAGGGACCAGAGTTTTCCGTAGGTAGTGAAGAGAGAAACTGAGAAAGAGAAAGAGAGAGAAAGAGAGAGAAAGAAGAAAGAAAAGAAGGAAAGAAGGAAAGAAGGAAAGAAGGAAAGAAGGAAAGAAAGAAAGAAAGAAAGAAAGAAAGAAAGAAAGAAAGAAAGAAAGAAAGAAAGAAAGAAAGAAAGAAAAAGAAAGAAAGAAAGAAAGAAAGAAAGAAAGAAAGAAAGAAAGAAAGAAAGAAAGAAAGAAAGAAAGGAGGGAGGGAGGGAGGGAGGGAGGGAGGGAGGGAGGGAGGAAGGAAGGAAGGAAGGAAGGAAGGAAGGAAGGAAGGAAGGAAGGAAGGAAGGAAGGAAGGAAGGAAGGGAAGGAAGGAAGGAAGGAAGGAAGGAAGGAAGGAAGGAAGGAAGGAAGGAAGGAAGGAAGGAAGGAAGGAAGGAAGGAAGGAAGGAAGGAAGGAAGGAAGGAAGGAAAGGAAGGAAGGAAGGAAGGAAGGAAGGAAGGAAGGAAGGAAGGAAGGAAGGAAGGGAAGGAAGGAAGGAAGGAAGGAAGGAAGGAAGGAAGGAAGGAAGGAAGGAAGGAAGGAAGGAAGGAAGGAAGGAAGGAAGGAAGGAAGGAAGGAAGGAAGGAAGGAAGGAAGGAAGGAAGGGAAGGAAGGAAGGAAGGAAGAGAGAAGAAGAGAAGAAAAGAAAGAAAGAAAGAAAGAAAGAAAGAAAGAAAGAAAGAAAGAAAGAAAGAAAGAAAGAAAGAAAGAAAGAAAGAAAGAAAGAAAGAAAGAAAGAAAGAAAGAAAGAAAGAAAGAAAGAAAGAAAGAAAGAAAAGAAAGAAAGAAAGAAAGAAAGAAAGAAAAAGAAAGAAAGAAAAGAAAGAAAGAAAGGAGAGGAAAGCAAGAAAGGAGAGGAAAGCAAGCCGGGAACATTTTTTATTTCAGGCATTAGTTAATGACTTGTAAGAGTTTTTAATGAAAATTTCATACATAGTCCCAGAGCTCTGGATATCTATTAATACAAATTATCTAACAGAATAAAGAAAAGGCTCTGCAAAAACCTCAGGGAGAAATAGAAAATTTGTTTAATTTCATCAAAATTTCTAATAACATAAAATTATCTGAGACATTACCAAGTACAGGAAGATTAAAACATATTTTGTACGTGCCACATAAGTTCTGGTTTTCACAAGAGGTCTCCATTTTGCTCACAATTCTTTTTGAAATAGAGCATTTAAGCAAAAAGATTATTTTTATGCTGTACACTGGCCATGACTCTTCATCTGAAAAAGAACAATGAACCTCAATAAAACTTCCTTTCACACCTGAGATTTTCCTGGTGGTTTCCTCTACAAGTTGTGACCTAGCTCCAAATTGCTCAATTTATAAATTAACTTTAATCAGAGTACGGCCCATGGCAACGTGTGAGTTGATGATTCATAATGTCTAAGAGGCTTTAAAGTAGTAAAGACTGTTTTTGAAATTGGTTGTCTCATACCTGGACTTAAGATCCAGCTCTTTTCACATCCAGGCAGTTCACATGTTCTTTTAAAAATAGGCAAAGGCATGCAGATTTGGATACCACTCCAGACCAAACTGTTGAGTGAATGTAAAATACCTTATGAGCAGAAATGAAAGGGAATTCTGGCCTTTCCTTTGTTACCTAGGTTCCTCAGCAGAATCCTTCTCACTGGGGGTGCTAGTGAGCTTTAATGGGTTTGAAGGAAATCATCTGATGTGTAGGCATTAAGTCATACAGTGTTCAAATCATGCAAGTGAATTTTTCACATCTTGTCTATAGAGACACATTCATGAAAGTTAAAGAAAACCAGTCTGTGTGTATCTAAGGTGGTTTAGCTCCTGCAGGAATATTCCTATTCAGAAAAAAATAGGCCAAAATCTTACATAATATCACCAATATAATTCATATATCTGTACTTGGAAGCTCTGTATGGAATAGTCACAGTCAAGATAATCTTAACTTCGCTTCAGATATATAACCATTGTTTGCCATGGTGTTTCTAATGTGATAAAATGTCTCTTGCAGTCTTGGTATGACTAGATTTTCAGGGGAATGTATCATTCATGCTTGACTGTTACGCCATTAGCCCTCATTAATTCCCATGGAGACATCATCATATAATGCAGAAGCATAGAAGACTGACCTGATTCTGACCCAGTAGAAATTAGTAAAGTCAAAGAAATTTGGTAATAGCTTTCCTCAAGCCTGAATCTAAACCTATAATGATTTTAATTAAATTAATTATACTATCAATAAGATGGATAACCAAGGAAACTGCTATTGAGCCACTCATAAAATAATTATGTTAGAAATGGGAATGAAATTGCTGAAAGTAAATACTGGATATAAATCAAAGCCTGCATTTTTATAGACAGATGGAGAGAAAGTGTCAAATCCAGACTCACCTTAGCAGTGATCTGCCACTCTGTATAAGTAGATTTGAACAAATAAGGAATATTAGTCTGAATGTGCAAGTGGACAAGTTAAACATGCAGCTTTTTTTAACCTGCATGGTAAGTGCTCTATTTGCTCTTACCAGTTTCTAGGACCCAGGTCTCTGATTTAACTGAAACTTACTGATGCAGGGAACTGTAAAGCTGAAATAAGTACTTTATTTAAAATTCCCCATGTTTATATATACGCTTTTCTTGGCTATGAGTCTTAGCACAAATTCTTTAGAAGTAGAATTCATACACAAATATTTTTTCATTGCTTACTTTGCACGCCAGAATGCTAGAAGGCCTTTCATTTCTAGTATGTATAAAGATAATTATAACACTGCATGGGCTTGCTTAATTTCTTGTGTTTCAATTATTTATGTGCAAAATCCATAACCTGGATGCAGAATTCAAAGTTCAAACAAAAGTCCTATCTTAGCACTGTGCTAAATAGATATATTTAATTTTAAATGTATTTAATTATAAATTTATATTTTATTCTCCTAGGAACTATAGGATTTTTTGCAAATTGAGAAGCCTTGTTTATCTATTCAAGTCTTAAAATTTTGAACTAAACAATTAAGACATAAACATAAAGTCAGTTTCAGAGCAGGTAATTACATTTCTGACTCTCCATTCTTTTGTTTTAACCATTTCCTCCTTCTTTATCAGATCTTTAACAATGTCTGAACACAGGCATTGATAGTGTGGAATGGGATTATTTCAAACCTAATTAAACCCACATGGTTTTCCCAGCTGCATAGCAGGTAAAATTTCACTGAGATCTCAGCCACATTACTGCATGTCTGTGCTGCTCTCTACTTTTGTCTGTCTGTTTGCTGTCTTCTTAGCTATTATTTCAGGCATTTTTCTTTGTGAAACTCTAAGTGTAATTTCTGATAGGACTCTGACCAAGGAATGTTCACAGTGCCCTAAAAAAAAACAATCTCCAACAATACTCTCTTCTTTCTGTGGACTGCAAAAGCCATTGAGTACTAACCTGCTCACTATCTCACGTCTGAATTCAGTTCAAACTCCCAGCCAGATTTGCTCAGCCTCTTTCCTTACTAAGGTACTTTATGGCCCTCTAGAGATGCTGAGGGAGAAATTTGGCAGTAATTAGTTGCAGAGATGGATCAAGCAGTCAGTCAGTAGGTGCTCACATTGAACTGCACATCTTTCTTTCTTGCCAGATCGTTGGCTGCGACCGCCAGCTGGGAAGCGCTGTCAAGGAAGATAACTGTGGGGTCTGCAACGGCGATGGGTCCACCTGCCGGCTGGTTCGAGGCCAGTATAAGTCCCAGCTCTCAGCAAATAAATGTAAGCTGTCCCTTCTGGTAAAGTGCCATCTTCCCTTCTTTGTGATATATGCTTTTCTTGTCAGCTAGATTTCACCCCGCTCTTTCTCAGGCATTTGAATGATCATAGTCTGGTTGTCTCCACAGTTTGTTCCCTCTTGAGTTAAATCAGGCTTGCTCAGACTACAGCTCTGGATGTGGGGGTGGACAGAAGACTGTGGAAAGGCATCACCATTATATTCCCCATCTCAGCTAGTTAGTTGCTTGGGAGGAGAGGAGGAAAGAGAAGAACTAGCTCTACACGCATTGCTCTGGCTATGTTAGTTGGCTAGGCACAGGACTCAGTCTGTGCTGCTCTGAACATAGTGGTTTATGCTGCTCTATCCCTGGGAGGATGGTAGGGCTCCCAGTCCTTCACCCATGACACGTCTGCCTGCATGTTGAGCATGGTGACTCCGTGCTAGAGTGGACTGAGGTGCCTAAGATGTCAGAAGGTGCCTACATGGATACATGTAGACAGAATGAGTTTCCCCGCACGTCAACTCAGACCGGTAGAGCAGCATTAGCGTGCCCCAGTGACAGGGTTAGCTTGTCCTGGATCCCAGGCAGGCTTTTCAGCCTGCTTGTAGCACCATAGGTGGAACTACAAAAATTCTGGAATATGATAGGTCAGCATGAAGGAAGAGTATAAAGGTAGGTGTACTGTTATGCCTATGTAAATAAACTTAAGTAATCATGTGCCAGCTGGCAAACATATGCCCAGCCAGTAGCATTAGAGTTTAATCAGACGAGCTCCACCATTCTTGAGGACTTTTTCCACTGCTGAATAGCAAATGACCTAAAAGATTCAAATAGGAGTGTAGTAGCTTCTGAAGGCTGTGTGTACACATGTGTGTTCCTATACAGATAGCATACAGTTTCTGTGAGGAGCAGTGAGAGGTGTCTTTTTACGACTTCTCTCTGTGACAGCATAACTGCTGGTTTGGAGCACAGCACAGAGAGCAGTAATGAGTGCTAAGTCGGAGAAAGAGGCGGGAAGGGAAGGGAAGGGGAAGGGGAAGGGGAAGGGGAAGGGGAAGGGGAAGGGGAAGGGGAAGGGGAAGGGGAAGGGGAAGGGGAGGGAAGGGGAGAAAGAGTAATCCTCATAAGAGTTCCATTGCTGAGGCAGAATTGCACATTAGAGAGCAAAGAAATAATTCATGAAGATTTAGGAATGAAATTTCACCTCATTGTTACTGTTTCTGCAATGTGCATGAATAGATTCAGAAATCTACAGATGGCTTGAGACATGATAGTATTTGTGAACTTTTTTGGCAAATGTCTTTTCCTGTAGGAATAATTCATTGTTTCTCAGTTGCTTTGTGGTAAAAAAGTGCTTCTCTCTTTTCTACTGAGGATAAAGGCACTAATATTTTATGCACAGCATTAAAATGTTAATAAAATAGAATCCATACTCCCAAAGGTTTTCTATGAAATACATAGAGTTCCATATAGGTTGAAGAGCAGATGGCAGAGAGTATAGTCTTAGAGTGAGAAAAATGTGAAAAAAATATTAGAGAATGTATTGTTCAGACACATTTGCATGCAAATAATTGTTATATAGAACTGAAGCACATAATCAGATTTTGTGTACACTGTAGAAACCACGTGGCATTATTCTCTCCTCTACTGTAGACATATGTGTTATATGTTGCCATGCAACATAGTATAAATTTCTAAAACATCAGAAGTAAGAGTGCCTTTAAATTAGGTTTTTACAATTGCAAAGGCACACTTACATATCTCCTTCACTTGTGTGAATTAATATGAATTCTTTTTATAGTTTGCTTCCAAGCAGTTTATGTACATGCTTTGAAAGTTAAAGATTTTAAACTTTGAAAAGTTTTTAAAAATCTGTGTTTATTTTCTGCATTTATGCTCCTCAGCAGTGTTCAAATACCTGACACTTTGGCATTTTGTTTGTGTTAGCAACTTGCTTATTTATCACTGTAAATATATCTACAGAAACATATCTGGGATTACTTGCTGGAATGACTGGATTATGTTTGGCTAGTCAATACCTTAATTCTAAGTTATCTCTATAAAATAATCCTTGCTTCTCCAGAATTATGTCTATTTTTTTTAGTGGTATGAACAGGGCATTAAAAGCCTATGTGAGCCAGACTGCCATGCAATGTAAGAAAGAACAGAAGAAATGTGCAGCAGTGACCAGACATCAGCAGAGGTGTTATAGGGGCTCACTTGGGGTTTTTATTTGCCTAACAGAGCACAGCGTCCAATTTTGAGGACTGGGCTAGAGAAATTGGATGGTGCCTTTTATTCCAGCACTATTCCAGTAATTTTTAAAGTTGTTTATATCTCAAAACCACCCTAAACACAGTCTTAAATTCATAATACTGAATTAATTTTCTCTTGCTGTTCATATCCGGAACCTATCTCCATGCTGTTTGTATCACACAAAGATGTAGGAGAATTACAATATTAGGAAGAAATTCATAGAGCTTTTAAATACATAGCACTTGCTACAGGAAGAGCTTCCTCAGTATTTATGGGAGTAGTATACATCTCCCAGTGGCCTCAGAAACAGACCATAGCAGTCATAGCAGTCATAGGAGTGCAGGAGGTAATGCGATGTTGAATTCTCTCCTACATTTTTATGAAAAAGGAAGCACTTATATCTATGCTTTTGTTTCTTAAAAAAAAAAAAAAAAAAAAAAGCTACAAAATACTTTTTTAGTTCCAGAAATATCCTTTTCTCTTAGTCCTAAGCTTGTGTGGTTCAAACTTTCTAAGTCTGGAGCTGGAGAAAGCAAATATTTATTTTTTTTTCTCCCTTTGGAAAGAGTGTATTTATCTTCCTATGTAGATGAGCTGTATTTAAGCAGGTTTCTTTGTACTCACCAAGGACGTAGATAGTTGATCCCATAAGTTGTGGGTAAATTCTGCTCATCACCTTGTGCAAAGTTACTATTTCTCTAAAAAATGGTTGACTTCTACTAGTGAAGTAGCTTGCTTTCAGAAAAGAATTGTAGAAATTACTATGCTGATGCAGAATAGATACTTACTTGATTACTCTTGCCATAGTTGTTGAAATAGATGCCATTCAGGATTTCCATTGAATACCAATAGTAATGGGGAAATAGAAACAACTCCATTTTTCATCATGAGAACTGGCAGTTTGACCATTTGAACAAAATAAAAATTCATAACAGATAACCAGAATAAACTGATCTCTCATGGGAATCTGCTGTATGTACCTGACATCCGTAACCTTTGCTGAAGTCCTTGCACTTTATTCACAGCCCTGTGCCACCATCCTCTCAGTCACCTGAGACTCTCCCTTGCCTCCCTGTGCATCTTCTCTGGAGGAACCAAATGCCCATTAATAAACCTTGCAACTTTTCTTCAGAGTGCTCCATATGGCTGCACCACAATCTGCCTCTCTGCTTATTGTTGGAGGGAGCTGTGACTAAATACTACCATGCTTACTTTAACATGTCTTTTCACAGGAAATGTCTCCTTCTTATCACTGTTAACCTCAGGAAATTATCCTTCAGTCCCTACTGCTTCTGCTTTGTGAAAGCAGGAAACACTGTGATAAGCATAAATCCCACTGAACTTTGCATTTCACATAAAGTGTGCTAAGATTTCAAATGGAGAGCAATGACAAGATCAGGTGAAGATCAAGGTCAGGTCTTAGCAATACTCTGGGGCATAGGACCATGCTAAGAATATATGATATATAAGCTGCATAAACTTTAAACTGTCTGATTCTTTTGTGGCAGGTCAGCGAGTTGTTAACTCTTCAGTACAGACCTCAAAACTGACATGGGGCTGTCTTTAAATAAGACCTGTAAAAAGACCATTAATATTTTTTGAAACACTGAAGTTATTTTGTTCCTAGACTCACTCCAATAAATGTCATATATATACAGCAAAATGATTTGTCATACTCATGGATTTTGTCCCCTCAAATGGATAAAATTTATTTATCCTGCTGGTTGTCTTGAATATGAGTGCCAGAATAGCACCAATAAAATCCGCATTAGAATACCAATACTTAATGAATTTTGTAAGACTTTAATTTTTTTATTTTTTTTTTCAAATTGAAGATTTGAATTCTGTGTAGAAACCAAAATATGTTTATCATTGCTTATTAATGTGCTATCAGAGATGTGTATGAGCAGAGTGTATGATGAATTGAGTTTAACATCAGTATTACAGAAATCTTAGGATACACCTAAATTTCTGGATAGGTTGAGAATGTCAGAAATTCCTATGACACATGACTGAATTTAAAATTTAAGAGAGTTCCAATTCATATTTTTCACATATTAGAGGTCTGGATGAATGAGTGTATTGTTTAAAATAACTCAGTTTCTTGTAGTTTTTCCTCTTTTTGTTGCATCTCTTCAATTTTTGACATAAAATGACATTAATAACTATTGTGCTAGTTACTGAAAAATCCTTATTTAACAAGACTGGAACAGTTTTCCCAGTTTTGTCTGATCAAAAACTTAAGGCCCCAGCTTATATGTTGGGATAAAAGATAATATGCTTTTGTTGGCTGAGGTAGCCTTACCTGATGAAGGAACATTGCTTTGAGAGCTGAGGTATAGTTCTTGCTAGTGAGGGTTACAGGACAAAAATGTGAGCAGTTGTAATGAACAGATAGTAAAAGAGGCTCCATTCCTTTCATGTGTACTGCCCCCCAAAAAATCCTGTTAGGCATGGACACATTTTCTTTCCCGACTTCTAGTGATAGAAGGAAGCAGAAAGGACAGGGAAAGGTGAATGAAGAACTTAAGCATGCTGGTTACTCCAGGCTAGTGTTCTCTGAGCACCCATTCCACGACCCAGTCATAGAGTTGGGTACATTTTTTAGCACGTTTCCACACCTTTTCTTCCTGTTTCCCTTCAGGACATTACTGAGATTGCTGCCTCTTTAGCAATGCTGGCCTATCTAACTTTCCAGGCAGCATATGACCCACATGTTAATTCACACCTCAGTTTAAATCCAGTTGGCAAAGCTCCCAAGGGTTTCATAAGTGCAAAATCCTGCTCCAAGACCTATTTTACATGGCAGTCTAATGGCCTTCTGTTTTTCATAGGCCTTTCTATTAGTGGGGTGGAAAGGGAAGCAGAATTATAGCACTTCTAGCCATTAAAATAAAAGGTGTGAAAGGGAAGTGATGTCTGATGGCAGTGGGAAATCATCACATAGCATGGGCAGGGTCATGGAGAGGCTGTATGGTTCAACTGGGAAATAGTCAAGTGAAGGAATGGGCTGTTCTGGTTAAACATCAGAATAGGCTTATGCTTCTCTGCTTCACTGCAAAGACCAATTCAAAAGACTTGGAAGAGGTTTAAGTGGAACATGGTGAGACAGAAAGATACTAGTTACTCTTGAGATCCAAAAATGGTTGTGAAGGAATTGAGAATCAAGAAAATCAACACATTTGGATTCTTCTATATAGAAGGTTCTTATAACATTTAATAAGTTCTTTTTTCAGATGTTTAATGTTCTCTCTTCATTCATACGGTTGTCTAATTGATCAAAAAGCTTTTCTTTTGACTGCCCTCTAAGCACCTATTTCACTGCTTACTTGAAATCAGATGGGAATTTCTTTGCTTATTTACTCCATGCGTTTTTGCCTTCTTGCAGTGGATGATACAGTGGTTGCTATTCCTTATGGAAGCAGGCAAGTTCGCCTCGTGCTGAAAGGACCCGATCATTTATGTAAGTAAAAAAAAGTTAGGCTACATTTGTTTAAAAAAGCCTCGCTAACCCACAGTGTTCTGTTTACACTTTGGTTTCTGGTTTCCCTCTCTCAGATCACTGATTTCAACACAGGGGTGAGTCCTGCCCTCAGAAGATCTCTTCCAACCCAGTTATATCAGTGGTACATGGTCTTTTCAGAGCAGAGCTTAGCCAGCATTGCAGAATCCTTTGCCTCTCCATAGTTTTCAAGTCATTTCTGTTTGCTTATCCTTTGGCTGGCTCACTTGGTGCAAAAGGCTTTTATTTAAAATTAATAAAATATATCCCACTGAGTGAAGAAATATTAAGGACAGTAAAGTATAAGCTTCCCTACAGCTTCCCTGAGCTTAGCCATCAAGCTGCTCATGGCTTTAAAACATTTCTGTTATGATAATCTCTCTCACTCCCATAGATGCACACACATATTTGCGTGCACACACACACACAAAATCACAGAGTGAAGACCAGAAACAACATGTACCAGTCAAACCATGCTCGGTAGTAGTGATATTGCTCCAAGAAGTCAAGCCCACTGAGTGTTTTAACCCATCACTTGGTGGCTACAGTACTTCTCTCCTTCATCTGATGCGGTGCAGTGGATCCCAGCAACTGTGTATCCCTCTTTTCTCGAAGAAGAGTCTCAGGATTTGAGAACATGCTGGGAGAGATGAAGGCAAAACCATTTATTCATTAACAGAAATTCCTTGTATTTCTCACTCTTACCTTGCAATGCAGTAGTTACAAATTTCTTCTTTGTTCATCAGCAGCAAATGAACACTAGAGTGTTGGTAAATGAAATTCGTTGTCAGAAAAAACGCAAACTGTATTGCATAAGCTGTCAGAAGCACAAATTATTGTAAGATAAGAGGGGCTCCCATCCTCCTTTTTCAAAAGGTAATAGGACTGTCCTGCAGCACAGACCAGTTGGAGTCCTCTCTGCTTGTCAGTGTAAATACAATCATTTGTGTCAGCAAGGAGGTGAGATACCAAATCATTCCCATTCTCTCCAGATTTCTTTCTCCTGAAGAACTTTTACTGATTGGCAAAGTAATGGGTGATATATCAGTCCTGTTCTGTAACTCACTGCTTGTCTGCAGAAAGTAGTAGGCACCCCTTTTAATGGTGCTGAATAAAGCTGTGAATGAAGACCAGCAGATTACAAGTTATAAACAAAGAAAATATATAAATAATGTTTTTCTTCATAGTTCAAATGCTGCCTGTACTTGAGTTGTATGTGGCCCTTCAGGTACTCCTGAGCTGCTCCAGTATTGTTATTACATACCCAGCAAATTATTTGCACTCTTCCTTTCTCTCCTGTCTTCCTTCCTAGTATAGGTGTTCTCTTCCAAGGTAGAAAAATTTCATACTTTTATTAGTTTTTCAGTGAAACTGAGTTATAAGACAGCTTAGACAGAAATGAGATTTTAGCATGAGAGATTGATCTAAAGCTGTCTTCACTCAAGCTATATCACATTTCAGGACAGAAAGATTTGAATCATCAAGCTCTGCCTCAGTCAGTGGTTGAGATTTAGATTAACTGCTCTGTGTAAACATGAGTAAGTCCAAACAGATCTCTTTCTTGTTTCAGATGTCTCCAAGAATTTTTCTGTTCACCCATCAAAGGATCTTATATATGTATGAGCTACAATCAGTTAGGGGGGAGGGATATTTTGCCCTGTGAATTCTGGTTGTGGGAGAAGTCAACAGGAGGCTGATTATGTATACAAAAGTCTTAAAACCATCTTTATCCCTGATCCATGCAGCCTTGTCCAGAAATAAATATATGGCTGAATGCGTCACAAAGGAGGTGACTACTCTCCACTGAAAACCAAGGAATTCATTAATGCACAGCAAATTCTTAGTATACTGCCTCAGCAACTTCCTTCATGAATTAATTCCCATGACCCATGCTGAAAAGCAGTCTAATTACTGCAATTATCTTTTTCCCCCCTAATTAACAACTTAATTCGTGCTAATGTAATGCTAAAATATGTACTGTCCCTGAAAATACGATTGCACCACAGAATGATAGTATGTCCCCATCTAATTCAGATTTTGCCTTAACTGCTTCTCTGTTTGGGAGACTTTCTGCATCATTTCACAAATACGTATGGAAGTATTACAGTTTTGCAATCCTTCATGATGAAATGCATAATCACTTTGAAATAACGGCAAGAAACAGTTTACTCATGAACATCCTGTGAAGCATAGCCTGGAGCTGGTGGGGAGTCTAGCTAGATGATGGAGCAGGTCTACTTTCTGACTGTTGGTTTCCATTTAATAAGTGGTTTAATATGTTGTGTTTTTTTTAAAATAATGATTTAACAAACGGAAATAAGTGCTACAAAACATTGTCTGAATTAATTCCCACTTTTGGGGAGCTCTGAATAGAGAGAGCCAGACAGAGAGCTCAGGAAGGTTCAGCACTCACCTTCCCTTCCTACTGTGCTGGGATGGATCAGACCACTTCTGGACACGAGGCAGAATTGCTGTTATACTGATATTTATTTTCTGGACAACCTGCTTTCAGTTAATTGTCTACCACAGCAACATGTGGTTAGTAACCCACCTTTGAACTGAAAGAGCAAAGAGCAACTTAACAAAGCCAGCACTCATGGGGAAAGGTCTGTCATGCTCTGCATCAGAGCATGACTTACTGAGAGAGAGTTAAACGACAGCAAATATGACTAATTAGGAATGACTGGAATGACCTATGAGCGATGAGGTGAATACAGAGCTGGAAATGCAAGGGTTGAACAAAGCCAAAAAGCAGGTAGGGGAGAAAAAAGAAAAAGGAGGTATGGGAATGTGAATAAACTGTGGAAAAGAACAAAAAAGTTGCATTATAGTGATTTAGGAGGCAAATCTGCACCACCACTCTTTCGTATTGGTTTTCTTTTTCTGCTCTTGCTTACTCTTAGTTCAAATTATAATGCTCTAGTTTCCTGTTAATTTGTTTGTATTTGGCAGATTTGGAAACCAAGACTCTTCAAGGTGTGAAGAGTGAAAACATCCTCAGCTCCACAGGCTCCTTCCTCATGGACAATTCTAGCGTTGACTTCCAGAAGTTTCCTGACAAGGAGATATTGAGAATATCTGGGCCTATCACTGCAGATTTCACTGTCAAGGTGAGCGTCATTGGTCATTGACTTCTTAGAACAACATAAAGTAAGACAAGATGCATTAGAGGTAAGAGAGATTTTTTTAGAGAGGCTAGCTCTTGTACTTTGCATGAAATTCTTTATATCTAAATACCTGATGAAAGCTTCCTTGGACACTCTTTGGGATAGAGACTGAATTTATGCCAAGAAATACATACCCAGTGTGTGCCCTAAAGAGAAAAGATTAACTCATTACAAAAAAGGCAGATTACTTTTTGTATGTGCTTCTGAGGTACATATAAAACAAGGACATGCAGCTTACTTTGTGACAAGTGAACAGAAGGAAAGTCTGTAACTATGGCCCATATTTTCAGGGGTTTATACTAGTGTAATTGCACAGAAGACTAACAGAGTGGACTATGTGGTCCCCAAACTCCAAAATAAATGGGATGACTTTGCTTGAGAAGTCATGGTGTCATTTTGAAGTTCTGCTTTGTGTTGCACTGGCAGTAAGAATAAAAGTTGTTTCTTCCCATTAGAGCATTTCTGTTCTTCCATGTAATATGAAACACATTGCTGGAAGCAATGCACACATTGTATAGGAAAACACACATACAAAAATGAACATTTGGGAATTACAATAAAATAAATCCTTTTCCAGTAGGGCCAAGGATCTTCAAGGATTTCAGCTGTAAAACTGTAAAACCTGTAGCATGTCCAGGACTACACAAATTTTTCACCATGAACCCAGAGGTAGATGACGTTTGCTTTAACCTAGAGCTGATGGCAGCTAGAAGTTCGAACAGCAAACTGGAAAATGCAATAAGGTTGAGTTACACTGGGCTGAACCAGGCTGGAATGGGTTAGCTTGGGAAGCAACAGAGCCCTGTAGACTGTCCAATACCCATCTTGGTATATTAGCAGCACAAAAAGCAAGCTGAAATCATCAGGACTGGTTCACACGCAGAAGCTTGACCTGAAGAATGCATTTCTTTCTCTTTGAAGGTCAGAATGAAAATATGCTAATAAAACAGATGCTGGTCAATTCAAAATGTCTAAAACAATTTTACCTGTATTACAGATGATGTCCAGATGATGGACATCAGTGCAGTGTAAACAGTGTTGCTCATTGTGCATTATTTGTGCTGTCTATGGATTTAAGGCAGCCTGGTCAGTCAGAACATACCTGTTGGGGACAGCTGGTCATATAGAGCAAAGGCCCTTGAAATAACATGAGGGTTGGACTGTTCCTGGTATTTCCACTCTGACCTTTTATATGAAGGAAAATACCTTTATCCCTTGGTTGCGTTTTCTTCTCTATCAAGGCAAAGTAAGAAGCACTGGTTGAATCAGAGGCAGTACGCTATTTGTATGAGTGTGCAAAATGGCTAGGCCATAGAAGAGTTGAAACTGAACTATTTGAATAGTTCTGCTATGTATTTGCAGCTCTTGAAATCAGAGTAGCATGGCTACAGTTAAATTACTGACATATCGATTGTCTTAAATGGATATAGAAAAAAAACCCAAAACACACACCCCCCAGACAAACAAACAAAAACCCCAAAACACAAAAAACCCTGTTAACAGCTGTAGCATCTTTTCTAAGGTTTAGATCAGGCATTTAAAAATTCCTTGCATTTGAATCACAATTATTTTTTTAATAAACAGCTACAGAAGATACTTTAGATACTACTTCATGCAACAAGAATATTATTCTATACCGTTTAATTATTTTTCTAATAAAATGTTTTAGCTTCTGGATATTCATTTGTTAGATCTTGCTGGATACAGGAGGGTACTAGCAAATAAGGCTAATACAGGAGTACCAAATTCATGCATACCTCCAGGTTATGTCAGACTTGGCAACTGCTTTCCATACTTCCTATAGCCATTATAGCCACAGCTATTTTGTCTTCAGCTTGTAAAAATACTGTTCTTAAAAAAAATATAGTAATTTAAAAATCATATTAAACACTTCTCTTATTAGCATTCTAGTCTTAACAAGCTTTCCTTACAAAATGGGTGTTCTGGTTTAAATATTAAAGGTGAACCCCAAACAAACCAGAGGACAGAATTGCTCTCTATTACCCACCCCTCCACCCTCCTAAGGGAAGATAGAAAGGGGAGTAAGAAAGGGAGACTTCAACTTAGGAAATTGAAACTAGAAACAAGTTTACTATAACACAAGGAAAAGAAAGGGTAAAACTTTGGGGGTGGGGAGTGAGTAAATATTTATATACAAATATACAAAACCGATCTCAAGGATGGCAGGGATATGGGGAATGCTGGGTGGCTCCAGGAGAGGTCCACGGCTCCTCACAGCACCCGATGGAGTTGGATTCTGGAGCGAGCACGTGGGAAGCCGAAGGGAACCAGCAGCACACCCGGCAGGGGAAGAGGAGTAGGAGGCAGGAGAGAGTGGCTTCTGGCTCTCCTGGCTTTTATAGATTGCGACAGGAAGTGGGTGGGAATACTGACCCCTGCCAGTCTTTCTGGGTGCTAAGGACCCTCTCTCTCTGATAGATGTTAAACACCATGCCAGGGTCTCCCAAACCATAACATTCCACCCCTTATTCCAAACCACTTCCAATCACAATCATTCACCAGGTTGTGAACTGTCTGTATGCCGTATAGTCCATTGAGTCCAGGCTCTGGATTTTCATCCATTGTGGCAGTCTTTCAGGGCAGAGGAGGTGTCACAGGATTCTTGGGAGTTCATGCTCTTGTTCTGCAGGTTCTTTCTTGGGCATCTCTGCATTCTCCTGGAAAGAAAACACTGAAAACAACTTATTACTATCATTCAGTAATTAAAACTATACAACCCAAACTAAACGCTCTCAGCCAGTGTTAAGCTCCCCTGTGGTACACACAGAACTTCACCATTCTCCTGCACTACCCACCAAGTATGTCCAGGACCTTGAGCAGAGACAACCCCACAGATGGGTTGGCCTCTGCCCAAAGCAGGGTACACCCAGTTTTTCCCAGTAGATTCTTTTCACACACAACAGGGACTTTATCCCCGTCCACTGTATGTAAAAAGTTTGACTGGGCAGGTCCGGCTTGGTTGACAGATCCCCTAGTATTAACTAGCCAAGTAGCTTCTGCCAAATGTTTATCCCAATTTTGAAAAGTCCTACCACCCATTGCTTTCAGGGTGGTTTTCAGCAGGCCATTGTAGCGTTCAATTTTGCCAGCTGCTGTTGCATGATAAGGGATGTGGTATATCCATTCAATACCATGCTCTTTGGCCCAGCTGTCAATTAGGTTGCTCCTGAAATGAGTTCCATTGTCCGACTCAATCATCTAAGGGGTACTGTGTCTCCATAAGACTTGTCTTTCGAGGCCCAAAATAGTGTTATGAGCACTGACATGTAGTCAGGTGGGGGCTGGGCTCTTTTTCCAGGCAACTAGCAACAAGATGAGAGCATAGCCTCAAGCTGCTCCAGGGGAGGTTTAGGTTGGATATTAGGAAGTACTTCCTCACGGAGACGGTGATTAAACATTGGAATGGACTTCCCAGGGAAGTGACAGCATTCTGTGACAGGATACATTTCCAGCCACCCAGTGCTTGCTTCCACCATTGTAAGCACGTATCGCTTGCCATTACAAGTCTGAGGGAGGGTGATGTAATCAACCTGCCAGGCTTCTCCATACTTGTATTTGCACCAACGTCCATTGTACCACAAAGGTTTTAAGGTTTTAGCCGTCTGGCTTGTTTGACTGCTGCATGTATGTCACAATCATGGATAACCTGTGTAATAGTATCTAGAGTTAAATCTAAACCTCGGTCACGAGCCCATCAGTATGTTGCATCTCGTCCTTGATGCCCAGATGTGTCGTGGGCCCACCGGGCTAAAAACAGTTCACCTCTGTGCTCCCAGTTCAAATCTGTTTGGAACACTTTAGCTGCCTGGTCTGCTTGATGGTTGTGTTTCTGTTCTTCAGTGGCCCGGCTCTTTGGTACGTGGGCATCTACGTGCCTGACCTTTACTGTCAGTGTCTCTAGTCAGGCTGCAATATCTTGCCACAGGGAGGTGGCCCAAATAGGCTTCCCTCTGCGCTGCCAATTGTCCCATTTTCATCCCTTTAGCCACCCCCACAAAGCATTTGCTACCATCCAGGACTCTGTGTAGAGGTAAAGTATTGGCCACTTCTCCCGCTCTGCAATGTCTAAGGCCAGCTGGACAGCCTTTACTTCTACAAATTGGCTCGATTCACCTTCTCCATCCTTAACTTGTGCAACCTGTTTTTGTAGGGCTCCAGACAGCAGCTTTCCACCTCCGCTTACTTCCTACAAGATGGCAGGATCCATCTGTGAAAAGAGCAAACTGCTTTTCATGATCTGAGAGTTGATTATATGGGGGAGCTTCCTCAGCACGAGTCACTATCTCATCTCATCTCATGGCATTCCAAAATCTTTGCCCTCTGGCCAGTTTGTAATCACCTCCACCATACCTGGGTGATTTGGGCCCCCTATTTGAGCTCGCTGTGTTATCAGGACCATCCACTTGATCCAGGTGGCATCGGTGGCATGGTGTGTGGATGAGTCCCTCCCTTTATACATCCATTCCAGGACTGGCAGTCGAGGTGCTTGGAGGAGCGTTGCTTCTGTAACCAATTACCTCAGAAGCAGCTCAGGCTCCTTCATAGGCAGCTAGTATCTCGTTTTCACTTGGGGTGTAATTGGCTTCCGAGCCTTTATACTGCTGGCTCCAAAATCCTAGGGGACGACCTCTCGTCTCATCAGGTGCCTTTTGCCAGAGGCTCCAGATGAGACCAGTGTCACCTGCTGCAGTGTAGAGCACGTTTTTGATGTCTTGTCCAGTTCGGACAGGTCCCAGAGCCACTGCATGGACTATCTCTCGCTTTATCTGTTCAAAGGCCTGTTGCTGTCCAGGGCCTCATGCAAAATTCCTTTTCTTTCAGGTGACTTCATAAAGGGGCTTCACAATCTGAGCATACCCAGCAATATGCATTCTCCAAAAACCCACAGTGCCTAAGATGGTCTGTGTCTCTTTCTTGTTAGTGGGTGAAGCCATAGCTGCTATTTTACTGACCACAACCATAGGGATGTGTTGCCACCCATCTTGCCATCTGACCCCTAGGAACTGGATCTCTCTGGCTAGTCCCTTGACCTTGCTTCTCTTTATAGCAAAGCCAGCTTCTAAAAAAAATGTGGATTACTTCCCTACCTTTTTCAAAGACTTCTTCTGCTGTATTACCCCATACAATTATGTCATCAATGTATTGCAGATGGTCTGGAGCTCCACCCTTCTCCAGTGCAGTATGGATCATCCTGTGGCAGATGCTAGGGCTGCGTTTCCACCCCTGGGGTAGTCGATTCCAGATATACTGGACACCCCTCCAGGTGAAGGCAAATCGAGCTCTGCACTCTGCTGCCATGGGAATGGAGAAAAATGCGTTAGCAATGCCAGTGGTGGCATACCATTTAGCTGCTTTGGATTCCAGTTCGTATTGAAGTTCCAACACGTCTGAAACTGCAGCACTCATCAGTGGTGTGACTTCATTCAGACCATGGTAGTCCACAGTTAATCTCCATTCCCCATCAGGCTTCTGCACTCGCCATATAGGGCTGTTAAAGGGTGAATGAGCCTTACTTATCACTCCTTGGCTCTCTAGTTGACGAATCAGGTTATGTATGGGGAGCAGGGAGTCTCTGTTGGTGCCATACTGCCGACAACGTACTGTAATAGAAGCTGTTGGTACCTGTTGTTCCTCCATCTTCATCAGGCCCACCACAGAAGGGTCATCGGAGAGACCAGGCAGGGTAGACAGCCATTTAATGCCCTCAGTCTCTACAGCTGCTACCCCAAAGGCCCATTTATACCCTTTTGCCTCTTCAAAGTACCCTTTCCGGAGAAAGTCTATACCAAGGATGCATGGAGCATCTGGGCCAGTTACAATCCGATTGGTCTCCCAATCATTCGCAGTCAGGATAATTTCAGCCTCCAATACAGTCAGTTCTTGAGATCTTCCAGTGACTCCAGAGATGGTAATGGAGTCTGCCCCTCTGTGATTGGATGGGATCAAAGTGCACTGTGCACCAGTGTCCACCAGAGCTCTATAACTCTGTGGTTCTGTTGTTCCAGTCAGGAGAGAAATAGGTGTTTTTCTCCCTCTCCAGTTTGGATACCCTATCACCTAATGTCTTCCACTCCTCAACTGTTTTTCCCACAGCTGAGACAAGGGCATTTAAGGGGTTAGAGATACTGTCTGCATACTGCCTTAGCTGGTTAGCAAATTCATCCACAGTTGGTAGTGTTTAGCCGTCTCCTGCAAAAACCCTTCCTCCCAAAATGGTGGAATACATAGGAGGAGCACACTGTGCGAGCTTCTTTAACATAAGCTTACTATATGGCAGCTCATCAGGGCTTTCAGGTGTGTCCCCATTACCGTAGATGACCTCCCGGACTGCCATCTCTCTCAGATAAGCAATCCCTCTATCTACAGTGTTCCATCTACTGGGTCGGCACTCAGCATCCTCCCTATGGGGATACCAGCTTTTGACAGCCATTAACAGGCGGTGCCAGAGATTATGAGTACCGTTTTTTCCTCCCAATCATCTTATTGATGCCTGAATCTCTGGCTGTCTCTCTCCCAACTGGCAAGCCTCCCTGCCCTCCAGGTCTATCCCATCAGCTCCCAAGTCATAACACCACAACAGCCATGAAATCAGTGACTCATCCTCCCTAGGAGTATAATCCTTTCTTATGTCCCTTAACTCTTTCATGGACATAGACTTAACAATTATTTCAGGGTCTGAGTCTCTATCATGTGTTGTTCCTGCCTCCGCCTGCCCCTGTCCGTGCCCATCGCCTGCCCCTCCCCCTGGATCCGGCAACGGGAGGGGCCGCGGGGGCTCTGGTTTCCCGCGCTGCCGCCATGAGGGAGCCGCCGCTCGCAGCCATTTTCCCGTACCAGTCTGACTATAGATCACCCCTGGTACACATTCAGGCACACCGATATTACCAACAAGTAACAGACATTCCTGAAGCCTCCAGACTCTGGCACGGTGAAATTGTCAGAGAAAGGAGTGGAGTAATTTTCCATGACACTAGAAAAAGGGACAGAGTAATTTTGCATGACAGCGAAAATCATAGAACAGCTCCTTAACACCTTAAACCGAACTGCAGCCCAGCTCCTCCCAGCAGCACGTAGTGCTTGACCACTATGGGAAAGTAGGAAACCAGGTACATATAACAAAAAGACCTGAACCTCCGTCACAACAAAAGCCATGGCTATATGAAAAAAAAAGGTTTCTAACAATCCACATAAGAATCGCCATTTTAAAATAAATTTTCTTTTTTCGGTTACAATTTTCAAACTTACAAATCGTTAAAATAAAAGCTAAATTTCGTGCCCCACATTAGATGCCAGTTATTCTGTTCCGGTTTAAATATTAAAGGTGAACCCCAAACAAACCAGAGGACAGAATTGCTCTCTATTACCCCCCCTCTACCCTCCCAAGGGAAGATAGGGGAATAAGAAAGAGAGACTTCAACGTTGGAAAATGAAACTAGAAACAAGTTTACTATAACACAAGGAAAAAGGATAAAACATGGGGGGGGGGGGGGGGAATATGCGTAAATATTTATATACAAATATACAAAACCGATCTAGATGATGGCAGGGAGATGGGGAATGCTGGGCGGCTCCAGGAGAGGTCCTCCTCACAACACCCGATGGAGTTGGATTCTGGAGCGAGCACGTGGGAAGCCGAAGGGAACCAGCAGCACACCCGGCAGGTGGGAAGGAATACGAGGCAGGAGAGAGTGGCTTCTGGCTCTCCTGGCTTTTATAGATTGTGACAGGAAGTGGGTGGGAATACTGACCCCTGCCAGTCTTTCTGGGTGCTAAGGACCCTCTCTCTCTGATAGGTGTCCAACACTGTGCCAGGGTCTCCCAAACCACAACAGTGGGATCTCTGGGTATCAAGATTTACTTTGCTGGGCAAAAGCAGTGTTTATGCAAACAGATCTAAATGAATACTTGTACATGTTGTGATAGGCTGAGGGGTAGTGGCATTGACCTGAAAGAGGGTACATTTAGATTATGTATTAGGAAGAAATTATTTACTGTGAGGGTGGTTAGACACTAGAACAATTTGACCAGGGAAGTTTTGGATGCCTCATCCCTCGAAGTGTTGCTTTGAGCAACTTGGTCGAGCGGGAGGTGTCCCTGCCCATGCAGGGGGGTTGGAACTAGATGATCTTTAAGGTCCCTTCTAACCCAAACGATCCTGTGATTCTATGTAGCAGAACTCTACTTTTAGGAACATTGTCTCCAGAATGACTCTTACAATTCTTTTCAGTTGACCCTAAATGCTCTTACTCAGACAGGCCAAGTTAGACACCTGGATATAATTCAGAAGTAGAAACTCAGTGTGGGACCTGACAGTTAAGTTTCTTTATTGGTGAGATGGAGTGCTTTAAAATTGCAAGAAGAAACCTCATGCTGTTGCTTTAGGAGCTGAGTTGTATAATTGCTGGATTTCTTGACTTTGTAATAGTCAGTGGTACATTTCTAATGTGATAAATTCTTGGCAATCTTTTCACAAGATATTTAAATTGTAAAAATAATACAGTAAAACAGCTCTTTTTTTTTAATGAAGATAATATCACAAAATGGGAGGAGAAGTGGAGTTTTTCATGGTCTTATTTTTTATATTCATAGTTTGAGAATTCCAAATCTCCATTATGAACTTTTAATATTTGAAAGGCAGAAGGATAGGAAAAAAATGCCAGTAAACTTAAATTCCACTTGAACCTGGTTCCTGAATTCTGAGGCATTCCCTGTTTTGATGTTCTGAACATAAAATTATGTTTGGCATGAATAGAAAGGACCTTTTCCTAAAAGAAAATAGTGTCATGTTTGATAAAATCCTGGTGAAATTAATGTAATTTTCACTTGGAGATCTTGCTGGATGACACTGTGGTCTAGACAACTTACACTTTACTGGCAGAGCTGCCACTGATCTGCTGTGTTACCAAGGTCATATAGTTACCTGTCTGTGCTAAAAAGTCTCCTTGGTTGATATTGTCCATTTCAGACTCAAAATAGAGAAACTTAAAGTGCCCATTTCACATTGCACATCTGCACTCCTTTGAGCAGTATGAATCAATACTGTCAGATGGGATCTACAGCTGATAATGTAATGGTAGCAGTCATCACTGGTCGACTGTTTACATCAATCACTACTGCAAATATGAATCATCTGAGTTACAGGCTTACTGAAAGAGCCAGTAGGGATTGCCAAGGATGAGTTAGGGCTGGCAAAGCACAACCTGTTTGGGTTCCTTTTGCAGGCTGTGTTGTTTGTATAGGTAGGGCCCTAGCTGTGTGTCTCAGGTGTGAGCCAGCAAAGACCAGTATGTTTTAAACAAGGTCTAGTAAGTAGCATTGTCCAGGTTTTGGGCTGGTTTGGAGAAGCAGCCACTGTTGGCCTATATCTTGCCTAGACTAGATTTATGTTGGTTTTCAATGCCTGGTATCACGATGAAGGCTTGTTCATAGGGCCTGCATGGACCAACAGATTTGCATCAGAGATACATAGGGTTGAATTGGATAGATGTTTGTCTGGACGCTGTCAGAGGTATTTGGATTAGTATTGGATTTGTATTGGCGTTGTCTTTTGTAGTGCTAGGGTTGACAAGATGTGGTCAAGGTCAGAAGAGACTGCCTGGCTATTTTTTTGTAATGGTGGCTCGAAGTATTGCTGGCTGATTTAGAAATGGTGTGGACCGGATTCCTGTGAGCATAGTTACTGCTGGGATTAGAACTTTGGTCTCCAGTTGTCCAAAAAGTCAAAAGATCGAGCTGAAAACTGGATACTGAATTACGCATAAGACTAAAGCTAGCCAGACAATTCTAATCTCAGTTGTGATCTAGCACTGGCAGAAACTACTGGTGAGAGAAATGCATTTGACTAGACTCTAGGTTAACAAAAGAAAATAAGGTTGGTGCTTAGCCTAGACTTCCTGGGACTTGCAAAGGCATGCAGGAGATAATGCATGTATATGCAGCCAGCTGGCAGAGGGGTTGATGGGCCTTGTCAGGCTAGGGCCAGGATTGGATTAAATAATCACTTTTGAACTAGGAGCGTGCAGTGATTTACCTTGTGGAATGAAATACTTGCTTTAGGGCAGAGGCCAAAAGATGCAAATCTGCTCAAGCAGCAAGGACCTACTGTTTATGGCTGGCTTATTGTTGGATTTTAGAGGTATTACTATATGAGGATTGGGGATGATGACAGTAAGGGTCTTCTGCATAATTTAGTTCTTACACTGGCAGAGGTTTCCAGAGGGGATTATGCCTTATATCTGGGAGAATGCTGCAAGTCAGTCAGGAAGTGGTGAAGAATCTAGTCTTGGAACAACTGGTAGATCAGAGTTAGGATGGTCCTCCTGGGCATAGACGATCAAAAATTAAGGCTGAGCACATAAAAATAGTTAAAGTTTAGTTGTGACTGAGTCAATTTTTGTGTTACTGAAATCAAATGACCAAAACTTTTCTTAATCTGAAAGAGACCACTGGAATATAGTCCTTTCATCATATAAATACTAGAAAACAATACTACCTCCTTAGATACGTGTCTTCATGAGATCACTTCTGTAGAATTCTGATTGCACTTAGCTGGAAGCAATTTGGTAACATGGTCTGTATCACTGGCCTTTATGAACCTCTGTGTATTCAGTACCAATTTTTTTAGCAATAGTCATAAAAATCACATGTTCTTATTTCCTGATTTCCAAAAATATACAATTATAACTATTTCTAGGTCGAGTTCAAATGTAATGACCAGCCTGAAAAGAGACATAATCATATTCTATTTCATGTCTGCCTTTGTTTTCTGTTCAATATAAATAATTTCCATTAATAATTCCTAGAACTTGATCATTGTCCTAATCAACATATTCCATTTCTAAGTACATTGCAACTGCCATACTAGGTCAGGCAAAAAGTCTGCTTCACTCATGTTTCTCTTTCATAGAGGAAGAGCTTTCAGATGCTGAAAGAAAGAGTGCAAGAAACAGATCAAATCTGCCTTCTTGTAAACCCTCCTTCTCAGCCCTCATGTTGCATTTGGACTGTTATGTCTAATGACTCAAATGATCCAGTCTTCAAGAATTTCTATAGGTCCTCTTGTGTTATATTTGCCCTTTTTATGACATTTAGCTTATGGGATTAGTTCCACAAAGAACTGTGCACTGTGTAAAATAAGAAATACATTTCGTTTTTAAACCCTTGGAGCAATATTTTCACGGATTCCTTCTGGTTTTCCCACTCTGAGAAAAAAGGAATTATTACTACTGTTTATCCGTTTTCTCCATTATTACTATACATGAGAACTCTGTCATCACCCTTTGCCTCTTTCTTAGGGTTCTACTTTATTTAATCTTTTATCAAAGGTGATCCATAGAAGGATTATCTTTATTTTCCTTCTCTGTCTTTTTTCTGGTTCCACTTGTGGCTATATACTCATAATTTTTCTAATTTACATAAATATGTAATTTATTACTAGTATTTAAATGTATAAATGTATACTTTGTAAATATCCATTTTCTGTTTAAATGTGTAGTTTAATAAAATGTAATAAATTATTTTTTTTCATATTAACAGATTGATTATGTGATATATAAATATATATGCTAATAAAGAGCAAACTACACATAATGATCAGGAACAAATGTATTCTACTTGGCTGTCTAATGTTCTCTCCTTTTTCCTTCCTCTCCGTAATATTCCATAACCTTTTTAGCTGTTGCTGCACATTGCATTGATATTTCCAAAGGAAAGCCTGTAACAACCCTACTACCATTCTTAATAGAAGTAGCTAATGTGGAAGATGTTGTCGTGTATAAGTATCTAAAATTAATTGTTTTCTCCCATTGGCATTATTTTTTTTTTACTGAACTTGTATTTAGTCTGCCAAAGTTGTGAGTGCTTTCATGGACAGCTTCACTTTTAGCTGCTATTCATTATTTATTTCATTAGGCAACTTGATCAGCTCATGGTTGTCCCTTTGCCCTCTTCATCTGCGGGTCCAGCTAACAACTCATAACCTAGCACACATCCCAGAGAGATTCCATAGGTCCTTCATCAATGCTGAGAACAGGCTATAGAAACATTCTGTTACCCAGTCATTAGTGTATGGAAAGATCTTCTTCGCTCATGTGAACTTCAACCTAGAAGAAAACAGGTACCTAAGCTACCTTTATTGGTGTCCCTTGTGAATCTTTGGCAAAGCAACCCAGAAAGCTTGAAAAATATCACCCTTCTCAAGGATCTCTCTCTGAGTTCTCCTCTATTTTCATTCTACCTACTGACATAAGTAGAATGAATATTTATATACACATAAAATAATGTACCATAACAGAGATAGAGATTACTGGTCAGTGGTTTCATGCACTACTCATGAACCTTCTTCTAAAAATGCTGTTACAATTTTCTGTTTTCCTGTGGTTTAAACAATACCTTGTTAATGAAAATAGGCCAAATGTGATCATAAATACTTTAAATTCCTGTGCTCTTCAAAGAGGACATGATTTTAAAAGTACTGTGTGGGCGCTGTTTGGATCTGGAGATGTGTTACCATTAATTTTAAATACTTTTTTTAAACACTGCTGATCTGAAATCTACTGTCAGGTTTTAATTTGAGGCAGTGGAGAAGGTTTCTTAAATGTGTTATTTTCTCTTCCTCTGACATATTGTTCTTTGTAATTTTCCCTTTTCTTTTTTCTGGTACCATGTAAAATTAATCTTAATCTTAACCAGCTCTTTATAAGACTGGTGATATCTTACATGTCTCATTGGGTCTTACAAGGTTCTTAAGCCTACTCTGATGTTTGGAGTACTCCAAACTCCCCTGAAACCTAAAGAAAGTCAAGGATATTCTCAAGGGGGTTGCAGTGAACAAATGCAGGGCTGAGTGCTTTGCAAGATCTGAGTACTTCTGCTGTCTCCTATTAATAAATTTAAGTAGGATTTTATTTAAAACATAATGAACTATTGCCATTTTTTCTGGTTCAGTGACTTAAGGATGAGTCCTCTAACTCACTGTTAGAGGACTAAGTAAAGATTCACAAGTACTGACCCTCTGTTTTTGAAGCTCTGGAAGTTCTCATAGGTAGCAGGGACTTGCAAGTACTGCAAGGGTAAAAAATTTCACCATACTCCAGAGCTGAGTATTTCAATGTGTGGAAGTTTGCCCTGTGCAGCAAAACCAGGGTATTTCTTAAAGCGTTCAGCTATCAAGTCTCACTTTGAGTTTTGCAAGGCTTACGAAGCCACTGGTGTTTTCTCCTGGATCAAGACCTTAGCTTTAACAAACTGTCAAACAAATTCAAAAATAAATTTTTGCTATGTGGAATCACCATATACAGTTCCTCTTCTGCTTACAGTATTCCTTAAAAAAATAAATTATACTGTGTCTGCTTCTTTCATTTGCTTGGTTTGTATCATTTTAGCTTATGGCTGTGGCTCATTGCAATTCTTTCCTACCTATGTTGTTGTTATGGCTGTATGAGTGACTTTGACATTAGCTGCAAAAGAAGTACATCTGTCTTTTCTCTGTGTCAAAAGAGACAGATGATTCTGAAGACATACAGGAATAGTCTGCAGGGAGAGGAACTCTTCTGTCTTCCTAATTTTTTTTAATGTGAACTCTTTTTCCTCCCTTCCTTTTGTAGTAGGCTCTGCTCATGCTCTTCATGATTCACTGAAGATCATACTGTTAAATAGATCTGACTTTAGGAATCACTGATATCCTTTAAAAACAAAACAGAATTCTCCCCAGTGAATGCTTTTTCTGCACATTCAAATCAGAGACCTCCCCAAATGGCTTCCAGCACAGTAAAACACTTTTCCCAGGAGTGCATGCTCTTTTCATGAGCCCAGAAAGACTATTCTGAAGTGTGTGATTAATGCTTTGTCCCCACAAAAGGAATTAGATATGCTGTTTCTGACACACAGACTCATGACATTAATCCATGGAAAAGGCCTCCCATTTACTGAAGAGGCTGAATTGCTACAGCTGTATTTTTTTTTCCCTGTTAGGAATTTACGTCACTGTTTAATTAGAAAGGGCAGCCTTAGTCTCCATGGACCAGATCTCTTAAAGCCATCAACATATCCTGCAGTATTTTTGCCTTCCTCCTTCTCTTCAAGATATATTTTGATCTGTAATCAAGTTTCTGTCCATCTACACGGGAAAACAAAACAAACAAAATGAGATTACGCTGTTCAGCTCAATTTGTCATATTCTTGCTTCTGTTTCACAGCCTACTCTTTGATGGTGTTTTTTGGTATTTGGAAAGAGAGAGAAGGAAAAGCAGATAGAACAAAATAGAGTAAGTTGTTTGAAACATGGAAAAATGAAAAAGAGGGAGCACTGAAAAATTTTAGGCTGCAGAAAAACAAACAAACAAACAAAAATGAAAAAAACCACAGAGAGCAGGCGTACTGACTTGGAGAAGGGTCCATCTTTTCTGGTTATGATTTGGCAGTTTCCTCTCCTGCAACAGCATCATGCCACTGATGGAGAGATGCCCAAGCAACACAAAAACATTATGTGCTAGGACAAATAATTGACTAGGAGAAGCTTTTAATAGCAGCACTGTTGTACCTTCCCTTTCCAGCTGTTCATCAAAAAGGCAAAGACAAGGGATGACCTTCAGCAATATCAAAGTCCCTATACCTGTATTAGTCAGCACAGCTATCAACCAGAAAGGATTTGTTCCTGGGCCATGTGCAAGTGATGCTGCTTTAGCAGTGTGGAAGCCTCCTTTCTTATTGCAGTCCTTGCACTGCAAACTCTGCTTACATGGGAAATCCGTTCACCACACAAAGTAATGGAAGCATACTGAAGCTCAGGTGGCTTAATTGTTGGCACTACTTCTATACTCTAAAGAGTGTTTTCGAAGGGTGTACTTAGCTCCAGCCGAGAGTCCACCCTTATGACTGAAAGGGGCATTTTTTCAGCCAAAATAAAGTAAGCAGAAGGACTGTCTTATAATGATGACAGTACCACAAAGAACGAAAAAGAGACCTCACTTCAGAAACAAAAAAATCTTGCATTAGAATTTTTATACTTTTTCATTTCCCACAGCACAGCTTCCTGTATTTTACTTTGAACTACCTAATATAGAATACATGGTCTCAGAAGGTGTTTGGAAAATATTGAAGATCTAAAATCCATGTCAATGTGGCAGGGACAGCAGATGGTTGTAGGTGATTTTCAGATGGAATAAAGATCAGTCCTTATCCTCTGTCCCCATAAAATGATTCAGTAGCACTAGCTATGAATTTACTGTGCATTAATTAGTTCAGAAAATGGTCTCAGAATCATCAGCTATGCCCCTGATTATGCCCAGAAATTTGCTTGACTGTGTTTTGCAGCCAAGATTTTGCCAGCAAACTATGCTTTGTTTTGTGCATTTAATTTTCCTGTTGCAAAGTGTCTCTGGTGTTTCATGTAGCTGCAAGGTGTCTCAAAGCTGCAAGAGGCATGTGGCAGAATGCTTCTTCACAGTATGTATGTCAGGTTCACTTTTTGGTCTTACATATTTTTCAGATCCGCTATGCTGGTGCTGCTGACAGTTCGGTTCAGTTTATCTTCTATCAGCCTATCATTCACCGATGGAGGGAAACTGATTTTTTTCCTTGTTCAGCATCCTGTGGAGGAGGTAATGGATTTCCACTGCATCCCAGAAGCAGTCAGCTGCATACAGGATCTGTCCCAACTGCTGCACTGAGATTTGGATTTTCAAAATGGGAAAAACCTGAAAAGAGAGGGGTGTAGCAGCAGTGGTAGTAGCCTGTAGATTTTTTAGCATCATACTAGGCTCTGTACATAAAGTATATTTTGATATCCACATTACTGCAGTTAATGCTACAGCTGCCAAACATAAGGGCTGAAGAGATTTGGGCCTGCTTTGGAATAACAAACTGTCTCCATTTGCACATGTCCCCACCAGCAGCTTTATGCCCTGAACTGAGACTGGGTGTATGAGTCTTGGTGACCAAGAAACCTTGGCCTTTGTTGTTGTTGTTGTTTCTCTAGGCTTCTGATTTTTTATTTGACCATACGGGTTATCCTTTGTTTACTACTATGTGTGATTTAAATTGTTGTTTTCAGTCTGGTCTCTAACACAGCAGCTTTTATATCCAAAAGCACTGATATTTTCAGTTCACTTTTTACCAAACCAGATAAGATGCACTTTAGAGAGAGAGAAGAAGAACACCATGAAAATATTATTTCTTCCACTGTGTATTGCAGGTTATCAGCTGACATCTGCTGAATGTTTTGATCTCAGAAGCAACCGGGTAGTAGCAGACCAATACTGTCACTATTACCCTGAAAATATCAAGCCAAAGCCAAAGCTTCAAGAGTGTAATCTGGATCCTTGTCCTGCAAGGTCAGTCAGCTCTACTTTTTAAAGAGACTGGGCTCTAAAGAAGTAAAATGAAGTAGGAAAATGTTCTGTTGCTATTGCAGTGAAATTTAGCCTACTTAATTAACCTCTTTCACATCCTGAGGATGTGCTATGTAGAGAAAGACCTCTGTTTAGCACCTCCATATTGCAAGGATTGATTTGAAATGGTTGTTTCTTCCCCTCAGATTATGTTTTGCCTCATTAAACAGTATGAAATGTGAAAAAATAAAGTGTCCATGATACCATCCCATGATCAACACATGTCTCTTAAGTGTTAGTGAGGTGGGAAAAATTTTAGTGGGGTAAAAATGTTGTTGGAAAATGGTTGTCATCACAAATAGAGGCATTATTTTTATTGAGGTTTTTTTACATTTTCTCCTTAACAAAAGCTTACTTACGGTCATAGCATCATGTAAGAATGTAATAGGGAGTTTTTTCTAATTATCACAGAATCACACAGAATCACAGAATGTTAGGGGTTGGAAGGGACTTCTGGACGTCATCGAGTCCAACCCCCCTGCCAGAGGAGGACCAGCACAGAATCTAGGGCAGGTCACTCAGAAACACATCCAGACAGGTCTTAAAAGTCTCCAGAGAAGGAGACTCCACAATGACCCTGGGGAGCCTGTTCCAATGCTCTGTAACCCTTACAGTAAAGAAGTTTTTCTTCATGTTGAGGTGAAACTTCCTGTGTTCTAGTTTGCATCCATTGCCCCTCATCCTATCACAGGGCACAACTGGAAAGAGATTTTCCTCTCCTTCTTGTAACCCACCCTTCAGGTATATATACACATTAATAAAATCTCCTCTCAGACTTCTCTTCTCCAGACTAAACCACCCCAGATCTCTCAGCCTTTCCTCATAAGCCAGGTGTTACAGTCCCTTAATCATCCTTGTAGCCCTCTGTTGGACTCTTTTGAGTGTATCCCTATCACTCTTGAACTGGGGAGCCCAGAACTGGCCACAATACTCCAAGTGTGGTCTCACTAGGGCAGAGTAGAGGGAGAGGAGAACCTCTCTCTGCCTGCTGGACACACTCTTCTTAATGCACCCCAGGATACTATTGGCCTTCTTGGCCACAAGGGCACATTGCTGCCCCATGGGTAATTTGTTGTCCACCAGGACTCCAAGGTCCTTGTCCTTTTGGACCAGCACAAAAGACTCCACTCTGCTACCCTGTCAAGCATTCTTCCACAGAAAATTAATAGTAAGAACACAGAATCAGATTTCCCATGTATTAGAAAAAGAACAGAACTACAAAAAGAACTGGTCCTTTATTGCACTGATTCCCCTGAATTTCAGTGGAAGTCTGTCTGCAGCCCCTCATAAGCCATATGCCTCATTTTATATAATCTAAAACTTTTGGCCCTCTTGTGTGGCTTTGCTAAAAGATGGTTAAGTGCAGCCCAGCAGGTATGCATGCAAGGGTACTCCAAAGCCATTTATTTACCTGCTCCTTTCCCTCAGAGGACAGGGACACCTCCCACTAGACCAGGTTGCACAAAGCGCTGTCCAACCTGGCCTTGAACACCTCCAGGGAGGGGGCATCCACAACCTCGCTGGGTAACCTGTTCCAGTGTTTCACCACCCTAACAGTAAAGAATTTCTTCCTAACATCTAACCTAAATCTCCTCTCTTCCAGTTTAAAACCATTACCCCTTCGCCTATCAGTACACACCCTGGTAAAAAGTCCCTCCCCAGCTTTCCTGTAGGTCCCCTTCAGATACTGGAAGGCCACTATAAGTTCTCCCTGGAGCCTTCTCTTCTCAAGGCTGAACAGCCCCAACTCTCTCAGCCTGTCTTCATAGGAGAAGTGCTCCAGCCCTTGGATCATCTTCATGGCCCTTCTCTGGAATTACTCCAAGAGCTTGATGTCCTTCCTGTGATGAGGGCTCCAGAATTGGACACAGTACTCCAGACGAGGTCTCACAAGTGCAGAGTAGAGTGGCAGGATCACCTCCCTCGACCTGCTGGCCATGCTTCTTTTGATGCAGCCCAGGATGCGGTTGGATTTCTGGACTGCAAGTGCACGTTACCAGCTCATGTTGAGCTTTTCATCTACCAACAACCCAGGTCCTTCTCCTCAAGGCTGTTCTCAATCCATTCTCTGCTCAGCCTGTGTTTGTGCTTGGAGTTGCCCCAACCCAGGTGCAGAACCTTACACTTGGCCTTCTTGAACTTCATGAGGTTGGCACGGGCCCACCTCTCAAGCTTGTCGAGGTCCCTTTGGATGGTATCCCTTCCCTCCAGCATCTCAACCACAACACACAGCCTGCTGTTGTCAGTAAACTTGCTGAGGGTGCACTCGATCCCACTGTCCACGTCACTGACAAAGATGTTAAACAGCACCAGTCCCAGTACTGACCCCTGAGGAATGCCACTTGCAACTGGTGTCCATTGGGACATCGAGCCGCTGATCACTGCTCTGTGAGTGCGGCCAGCCAGCCAATTCCTTTCCACTGAGTGGTCCATCCGTCAAATCCATATCCTTCCAGTTCTGAGACCAGGCTGTCATGTGGGACAGTCTCAAATGCTTTGCACAAGTCCGGGTAGATGACATCAGTTGCTCTTCCCTTGTCCACTGATGCTGTGACCCCATCATAAAAGGCCACCAAATTTTTCAGGCACGATTTGCTTTTGGTGAAGCCATGTTGGTTGCCTTCAACTACCTCCATGTTTTCCAAGGGCCTTAGCAGAGCCTTCAGGAGGATCTGCTCCATGATCTTGCTGCGCACAGAGGTGAGACTGACTGGCCTCTAGTTCCGTGGGTCTTCTTTCCTTCCCTTTTTGAAAATGGGGGTTATATTTCCCCTTTTCCAGTCAGTGGGAACTTCCCCAGACTGCCACAACTTTTCTAATATGATGGAAAGCAGCACTGCAACTTCATCTGCCAGTTCCCTTAGGAGCCATGAATGGATCTTGTCAGGTCCCATGGACTTGTGGACTTTCAGGTTGTTTAGATGGTCTCGAACCTGCTCTTCTCCTACAGCGGGCAGAGCTTCCTTTTCCCAGTCTCTGCCTCTGTCTTCTGTGACCAGGACAGTGTGGTCAGAGCCCTTACCAGTGAAGACTCAGGCAAAAAAGTTGTTCAGTACTTCTGCCTCTCCATATCCTGCATGACAAGGTCTCCTGTTTCCTTCTGCAGACGGCCCACATTTTCCCTATTCTGCCTCTTATCACTGATGTATCTGTAGAAGCACTTTTTATTACCCTTGATGTCCCTGGCCAGGTTTAACTCCATCTGGGCTTCAGCTTTCCTAACCTGATCCCTGGCTTCTTGGACAACTTATTTGTATTTCTCCCAGGCTACCTGTCCCTGCTTCCATGCCCTGAAGACTCTCTTTTTTTGTCTAAGAGTGTCCAGGAGGACTTTGTTTATCCATGCAGGTCTCCTGGCATTCTTGCCTGCCTTCCTCTTTCTTGGAATGCATTGCTTCTGGGCTTGGAGGAGGTAATCTTTGAATATTGACCAGCTTTCTTGGGCTCCATTTCCATCCAGGATTATATGACATGAATTCAACATTATCTCAGCTGGATTATACATTCTTTAAGTTACATATTTTATGATGTATTTCATTAGACTGTATTAAGGATATAACATTAAGAATGCAGCTTCACCAATGCTTTGTGAAAAATATTTCCTGTTAAGGATCTACTCTGAAGCAATTTTTCTACTTAGAGATTGCTTTCCCACAATGCAACAAGACCATTTTTTCCTTTAACAATATTCTGTGAAGTTCAGTATCTGGCTTCTCTTGTTCCAGTACTTTAAAAAAAAATTATTTAATTTCTCAGGTTGCTTAAATATATTAACAGCTGCATTTAGAAACCTTACTGTAATAAAGTTCTCTAATTTTCTGCTCAGTGATTTTTCTCAGATCAAAAATTGTTCCTTTCAATTCTCCTTTGTATTGTTTAGGACAAATATTACCAAAGTAGAGGACAAGTATGATCAGATGAAAGACCTAAATAGGAATGTCCCAGAAAGAGGATTGCTGAAAGGCATGAATTGATATGGAACCTGTCTTTTAAATTCAATTCACACAGTACCAACGCAAAAGTCATTTTATGTAGCTGGTATGTTGGGTTTTTTAAAGCCTAAGCTTCTATTTTTTTAAAATGCAGTTCTGAGACAAATATGTAATTTGCCTTCGGAATTTATACTATGGATATTTTCCATACTTTTCCTGATAATTTTACATGATATATTCTCAAATGGTAAGACAGACAAATGCATGGTACGTGGGAGGAAAGAAAAAAAAATAACAGCTGGGCAGATGTCAGGAAACAATTTTTGTTTTATATAAGGCATAACAAGGCAAAGTTGTTGATATAAAGACCCTAAGGGGAGGGAGAGTCATTTAGAAATAGATCTATGCCTTCTCAGGGTACAGGCAGTAACAGAGACAAACTGGCTCTTTGGAAACATCCTCATGGAATGCCAAATGGCAAATTATTATTTTCAAAAGTGCCTTTGTATAGAATTTAAGAATCAACAACCCAGACTGAAAACCAGATTATCTGTGGTAACTTCTGAAATCCCAGTGCTCTCTTACAGTCAGGAAGAGGGTAGATGAAGCAGAACAACAGGGTCAGAAGGGTGAGTGAGGAGGACGTCTTGGCTTTGCATTGCCTTTGCTGTCTGGGAGTCACTTTGCTCCTCTGGTGTAAGACAAAGATGTTAATTTTTCCTGGCAAACCCAGTTCCAGTGAAGCATAGCTGATTAGTGGTTGCTGGATGTTCCTATGGTGTCTCAGTTAGTGCCACAGAAAATAATCAAGGAAGACCAAGTGGTGCTGAATAAAGCAACTGCGAGGGGTTACTGTAGGAGACCTTACACTAAAATTTTCAGCAAAGGGAAGGCTGGAAGAAAAGTTTAAATGAATACCACAAATATCGTGTAGGCCTGCAATTAGTTGCCTCTTTAGGCTTAGTGCACAGAAATGTTTTACTTTATTGTGCTTATTATGGCAATAATTATCAGTGTTGCTGTCATCATGAGTAGCAAAAAAAGCTTAGACTGAACAAACTTGGAAAATTAATCAGCTGTCTCATCGACCCTCTTTGGAGACAGCTCCAACCTTAGAAAGACAGAAATAAAAGATCCGTTTATTTACAGTCCATCAGGATTTTACAACCATTGGACTTTGACTGGCAAATACATGTAGAATATCTATTGATGTAATAGCACCCAGCTTGATCTAATTCAATCCCCTTCTATATGACAAAATCCAACATTAAGTCTTCGCATATTTAATTAATTGTGTACCTTTTAACTATACAAAACTTCACAGACTGGAGGGTTTTTGGGGAAGATTTTTACCTAGCATCAGTATCCTCCTGTTTGGTATCCTCCAATGAAAGATGAATGGAATTTTTTTTGCTTTGAGAAAAGGTCTGCTTAGATTTGACTTAACTGGGTGTGCTAAACACTCACCTAGAAAAACTCTTGAGTTGCTATAAGCTGAAGATACCATTTCTTTCGTAATTCAAAGGCATTCCTCCAAAAAGCAGTTTTTACAAGTATGAAAAATGCTTTTACTCCACTCGTCATTCACCTCCACACCAGGATACTCTCTGGAGCAACATCAGTTCTGTTTCCACGTTTCATCTTCAGCTTTTAAGTGGCATTCTCCGCTGCACTATTCTGCATTTTTACCAATCTCCTCCACTTTGGCCTATCTCTTTTATGTGTTAATATGGTGTTTTCTGAATCACAAAAGCTCTACTGGTGCTTTTACATGGAGATTTTAACGGCATACAAAGATTGCTAAAGGCATCTTAAAAAAAGACTCCAAATTCATGCAGCAACTGACTCAAAAATTTCTATTAGCAAACCTCTAACATGTGGGCTTCTTTTTATCACTTTGTCAATAATGCCAGTCTACTGTGCATAGACAAAAATCCTGGAATTTCCCCGGGGTATTATCTTTAAGCCTGCCACCAGAAATAAGTTAGCACTTGTGGAAAGTATGGGGAAAAATCTCTAGTTCAAGCAATACTTTCAATACTCAGGGACCTGAAGGAATTCGCAGATATCCAGATTTTAGAGTACTTCAGCAAAACTGCAGACTCTTCCTCATACTCATCAGAGTTTTTCTTTTGGCATTCTCACTTAACTATCCTAACTGGGTTGTGACACAGGCAGGTATCAGCAAAGAGGAACTTAAATTTAGATAAAATTGTATTTCTTAATTGTTGATTTTTGGCTAATCTAACAGGAGAAATTAAGTACAAGTAAAAGCCCACAAAAGACTGATAGGATGTTATGGCCATTCAGATTAACTCTGAGTAGTGAGAAGTCCCCAATATACTTGGTGATGTGAAAATATATACAATTTCCAGGGCAACAGTGTAATACATGTGCACGGTAAGTTTTATGCATTTCCTTCAAAAGAAAAAGAGGTAGTAACGAGTAAATAAGCATGATTAAAAGGGCAACAGAGACTAGACTATTCTCTTAATCAATAATAGAGGTCTTCTCACTTTATTACAAGTTGGCAGCTGAAGCAGGAAATTGCCAACCATATATTTTTTTGCTTGTTATCGGCTTCCCTACAGGTGTTACATTAGATAGTAATTATTAGCGAAGTATCACAACAGTGCAGTGTTCCCATTTTCACTACATTCTTTCTGGAAGATGACAAAACTGGAGTACTGCTATGTTCCTGAAAAGATGGGCTGCACTTTCTGATTTACACAGTAGCAGCCATAGATCTGCAGTGAGGACAGAGTTCTGAGACACAATGACTCATTTATTGTTATTGCCCTAGACTGGGACATATGATAGATTTAAACTTTGTTTTGAATACTCCTTCAGATAAAATATTCCATAGTTGCCACAGAAACTGGGCTTTTTGACAACCCCCAAGTTTTTTGCATGAATGTGGGAATTCTGGTCATGACAATGCCCTTTCCTGATCTCTGCCTCAGGCAAATGGTCAGTTCTGTGGATTTGCATTAAGTTCTTAATTTGTTACAGGAGGGGTTGAGAAAGCCTTTCTGCTTTACAGTGCTCTCTGAACTTTGGTTGCCTCTCATTTCTGGGTCTGGTCTCAATTTCCACAGACAATCATATATGCATATGAATGACCCTAAAGACAGCAACTGATAGCCATTCCAGGGGAAGATGAGACACAAAGGTTTTAGCCATCAGAGCAGAAGGGTGAACAAGGCTTTTTCACCAGCGTGGTTGAAATCACATGTGCTGGAAAAGTGAGACTGGTATTAGCAATGAGTATGCTGCCTGCAAATGAGAGAGCACGGAAAACAAACATCAGTCTGTCCAACTGTATATTTATGGAGAATTATTTTTTAACAGTTCAGAATTTACCAAGGCACTACCAAGGTTGTTGGAGAAATGAGCTACAGTGATGCATTATGCATGAAAAAAAGAGAGGGAGAAGTTTTAAGAGGCCAAAACCAATTCAGAGGGGCAGGAAAGGAACCACCTAAGTTTTCAGGAAGGCTGAATTGGAAATAGTGAAACATTTGAGTAGAAATGGCAGTAGGCATGCCTCCAGATACAGGAGTTGTAGGTGGAGAAGGAAGCAGTGGCAATGTTCTGGCAGTCATAGTTGGGATCACCTGAGTTAAAGAGCAGGATAAAGATGAGCTGCAGATACTCCTAATACCTGAAGAGGCAATTTACTTCTTAAGACAAGTAGGCAGAACCTTGAATTTGGGAGGGGTAAAAGGCATTTAAATTATGCTAAAAAATTATTTTGTCAAAACAGGCAGGTAGGGTAGGCCAGGAAGCATTTGTCAAAGTGTTAAAAGATGTGAGTAACAGAGCAAATTAATCTCTAAGGAAATAGTTCATATTAAAGAAAGACAGAAAGGCAGAAGGAAGCTGTCAGGATACATTAGATATCAAACTGTGAGGGGGGAAAGTAGTTCTTGTACTGCTATAAGCATCACAGATAATCTGTCTACCCAAGATGAAGCTGTAGGGAATGCAGGCTATTTAAGTCCTAGAAGAAGCCAAAACTGCAGCAAGTAGTAAGATGGTAACTTACAGACATTTTCACTGGATATTCAATTGTTAACATTTAGTAATGGGAAATAACAACAAAGTTCCATCTTTGTATCAAACACTTCGTCCAAACCACTATAAAATGTTAAACTGAGTGAAAAAGGGAAGAGATTTTTAGAAGCATTACAGTCTTGCCACAGGAAGGAAATAACTTCTGCTGATTCCAACTGATGATACCCATTTCAAGCCCTGTAAAGAGTTTTTCACACTCTATGACACTGATAAGTGAAGCATATGTTTCTTAGAATGTGAAATCTGTACACCATGAACAAGTCATTTATTATAAAGGTGAGATACTGGTATGCTGAACAGACATGCTATTTAAAGTATGAGATTTTTCTGGAGGTTGCCATAGGATAGCTTTTTCAGCAATCCTTTGCATTGTTACATATATTTAAGTATCCACTGACATTCCATGTAAAATATGTAGGTAGGGGACATTGGCTTTTGCCAATCTGTAAAGTACCAAGACCATATAAAAGGACCCCTAAATACAAAGTAGGTGGTAGTTCTTCAAGTTCTACACTAACAGAGTGTAATGTGATGAGATGATCACAGTACTATCTGTATTTGAAAATTAAGCAAAGTGGTCCAGAAACCAGAAATGTAACTCATACTGCTAGAGTAGCTGGGAACTACAATACTCCCTGTCTGCAAAAGGATGCATTCAAAGGCCAATGTTGCCTGTACCTGTGGTGTTACTGTAGATGTCAACTACTTCAGCTCTGAATGAAAATAGTGATAGCTTTACAGACTAACACATAGGAAACATTAAGAGAGACCATCTCTTTGAGGGCCTTAATCCTTGTTTCTCAGGGCAGGACAAGTTTCTCAGAGCATCACCTTGCACTACTGTCACACTGTGGCATCTTCAGGAAACACTGTAAGGGGAGGGTGCAGTATCCCACACTGCCTTCATGTTGGGATTTGTAATGTTAAACTGGAGACCTTTTCAGAAGCCTGCTGTCTGTCCAGTGATAATCATGGTGATAAGGGAGATGCTGGCTCAGATAATAAACTCTTCTCTTTTGTGATGAACTTTTTCAGGTCTGCCAAGTCTTTCCTTTCACTTAATGAATTAGCTGTCCACAGCCAACTTCAGCTACTTCAACTTTTTATTATCTAGACATGCTTTAGGCCATTGCTTAGAGGGCATAGTCCCTGCCAATATGGATCATTTACTCTGAAGTCTGACAGATTTCAGCAAAGGATTAAATCTTCACTGTGCTAGTGCCCACGAGGAAAGAGGTGTAACAGCTCCAGCCACCCGGGACTGTGGGCAGCCCTGTGGCTGCAGCAGTGGGGGCAGGTAATGCCCAGGAAAACAGAGCCCACAGCAGAAGTGAAGACTGTGAGCCGGAGGTGGGCGAGTGTCCTGCAGAGGCTGGGCACTTCACGGCAGGATGCAGGAGTACCAGCACAGGAGCAGCAGGCACCTCTACCCACTCCTGGCCTCAGCACATCGTCTGCAGGCAGGGTCACACCACCCTGAGGCATCTTAAGGGGAGATGCCCTTTCTTTCTACTGGCTATTCTCCCAGGTCTGGTTCAAGTCTGCAGGTGCCGAAACCAAGAGCAGCGGGCATGTAGGAGAGGGAGGCATGAAGGGCTGGCACCTGTCAGAGAGAGTGATTGGGGAGGTACAGAAGAAAGGTGTTCATGCCTGCCATTTGTGCTTGCGGGGTAGCTTAAGGAAGAAAAGGAGCTACTGGGAAAGACAACGCCAAACATGACTTTCAAGGAACACAGCTGTGGGCACCCATCCCAGGGGAAAGCCAAACATTGGCAGAGATGGCAGACCTGCGTGCGGCACACCCACCTCTGGCATGTGCAGCTCCCGCTCCAGCTGAACATGTGCCTTGGAACAGCAACTGTGCTGATGCTGCCAGCGTTCAGGAGGAAAACAAACCAATCTGCAGAGTATATGACACAACTTGTTAGTCTGAAAGGCATGGGAGACTTCAGACATAACACAACAAATATTCAAAATAACTTGCTTTGTGCTCCTGCTCCTGCCAAAACAGGTTTGCTCTAAGTGTTGTGTGAATGAGTCCTGTTAGCTGTTCCCACATCAGCCAGACATCTCGGTGTAGTGGAGGAATTATTATTAGTTGCTCTGTTCATTTAACACACCATCTCTGTTGTATTGTCTGAGTAATGTACGGTGAATAAAGCCCATGAACTAGATCTCTTCCGTCTTTTTATAGGAGCATGATGGACTGATAGATTCATGGAATTTAAACTACTTTATCCAGTCCAAAAGTACAGGATTCACCAAAATATTCTATAAAAAGTTTCTTAAATAATTCACTTAAGCTTGTGGGAGGTTTTTTGTTTTGTTTTGTTGGGTTTTTTTGTGGAACACACACCAAAAAACACAAGACTAGCTAGAAAAGATACAGTTGCCATTAGTGGTACAATGACCATCTGCTGTAACTGAGGCTGGATGTATCTGTTTAGCCTGGAGAAGAGGAGATTCAGGGGGGACCTTATCACTCTCTACAACTACCTAAAGGGAGGCTGTAGTCAGGAGGGGGCTGGACTCTTCTCCCAGGCAACTAGCGACAAGACAAGAGGGCACAGCCTGAAGCTGTGCCAGGGGAGGTTTAGGCTGGATATTAGGAAGCACTTACTCGTGGAGAGGGTGATCAGACATCGGAACGGGCTTCCCAGGGAAGTGGTGGAGGCACCGTCCCTGGATGTGTTCAAGGAAAGGCTGGATGTGGCACTTAGTGCCAATAGTCTAGCTGATGTGGTGGTGTTGGTCAGAGGCTGGACTTGATGATCTTAAAGGTCTTTTCCAGCCTTGGTGATTCGGTGATCTTCAATCCACTATTTAAAGTCGTAAGTCATTGTGTATTATTGAGGGTTTTTTTTTTCCTCACTATGTCCATGGGGCTGACATTGTTAGGGATCATTATCTTGCAGTAACAGAATAAGAGCCTTTGGCAACCCCTCACATATGGACAAGGAGGGTATCAGTAATTCTGTGAAGCTCTGTACCATTTACAGAAATGCAACCTATGTATGCAAAATTCTTTGGGGGTCAAACCTTTCCAATGACAATGTTAATCTAGTGCTTTGTAAATGTTACTCAATCTTCATAACAGTGTTTGCATGTGGTATGGTTATTTCCATTGGAATGGCCTTGGATGTTATGCATTCTTATGCGTGTAGACCTGGATTATGCACACAAACCATGTTTATTAGAAAGAAAACGTCTCACTGAAATGAGTGGGAAATGTTTTAAAATCTGTTTCTTTCTTAGGCAGTAGATGCTTTCATAGTATAATTATTTCTGAACTTGGTATGTTATCTTTATTCCAAGTGCTCCTCAGAAAGCTGATGAACTGGAAAGTGCAAAAGCCTTCTGAATAGGACTTCAGCAGCAGTGGTAGAAGAGTCAGCAAAACAGCAGAGATTCTCAAAAACATGAGAAAAAAAACCTCTCAGAAAACGTTGTCTTTCATCTTCTTAAAATACTGCTACACAATTCCTCAAACTTCTCCAGTCATTTACCTGTCAAGCTAAGTCTGAAAAGACTTGTTCACTAGTCATACTCTAAATGACCCATTTCTCTTTTCCAAAGTTTCCTAGTGCCAGAACTGCCTCTCCTAGATGCTCAGATTTTTGTGGAGACAGGCAGCTCTTCAAAGATGCAAATATGTGCACTCAGTCAGAGGGCTTCCATGACTGCAGAGGCTGCTGATCTTAAAGGGAGCTATCTAGTCCCCATCACATACTCCCAGGGCTCCAGCATCTTCCTGCACTTTAGCTGGAAAATTCCAGGACACTGACCTGACACTGACTCCTCATTGTGAAAACACAATGAGATCCATTCTCCTGTCATGGACAAGTTTTACACATAAAAACCCCGTGGACTGAAAGAAGAATAGACCCCTTTAGCTTTACATGACAAGACATCTTTGAATGCTTACAACATTTTTCAGTGAAATGTGTTGAGGATGGAGAATGCTTTCTCCCTTCCCCCTCGTTTGCTTCTTACCTTGCAGAAATCCATAGCAGCATAGAAAGCAGCTTTCATCTGTATAGGGCTCTCATAAACTACCTTCATGCTTTCAGTCAGTTTTCTCTCTCCATAACTTGGGTAGAGAGGCATACTTTTTATTTAACTCAACTGGCATTCACTCTTTAATGGTTCTGCACACCTGCCCCATCCAAGTTACCTGTTGTACAGTGCCTTTGATGAAACTGATAGATGAGGTGCTCTGTTATTATTTGATGACAATGGATACACCTGACAATTGGGAGACAACATGGGTAGAGTTACTCTGAGTCAGAATCTATAAAATTGCAGGCAAAAGATGAAATTCCAGACTAGAAATTCAGTGAGAGATTATAGCTGCCAACAAGTCAAGTGATATCCATCTCACACACAATTGGCATGATAATAGTTCAGATGATTACTAATTTTGGTCTACACTATTGTCTGCTATAACCTTTAGATGTTGTATTATTTACATACAAGAGGCAGGTTCTGACAATGAATGAAATGTGACTGATTTAAGGTGGGGAGGCAAGAATTGTAGGATTTTTTCCTTGCACTGGGATTCCCCAGGTTTCTAATCTGAGACCCTGTAAAAGCAGACATTTTATCCGAAGGGCAGAAACAACCATATAAAAGGTTTTAAAAAGGTTTGATCTAGAGCTCTCTGAAGCAGAGAGAAGTTCCCCCTGTTGTCTTCTGTGACTTTGAATCCAACATCCAAAAAAGCATTAAGTGTAGAAGTTTTTTTTCCATAATGGCAGATAATAACCTCATAAGTTATATTTGGACAACCCATTTGGATCATTCACAGTAGTGGATTGTTTCTTAGTCAAATTTATGCATAAGGATAAACTAGTACTCAGTGGTTTATTCTTTGAACAACTCAGAATAAGTAGGATGGGAGCATAAATTTTGTATTAAATGTGATAGCAACTTGGGTAAAATATCTTGGTTGGTTGGTTTTTGTTTTGTGTTCTTTTTTTAATATTGTGCAAAAAAAAAAAAAAAAAAAAAAAAAGTTGTAAAATGTCATCATTTAGTGTTTATTTTATTATGTGTACCTTCTACTCAGAGGGTTGGCATTATTGTTCCTAACAGTGATGGATACAAGCAGATCATGCCCTATGACCTCTACCATCCCCTTCCTCGGTATGTAAAACAGTCAACCAGATGCTGCTTTTCTCTTACTCTGAACTCCTGCAGATTAACCTAGAGATTTTCAAGTGCTAACTTGTTATTATAAACTCTGTTTGCACAGAACTGAAATAATATTCTACGTGAAGTGGCAGGGCGGACTTATTATGTGTGTGGTCCATTTCTTTGTTTCCTCACCCCCCACCTCCTCTTTTCTCACACACCTTTCCCTTTTTTATTCCCTTTACTCATCTACGAGCTGGGCTATAACTTGTGGCTTTGTAAAGAACAATCAGACTTTCTCTCTCCAGCTGTGCTGCTTCTTGAATGCCTAAATTTGTGATTTTGGGTTTAGACAGTATTAGTGTTGTGTTCTGATCCTGCAAACCCACGCTAATGCCTTCCCCAGGGGCATTAATCCAGTTGTTTTTCTATGAAATCAGAGATCGGGACAAGAACAGGATCGAGGCCTGATTTGTATTATTAATTACCTCACAATTAAAATGTCTTTAATGTAAGACTTTATATTCTTATGGAAATAATCACAAGTAATTAGTCTTCAAGCAGTGAATATGACTGGTGCTGATAGAAGTGTTTGGTAGCTGAAGGATAATAACTTCTTGGTTTTGAAATACTGTCTGGACATGCAGTAGCATAGATCTGTGTTTCCCTCTTAGTGAATTTATTGTGTCATGCAGTATGAAATCAGAGAAAGAACCCCCCATGCAACTTGTTAGTCTCATCCCAGTGAGGAAATAACCTCCTTCAAACCATGATGAGGCCTAATGCAGAAAGCTTAAGCATCAGTGTGCAAGATCTGTGCATTCAAGTTCAACAGAGTCAAACCATGGACCCACCCCAAAACAAAGAGAAAACAAAGAGAGTAGCTTAATTGCCAAGCACTGTGGCTGCCATTCATGTTGACACCCTTTATCAATGATGTGTGTCCTTTGAAAAAAGGTGTTTCTCTTGCTAGCTAAAGACTTATGGTAATGCACACACAGTCATTATCACCAATTATTCTTGATTTGTATGATGTGACCCTGCATCTAATCCTTTTTTTCTGGAAAACACTCTTCTCTGGGTTTTGTTTTTTCAAAAAATCACATACATAGCTCTTAACCTCAAAAATTCAACTTTTCTTGGTAAGGAATATAGAAGCTAGAATATTAATAACAGGATTAGCTTTGAATGAAGCAGAATTTATTTCAATTGTGTACAAAGGGCATGTACATTGATAAAAGACAGAGAACAATTTTATATCCACGGATGATTCAGCAGTACTTGCCAGCATGGGGACTGTATTTAAGGAAAAAATCCTGAGCTGGCAGCTAAGGCAGAGGCTTTTTTACTACTGAAGAAAATAATAATAATAAAAAAAGGATCAAAATGCCCTGAGGTATTTGGCATTCAGTAACACTCAAACCAAAAAATAAAAAATAAAAAAATCATTCCCTGAAATTGATCAAAAGAGTGAGACTTTTTCTCAAGCTGTTCTGGATTATGGTCTCACCCCATAACAGTCCCTTTACATCCAGTCTCCCAGCACACTGCTCTCCTTTAACCCCCACCATCAATTGCTCAGGCTGCAACTGCTGGCTGGGATCTCTGCCTCTCTTTTCCCCTCTGCTGTTGCACTGCTGCTTCCCTTCTGCTCCATCTCCCCTACTCCCACATATGCTCCTTTGAACCAACGAACAGTATTCAGGTCTTCCTCTCACCCTGAGAGGGAAGACACAGCCACATGTCTCCTCTCCAGACCTCAGAGGCAGCAGAAACTGAACAGACCACAAGGCTGGCATGAGACAGAGCCGAGTCAGGGGGATTAAAAATGTCTTTCCTCTGAACCTGCAGAGTCTAGGCAAAAAAAAAACCCCAAACAAACAAACAACAATAACAATCAAAAAACCAAACAACAACAACAAATGAAACAACAACCAAACCAGAGAGGCCCTGGTTGCATTACCTGTCTGAGACTGGCACCTAATACCAGGGACAGGGAGAGCGACACTCCAGGAGAACAAATCTGGGAAGGCATTTTCAGATTTCCTTCCTGCAATCCCTCAGCCTTTGATTTTATCATTAAGAGGGAAAGATATGGTTCCCTGAATACAGGGCTTACTTTTAATGCACCACCAATTCCTTTCACAAATTCTTGGTCAATATTGCACCCTTTGTACCTCGAAAGGAGCTGTGACCACCTACCTGCTTTAAGAGCTGTGCAGCAGAGAAACTTCACCTTTCTATCTTACAGCCATACACAACCTGAGGACCAAACTGGTTGCCTAGATTTAAACAATTTTACATTGCTGACTCCAGGGAGTTCCCATGTTTCACATTGGCTTTTTATGCCTGGGAAAATCTGATTCAGACTGGCTGTAGCAGTTGCTGCTATTCATGAGTTTCACTTTGAGGCCTCTTAATTTAGATTTTTGGTAGTGAGGAACCTTAGCTGTATTCTGGGAAACTTGTTCAGCAGAGCCACTGGTAACACATTTGAACAGAAAACATGGCTAAAATGGCCTGTTCGTGACTTACATGGCTTATGCTGAGCATATGATGATGGATATAGCATGCTGTGAACATTATTTCAACACTTTGTGGTAAATTGTAGAATTAATCAGTGGCTTCACCATTCATAAACAGCTATTAACATAAGCCATTTCGCGTTGAGTTTTGTGGCACTTTCAGACAGTAGCCAAGCACGGGTAGTGCTTACACGTATTGGGGCTCATGAGAAAAAATGGATTGTTATGAAGAAAAATCAGAGGGAAAGATAAGAATTTTCCATAATGTTTAACAATCTTGGTGCTCCTGTAATTGTTGCTTAATAAAAATATTTCATTTGTTTTAAATGGGAGAAAAAAAATCCTCTCCTTTCAACTTTTTTTCCTTCTTACCTGAAAAAGGAAAAGGATGGGGTTCTTTTTCTGCAAGAACCTTTTTTTTTTAAGTGAAAAAATCAAAACCTATTACCAAAATAATTGTTTCAAACATTATTTCTGAAGTCCTTATCAAAATAACATTTATCTGCATGAAAAATAAATAAATAATCAATTGTGACATGTTTCCAGGTAGATAAAACATGAACATTTTTATACCATCAGGCATGCATAGGTTTATACATGCCAAGTTTAGCCTTGCTGGATCGTGGCTACTGTCCAGGATCCTCTCTGTGACAATGCCTTGATTTTAAGACAGGAAATACCAGACTATTTTATGTGGACCGACTTGTATACATATAAAACAAGACATACATTACTGCTTATGCATCACTGTAAAACACAAAAAAATATTCTTATAAATGTGCATACCTTTTCAGAACATACACATTGTTCTGTGGATTTGTCATTACATTCTCAAGTGACATCTGTAGAGAAAAGGTGGTTTCTCAGTTCTTCTCACTGCCTCAACTGTAAGGAAACAAGGTCCATGTGTTTTTTTCATCAGAAGCCATGTGTCCTATCAATATAGTTTTGTGTTCTTCTTGGTAATTTCCTCACATCTTCTTTTCTCCCCAACTCAGTTATTTCCCTGGAAAGTAACACTGCTGTTTCCCTGTATGTTCTTGCAAAAGAAAAACCAGCTTCAGAGCACTTTGTGCTTCCAGTGATTCATAACAAAAAATCCCAAGAACATGATAATTTTTGAATATATTGTAATACCATCAATTAAATAAAAGGAATTAAGTTAAAATTATTTAGTTTCTGTGGTAGTAGTCACTAGCTTTGTGGGAGAAAGGAGATTTCATATTACTGATCTGTGACTTAAAGACAGCAACCATGAGAGTGCTTTGCTTTTATAGCCATTCATGAAAATACATACAATTATTTTTTTTCTGAAAAAAGAATAAAATCTCCTGCAGATAGCAGTCTATGCATTTGGGGGATGTGGGTGGGGACAGCAGGGGTTCCTTTTCCTGATGCCCCTCTGTTTTGGGTTATTTTTCCTAGGTGGGAAAGTACACCCTGGACTGCCTGTTCCTCATCCTGTGGAGGGGGCATTCAAAGCCGGAGTGTCTCATGTGTGGAAGAAGACATTCAGGGGCATATCAGCCCAGTGGAAGAATGGAAATGCATGTATACTCCAAAGATGCCTGTTGTCCAGCCTTGCAATATATTTGACTGCCCAAAATGGCTTGCTCAGGAATGGTCTCCGGTAACCAGCTTAGCTTGGTTTTGTATTTACCACACTAGGAATATGTCTTAAATTATAGTTTAGTGAGCTTGTGGAAGTAGAAACATGCACTACTTTCTTTCCTTAGTATCATGACCTCTGTTTAAAATTATGTTATTTGTCTAACTGCAAAGTAAATACAAATAATTTATTAAAAAGATTAACATAATTGAGGAGAATTACGGAAACATAAATCAGATCTGTAGCCTAAATTAGTGACCTTCTGCTAATAATAGGCTGGGGATATAAACAAAATGCACAAAACAAAACCAGTAAGCATGTACTCTTAAGACGTTTGTTCCAACTTTCAGTCATAAATTAAATATAATTAACTGCTGAGAAATTTCCAGAAATACATAAAGCCAAAAATGACTCTGCTCTTTGATGCTTGTAGGTGTGTGTTCCTGACTGACCTGTCCTTCTGTATGAAAGTAAATCTTTTCAATGTCTATCCACTAAAGTAGAAATGTACTCTGGTTGTGTACATGAAGACTTAATCTTGAATGTAGTTTCTCACCACCCCAGTTTCTCCACAAGTAAAATAGGTTTTAAAAGCTAATCTAGTTCACCCAAAGGTAAGGTGTTCTTGACTAATTGCAAAGTGTCTAACGATTTCCGGATGGAAGCCACTATCCAAGAGAAAAGTCCTATTGGTAGTATCCATTGCCCTCCCCACTGCTTGATAGTTTTGATCCTCTCCCGTGCAACCACTTCTGAAATAATCTGTACAGGGGGGAAAATGGATGTACCTTACCAAAAGTAAATTCAGCAAGACTTAAGAAAGTGTCTGAGGGAAGAAAACCCAGTTTTCCTATTCTGTTTGATGCCATGTTCCAAAATAGCTGAGAGTCTCCCCTGTTAACTCTTAAGCCCCAGTACTTTTTCCCAAGCAGAGTGGCTCCAGATGAAACTGACAGGGTGTTACTGAGCACATCCAATACAGGATAGATGGCCACAAGCCAAGTAGCCAATGCTGAGGGCGACACTGCAAGAGAAATTCAGCAGTAAAATGTCCAAACCAAGTAAATGTGCACAGCAAAAAGGCAAAAAAGTCTGTCAGTTTTATACCTTATCCATAATGACCAAATATTATGAATAATTCATGCTCAAGGTTGTGTGTTTCTGCATTATGTTTTGCTCTCTGATGTATACATACTTCTATTGTATATTCCCCTTTTATTTCTCATTCCTGTGATGTATAGTACATCTTTTTTTTCTTTTTTTTTTTTTTTCCCCAGTGCACTGTGACCTGTGGACAAGGACTCAGATACCGTGTGGTCCTTTGCATTGATCACAGAGGGATGCATACAGGAGGCTGTAGTCCTAAAACAAAACCACACATAAAAGAAGAATGCATTGTACCCACTCCTTGCTACAAACCCAAAGGTAATGAGGCAGAATCACAGAATCGCAGAATCGCAGAATTGTCATGGTTGAAAAGGACCTCTAAGATCACAGGGTCAAATCATCAACACAAAACAAAACAAAAACAAACAAACAAAGCCCACAAAAACCACAACCTTGGCCACTACAGCATGTCCTGAAGTACCAGATCTTCACAGCTTTTGAATACCTCCAGGGATGGTGACTAAACCACCTCCGTGGGCAGGCTGTTCCAGTGCCTGACCACTCTTTCTGTATAGAAATTCTTCCTAAAACCCAATCTAAACCTTTCCTGCTGCAACTTCAGGCCGTTTCTCTACTCCTATCGTTATCTACTTGGGAGAAACAGCCAACACCCACCTCCCTACAACCTTGTTTCAGGTAGTCTAGAGGGTGATGAAGTCTCCCCTCAGCCTCCTTTCCTTCACAGGAAACAATGCCAGTTCCCTCAGCTGCTCCTTGCATGACTTTTTCTCTAGACCTGTCAGCAGCTTGGTAGCTCTTCTCTGGACACACTGCAGTACCCAGTGTCGTTTTTATAGTGAGGGGTCCAGAACTGAAAACAGCACTCGAGGTGCAGCCTCACCAGTGCTGAGTGCAGGGGGACAATCACTTCCCTAGTCCTGCTGGCCACACTATTCCTGATGCAGGCCAGGATGATGTTGGCCTTCTTGGCCACCTGAGCACACTGCTGGCTCACGTTAAGCCGGCTGTCAACCAGCGCCCCCAGAAGGATTCTTGTAAATTTTTCAGAACTCTTCCATATTGAGCAGTTTCATTTTGTTGCTAGTAGCACTGTTACCACCCGTGCTGAGTTACGAATTTGCATCTTCAAGGCCTGCCACTCCTATTCCAGTCTGCCTGCTAGCAGCTTGGAGTGAATGCTGTTCCCTTCCTCTTTCTGATGAGCTCTGATGTTTTCACTGTTAATTTGTGACCCAGCAGACCAAGCAATATAAATCTAAATTTTACCCTAGCGTAAGCAGATTTGACCTTACCAGTTACATCTGGGCAAAATTCACCCTGTATTTTAGCAGAAATTAAATATATAAATAATATGTAGGCTAGACAAATGTAACCATTATTTTGAAGTGCCTGTTCATTTCAGAGCACGAAATAGGTCAGAAGCAAGCATTGTATATCCCAACATGAAGTTCCTCTTACTATCAAGATTGCAGAATTTGGCAGACTGTTAGACTCGATGCATCTTCTATCAAAGGGTATTCACAATTTACATAGAAGTGTTTCTTGACTTGGGCCTCAGACAGAGAATAATACTGAGGTAAATCCCCAACATTTTGTTGAGAGAAGGTAAAAATATTTCTGCCATTGTTAGAAATTGAATGTTAGAAAAGGAATGTTAGAAAAAGTCCTGGAGACTGGGTTGGATTAATGGGCCATGGTCAGATGCAGCAGACACGAGTATGTTTACCCTGTATCTTACTGGCCAACATTTGACTGTTTCCACAGGTATTTGAGTGTGCATGTGTTTGTGTGTGTATACAACTCTATCGGTACAATTCTGTGTTTCTATGCTGGCTAACTTACAGAAAATTTTGGGCCACAGCAATGCAGGTGAACTTGATTTCCCACAAATGGAAACTTAAACCCCACCATAAGAAGAAATCAATTCCATCTACAAAATGGATTGCTTTCCTGATACATACTGAGAGCACTTACTATGAAGCCTTGTGAAATAAGTGACCCGTGACTTCGTGCTGATCCAAGATGGAACAGTGAAATCTGGAATACTGTTTTCTGCACTCAGTGCAGAATGCCAAGTGAATGGGCACACTTCTCAAGTTGCAAGATTCCCATTTATCTGGACCATGAGAATTCACTGTGTTTGCCAGCCACCAAAGTGGCAAAACCCAGCCACAGGGCCTCTGGGGAGCGATTAGTATGTTTACACTGTATTTTACTGGCCAACATGAACTCACTCTGTCTACCTTCCAATGTGAAATGATAAAAAAATAGGCCCTGTGACTGTGTTAGCAGGACTCTACCCTCATATGAAGCTTCAGTCGGTTTGGTCTCAGTCAGTCAGTTGCTTTTATGGGGCTTTATGTGTTTATGATGTTCACAGTGCAGGTAAAGCAAGATCCTGTCTGTCCTCAGCATCCAGTATAAGCAAAATGCAGTAAGACACCAAAAAATCAGGTGTTGCAAATCACCCACAACTGACTTCTGCCTAGGGAACCTAAGAATGGTGCAAGACCAGCTAGGAAAACTTTGCTTGCCTGTATCTGTCGAGAATTATCTTCCAATGGGACTTGTCTGGGAATAAAGTAAATTGGATGCCCACCCTTGCAGCAGAGTGGCATCTTTACCCTAGATAAACTCTTGTGCTGCCCTTTGCAGTACATACGTGATTAATTTCTGATTGTAGGTGGGTGTTCTGTTCTTCCATTTTTTCCCATGGGATGGAAAGGCCTGGGTGAAGCACACTTTTTTCTTGGCTTTAATTTTACTCATCATTTTGCTTCTGCAATACTCTCACAGTTGTCCCTCCATAATGCAAGTGGTAATGTTTGTAGACCCATGTACCTGAGGGCTGAATCATGCTTTCAGAAGAGAATTGGACCAAGTTATATCCAGAGGTCTCTTCCAATCCAAATTATTCTGTTTATGAGCTGGAAGTTTGTAATTTTCATTTCACAAATTTAGAGTTAGACATTTACAGCAGTAGGGGTAGCAAAGTACCTCACCTCTGCTGAATGTTTTAGTCTTCGCCTGCTTTTTCCTTCTGGACCTGGATTTACATAAAGCAGAGAGACAATTTTCATATATGACTTAAGCAGCAAGACAAAAAACATAGAGTTCCCTTTTATTTTAACACTGTGTGAAACAGAAATAGAATGCAAATAGGCCATATTTTTTTTTCATTTTTTAATTCGATCACTGAGGCACTTTTTCTTACATTAATAATGGGGAAATACAGGATATCCCTGGATTAAGTAATGATTTTCAATTTTAAGAGAAGGTGTATTAATCTAATGCAACTTTCTGTATAATATAGGATTTATGTGTTTTTACTAGAACCATTTTATAAAAGGAGAGATTCTACTTGAATCTCAAAAGATAAAAATGCATCCTTAGCTGATGTTGGGAATGTTTTACTCATACATGTCAAAGCGAACTGTACAATATCAACATTTCTAATCCTCTAACTCATATTACAGTGTAGAAGATAATTAACTACACTTCTAAAAAGATAAGTTATTTTAAAAGTCACATAACATGCAACGGTACACGAGAGCTTTTGCTTTTTACAAGCACTTGCATCCAAGAAAAAAAGCACAGAGAAGTAAGATCTGGCTTTCCAAAAGACATAAAACAAGCTGCAGAACATCATATAAATAGAAATATCTCCTACATATTTTGGATAACAAATGCAGTAGAATGTAAATTAAACTAAGAGCTGTGCTGGCAAATATTCATCCTTAAATGGCACTAATAAATATGTTAGAGTTAGAGCTTGGCAAGTTATTCCTAATAGAGAGGCACAGTAACTCTATTACTGTCCCTTTTTTCCTCAGTTTATAACTTGCTCCAAGGAAATTTGCTTGACTAAAGTTGCAGTAGCTGTGAAATTAAGTTGTAATTCCTCTATGATACACCTGGCAGATGGGAAATTCCATGTGCATATGTGAAAGGTTCACTTTTGTGCCCAGAAGTCACAGAAGACTCCCAACTATTCTGAAAGACATTAATCTGCTCCCGTTGGCCAGTATAAATCCATGCATTATATAAACCCAAAAGGTCTTAGGTGATTTGTGAGTGGCAAAGAGGTCTGACCCTGGCTCTCAGTGGTCTGAGCCTCACTCCCTTTTATTTCTGTTTTTTCCCCTGATCCTAGCCCAGGATGTTTTGTTGAAATGCGGAGCTCCTTCTCTAACTATAGTGCCAAATTTGCTCTTGCTTTATACTCCAGTAGAGCTAAAACAGCTCCACTGCCTTCAGCTCAAATATTCCACTTTGACACAGCCTGGAAGCAGAATTTGAAATTTGGCTGGGGGAGCATCGTGGCCCTGCACCCCCCAGAGCAGAGCTGCTCATTACACTGCACGCACGTCCGGGAGGGGAAGAAAGCAGCTCTACTGCTTTCCATCAGAAATGACAGAAAAAGTATCAAGATCTTTTTTTTTTAAATCCACATATCTGATGAACTGTTAAACCTAAAGTTGAAAAGTATAGCTGGGTCATTTTATTATGGTTTCTGTTTTTTCTGTGTTATCACTCATCAAATCAGGGTTTTCTTCCTTTTTGTAATCTATCAAAAACCAGCCTAATGTGTCTTCCCGAAGTTCTAAAATTTAAGGGTAAACACAGGGATTTTATACATTTTGCCTTTGCAGTGTCAATGGAGGCCTGTTACATTTGGCAAGACTCCCTCCAAAAATACTTTCCAAAGTGCCTACTTTTACAGCCCAGTTGCTTAGACTGCAAAGTGTTTTAATCTGCCTTCTTGGCTTTAGAATGCTGTAGCCCTTCTAGCTGCAACAGTGAACTATCTGGCCATATAACCTTGTGAGTGTGATAGCACAGGTGACAAGTTTCTTTTTCTCTCTCCTGCTCTCCTTTCTCTCTCTTTCTTCATTGTGCTCAGTCTCCATGTGGAAGAAGGCACACATACATCACAGATATGCTCAATAAGAGAGGGGAGGCTGCCACACATAGCAACATTACTGCATGCTTCCTGCTTTCACGTGCTCATCTTTGTTCCGTAGAGAAACTTCCTGTGGAAGCAAAGTTGCCATGGTATAAGCAGGCTCAAGAGCTGGAGGAAGGAGCAGTAGTGTCTGAAGAACCATCGTAAGTCTTAAAAATTTGCTTACAACATGTTCACAAGATGTGGGGATCTGGAGCTTGTGCTGAACTAACTCAGTCTCTTGAAATGGTGTGTCTTTCATTAGGATGTAAAGGCTAAACCCAACCTTGTGGAAATCAATGGGATTAACAGAGCACACTTATGAAGGAAGAGACAGAATTCAATATGACAAATGCAGATTTAATTGGAAAAATATATAAATGTTTTATTTAAGGTTATTTACAATAATATCATAGAGTCTGTATACCTACTTAGTTTTATGTTCCCTACAATCACTGTGTCTCCGCAGCTCAGCACCTTTATTTATTCTCATAATATCCCTGTGAATTTAGAGGTAAAATACAGTGACGATTCCTCCTCACCTTTCCCCAACAGGAAGAGTGTAGCAGCAGCAAATAAAATTAATTACCTTTGGCAGAAAATAAAATAGAAACCTCAGCCCTGTGGTTTGGATTGCCTTATCATCACTTGACTCATTATTTCATGGATTTTTCTCCTCCCTTCTTTTCTAGCCACTTTGTGGTCTTTGCCCAGCCACCTTTGCAAGACAGACCTCAGTCAGTGAGGCCTTTTTCCCTCTTTAGTAGCTCTTCCTCCTGCTACAGACCCTCTTGTATGGCAGGTTGGCCTATGGACATAAATTGACAGTCCCCTTGTGTTAGGGCTGCCTAAAATGATGAAAACTGTGTGTTTTCCTCCTAAATACATAAAATTAACTCATTATGTCACTTAACATTTTCTTTTTTCTTTTCCTATTCATTTGTCTTCTGTTTTGTGAAAAAATCACCACGGAGAAAAAATCACCACTTAGGAAAAGACAGGATGTAAAAGAGTTGCAGATAATGCTGAAGGAAAAAATATAACTATAAAAAGCTGGAAAAGAACACTTCCACTTACAGTTGATAGTTGCCTTTTTAATATATCAATAAGAAAATCTGACTGTATGAACCTGACCTGTTGTTGCCAGATTCTTCACACAGTGAAGTGTTGAAAAAACAGTTTAGCAGTTTCTGCATGTGCTCCATTTCATTAATAGCAGAACTGCAGGAGAAGTTGGAAAATTAAGTGGTGTAAATCAACACTCAGTTTTTTGTTCAGAATTCAGTTTTAATGCCATTTGTGAATAATCAATCTTCCTTAGCCCAAAAAAACTGCAATGAAAACAAAGCTGCAGTAAAATTGGTATATCATACAACCTTTAGCAATGAGGCTAAGAAAATAAAAATACTGTTGTTATTATTATGTTTTGGATTTTTTATTCCAGAACTGTGATAAATGCAAGCTATAATTGTAAACTCTGTACACATCTTTAATCAGTATCCAGCTCCTCATGGTTAAGCACATGGCATTTTTTATTGCAACTGCAGCTGTGTTTTAGACTAAAAAACATTGTTTCTTATGCAATATGATTGCAGTTTTGACATGGTTAATCTGAATTTAAGTAATTTGAAACTGGAACATTGAAATAGAGGTACAGACATACATAACACAGCCCTCAAAATGAAAATTATTTTAATCCAGCTGCCATAAGTGTACATAAACACATACATATACATGTATACACACACACATTTATAAACACATACAAAAGCACATTTTCATATATGTAGATATATATTAGTAGCTACTATAATGCATGTAATACTTGCATGTAATATAGCAAGATATTTAACTGTTTCCAGAGTTTCATAGACTTTGCAGGTTGATTCATTCAGTGTCAAAGTCTAGAAAATTCAATATTTGGCGACTTACTAATTTTTCATTTGTAAGGTGCAGTTTATTTTCTTGTGACTTTTCTTGTGAGTATACTAAGCCACTTAGCTAAATGTGCATTTATCAAGCTGTAAGGAACCTCTGGAAGCATACATTAAAAAAAGATGTATTAACAGGAAATTTGTCAAAAAGAATCATACTGTTACGCGGTCATATACTGAACAATTTGTTACACTAAGAAATTTTTAGATAAATTTTGTGAACAATGTTAGCAGCACTGTAGAAAAAAAAAAAGAGTATAGTAATATATATATGAGTATATGTAGCTTTAAATATTAACAAGAAGGGATTTGTAGAGAATAGGCATAACCTGCAGGGAAAGATGAAGCAGCTTTTGTTTATCATGATGTATACTTTAATAAAATATTCTGGAAAACCTTATGGGTATGTTATTTGTGATAGTAAAACAGACCTTGACACATATAAAGGGCAAGGAGTTGAATAATTTTAAAATGTTTTTAGTGGAGTATGACACCTCCTTAATTTATAGTTTCTCTGCTCAGCTGCAATAAAGGCCCTAATCTTTTTACCCCCTCTCATCACAGCATTGTCAGAGTTGGAAGGGAGCTCTAGAGATCACCTAGTCCAACTCCCCTGCTAAAGCACAATCACCTAGAACATATTACACAGGACTGCATCCATCCTCTTTGCACCCACCCTGGAGATACTTATAGGTATTGATAACGTCTCCCCTCAGCCTTCACTTCTCCAGGCTGAAGAGTCCCAGCTCTCTCAGCCTCTTCTCATCAGAGAGAAGCTTCAATCCCTCAGTCATCTTTGTTGCCCTCCTCTGGACTCTATCTAGTAGTTCCCTATCTCTCTTGAACTGGGGAGCCCAGAACTGGATGCAGTATTCCAGATGTGGCCTCATCAGGGCAGAATAGAGGCAGAGGGTGATCTCTCTCTACCTACTGGCCACACTCTTCTTTATGCACCCTAGGGTTCCACTGGCCTTCTTGGCAGCAAGGGCACATTGCTGGCTCTTGGTTTATTTACTATCTACTGGAACTCCCAGATCCTTCTCAGAACTGCTTTCCAGCAGGTCCACCCCCAACCTATATTGGTGCATGCAAAACTTCAGCTATACCTGTGGGATACTAACATACAAATAGACTGGGACACAGCTCAGACGAGATTTATCCTGGCATGAGTGACATTTTGCACATTTTTTTCTCCTTGCAAAGCACAGCTCTGGGAGCACGCAAAGTCTTTATTTTAGGCTGATGAGAAATCAACATAACATTAAATGAATTTCAACTATAGTTTTCTATAGGTATTGACTAATATAAAGCTAAACGATGGTGTCACACTTTGACTTGGAATTGGCAATGAAACCAGCGACAACGATGCTCTCAATCCCCTCCCCCAGGTAGGGAAAGGAGAGACACAATAAAGGGAGAGAGATTTTCTGGATTGAAAACTAAACTAGACAGCTTTAATTAAATGCTAATGGCAAAAGAAAATATGTACAATTATATACAAATGTGTTCAGGAATGTGCAAATTGCATCTCCCCACCCCCAGCAACTCCCCCAGCATCTCCTGAGCTCTGAGCAGTCCCAAAATGTCCCAGAGCGCTGCTGGAGAGAGCAGCAGAGCAGACAGGAGCTGAGGGGAGAGTTGTGAGGGTCAGGAATGCACGAGCCTGGGGATCAATGGTGATGGATAGACGGAGTCATCCCTGGACACTGGCCATGGATGGAAGAGAAGGGAAGGAGAAGCAGGAAGGAAGTTGAGTTCCATGATCTCTGACCTTACACCGAGCTTACGTGGATGTATGAAATGGAATACTTTGGTCATTTTTGCTGTCCATCTAGTCCACTCCTCCCTGTGGGAGGGTTACAGATATGACTCTTCTGCTTCTGTAGCATCTGAGGCTTCAGGTTCAACAAGTAGAGCAAAGTGACCTTGGCATCTCAGCAGAAACAGAAACATTCCAGTGTTATCAGTCCACTAGCTGGAACACTTGCTGGTAGTTAAAAAGAGAGCTCACTGAAGGAAAAAAAAATCAGTAAAAGGAAAATTAGCTTAATCCTGGCTCAAACCAGGACAAATGGACACAAAATCAAGGTCTTTATTCAAACTTTTCCAAAGCTTGGAGAGATCCATCCCTTGTGTTCATTTTGAAGTAAGTTTTAGCAATAATGCATAAGATGGAAAGACCAAAAAGACCTTAGAAATGTTGTGCTGAAAGGCCATCCATGCAATCCCTGTCTGTAAACTGTAACAGCCATCTGCATATTGTTCCAGAATATCTAATCTGCGTACAGCGACCTTGAGTGGTGGACTTTGATATAAAATTGGTTTGGAAGCCTCACTATTAATAGTGTTTTAATAATAATAATAATTTTAATAATAATAATAATTTTAATAATAGTGTTTATTAATAGTGTCTAACTTTAAACAGTTATTAATTTTAGGTCCTGTTTGAAAATCTGTGTGTAACAACACAAAAATGGAGACAAAACTTTCAGAACTCACCAAGATACAATCAATAATCAGCTTTGATGCCAGTTTGATAGCATCACTTGTCCTCATTCAGAAGTGTAGTTATTTTAAATACAGCAAGTAGTTGAAAAGCAAGGTGTATTATATGATTATGCACCTTTTGGCCTGTGTTTCTGCAGCTATGCAGAGACACAGTGTAATATGGCTTACCATGCTAACACATTGGGCTATCACCCACATATTTTGACTGATGAATGATGACTGATTGATGATGAATGCACACTAATTTGAGGGTCAGAACAGCTGAAAGCTTTTAAGTTTTGGATGAAGACTAGCTGGTGTAAGATGCCAGGTGATGTAGCCAGCTATTTTGCTGAATGTGAATGTGAGTAACTGGAACACCACCATCAGTTTCTTACTATCTGTTGCCTAGTGTGTTGTCATGTGTTACTTTGCTGTAAATATTTTCAGAAAACATACTAATCGTTGTAAAAAAATCAGTTTTAATTGCTTGCTTCCCCTTTTCTGAGGAAGCCATTTGTTTTCTCTAATTCAGTAGAGTGGAGCTGGTTGAGTAGGGTTTCAGGGTAGGAGTTGAGCTGGGCAGCCAGGACAAGCTTTCCTTGAGACCCTCACACCTCTGCTCAGCAGGAGGGGAGCGATGGGTAGAGGAAGGGCAGCATGGAGGGGAAGGGGAGCAGTTGCAGAGCAGGAGGAGCAACAGAAGGTCCCCAGCAGCTTGGTAAGCCATGGGCTGAAAAGGCAGTGTTGTATGTCTGGGAACATATTTACTTGAAGTTGGAGTAATGGAAGTTTCTTTAGACGAGCTATGTTTATGTGATTTTCCTATTTGCTCTGCATTGGTTCAATAATTGCCAATTTCATGACTGTACTTGGGCAGATGACAGTAAGGAGTCATTCTTTTTCTACATTTAGCCTGAAGCTCTTCTCAAGCTTTCTTACACCACCAAGTCACAGCCCCCATTCTCCTCTACAGACAGGGTCATTATTTGCAGCCAGCAGACCTTCCTCCCCTGCCTCTGTCACCCTTTCTTCCTTATCATTCTTCAGGGAGAGAAAGCAAACCCCATCTATAAATGACTCCATAGTCCTTAGCAAAGTTACAGTTTTTTTAATAGGAAGTTTAAAAGCAGGGCTGAAAAATTTCAGCAGACTTATTTTGTGTGTTGAGTTCTCATATTTGTGAATCTCCATGTTGCTGTCATGTAACTTTTGTGACTTTCTATTGCATACAATTTTTGTTATGAAATTGTGCATTATATGTTATAAAGTTGAACTTTTTTTTTTTACATAGCCCATCCACCTGTAATTTGTGATCATTCTCTAGCATGCTGCTAAAGCAGCAGACAACTCATTTTTTTTCCATCTGTGTGTGCCTTCCATTACTTATTTCTCCAGGAATTTCTAAAGGAAGCAAGTCTTACAGCTTAATTGTGTCTGTATATGTCTACCTGTCAGTTGCCTTCCTCTTCTCTCAATAATGTCTGAATTTATTGCTATTAACTGAATATGACAGAGTTATAAAGTTATCACAGATAATTTTGCTCCTCTGTCAAATTTGGTTGATATTCACCAGGAAATTAAGTGGCAGCATTTTCCCGTGTTTTACTGAACTAAATCACTTGGTAGAAAACTGACACCCTACAATTGCCCAGTTGAAGGAAAGGTTTCTAAAGAAGTTCAATCCTTAAGAGATACCAAAGTATCCACTTCGGCACTCAGCCTTGGAATATATATCCATGTTAAATTGGTCTTCAGTTCTGCTGCTCAAATAATTAATCATAACCAGTCTAGCCACTTGAAGGCTAGAGAGAATAGTTATACTCTTGTTGTCTGACCTGCTGCACCCCTAGATGGGGTCAGTTAGATATTAATTGCTGACAGAATTACTATGACATACTCTAAGTTGGTAAGAAAGTATCATAATCCTTGTTAAGACAAAGGTTTGAGGTGAGATGTCCTTAATGACCTGTGTTGTCATACATATTGTTCTGTTGCTGTCCATCTCTGAAGTGACCATTCACCAGGGCTTAGAAATATGGAGAAGCCATAGCATCTTTCTGTCTGACCTCTTTCACTGGAGCTCTTTACACCAGAACAACATGACAGCTGGAATCAGGAAGAGCAACAGTGTGATTAAAAAAGCATGGTTTTTTCTATATATAATGAGATAGGTTTTATGGGTGGTGTTGTTTAAAAGATTTCTCTCCTAACTCTTGAAAAATGCTTTTGTATGTTAACACCATATCCAGCTTTTAACATACTGCCATAAATAACCCTGGTGCTAGCCATAAAAAGGAGATGGAGGGCAGGGGGAGAAAAGGGCTAACAGTAATATCTGGATGCCAGATGGCACCATCATAGTGATTGGGCTGGTTCAGTAAGAAACAAAAGGAAATTCCTGACATGCATTAGTGTGGGGGTCAAAGCCCTCAGGGAACTGGATATTGACAGAGAGGCCAATGTGGCAGAGTCACCCAATATCTCTTTCTTACTTTTCTGTCGGTACTTACATTTCCAGAGACACATAAGCTATTTTATTCTCATGTTTTCTGTTAAATAGTTTCCATCATGATTTTTGTACCTGATTTGTAGGTTAGTACATAAATTAAAAACATCATACAAATGTTCTACTTCAAAAATAAAGCATGTTATGAATATTGGATTGCCAAAAAGTGCTGTGAGGACATACACAGACACTATCAACTGCTAGGTTGTTGCTTCTCCACTTCAGTGTCATTCAGTGAAAAGGAAGAAGGAAGTTTAAAGAAATTCCTCCATATTAAGATACAATGTCAAAAAAATTAAACTATAAATGTGGTTGGTCATAGGGAAGATCAGCAGTGGAGGAACCTAACATTAGGTAATCATTCCTATCTATGAAGTCAAGAAGCTCCTTTAGACAGTCACCACTGCTTGGGATTTACATGTAATATCTATACAGGGCAGAAGCAGTTCTATTTCCCAGGGCGGAAAGGCATGATTTGACAGAAAGCTGAAGGAAAAGATCATATTCAAACTAAACTGGAGAGAAACTACAAAGGGACAAACTGTAATCGCTCAGATTGGAATTGAACCTGTGCACCTGGCTCTAGTGTCCTTACTCTTACAGATGGAGCCCTGAGATTTTATTGAGAAGTGGTCATGACCTCTGTTTCATTTCTCCAAACAATGGCACCAAGCAGCTCTCCAGTGCTGTGTTTGAGCATCCTGTGGTGTTATCCATGCCTTAAAACCTGTGGAAAAGTAGCCTTTTCTGGAGAAAAATGACAGCTTTGCATTTCATCTCGAAACAAGGAGTATGGAAGTCTGAGCTCAGTTCCTGGTTCTATCACAGAAAATTTCTACGCCTTTGAACAAGCCACTGAGAATTTTATTTCACCAGTACTATCTGATTTTAGATGCCTTACTGGATGAATGGCTGTGCGTTTGAACACTCAGTCTTACTGGTATGTGCAGTTCTCAAAACCTGAGACTTTGTCTGAACCATAGATTTGCCCAACAAAAAAAAACAAACAAAAAAACAACAAAACCAGCATTCGGCAATATGTAATTAAGCAGCAGTGAAGAAAATAAGATCTTTTTCTCCATAGTTCAAAGGGCATCTGTCTGTATACACACTTTTTTTCTTCGTAATACATAATGTTAGGAACCCAAATGCTAGACAGAAGAGGCTGTGGCTGTGTACATCAAGTGTGCTGGAGATCATCACAAAACTTGTCTGGCCCCTCCGTGGATGTCACCCTGAACCCACTGTGACCTGCTGTGAAAGGCTTCCCACTACTAAGCATTGCCTCTGTCTTTGTGTTTCACTTCTTCTGACTTCCCCAGTTACATACGTGGTATTGTATGAGGGGAATACACGCCAGTCCTTAGCTGTGCCCAGAGTTTGAAGGAAAAAATATCATTATAGCAAGATGAAGTATTGCCATTGTCTTAGCTGTTCTCAGCTTCAATTTTGACATCACCTTTACTTCCTTTCTATAAAAGTGATAATTACAGAGCATATTCTCAGTCTACAAAAGCTAGAGTTTTAAATACATTCCCTTTATATAATTTCAAGAGATGACTTTTTAAAAACACACTGGACAATGTTGTCTGAAAGAGGCCTTTTAATGTGTGAATGTAAATCATATCTACAAATGCAAATAGTCTTTGCAAAATTGAGCTGGGCAAGTGGTGTCTACCCAGTGTTTATGTGTGGATGAAATTCTGTGGACAACTGCCATTCACTTCTACTTGCAGGTCCACTGGATGTACAGCCTGAAGGCTGGACTTCATTGCATGTCACAGTTTGACCAATATTTTGTATTCAGTGCTTTATATACAAAAACAGTAAGCTGGTTTTTCTGTCATATTAAAATTTCCTTAAAATATATTTTCAGTGATTGTACTATGCTTAAAAAAGCAATGAACTGAAACTAGCTCAGTACCACACCTGAATGACTCCTGCAGAAGTCCATTGATATCAGTGGGATTACATTTCTTTCCCCCCATTCCTAGAACACATTATGCAGCCCAGTGTAAGTTTATGTGCCCGTGACAAATGATGCAATAGTCCCTTTAGCTGAACACAATCTTGTGCAAATTGTGAAACCCCAATAGCTAACAAAAACACTGAGAAATACAATGCCTCTTTTAAATCTAGAACTCACTGTTTTGCAAAAGTTCATATTATGGGAAAAGGTTGCCTGTCTCTCACCATGAAAATGCCCACAGGTCAAGGAAACAAGTACAGGTATTTGTGTGTGAGCACCATCTGTTTTTAACCACCAGTTTTCTTTGGAGAGTTTTCTACCTTTCATAGCAACCCTTTTCCTTTTCCAGCTTGAAAGCACTGCTGCTCAAAGAGATGCCCATTTGGGGGGGTGACAGGCTGAGGGACTGTTCAGCCATGCCACAGCTGGGTGCTGTAATGTAGGCAGTGCTCCAGAGGTTGAGCAGCTGCAGGCACGATTAAGTCAGTCATAACAAAGCAAGGTCATGATCTTCCCTCCTTCCAGCTTTCACTTCTCTACCTAGTAGTGATCTTTCTAAAATACCAGCAAAATACTCACCTTTAAAATACTCATCAGAGCTCTCAGTACACACTGCTGTATTTTTTCCTTAGGGGAAGAAGCATTGTCTTGTCTGCTGTGCAAGAAATAAAAGAAGATAATCTTTTATGCAATGGCAATGTCCTAATCACTGAGAATGTGCTAAGAGCAAAGAAATACTCACTGTAATCTCCTTGAGGCAAGAGGCACCTCTTTATTTTTCATTGGTACAGCTATTAGCACAATCGTGTTCTGGCAGACAGCTACAACTGCCACATTACTGGAACTAGTTATTGCCTTTGTCTTACTTAGGGTTATTATCAGAGGGGCTATTATTACAATGGGATTTAATTGAACAAAATGCAATGACAACTGAAACACCTCTGTAATTTCCTGTTTTCTAAAACACATACTTCTCAATAAATCTATTCCACTACTTCTATTTTCAAAGGAGACCCAGAAGTAAGTATACAGAAAAGCACAATACTGTTCAGTGCGAGGTATGCTATATGCAGAACAAAAAAAATTTAAACCCATGGAACTCATTGCTTACTATTCACATACGTTTTGTATTTTGTACTCTCCATTTGGCAACATTTATCATTAATGACCACACAAAGATATTTGAAAGCCTTTGTAATTTCCTGGGTTTAGGATTATGGAAAATTCAGAACCATTGTATATTTATATTATACACTCACTTTATATAAATGTTCACTATCTAATGATAAGTCCTATATGGAGATTTTGTTTGCAGGGTTTTCTTGGCTTTTTCTCCGTTTTTTTCTGTTTTCAACTCTTTTCATTCTACCAGTTCCCTCTTTAGCAGCTAACATTTATATTAGAATTAAATTACACTTCCAATTTCATCACTTAAAATGTAGAAATTTGGCCTAGAAAGCTAAATAAAATATAATTTCCTAAGGGTATTCCAATGTTTTCATTATGAGTTGCTGAATAGAATAAAATAACATAATATGTGGCATTTATAGATCAAGCCTCATTTCAAAAAGGATCCAGTCTGCTTTAATAATGTTACTTCCCTTTTGTGTCCTCTGTCTTTTGTTCCTGTGCTTGTATGTGTGATATACATCATGGGTAACTATATTCTTAGTGTATGAAGTATCTCTGTTTTTCTAAATGAGTAATTTTAGTACCTGACAAAATATAATCCCTTTTGGTTTGGAACACATCAGCTCTTCAACAAAGCAAAGTTACACAATAATTCACAATGTTAAAAAATATAAGGAAGACAGCATCTGATGAAGACCAGTGCCTTTTATTTTTTGTAACCTGATTTAGTTTTCTACCACTTAGCTTGTCAGGTCAAGAAGCTATACATTTAAACTAATCAAAATATCTAAGTCATAGTGGCAGATGTGCACTGTTTAATCCATGACAGGAGATTTTCTATGTCAAAACATGATATAGTAGTTGCCCAGTTTTAGAGAAAACAAGACTGGCCCACCTGTTCTGTTAAAGACTATAGTCCCTTCAAAATTAAAGATATATCATCTTTGAAACCAGACTGATTTTTAAAATAAAATGTCTCAGAGCAGGGAAATGGAATCACTTTCCATCATTAATTTCTCAAAGGTTTTGCTCCAAAAAGAAATCTTGTGGTCTTTGTAGCAGCATTATAAACAGTTTTAAATGTTCCAATAATATATACAATCCATTTATTTCCTTTCTATTACTTCCTGTCTACAGTGCTAGCAGGGGATATCAAGTTTATAACAAGATGCTATGAACACCCACAAGAAGTGGTAAAGAGATTCACACACTCTGCCACAGGAGACTATGCTGTTCCAGTCAGACATCTTGGTACATACACACTGTGGGGGCACCAGGTTCCTTACTTAGTTTCGGTTTCTTTTTTTAAACCCAAAGTGAAGGGAAAGTCCTTTTGTCAACTACAGAAAGGTGGTGGGAGAAGAAGAGAAGTGCATAAAAATGCTGTCAAAGATGCTGATTTCAAAACTAAATTTCCTTTTTCTTCCTACCAGACTGTTCATAGGATTCTCAAGGTGAGAAATTATGTTCCTGTAGCCCCGAGTTGCCCTAGACCGTTCAAGAGACAGATACATCTTCTGCCCTGGGCAAAGTTGTCCAAGTTTGGCGTGGCCTATATAAATAAAGACCAAAAGGAGAGGAATACTGTCAGGGGCAACCATGTTTTAATAAAAAATACATCACATAAATTCTGATTTATCTGATAAATTTAGTTAATGCATGTGCTTAGGTGCTGAAAGAGCTAAATTTCAGTCAGGCAGTTGACCCTATCACAAAAGCTTTCAGTTCATTAGTTTAGCACTCAGAAATATCATTTAAACAAACAAACACAAAACCAAAACAACAAACAAACAACAGCAACAACAACAAAATCTTGCTGAGTTTAAAGGAGCTGACGGATACCACTTTCTGTTACTGGGAGAGTGTTATCAATAGGGATTGTTCCTGGGAGGTTCTCCGGGGGTCACTGTCAGATTCAACTACTCCCTTTTCTGTTCCAGCTCTTGAAGCATATCTACAACCACTGTCTTAGAATTCACCCGTGGCAGAAAGTCTGACAGAATGGCCAATAGAGCAGACAAGACAGTCAAGCAAAACTATCTAAATCACCCTGTAACCTGGATTCATTACTGCTGTGCTTTCATTACCAACATCCGGTGTATAAGCATAAGTAATGCAGGTTATGGAGTACCCCGGAAGCATTGTTTCCAGAAAGATTTAGGAATCAGTATAAATCAACAAGAGCTCAGCAAAACAAGGTTTGTTACATTTAAACAAGGTGGTAGTGAAGTCGTATGCAGATGTATGTTACCCTTCTGCTTGACATTACTTTGGGTAAAATGCCAAGCCAATTTCCAGCATTGTTTGGGGTTTTTTAAGATGTTGAAAAAGTGGTGACAACACAAAAAAATTGAGAAATTGTTCCATTGTTGAGGAAAGAAAAAAAAAAGTAATTCAGTCTATTTTGGTTATTGTAATGATGGCTGCAAAATGGTTTTATTAATGTATATGTAGGGACTTTCAAAGGAAAAAATTTGGAGCATGTAAGTGTTCCTAATCTGTGAGACAAGAGCAACAGCCAGAGAAATCCAGAATAGAAATGGCACAGTTGTTTTTTTTTTTAACGAGAAGGGAAATTAAATGTTCTATGGGGAAAAAAAAAAAAATAAAAGAAGAAGGCATGATGCGTTCTTTATCTTTTTTATGGCTTTAAATTAAGCTGTAAAAATGGTTACTGCAATACAGGAACAATGGTTGAAATTCTTTTCCAGGCAATACTGCAACCAGCTGATATCAGCAGCCTGTTCAATACTTACTAGTAACATATTTATGATATCAACCAAAGCAAAGGTGACACAGGTTGAATACCAGCAAAAAGTAGCTAGTGGGATCACCATACACTCCAGGAGATTGGAGAATGCATTACACTGAGGCATTTTCAGGTACTCTAAGCATGCATTTGTCTTCCTGGATATAAGAAGACACTTCTTCACGTGAGTATATGTGAGCCCTTATGCTGTTGCCATTGAATTGTCAACAATATGTCATGGCTTTGATGTGTATTTCGTAATAGCCTTTTGATGAGTGTCCTGGTCTGAGACAGGCCCAGTGTCAGTGAAAATGAAATGAAGCACTTGTTTCAAATTAAACAGAATTTGGCCTGGGCAGGGCTATACTGCTTGCTTGGCTGTTTGTGGACATAACTTGCCATGCTCTCTTCCTCTTATAGGTTTATTCCTGAGGCTTGGTCCACCTGTAGTGTCACCTGCGGAGTGGGCAGCCAAGTGCGGCTTGTGAAATGCCAAGTGCTCCTCTCTTTCTCTCAGTCTGTGGCTGATTTGCCCATTGATGAATGTGAAGGTCCCAAACCTGTGTCTCAGAGAGCTTGTTACAGTGGTCCCTGCAGTGGGGAGGCAACAGAATATAGCCCAGAGGAAACTGAGATCCTGTATGGCAGCTTGCAGGAGTTTGATGAGCTCTATGACTGGGAATATGAGGGCTTTACAGAATGTTCAGAGTCCTGTGGAGGAGGTAAGTGCAAAGTGTTTGTGTGCTGGATTTGCTTTCCATCTTCAAGTGCATGCTTTGCAGTTAACACCCATATTTATGCTGCTTTGCTACAGCTGTTTAGAATCACAGAACCATTTAGGTCAGAAAAAACCTTTAAGATCATCAAGTTCAACTCTAATATCATCAAGTCCAAACGTATTTGAAAAGGCATGGATGAAAACTGTGGGGAAAAAAATGTGCACAATGTATTTTAGCCCCAGAACCCCAGGCTCCATGATAAGGCTGTTGTCATCACAAGTGATCAATTTGTCACTTATTTGTGTTCCCTTTTATCAGTTGATCACTCAAAAGGCACTCTTGCAAAAAAGCCAAATGTTAAAGTAGTCTCATGATACAAGCTAAGGATCGTGTGCTATTTTAAGTTTTTATCTCTTGATTTGTACTGTGCAAGTATAAACATGTGGAAGTAAATTGTCCTCCCATAGCATATGCATTAAATTACTGATTTTCTAAGGACTCAGGCAGTTCCCTAACTCCTATCACTAGGTGATATTAGTTCCAATCCCAGGACAAAAGCAAACATATGGTAAAAAAGCACTAATGATGTGATTGTCTGAAGCTAGCAGGCTTGGCACTTGGAGTTTCTCAAAGTTAATCAAGGTCTCAGGTTCCACACATTATAGACTATTAATGCACAGTTGTCTGATACCCTTTTTTCCCCATCATATTGTCTAGCTTGTTCTGAGAAATATGTCTACTCCATTATTTTTTAGTTAAACCTATACTTCTCCAGCTGCTGGCTTTTTACATAAAAAGTTTCAGGCTATTTTAAAAAGGTTTACTATAGATAAATACAGAATAGGTACTATAGAACAGGAAACCACTCAATACTTCATGAATAGTTAATAGTACAATCTGTACTGCTTGACCAGCAATCAGTTACAAACTTATAGAATCACCGTTAGTAGAAAATAATGCAAAGGTTTTCTATGCTTACTTTTAGCTTACTGACAGTGGACATTTTTTAGAGCAGTGCACAGGGAGTTATCAGGCCTCTGCCAATATTGTTCTATTTCCTACCAAAAAAATGTGAGAGTAGTCTATGCTAAGTGGTAATGAACACTTACTTTACAGGATTATCTGTCATATATTGAGGCTTCTAGCAAGCAGTAACAACTTGTCACACTTATACTGTGAATCCTGAAACCTGAATTGCTTCTAGAAAGATCCTCTTGAAGTAATTCCTTTGAATATAGTGACTATGTGTGTATTTGTTCAAATAAACTCACAGAGACTAATATGAGAGAGACATTTTCTTTTTAAATTTAATTTCTTTCAATTGTCAGCAAAAATTGTCAGCCAAGATTTCTTTTTGTCTGATGCAGACTCCAAATTTTCCAGATTAGCAGATGCAAAGTCAGATATTTTTGTAGCCATAGGTGCAAGACCGGTCAAGCTAATTTTTTTTTTTTTGGAGTCTCAAGGGAAGAAATCGGATAGATGCAGAAATAACCTTTCACCTCCCAGAAGTAGCAAGCAGAAGGAATTAGTTAGGCATTTAATCTGCTGTTAGTGGCTGCATTTCCCAGAGCTGTCATCAAGTATCATGTAACAATTATTCTATTCTGGTAGATACAAACACAGAAAATCTCATTTGATGGTATTTTGAAAGTGAGCTTAAGCTGACTAGATTCATGTCCCACTCTTACACCCTTCTATATTGGAATTTCTTATTGAAAACTGATTTCTTTTTTTCAGGGAAAACAATTTTAAAGCAGTCATCTTTTTGTTCTGGTAGCATTGTGCAGGAAATAATGTTTAGAATTCAGTTACCTGGCAAATAAACTTCCTGCAGTTCAAACATGTTTTTTAACTATCTCTGTACTATGGAACTTCTGACGGAAAATCAGAGGTCTTTATATTCTCTAAATGTTCAAAGACCCATCCTTGATTTAAAGCTTATAACTGTTTGCCACATTAACCTATCAAAACCAGAGGGACAGATGTTATCTGTATGCTGAGATACTCTCAGTGCAAGATTCAAGAGAAGCTGAAAAAATTACTCTGAGCACATTTGTTTGCTGCTGGAGCAAGCCAGATTTGGTTTTTTGGTGTTGCTGGCTCAGGCTATGAGAGCCAAAAACTTTTGTCAATACATAGTCTAGAAACCACAAAATGGTTAAATTAAAACAGAAGCCTTTTTCTTCAATACCCATATTGTCAGGCAAGATTATTGGTCCTACCAGTATCTTTGAAAGGTAAAAAGTTGTAAGAAGCTCTGAGAGGAAATTATAATGAGCAGAGTAGAATGCAAGGAAGAGAGACTACAATCAGAGATGACTTAGGTGGCAGGAATAAGCATTAGGAAGTAACTCACTGGGAGGTCTGGGGTATGCTGAATACTGAATAGTGAAGAGCAGTAGTATAAGAGAGCTTGACTAAATTAATTTCATAAAACAAAACCATCAGTTTAAGAAACAGAGAAAAGGCTGAATTCAAGGCCTCACAGTCAATTGCTTTGGGGTAGTCAGCTCTGGAGCAGACAATGCAAAACTGTTTTATGGTAATTGATAATCATTGGTCAAGAGCTCATTAGTGACACACTTCAGAGAGTAGAAAATGAAGCTGTGGAAGTACTCTCAGGTTAGAAAATTTGGATCCAACACATGCAGATGGTGAGTGAGCTGTAGCCCTAGGAAACAAAATGATGTCACCAGCATGTGGCAGGACTCGGTGGTTTCTTTCCACAGAATTAAGAAGAGTACTTTCACTGTTTCCTTACCTCTGGATTAGCAGTCATTCTCTCCTGCCTTCATCAGATTGGTTTTGTTGTCAGGCCTGTACAAGTGATCAATGCAAAGCAGAGACCAGTAACTTGAACACAGTGTCATTTGCCATCAGGTAGAGAGCCACCTCTGTTCTGCAGCCAGGAGCAGTCTGTCCTGGGGAATCCATATGCCTTTCCTTGCTGTACACAATATGCTAACATGCTCAACAGAAAAATGACTGAGTTGGAAAGATACTGAACATGACAGGCTAGAGACCATATTATGTATATAAATTTCATTGGTTTCCTTTCCTAGAAATAAATCACTAGCATTTGTTCTATTCTTATAATGGGTTATCCTTTTTACATTTTTTTAAAGTCTTTTGGGAGACTGCTTGAATAGCAAAACAGCTTGAAAATATGGGGCTGCCTTGTAAGGAAGAAAAGCCACAATAATGTTGGCTGACTTCACGGACTTTGAAAGTTTCTATGTTGATTTCCCTGTCCAAAAATGTAATATTTCTTTCTTCTCTTCAGCACCTTGAGTACAGTGGAGACACTGTCTATCCTTGAGCCATAGCCATGGCTGGAATAGGCTCACACACACAAGAGCCAATAAACTAAATGCCGCTTTGCTGTGGGCCTTTCCTCAGCCTGTACAGAGAATAAGGGGAATGACTCTGTGAATAATTTCAGGAGCACAGGAACCACAATGAGTTGAAACACTTTGGTCCTGTCAACTACTATTATATCATTGTTTGCCTAATGACATGTCTTCTGGCATTAGAAATACCAAAAGGTATTGTCAGTTCTGCTACACTGCTCTTGGGGCTGTTCAAGATCTTCCAGTGTTATTTTTCTTTTAAATACTGGCACCTCCAAAAGACTGTGAGATATTTTGGAAAACTAATTGTTTTGAGAAGATGATTGTCACGGTTTGACTCAGGATCAGCAATTAAACCAGAGACAACAATGCTCTTGATCCCCTCCCCCTCCCACCCAGGTAGGGAAGGAGAGAGAAAATAAAGGAGAGAGACTTTGCTGGATTGAAAACTAAACTAGACAGCTTTAATTATATGTACAATTATATACAAGTATGTTCAGGAATATGCAAAAGCCTCTTGCCACCCCCCAACCCCAGCAACTCCCTTGGCACTCTCCTGAGCTGTGAGCAGTCCCAAAAAGTCTCAGCCCGCAGGCAGAAGATGAGGCAGAGCAGACAGGGGCTGGGGTATGAGGGTTGTGAGGTCAGAGCCTGGGGTCAATGGTGATAGATGGATGGAGTCCTCCCCGGATGCCGGCCATGGATGGAAGAGAAGGGAAGAAGAAGCAGGAAGGAAGTTGTCTTCTGTGATCTCTGACCTTCCTCGGAGCTTACGTAGATACATGGAATGGAATACCTTTGGTCAGTTCTGCTGTCTGTCTAGTCCAGCTCCCCTACGGGGAGGTCATAGATATGACTCTCCTGCCCCAGTAGCCTCTGTAACAGCAGGGCTAAGACCTTGGAGTCTCAACAGAAACATAAACATTCCAGTGTTATCAGTCCACTAGCTGGAACACTTGCTGCTAGTTAAAAGAGAGCTTACTGAAGGAAAAAAAATCAGTAAAAGGAAAATTAGCTTCATTCTGGCTCAAACCAGGACAATGATGCAATTATTATGAGTTCAGATAATCTTTTCCTAACTCAGGAAGTAGGGAGGAACATGAAAAGCATTTGCTTTGAACCACTGTGGATTAGATTTTCAGGAAGTTCAGGCCAGTTACTATCCTCAGACCCCTTGGAAAGAAGTAGATTCTCACTAAGTACTCTTTCCTATGGCATGCAGTGTTCAAATCCCTGATTTTCTAGCTTTCCAACCTTGTGATTGAAAAAAAAAACAAACCTGCAATATTCCTACCTTACTCAGGGAAAGTGAGACAGAGTAACTGCTATGTGGGAGAGACCATAAGCAATTTGGTATCACCAAGTATTTTGTGGGTCAAAACATAATCGCTGTTATTTTCCAGCTTTTCTCTTAGTGCCCACAGCTGCCCTTGGTTCTGTCTCACCTCTCAGATACACCCTGCAGGTTTACATCTTCAGTTTAGGTGCAGGTCTGCCAATGCAGCAGAGTAACTGACAGCAGCTGAATTGTGTGACCTTGTTTTTGCTTTTGCATGAATAGCAATCCTACTGTTGCTTAAGATACAGCATGCCAAAGTCAAGGCCAACTTCACACCTTAGCCTGCTTGACTGACAAATAAAAACCCTCATTGCACTTACAATGAAAGGGTGAGCCACTAGAGATCACTGGACAATATTCTGTCCAGGGCAGGTAAGTGGAGAATGAAGCTAGGGACTTTTCACTGCAATCAAGATAGCTAATGAGTTTGAAAGCAAGGGCAAGTAAAACCCCAGCAACCCACACGTGTTTTGATCAGGTCATCTCCCTGTGGGCTTGGAGCAGGATATAAAAGGTGCAGTAAGGTACATATGACTGTGTCTGGAAAATTTTAAGAGTTACAGGTGAATGCTTTTCCCAATAGAAGGGAGAAAAGGAACTGAGATTTTGCCTACTCAGTCAGATTCGTTGTGCCAAGAAATATCTGTCCTTGGTAGATATACCTACTGTCTCCTTAAAGACCATCAGGCAGAGTACTTGGATGTGGACAGTGCTTCGCCACACACAGCAGCCCCAGCACAGCCCTGCTGGCCCCTTCCCTGCCCTCAGCTGCCCCTCCAGGTACGGAGACCTGGCTGTGACCATGCATTGTTGTGTGCAGGTGTCCAGGAGGCTGTGGTGACCTGCCTGAACAAACAAACCAGAGAGACTGCGGACGAGATGCTGTGTGTAACCAGCCGCCGTCCTCCACAGCTGCTGAAAGCCTGTAGCCTGGATCCCTGCCCCCCAAGGTAGGCTTCTTATATCTTATCACCAGGCATACATTTTTTTTGAGATTTAAGACATGTGATCAATGATGAAGCTGGGAAACTGATCTTCAAGCTTCCCATTAATCTGAGACATTCAATACCAGGGATGCTTGGATCTGGGCATTATTGAAATCACTCCAGAAGCACAACAGTAAAACACCCAAACGAGAGCTTAAGGTGACTCCGCATGTTGGCAGTACCACAGACTCAGCAGGTCTTTGTCACTCCTCCCAGGACTCCTTTTAACTCATGTGAAGAGAGAAGAGCTGATATGAGTGAGTTAAACTCTGCTGCTGCACAAGGTAGGAGATCAGCACAGCCAGGCTGGTGGTGTTATCAAAGGCCAAGATACCTGGGTCAGGACTTTGCAGTCCTGCCCAGGCATTGTTTAAAGGATTTTGAGGAATCGATGACAAAAGCAACACAAATTCACAAGTGTGGGTGATCACAGTCCAGTACGTTGCCCAGAACAATTTAAAAAACACTACCATTATGAAAGAAACCCCTATATATATTTTTAAATAACTTGTGACCTCAGACTCAATGACCTTTTTGGTCTGCAGGCATGCACTGCCTCACACATGCTCTTTCTCAGACTGCAGAGACTTGCAGCCTCATCACGACACAGCAGTGTTGACTAAGAAGAGCAAAGCTGTGGCAAAACCAAAGGACAAACTTCACACCACTTGCCTATTCAGGTCTTGCAGGCAGGCCATATATGGATTGGTTTAACTTCACCCAGGGCAGTGTCAAGTTTAAGGAGATTTCTTCAACCTCCTCTCTCACTAACAGTTTTGCAGAACCTGTTCTTCCCTGGCCTCCATCAGCCTCCAAAATCAAATACATAATCACAGAATCATAGAATCACAGAATGTTAGGGATTGGAAGGGACCTCTGAAGATCATCGAGTCCAACCCCCCTGCCAGAGCAGGACCAAAAACTAAAGCAGATCTCTCAGAAAGGCATCCAGACAGTTCTTGAAAGTTTCCAGAGAAGGAGACTCCACAACCTCTCTGGGGAGCCCGTTCCAGTGCTCTGTGACCCTCACACTAAAGAAGTTCTTCCTCATGTTGAGGTGGAACTTCTTGTGCTCAAGTTTGAATCCAGTGCCCCTCATCCTACCACTGAGCACAAATGAAAAGAGGTTGTCACTGCCTTCTTGACACCCAGCCCTCATGTATTTATAGACATTAATTAGATCTCCCCTCAGTCTTCTCCTCCCTAGACTGAAAAGACCCAGGTCTCTCAGCCATTCCTCATAAGGCAGGTGTTCCAGTCCATTAAAAAAATCAAATATGGCCAGCACGCTATAAAGGGTGCTTTAGGATTCTAATTTTACAAGTCTTGACCCAGGAGTCTGATGGAAACTTAGGCTAAAACCCTGTCCTCATGAATGCTGATGAAGGCATTACTATTGACTGACAAGTCCAAAACTTGTAATACACTGTGGCTGTGAACTTAGATCCCTGTTGCAGAAGTTCCCAAAATGTGATCTGTGAACCACTGACACTTCCAGAGCTTTCACTGACTGCATATAGAGAGAGCTGGCTGGTTTCATAGTGTTGGCTCTTCTCTTTGTTTTCCAGCTGCTAAAGTGCATTAACAGAAGTTAAAAATGTAAAAAACACTTTCCTAAAATGTCTTTGGTGTGTAAGTGACTGTTGGAACGTGTAGTTGTGGTGGGTAGAGGAGACAGTTTGCTGAAAAGGCTACCGAGACAGTCACTGTCACAGTTTGGCTCCGGGTTGTCAATCAAACCAATAACAATAATGCTCTCGATTCACCCCCCCTCCCCCAAGGTAGGGAAAGAGGTAGAAAAAATGAGAAAGAGAGGCTTTCTGGGTTGAAAAGTGAAACAGATTTATTTTAATTATTAGTGATAAGGGAATATATATACATTTGCAAAGGGATGTGCAACACCCGATCCCCTCCCTCCTCCCCCAGCGACTCTCACAGCAACTCTTCTCCCTGGTGACTCCAGCTGAAGGGGGGAGTGTCCGGGCGCACGGATGGGGCCTCGAGTGTTGGCTGGGAAGAAAAATGGAAAAAAGAGCCAAAGAGAGGGTGATAGAAGTGACAGTAAGAAGAAAAGTGAGTGGAAAAGGAAAAAGAAAGGCTTGACTTCTGTTATGTCTTAGCCTATACTGAAAGCCAAATAGGGAAAATATGATGAGAAGGGAATATTCTGGTTTGCTGATCCTGCCTTCAGTCTAATCTGCTCCCCCATAGGGGGGGAGGCTGCAGACAGTCAGAAGTGACCTTGGTTATTATCAGTCCACTGGTGCTGCTAAAAAGTTCACTGAAATAAAAAAAAAATCAACAAAGAGAAAGTTCGCTTCACCCTGGCTCAGACCAGGACAGTGACAAATGTCTTAGAAGACAAGGGAACGTTGTCCACAGCATGAAGAAAAAGCTGAGAAGTCTTGCCCAAGGGAAGGAAAATTTCCTTCTAATATATTTAAAAAAATTAGTCCAGTGATGTTTCTTGAATCAAAATAGCCCAGCACGCTTATAATTTAAGGCATATGTCTAGAATTTAATACAGTTCAAGATGTTGTCTAGCTTAAGAGGGAGAACATCTGAAAATTAGAACTTCTAAGCTTAATGTTGCTTCTGCTGTAGCCACTTTTGGCAACATGTAGTATTCTCCATAGCCTCTCAAACGGTTAGTTGTGTACACCTATACTAGTCAACGATTGGTTTAGCTGGTTTAATAAACAAAAGCATTGAACAATAGAATCTAGTCAGCCTTTCTGGAGGGTCTGAAAGCATACACCTCACGACAGATACTGCAGGAGTAGTCAGTAAAGAGTAATTTCATTCTGGTTTTGTTTCATCATTCTTTTTGAACATTTAAGAAGAATGATCATAGAATCATAGAATGGTTTGAGTTGGAAGGGACCTTAAAGATCATCTAGTTCCAACCCCCTGCATGGGCAGAGACACCTCCCACTAGATCAGTTTGCTCAGATCCTAAAGGGATCTTCATTGTTGCTGTTCTTTTTGCTCCCTACTGAGAATACATATGGATTTACTAGAATACCTCATTATGCACTTAATACTTCACTTTAAAAGTAGTCTGTGGTATCACAATCCTCTTCAATTCCTAATTGCTCTGGTCTCTCGTGGAACAAAATATGGTAAAAGCTAGAATATACTGGCAATACTACAGATTTATTAAAACACTGAAGGTGATGGTGCCTGCCTAGCAGCTGAGAAAGCTTTATAATTTCCACTTAAATTCTATCTTGATATCGTAGTGCATTACTACTCTGAGCTTGTTGAATAGAGAGGAACTAAACCACAGAAATCTGTATTCAAATATTCACAGCTGTATGGAGTCACCAAAATCTCATTATTAAAAATCTTACAGAAGAAAGAAGAACCAGGAAGAGTTACGAACAAAAAATGGAAGATTTAATCCATATTCAAATCCCAAAGCAGCTGAGTTTCCTGTGGTTTCAGACATGGTTGAGAGTTTTTTGTTAATTTCTTCAAGAACATTAGCAGAAAAGGAGCCCAGTCACCTTTCTCCTGGGAAAGAGTATAACAAAATCTCTCATTTTGTACTGAACTAAGAAAAAGTGAAACACTGAGAAGCTGATTGCTGAGTTGGAAGCTAATAGCTGATTTTCAACAGAGTAGGTACAGAGTTTAATTTCATATTGTTAACTTGCTATACTCCTATGATATTTCCATAAAAAGTTATATAGCCTGTCTTGAGGTACTGGAAGAGCGAGCATGCTTTCTCTGGAAAGAAAAGAATGAAGACCATGATCATTTTAATTCAGTTATTCAGTTACTTAATTTGAGTCAATCAAGCTGTATCACTTTCAAACTTACATAGCAGTACTTCAGCAGAGCACAATCTTAGCAGAAGTAAAAGCAGAATAGCTCTTCAATGTCTAGAAGTATCTTCTCTAAGCTCCAAAAATGAAAGGGCAGATCACTCAGTTCTGCTAATTGCTATGTTTGTATTCTAAATTACTCCAAAACCAATCAGAAATACCCTGTTTCAATGTTGGCTTTACTGTTTTCAACAACAAAATTACTCACATCCAAAATGTGTCTTTTCTTCAGCCTCCACAGCCCAAAATACAGAAGGAGTCATCATCTAATCAGATATAATTGCTCTTGTTTATAACAGCAGCAGCATGAGCATCTCATTGTAAGCCAACAAACTCTACCAAAAGAGTGAAACAGAATGTTGTAACTGTGTTATTAATTATAACTGCTCAATAGCTTGGTGAATGTGTGTTGAAAAGGTTTGGTAAACATGTATGACGGAGTGGAGAGAGAAGCAAAACAATGACTGAAAATGGAGGAAATTCCAGGCAATTTCTACAGCTTTGTTCTTGCATATTTTCAAAACTGAACTTTTATTCCTATACAACAAAGACCAGCTGAATGCTACAAAAGAAAAAAAAAGAAGAAAAAAAGGCGGTTCTAGGAATAGCACATAATTTCACCCCAACATTCTCCCATTACTCCTCCAAGCCTCTGTTGTTAGCAAGAAAAGATAGGAAACCATCTGAGTGGTCCTGTCAGCTGACCGAATGGTCAAAATAGTCTGAGCTATGCTGGACTCTAGCTAAATGCACGGTATCTTCTTTTTCTTCTTTTTCTTTCTTCCATTTTTCCCCCCTGCATCTGCTTGTTTTGTGTTACTGCAATAAATAATCTGTTATTATTTCAATGTTTATTTGGTGCATGCAGTGTTGTCCATCTGTTTTGCTCTATTTCTTTTCCCAGATGAAGGCAAATTCTAAAGGAGAAAAAAATCAACATGTTTTTTGATGCATTCGGAGATGTGGGGCATTAGGTTGTTGGTAGACTTAGTTTAAGATGTGATTCCTTTGACAATCTGAAATGAATTCAATACGTGTGGAAGGGCTAGAGCTTTCTCTAACACGTGAAAGGGGACCTCGGTGTGTGGGAGAGTGTCAGTGCATGGGTTTTGCGTCTTTCAGGTGAAATATTAGAAAGTCTCTGTCTAGTTCATTAAAAGGCTAAAAGATTTGCAAGTAATTAGGTCTACAGATACTGCAGTACAGCCTTACTGGCAGGACATACCAGTTCTTGTTCTGTTGCAGTCGTTTTTCAGAGGTGTAAATTAGAATTAGTATTAATGAAACAATGATGGTGTTACTGTCCCTATGCCATAGAAAGATTTTCAGCAAACCCCTGACATTTTTTTAAGTGGGATTATTTTAAGTATATTTTTAGTTTAAGTGTGTTGAGAATGTCTTTGACAGCCTCTTAAGATGTACCCCACAGAGCCTCCTGTGATCACGGGCCAGAGCTTGAACCATTGACAGAGTAGGTTAGAGAATCAGACATTAGCAGGAATATGCTGTCAGACAACATAGATTCACCCTTATTTCAAGCCTTTAAGTCAAGACACAGCTTAAAGAGGAGTAATGGGCGCAGTGAGAGAATCCTAAGTTGTTTGGTGTGGTTTTTTAATAGGCTTACTTTTACAGACTGGACTGGACAAAGACAGGCATCTGTTCCTAGGTGGCTGTGTTATGCTATATCTGCATTACCTGTATGCCTGCCCTTCTCTATTGTAATGCCACCCTGGCCTTAAAATACATTAATCTGTGACCTAAAAACATTTATCTTTGTCTCCACTTTTTTGTAATATAAGGTTCCCCTTTGTACCCTCTCCAGTTGTGAAGAGATTGTCCAAGACATGTCTAACGGCCCACCCTTCCCCGTTCCCTCTGGATGCATTGCCTGTGGAGCAGTAACTGAATGCTCCTTGGTATCTCCTACTCAACAGTAGTTACAGTGAAATCATGAAAGGGATCCATAGGGACTGGTCCTTTTCAGCCATGTGTGTCACATCTAAATGTGAAGCAAAGCAACTTGCAAGCTGCCAGAATCAGTAGACCAGCTCAGGATTCTCCATCACAATCTGCCTCCAGCTTTTCTAGTTTAAAAATGCAGACCTCTTTCCCAGCATTTTGCTTTTTTAAATAATATGATGGTTCCTTCATTAGATAGGATTTCACTCATAGACATTTTCCTGCATTTCAGTTTTATATTCCATTCAGACTACTATGTTCATAAAATATTAGAGTGCAATTGTAAATATTTATTTCAATAGCTTATACCTTATTGCCTTCGTATTTCAAAGAGTGGTAGATCACACATCATATGTAGAATCCTATATACCTAGATAGACTATATTCCTCTACACAAATCTCCACGTCACAAGTTTCACCAAGTTAGTACACCCTTGTGTTGAAACAAGATTACCATGCCCTACCACAGGTATTTTATAGCTTTGTTTGTGATGAGTATGAGCTCAAAGTCATGGTAGGGACTTAGTGAGTCCCTCTGCAGAGAACGATCTCCTTTTTTTCCTTGCACTGTTAATTTCCCAGTTTTTGTCACCTTAATACAATCCACTTCTCTCCACCCTTCTCTTCTCTAGTGTCTGTGCTAACCAGCACTTAATATTCACTATGACTTGATATTTTTCAGTATTTTAAACAAACATACTCTCACTTCAGCATTTCACACATCAACTTCTAATTCTTTTTTTTTTCTCTAAATTTATTATCAATTTTTTGAAGAATTAATTTAGTGCCTCAACTGCAGGATTTCACTCCCAAAAGAAAGCTTTCCCAACAGTGGCAATAAAGACCGCGTCTGCTCTTGTGCCAAATAGGAAGTTCGGTCAAATGTTTTGAAGTATAATGGCTAGGATTAATTTTTCACTTCAGCATTAACCTATGAATTAAGCTAAGCTATAATAAGACTTAAAAGCAGTTAATTTTACTATGTGTCATCACTTCCTCTAAAAAAGGGTGAAACGAAGAGCACTGTTATGTCTTCCATTTACAGTACCACTGAAGTAACTTATTGTAGCAGTAGTCTGAGCAATACCGAATACTTTAAACCAATAAAGCTGTATGGAGTAAAAGATAAGTATGTAAAAGCAGGATAAAAATATGGCCCTAATTGCTGAAAATTTAGTGTACAGTTCTGTACCATACTTACATGTCAGAAAGATTCACACATTAAATAAATGGAGGAGGCACCTTTATTTCCTTTTAATTACCTATACCTATAGGAGGAGGCAGAAGGATTACGCAAAGAATGCTGTATCTGCCAAGTAGGTCCACCACATCTGCAGAAATGCAGCAAGCCCTCCTATTTGTAACCATGAAAATTTCCATCTTCAGTTTCATGATCTCCATTCCTCTGGCCTCTCTGCTAACATTGTTAAGCACTGAAGGTGTCACTGACAGAGTTTGTGGTGTACAGTTACCCATTAGAAATGTGACTAAGCTGAAGTATTCTACACTGTAACCCACTGTTAGTAGATCTTAGTCGTTCACAGTCTTGGGAAGGACTTGAACCACTCACTTAGAGGTGAAGAGCAAAGCAGTTAATTGCCAACATATCCACAGACTTGTATTGTTTTAACTATATTGGATGAATGTTTCATGTTTGGGTTGTTTTTTTAAACTGTAAGAGTTACATTCTTGTGGCTCATGAACTGAACTAAGGCATTCGGTTATGTCAGAGAAGTTCATTCCCCTTCCCATGAGGAAGCAAGCTGTGCTGTCCTAAACTAATTACTTTCTCCAAGATCTAAGAAGCCAGTTTCTCATCAAGGGAAGATTAAGGGAGAAGTGTATTAAGTTGCCATTCTGTAGTCTGGGGATTCTTCACACAAACCTATAGTGATACATATGTTTGGATGGAGATATTAAGTGTTTTAGTACAAGTTTGCCTATATACACAGTAACTTTTCTGACACCATCACTTTGAACATAGTAACCTCTCCTTCCATGCTTTTGAGTCAGAATCAGATCTCAGCTGATGGCTCCATGAATCTGGATACTTAACCATGGTTGTTGTGGTTATTTATGGGTGTAATGAATTTAGAGCTTCCTCACTCTGTGTGAGGAGCTCCTGAATGTATGGAACTCTGTATGTCAGTGAGAGCAAAAACATCGAGGTGTCCAAGAAGGCCAGCAGCATCCTGGCCTGCATCAGAAAAAGTGTAACCAGCAGGAGTAGAGAAGTGATTGTCCGCCTGTACTCAGCACTGGTGAGACCACACCTGAAGTACTGTTTTCAGTTCTGGGCCCCTCACTACGAGAAGGACAGTGAGGTGATGGAGTATGTCCAGAGAAGGGCAAAGAAGCTGGTGGAGGATCTGGAGAACAAAGTCCTTTGACAAGAGGCTAAGGACACTGAGATTGTTTAGTTTGGAGAAGAGGAGGCTGAGGGGAGACCTCATTGCTCTCTACAACTACTTGAAAGGAGGTTGTAGTGAGAAGGGCACAAGCCTCTCCTCCCAGGTGAATTACAATAGGACTAGAGGAAATGGCCTGAACCTGGCCTGAACCAGAAGAGGTTTAGACTAGATGTTAGGAAGAATTTCTTGACCAAAAGAGTAGTCAGGCACTGGAATGGTCTGCCCAGGGAGGTGATGGAGTCACCATCCCTGGGGGTATTCAAAAAACCTGTAGAAGTAGCACATGCTCTGGTGGGCATGGTGAGTGTTGTTGGAGGGAGAGGGGGAGGGGTTTATGGGGTTTGTTGTTTGTTTGTTTGTGTGTTTTTTCTCCTGGGTGACCAGTTGAACTCGGTGATATTAGAGGTCTTTTCCAACTCTAACAGTTCTGTGATTCTGTGATCTTTTACTGCAGAAGAGTTAATAGATTATCAGTCACCTTTTCAGGATCTCAAAGGGGAAAGTAAAAAGGAAATATTTGATCTGGATATGCCCTTGGAACATAATTCTTGCACTGTCTTACTAACTGTATGTTGCAAGAAGGCAAGGCATGCATTGGGAGTTTCCCAAGCTCAGCCACAGAACTACATAGATGTAAGATAATGAAATTCAAATGCTCTCCCCTCCCCCAACTAAAAAACTAGAGAAAAAACCTTGTATGCCTGATTTTGAGAGGCAGTCTGCTTTTACCTTCTGCACTAGTTAATTAGTTCAGGAACAGTTCATCCTAATGAAAATATAATCCCTGTAATGCTGCCAGCCAGGTCAGCAAGAAGCTCATGTTATCTGCTGGTTTTGTGGCAGTACTCCTTATAAAACTTTGACATGCTAGATAATTCCTTAAGCCCACTCACTGTTATCTGAGCAGTTTCATTCATGAATCTGCTTTCTCTGTCCATTCAATCCAGTGACAACTCCTGCAATGATCATGTCAGCGAAGGCATAGTTAGATTTTAGGAGATTGTTGTTATGCTGTGGAACAAAGTCACACATTCACAAATACTGATCTTACAGGTTGTGGTCAGGCTTCTTGTATATTTTGTCTGTACCATCTACATGCATTTTTAACTATCTTTTTTTTTTTTTTAATGCTTCATTTTGGATGGCAATTCAGATTACAAACAGTAAGTTCCTTGCACATCTTTATCACCTGCTGAGCTTTTTCTTTATCTGTCTTCTGGTGTCTGTAAGCTTGCTGATTTCTCCTTCAGAAACAGTTGGTTTTTAACATTTTCTATATGGCATAAAGTTAGGCCTAAGAAAAGGTGTTGACTGATGAGACAGTCCAGCATGGAGAGCACCAGTGTGTAAAGGGGCAGGGAACCATTGACATAAAGCATCTCTGTCATGTGCAGGAGGATGTTACACTGTCCCTCTGTTTCTTTGCAGAAGAACCATGTGAGAACATTTCATAGATGTATGTGCACAAGTTATTTCATTAATTAGTATTTCTTGTGTTTTTGCTTTATTTCAATGTAGGTTTAGGGCAAGGGGTATTAACCTGCTCTACTGTAATTCCCAAGGTATGTGCTCCTCCCATCACTCCTCATTCAGTTTCTGCCATCTGCCACAACAAATGCCATTCATGCAATTTCTCTCATATTCCTCAGACCTCCCTGTATTAGTTTTTAACTTTACATTATTTTACCCTGTTCCTCAACTGTTTCTCATGTTCATTTTTGAAAGGGGGTTACCAATTATCATTGTATCTCATATAAAATACTGAACAACCCCCTTGTAAGCAGCTGCTGACATAAGCATGAGCCTGAATCTAAACTCAACACAAAACCTAGTATTTCTTTTTCTATCATGCCTAATCTGATCTGTGTAGCTCTATCAAAGGCAGCTATTGCTATCATTTATCTCAATGCCGCAGTTATCATAGACAGGGGAAGTGTTTTGTGAGGTACTTTTCAGCAGCCAGTAGGTCTGCTAATCTCTCAAACCAGTTCTCTGCCAATCCAGTTCACTTACCTGAAGTTTTCTTTTCACGTTCCTCTATGTTTCATACATTCTGCACCTTCAGTAGTCCCCTGAAAGACCTTCTAGACAGCCTCTTACTGTTCAAAGCCTTGGCAGAAAAACACAAACCCTCTTTTCTGATCTGCTCTAATGGCTGATATTCTCTGCCTTCAACTCAAGGAGCAGCAAGATTTTTTTACTCCAAGGAGCCTTACATAAATATATATTGCTTGAAGCATGTCAGAAGCTTACCCCAGCAACCTAAACTGCCTTTTGCAGCGTTGTTGCATACTCCATTTACCCTCTTTACTTCTCAGACCTTTGGGTTCCTCCTCTATTTTCCTCTTTTTGGCTCTGTTATATAAATATTGGCTTCCTGCCATGTTCAGCTATAATGAGCTGCAATATTCATTGATACCGACAAGTCTACAGAGTGAATGCAGGCCACTTCTGTCAGCTCCCAAAGCACTCTCTTTGGGCCTTTGATCTTGCTTGCATATGTTGGCTGCATACAAATCTCTTTAATGGATTCACTGCACTTGCAAGAAAGATGCTTTTTGAAGAAAAGCACCTCACTCTCCCTTGTGCACAAAGATCCCCTGAAACCTTCACTGCCTGCTCAGCTCCCTTGTCACGTTCGTGATACTGAACAACAGTTTTTGTCAGACTGGCACTGAACAACAACTAAGCATGAATTATTTTTCTGTTGCTACTGCTGCTTCTAATTTTGCCTTTTTATTTGTATTTCTTAATCAAATATTAGGTTTCTCAAAGCTTAGTTAAAGTTAATTTTTCCTTGTAGGTGTGTGTATGCTGTACATGTATTTGTCATGTTCTCTCTGACGTGAACTGAACCATAGCAGTGTGGAGATCAATTCCTAAAGACTCAGATCCGTGTTTAAACAGCTAGGTGGAGGTCTTAACTCTCACATTTCAGTTCTAAGGAACAGTCTGATTTTACTATGAGTTATTTAACAGCTAAATGAAAAATTATTTGCACTTAAATTCTTACCTTTTATGCTCCTTGCTTTGAGACTAGTTTGATTACAAAGCGAGGAACTGATCTAGGACCTCTGACCTCTGTCTTTTATCCTCACTGCAGCCCCGTATGCTACCCAAACAGGATTGACAGAAACTCTCTCTGCTGTCCGAAGTTTAATGTCACATTCTGGATGCTATTTAAGACCTGACACTGAGGGTGCTGACTCAACCCAAAAAATCCATTCACACCTATAAAATAGGAAGATTTGCCACAAGCATAGCTCCACATGGATGACAGAGAAGGAAGGAAGGAGGTGTATGGGCTCCATGTAGACTTCTCAGTCTGCAGGGTCCAACATGATGCTCAGGTTGACAGAGGACAAGAGGAAGCTAGTATTTACATAGTACGTGATTTACTCAGTCTGTTGCATGTGCATGTAACACAGCTGCCACCCAGCCTTTGTGCACTGAAGAATGTCTTTATGCAGGCAGGTGTCAGACGTTAAGTAAGAGGCTTCCAGGCAAACCTCTCTCCACACTGATGAATGTTTATTTTAGAAAGAAGAAGAGTTCTTTTGTATCACTTTCATATGGTTTAACCACATAAAAATGACAATAATTTCATTTTTTTAGAACTAGTTTGGGAGGTCTTTGTGTAGAAGGATGTTTACTTTTCCTGTGCAGTGTTCGATTTTCTTGGCAGTGCTTGAAGGGATTCTGTCAGGGTGCAATCATATATCTCTAGAAAATATTCCTTACATACAACACCTAACAGCTTAGAATGCTTTGGTTTTTACCATATATACTGTGCATATAGGGACTGATCCAAAGCTGTTGGCTCCATAGTCCTTTGGCTTAAGACCATGCATTTTTCAAGTTCTACCTACAGCATTTACTTTTTCCAGGCTGACTATGGGAGTGTGAGAGTCCTTTGTTCGGGAAGGGTCATGGCTCCACTGGGGCAACAATTCTAATGCTAGCAGCTTTTCATGCCATGAGTAGGTGCTTACTAGCTGGTGCCACTTTCTAGTCTACCCAGCAAGGCAGAATTACCCAGTTCTTGTAGCACTGAGAGGGATGTTTCAAAACTGAGGAGACATCAGTTGCCCCTGATCTTATTTGTAACAAGCTAATGTCTAGCGGCTCCTGTCAAGCTGAGAGTGACATTGTGCTAGGCAGTAGATAAAGACAAAGTGAAAGATCATCCCTGCTGTACAACCACAACATGGGCAAAATTCAATAGAGAAAAGTGTTGCTACAATTTTGCACACGTGGAGCTGAGGCATACGTGAGAAAAGGGTATGATCCAGCCCAGCACTTGAGTCTCCCCATTGGGGTCAGAGTGTACTTTCACATACTCAAAGGTTGCCCTGTGTTCCAGCAGTTCTGGTCTCAGTCAATTCTGCAGTTCAGTGAAGATCCAGGAACATGGTTCTACTCATTTGATCCTTCCATTCGTCATCACCTGAGCTTCTTGGGTGTGATACGACAGTGATACTTTTGGTTCCGTCACAAGAAAGAAGCAAAGTTAATTTCTAATTAGAATTAAATGTATAGAACTATTTAGTGGTTCATGCTCATATTATGTGTTGAAAACTTTATTCCATTTCCTTTTAAACAACTTGATGTTGATCACAAATATCCAGGTTATATTCTAGTTGAATATATGGGCCCTCACAAAACTTCAAACTCACTAAAGTATAACATGATAAAGTTTAATTCAGGGTTCCAGGCAAGATTTTTGTTAACTATGTCAAGATAGTTTCCCTTATTATTTATTATATTTATTACTATATAACTTACCAAGTTATTTTTTTATAACATCTCTAGCTTTTTTTATATTAATGATGTAGATTTATATTACTTACATTAATGATACAGAATAATTGCGCTATTACTGCAATAAAGATTTTCAGATTAATGGGCCTTTTCTAGCAACTTCGTAATTGTTCTCTTTCTTTTACACAAGGGATCTGTAAGTATTTGCATTTTAAAACATACTGACCATGATGAATCATAGAAACTTGTTTACCTGAAGTTAAGTACATGCCGTATCATGTACATGTTAAGTACATACATGTATCGCTAGTATATACATATCCATTTCAATACATCCAGCCCTATGAATTGCCTTTTTCCTGTTACATTCCTCTCAGTTAGGCATCTCAAAATGTCTCTGTGGCTTTGTATTAATGTAGTTTTCCTTCAGTCAGTTCAAGTATTTAATGTATATTATGTATGTGAGCTTCTGCAGAGGATTAAACCTTTTTGAATAATGTTTTTTATTAAGTACATAGTTGAAATATTTTTAAAGTCTAGTTTGTGCTTGAACACTTAACCACTACTCAGGTATTTAGAAGATGGAGACAAACAATTGATGAACTGATAGACCTAGAGGTAGGACAAGCCAGGGTTCTAGGGGCACAGATGTGCCAAAGTTCTGCGGTAAAAAAGGCTAAAAAGACATGGTTTCTCTGTTGCTACATATTAGTATAGCTTTGGGCACTAGTGGAGGAGAAGGAAGGAGGGAATAAAACAATGTTCAGTCCAAAACCATGCAATCTTTTCACCAGGCTCCGGGAAGCAATAGAGGAAGTACCAAACAGATGACTTTCAGCTGGGCTATAAACTAGCAAATATGTAGATATTCCTAAAGGCTGTGCCTTAAAACAACCACGGCCAACTCAGAGAGGTGCCAGTTCCACTTGCACAAGGTTGCCTTAGCTTGATCCAGTAACTACCATATTCACATTTTTAAGTATAGGTTTGTTACCTACTTGAATTTTAATTCTGGTATTGTCAGATGCATGCAGGATATGGTGGCATTATTCTTTTTTGTTTGCCATAGCCATTGGAAGAGTCAGTTCTGTGTGGACAAACCACCCAAAAGAAAAAAGAGACAAAGGAATTTTTTCAGTTAGCATCACAGAACACTCTACAGTAAAGGTAAAACTTTTTTACTACAGAAAAGCAGTATTAAAAAAAAAAAAAAAAAAAGAAAAAAGAAAAAAGAAAAAAAGAGAAGTATTATTACCTCCAACAGTGCAAGTCATTTAAAAACTAAATTGTAAAATTAGTAGGAGAATATTTTTCACAATATTGCTAGACCTTTAGCTGTTATAAAACAGTTCTACTGCCCTGTGATTCTATTCTGTATGGTTATCACTGATCTTCTCTGTGTTTTTTAGGACCTTAAAATTCTGCCAATCATACATATGATTTATGGTTTTGGTTACTTGCACATACCTACTCCACTTTGCACAACTCTGTCTGCTCTAGTCTACATTCTTTGTATCTATGAAAGTTCATGAAACACACCAGGGACTATAAAAGTACAAGGGTAAGAGATAATTTGACCTTGGATTTCCTGAGCACCTCTAAGGAATCTCCGGTTTAAAGCAGATGGAAAGAATTGTGAATAAACCAATGTTATGGGTAGGACAACAGATGCAACCTTCAACAGAAATTTCAAACACTGGAAAACCAAATTATTTCTCTCTTCTGAGCATTTCTTTCTGGAAGAAGGAACAGACACCCTCTGCAGAAGCCAAGATCTCCAAAGAGTTTATGTGGCCTGCTAGCCACTGAGATGTTGGCTGCCAACAGAAACACTGTGCACTTATACTAATAACAAACAATGAGTTGCTGGAGGCAACAGCTATTACCAACACTTGAATAGAAGAAACCCTGGCAACTAACCATGTATCAAAATAGATTCTGAAATAAGAAAATGCCTTCTTTTGAGCACCTACTCAAATACCTTATTTTTTAGATTGTGCCAAAACTGAAGAGTAGCTGATATCCACATTAATTCTGACTGACAGTTTTATGGGAAAATCTGGGAAGACCTCTCCCCACGATCATTTGGATGGAGAAGATACTCCAGGATAGCATAACTGACTGCCAGATGCCTATTCCAGTGCTAAATGGCTCCTGGTACCCATATCAGACTTTAGTGGCCTTCAGTGTATTATGGCTTGAAAAGTGACCATGGCAACTTCTGACTCAGTACGCAAGATGTGTTCAGTGTTAGAAAGGGTTAAACATTGCTTTTAGCAGAGCCAGGGTTGTTATCTAAACATAAACCACAGTGTCATTTGTGTTCATGGTGGTGCTCAGGACATATTCTGTCTTGTTATAAAATCAGAGAACATCAGCAGCAGATGGACTGCAGAAAAGGAGCAATGTGGTTTTTTGATCCATCAGCATTGACATCTGAAGAGGAAAAAATATTTCCTACCTACTAGCTGTTTCCATTTGTTGTTGCTGAGAGGAAGGGAACAAATGCTCAAAACAACTTTATAAAATAAATAGAGAAATTAGAATAGTCCTGCAAGTGTAGGATGGCACATCCTTGCATTATTATTTCCATAATGTGTTTGCTAACATGATGTGTTTTGAGCGTGCTGAGCAGTTTACATTGACTGCTGACCTCAGACTGTTAATGTTTTTCCTCTGCATCTTCCACAAATTCTGCTTTCTGCTGCTGACATGTTTCATAACTGTCCGTCACTGTCTGCCTACATCAGTCTTGGAGCAGGAGGGTGTCTTTCTTCATAATTAGCTTCTTTAGTTTCTGCCTGGCTTTGCTTTCTTCGAGGGCAGGTTCTCTCTTTGAGCCTTCCTTGTCCTGAATGTTTAATTTACTCCCTCAGCAATCAGTTTCAGTAATGTCACCCAGCAAAGGAAGCTATTTTTTCAGGATTACAAAAAGTGGCAGGGTCTGACTTTCATTCTTTCATTTTGGATATGGGATTATGTCCAGGTCAGTGTAGTGTTTTGTGTAAAGTTGATGGGAAGACTATTCTCTTCTGAATATGAAACTTTTTTGTGTACATATGTCTGTGTATCTCTGAAGTCCTCTCTTTCACTTTTGTGGAAGACCTAATATTTTAAGCCATTTTCTGTGTACAGCAGACAGAATTAGGGGTTGTATTCATACAGCTCAAATGGCAGATACCTTGTTTTAATGTGACAAATATTAAAAATCTGTCATCAACAATCCTGCTGATGCAGAATCTACACAGCTAGTGCAGAGAGGGCCTGGCTCAGTGACAGGTGTTCTATCCAGGGGTTGAAGAGACTCTCCCTGCCTTCCCATTGCACCTCTCAAGGCCTTAGCACTCCCTACCTCTTCAGCAAGGGAGAGCCAGCCAGGAACAACTGGGTCTTCTGGAAGAAACTCTTGCTCAGCAATTCACTGTTACGTTCCTTTGATGGACTTTATTGATTTTTTTTATTTTTAAATACAGGAAGAAAATCCAGTTAATTAAATCCATTCCGTGTTGAAATACATTAACCATGCTTCTGCACACCAAAAACTTTTAATTTAGGATTTAAAACTGTTCCTATGATCCTGCAGGAGTCACAAAGACTTGAAGTCCAAGAGCTTTTGACAAGAACTGAAAATGCATAGGAACAGTAAATGTTCTTCTTAGCCCAATCTTGCAACTACGAGAAGGCTGATGGTGATCAGAGAAGAATTCCCTTTCATTTACTGCTTTTTCACCTCAAATGTCATCATAAAAAGAGAAAAATTATGGTGACTTTCTTCTGTTTTTCTCTCCTGACCCCTTCACAGATGGCAGATTGGTAAATGGAGCACCTGCAGTCTTACTTGTGGGGTTGGATTGCAGACACGTGATGTCTTCTGTTCTCATCTACTATCAAGAGAAACTAATGAGACTGTGATTTTGGCAGATGAATTGTGCTATAAACCTAAGCCATCCCTTGTGCAAGCCTGTAATCGGTTTGACTGCCCACCATCCTGGTATCCTACAGAGTGGCAAGAGGTAATAATGTATGAATAACATCATTTTATGAATGCTAGAAGTAGTCATTACATGCATTATTGATGCATCATTTTGCTTTAGGCCATCAAGAGGATTGATTAATCATTTTGATGAGCCTTTAAAAAACTGAGAAAGTGTTTATTTTTGCTCTTTAAAAAAATATGTCAACATTTCCAGAGGTAAATAATGACTATAGCTACTTCTAACGCAAAGTTACTGGAAACTTAACAGCTGGCTACAAATTCCAGACAAAAAGATCTGGAATGTGGTGTTCAGCTGCAATGAGTGGATTTGGCTTCACAATGCTGAAGTTTCTAGGAATACAAAGCTAGAGGGATCAAGGAGGAGAGAATCTCTAAAGCATGTTGGGTGTTCTGTATATTGGCAAATAATTTAGTTTATGACAAGAAACACTCATCTTTCAGAGTCACAAATGAGTATGAGGCACTTCCCTTTGGTAGATGGACGCCTTATTACACTAACACTGAAAATTGCTATCTACAGAATTGATCTGTACAAGGCTTTCCATCTTTGGAAAGCAGTCTGAGATTAGTTTATTTGTTGCCATCTGGTTTCAAATGAAAATACCTGTGCCATTCAAAAGACTTAGTGATGCATCTGTTGGATATAGTACTGCACAGGAAGAAAGAACCCTGCCCTTTTATTTAGAGTAATGGGAAAGTTTGTGGTGTGGTGGAGGTGCAAACAAAAGACCTGTTTAAACATGCACTTCTGCTGGGTGCAAGGACTCATTCTACCCTGTAAGAAAACTATGAGCTCTTGGCACGGTGTTTACATGTGTCTCCCCAGCCTCCATCTATAAAATCTGCTTTTTATTTAACAGCCAGGGAGATGTTCACGTACTCAGCTAACAAAACTGGTAAGTCTGTGCTTCATGAGAGAGCTCTGGGTTTGGGCAGCCATCCCAATAACAAAAATTTATGGCAGCCTGATGTTTTTTCAAAGCTAGATAACTGGCTTATGGAATTAGTCTTATGTTTAAAATAATTAGTGATATTTCATGCTTTAATTTGTCTACTGATATTCAGATATACATATTTGCTTAGTTGTACTTTTGAATATTTGTAGGATATAGTCCTACATAAATACCATATTTGTAAATAGCAAATAGCATTTTACTAGCACATAAAGTAATAAAATCAAGCATTTCAAAGTTAGGATATGCTAGAAGGATTGTCTGTACACATAAAAATCCTGTAACTGGCCACAGTCCTTACAGGAAGCAGTTTTCTGTAAGTTAAGTTGAACAATCAGAAGAGACATATATTATAGCATGCTGAAAAATTTACTTTCTCCTATCAGTGTCTATTAGCTTTAGGCCACCCTAGAATGGTACTGAAATAGTTTCCACCAGAGCAATTTCCAAACACATTTTTTTAAGATTTGAACATCTTTCTCAACACTGTAAACACCCTCATTTCTGCCTGTCTAAAGTAATGTTTTAGCCATTTTTGTATCTGTTCAGACGCTCTCAAATATACTGTCTTTTCAAAAGGTGTAGCAGATTTTAGGGAGGAGGGAGCTCATTTAAATATAAAGGCTTTAACAAGCATATTAATAAGGAATTAAACCAAACTCTTCAGTTCACACCTCGTGTTAGCTCTGGGCTGGATGGAGAGAGAGGACCTATGCTGCAATTCATTGCTGCAGCTTAACAGAGGTTATGTTGTAGCTCTTCTGCACTTGCTTCCACAGGGTTTGCAGGCTGGCCAGCTGTGTACGTAGCTCCTTACTACATGGGCACTGAATATCTCCTGTGCTTACTTTTTACCAGGGGAAAGCAGCACAAAAGTGTACTTCTCTACCTACTGTCTTCTGCCTCTCTTTAGATGAGTATAGCTCAAGAAAAAAAAAAATAAAAAAAGCCAAATCCATCAAAATTAATCTCCATTCTCTCATTTTCTAAAGATACCTGTCTTCCTTCTTTGCACCACCGAAGTCTGTACACTTATTTCCACCCGGTAGGAAAGGCAGGCCTCACAGTTCAGTCTCATGCAGGTTTCCCATGGATGACGTGCATGTGAGAACCTACACCATCAGGCCAGTGTGCTGCACTTAGGGACTGTTACAGCTGTTGGTTCCTGGGATGTGTGAAGGAAAAGACCTTTTGAACAGGATGTGAGTGCCTGAGGCTTCTCCTGCAGGTGAGCTCCAGCCATTTAGGAGAGCAGCCGTGGATCTCTCCAGTAGAAGAATATCTGCAGGAGGATTTCTCTCCTTGCATTAAGGAACGCACAACACCTCCCCTCTCCCCAGATGCCTTAAAGGGTTCCCCACATATGGGGAGATGGAGGGCCCTGTGGGAAGGTGCCTTCCTCACCCTAAGGAAGGTCCTTTAGAGCTCCACCAACACTAGAAGGTAACATCTGTTCTCCACACAGCCTGGTTTGAAGCCATTTCTTTTGTGTCGTGTGGAGTTCATTGTTCTTTTCAGAGCACTCTGTCACAATAGTTTCAAGCTAACAAACAAACAAAAGATTTAAACTGCAATGAGCAATGTTTTCTTTTCTAAGGCCTTTTATGCTAGCTAAGGAAGGATTGTCTGAATTAAATGCTGTTAGAAGCCCCAGTGTTCCTGGCAGATAAACACATGATAATTACCAGTGTTGTAACATTCCAAGAGATTTTTAAGATATCTCTTTACAGAGGTCCATCTATTTATTTTTAAATAGTTCTGTTTCTTAGCTAAATCCATTAGGATGTTTATCTTGTTTTCAGTAGTGTGCTCCTGGAGGAAAGTGGATATGAGCTCTTATTTTTACAAGGCCCTATAAATAGCTACTCTGCAGACCTTGAATGGGAGACAACCATTAGTAAATCCTCATCCTTCTTTGTTTTATTACTAAATAAGTGCCCTAGTCTCAGTCCCAGCATTCTTTTTTAGCTGCTTAGTGCTATCCTTGCTCCAAAGATAATTAGAACAATGGCTTGACAAAAGAGTCAGCATGGGAAAACTGCTAACATTTTCTGATATTTTTCTAACTATTTTTTCTCTATATTGTAAAAAGTAGTTTCTAAATCCTCAAGTGTCAGACCTTAGTATGCAACTGAAAGACCTGCTGCGAGAAAAATGTTTACTCCCTTTGCAGATGCTTTATCTGACTGTGGAGTCACAGCAGAAAATTCATTACTGAGAGTGAGCCTAAAGTTGTAGTGCTGGAGTCCCTCCACCTTGAGCAGAGGGCAGTGTCAAACCACATGGGAGAAGTGAGGGGTAGGACAACCCCTTCATCAACTGTCCCTGTAAGCAGGACTAATGGTAAAATGGCATCCTTTCAAACATTCAGCTACTGTAATAGTGATGATGCCATGAGTGAGAGTTCCCTAGCCCTTTATTTTTCATTATCAGCTGCCTTTTTTTCCTCTAGTTTGAGAAAAGACCAGACTCTCTGCCTGCCAAACAATGGAAGTGGTGGTTTTGACTGAATTCTCTGCATTGCATGCATGCATGTAGATTAGATGTTCGTAGGCATGTGGGGAGGCAGAGAGTTGGCCTATTTTCTCTCCCTGCTTTCAGCAGAAATAAAGTTAGTTTTAGGCTACATTTATTTTCTGTTCTGGTTCCCTATCTGGCCATACCATACCAGAATATGGGAAAAAACAGCAATGACTGGCTGGCAGAACTGGGAGTATAGGTTGTCTTCTTTGGTGTCAAAGAAGTCTTTGCTTCATGTTTGCTCAGGTTAATTGTTGAACTAAGCATAATCAGGCAGAGACGTGGGGAGATGCCAGTCCCTAAGTCAGTACCCTAGCAAAGTCACAGACCCCCTGCAAAAGAGTATGAGGGAATATTTGACTTGGTTCTGCTCAGAAGCTGTGTGGAGCAAGAATATCAGTAGACATAGTTCAAACAGCCATGCTTTACCTACTTGGGTGGGTGAGGTGACACCACCCTGTAATACAAGCACCTTTCTCTGCTGTAGCAGTGCTGTGAGATCTTTCTGAATAGCAGAGATAGTATATTATTCAGGTTGGATATATTTGAATGAGGATCCTCTAAAAACTGTTTCATATTGCCTGTAAATACAAGCACATGCTGCTGCCATTGATTACCCCTTTCCTGAAAACATGCAAGGGCTGGCAGTTTCTAATAGAGAAAAGCCAGCAAAGACCCCAGGGTAGTAAAGACTCCAGATGTGAAATAGAGGTACAGGCACAGCTCCAGTGCAGTAATACAGGACTACCCTAGAAGAGCATTTCTGTGAACAATGAGGAACCTTATTACAGCATTTGGCTCTCTCCGGCACTTAGCAGTAGAGTTTGGTGTTGAGTAGCAAATTATTCTTCATGGAACAGAACTATCTTAAGTGACTGAAGGGCAAGAAGCAAGAAAAGTTATGTTTTGTTTTACTCTTTTATCTGGTAGTGGTGGAAGGGCAGGGAGACTTCCTGGGATTTGATTGATTGCCACAAGAAACATACATTTGTTGTATTCATACAGTGCCTAACCAGTTTTGGCTCTGGTATATAATGGCAGTCCTTAGGCAGTCTTGAAATTACACTTTTAATCTTATTTTTCTTGATTTACTCTCTCCTCGGGAAAGAATTGTCCTCAAATGAAAGATTGATAAATGTTTTCTTTTGTTAAAAACTAAAGTATTGTTTTACTTGTTTAATTTTTATGGAAGACTTTGAGCTTTGTAGCATTCTAAGTAAGTAGGACAAAAGCTATTTTTACTTATTAGAGAGCAAACCAAACTAAATTTAAATATGCCTTTCTGCACTTCCTCTCTGTCTTTCAAGGATAATGTAAATCCAAAATTAAGGGGCTAGCATTAAAGTTTATGTAGTTCTCTATCTAAGAGAGAAGGGCCTTTTACAACTGCAAGATTTTCTACAATAGTCCCTCTTTAGCTGCTTGAGTATAAGTTTTAACACTTCATACCATTTTCTTCTTCTCAGGCTTAATTCCCATGTTGCAAGCTATATGCAGCTGCTGCTCATGTCAATGTAGTGCAAGCTCCCCCTTCTTTGCTAGGAGAAGGGAGAAAAGGAGTTGAGCTGGCTGGACTGAGCAGAAGAACCGGGACCTGTTATCAGCCTCAGGAAAAAGATCCTCAGGAAAAAGAGATGAGCTACCAAGTTTACAAAAAAGATTTAGGAAAGCTATTAAATCTGCTTGTTCAAAATTTCCTGCCCTGCTCTGGTAGAAAATTGATACAGAGATGGATATTTACATTAAAGAGAGAGGGGTAGTGGGTTGTCTGGGTATTAATTATCCCAATACACTTTGACTCAAATAAACCTTCCTCCTTACCTTTTGGTGAGAGTACACATTGCTGTCCTGACAGCCATAAATATAAAAGGGTTGCATGGGTGTTTAAGGGTTTATTATATTAACCTTATAAACCAATTACTGAGACTAACAGCTGATTGTAGCGGATAAACAGGCAAGGAGTCTTCAAAGACAAGAGTTCTGAGCTGGACAGTTAAGTTTTGAGCTGCACTAGCAATAGACCTCATGCAGGTCAGAAAAGAGAAATGAGAAAATTATAAAAGGAAGAAAAAGCAAAGTGATAAACTGGGAAATTTTTTATTTATCACATTCTCAATTTTCCATTTGCTTTTCTTGCTAGTAACAAACCTTTTTTAGCAAGCTAAATGTAAATATTTAGTTCAAACTATTTAGTTCATAGCTACTGTTACCTGATATGCATTATCTAACCCCTACAAATTAAGATCTTGAGTCATCTACTGCTGGAGGACTTTTGCACTCGCTCTCACACTGTCAGTAGCACAGTCAGAGCTCAGGCAGGGTATTTGGATGTAGACCTGCCTCATCATGGGCAAAGGTCTCATTTTCCAGTTGGTGGCACAGGAAGAGACAACTTTTCTGCCTCCATGCTGGAATTCTGACCCATTGTTTACATGTCTTTTTTACAAATGCCTGAAAACAACTTTTCAGAAATACTGAAGAATTTTTTCTAAATACTAGCAAAATAAGCTGCTTCCACTTTCCAAAATATATTTGACCTTTTCAAAAGAAATCTGTTTTAATGTCTGTGAATTTAAAAAACAACAAAAAAAATCTATTTGGCCAAAACTGAGTGCTAATTTCTACCCAAATCACAAGTAATCTTTGATAAAAGTTGCCACGGAGTGAGTGTGATGTAAGGTGGCTGACTCTCATCTCCCCTAGTGTTCACAGACATGTGGTGGTGGAGTCCAGAAGCGAGATGCATTTTGTAAGCAGCGCCTGGCAGATGGAAGCTTGTTAGAGCTACCAGAAACCTTCTGCTCCACACCGAGGCCAGTTACCCAACAGGCCTGCAACAATGAGGATTGTCCCAGTGAGTGGCTTCTCTCTGACTGGACAGAGGTATGTTATGTGTACGCATGAGTATTGTGCTATTCTTGGTGATGAGGTTCCTCAGTCACTTGGGTTAAAGAAGCCAAATTGTACAGACTGCACAAAGCATGTTATGCCCATTTTAGTCCTGTAATCAGTCTTTATCATCCTGGTAGGGATTGTAATCACTAGCTCAATGTTCCGCTTTGGAGACTGCCTCCACAGATGTGGTTTAGTCCATGCCTATGTTTATGTTCTTCCAAGGCCTTAATGAAGAGTAATTTTTACTCCCCCAAGATAACTGTTTTTTTCTTCTCAAAGCCTGGCTGTTCTGATGTCAGTAGTCTTTTCCTCTTCGGGCCACTCTAAGCTTTCCCTACGATGCAGTCTGCTGTAGGCACATCAGTACAGATGCCAAGCCTCTTTCATTCTGGGACACTGCTTTTGTGATGTTAGCTAGAAAATTCCTTCCTTCAATTTTGGGATGGCAAAGCAAACACACTCTACTGAAGTCCCTTTCATTTTCCCAGGCTCCTATTATGGCCCCATATGACTTAAGAAAATTTCCCTTTATATTTATGACAGTGTAACTGAAAATATAATTTGTCCCTTTAATACCAGTAAGCATGAAAATCATTCCCCATCTTGCAATCTTTGCCACTGCTCTCCCAGTTATCTTTCATGGAAGGAGGTGGAAATTGTCTTTGTTGTGAAAGAAACACTGTTCGCCTCACAGAGGTGTCCCCCTTCATATGCTGATCTATCTTGACATTTTACTCACACAGGGGAATGTTCTCATGAAGTCACATAGCCATTTTGGCAGTGAAAATGGTATTTCTATTCCAAATCTGTCCTCCTTTACAAGAAGTTGCTACATGGTTTATGCTGGCATATACACAATTCACACAATTCTGTGTATTGGCACTAACAACGAATCTGACTTCACTCTCTCTTCCCATTTCACTTGAAGTCTGCCATGTTTTTGCTGTTCATACCCTTAATGTGTCTTCTCCCCTCACTTCACTTCCAGTTCCCAATAGCACATGTGTACATCTACATGTAACAGAAGTGCATGTATATCTTTGTGCTACCAACTTTACAACAATCAATCCACCTTCCAGCACCTTTACAGACTGCTGCCTGGGTCCCAGTGCAGTGGCCCTGCCTGTACTGCCATTTTCAGTGATGTTGTTATGTAAATATGAAATAAAGTAGGGACAGTTCATTCCATCAAACAATGCCCACCAGTGTATTAAGCACCACAGTATGGTATTAAAGGGTTTATGCTCTCCTGTGCAAACCATGTGTGGTAACCACCAGGCTGCGGTAACTCATTGGTGTCTGAAACACTCATCCATTCATTATTTCTTGTGGATCTGCAACAGTAAAGCTCAAAGACTGAGTTTAGGCCAGACTTTGGCAGAACAGGATTTATCTGTGAAGTGCAACTCAATGTGGTCTGCTCTTGGCTATGAGGAGAAGTTTTTCCAGCCAGCAGATGCAGATATACAGAAACGAAGTACAAAGACATGCTTTCTACTGTAGCACAGAACCATTAAAACAAGGGACATCAACTGAAAGAAAAAAGTGTGAAAGGGATCATGGGAACATTCAAAGCCTCGATGGACAGAAAATACCTGATATTTCATCTCCTTACTGTGCCTGCAGTGTGTGTAACTGAATGACTGGGTGCTGCTCTGCTTTATTCCACTGTTATATTTTGAAAGCTGTAACTGAGCTGTACCATGGTATGCATATGGAACTTGGATATGTGAGGTGAGGGGGCGAGGGACTGACAAGAAGAGCCCTTTTGTTTTTAATACACCTTGTTCCTAATGGTTTCCATTCTGTTCCTAGTGTTCAGTGAGCTGTGGAGACGGCACCCAGAGTCGAAATGCCATTTGCAGAAAGATGCTGAAAACAGGGGGTTCTGTCATCATCAATTCCTCACTGTGCCCACCTTTGCCTTTCTCATCCTTGATCAGGCCCTGTGCGCTGGGGACCTGTGCAAGTAAGTGGAAAAGATGCTTGGGAGTGTCTGGGGAGATGGGACTTGGGTGTCCATCACTAAGAAATCCATTCTGTCACCTGCGCCATAACCTTGTTTTGCACTAGTGTTACTCAATCTCGCAGAGTGGCTGCTGCTGCTGAGTTTTTCTTTCTGTGAACAAGTATGCTTTCTTTAGCAATAGGGCAAGCCAGTGGAGGAGAGCTATAAATTTTACTGTTGGAGCTGGGTCTGAGCCAATATGCTGGAAGGGATCTACTATATTCTGGAAGAACTGGCTCAAAATTATGACCCAAATCTAGGCCTAAATTTCACAACTGTAATGTACAGGCTCAGAGATACAGCACAACACCCTGAGGGCAGCTGCAAACAAACTCTCTGCTAGAATAGCTGCACAGAAAATGGTTGGTAAGGCACTTTGTTGAAGATAATTTAAAACCATGTTATTTCATCAAGTTGCTCAGAACCCTCTATGACCTGGGATTTCTAATGAACCACACAACATAAGTTAGATGTATTTTATGTTGCTATTTCATGTATTTCTTTTTGCCCTTGACAAGGGCAGTAATCTCCCTTGCAGTAAGCAAACTGGATATGCAAATGTTCATAAATCAGCCTAGCTTCAGCTTAAAGCTCACTATGAACTTGGAAACTGCTGAATGTTGGGTGTGTCAGGGAAAAAAGATGATCTGACATTCAGACCAAAGCTGAGACCAAATGTTGCGTGGTATTTACTAATAATATACCTATGCTTCTTTATTAATGCTGCATAACAAAGTTCTTTGTCATAGAAATCTAGAAATGGGAAGGACACACTGAACTAGTGCACTTTAATAGTATTACCCTGTTTTTAAGCCCAGTCCGGACAGTTCTGTTCTGTTTAATGCTACACCCCGTGTAGCGTTGAACAGAGTGAGTGCTTTCACTCTTCCTTACTGCTGTGAGCTGCAAGATCATGTTGCCTTTGAGGGGTGGATGGTAAACACTTGTCTTTTCAATTCATTTTTTATGCAACAATCTTCATTTAAATACTTTAACAACAAGAACTACATTTCCACTCAAGTTTTCTCCTTCCCATAAATCTTTTCTCCTTGGCTGTATGGTTTCTGCATGTACCCGGGTTGGGACTACATTTCAGTTCCTAAAATGAGCCTTGTTATTCCTCTTATTTTGATTGATCCAACTTAATGTGTAGGAGGTGGTGGGCAGTTTCTTCCATTACTGTCTAATGGGTAAGATGCTGCCAGCACTAAAGTAAACTGCTTGCTTTGTTTAATGGTATCATATACTAATAGTATTAATGATATTTCAGGGCACAACAGGCCAGCTCATAAGCAAAGCCCCCATATTATGGCCATAAAGAAAGTTTACATCCAAATAAGAAAGCAGAAGAAGCTACACTTTATTGTGGGTGGGTATGCCTACTTGCTGCCCAAAACCTCTATTATTCTCCGATGTCCCACAAGGAGGTTCCGAAAATCAATGATCTCTTGGGAGAAGGATGACAAGAGGCTCATCAGCTCAGCTCACATCACCATTGCACCCTATGGCTACATGAAAATCCACCGTTTGAAGTCTTCAGACACTGGGACATACACCTGTGCAGCAGGACCAGCCCGGGAGCATTTTGTCATTAAAATAATTGGAAGCAACAAGAAGATCGTTGCTTGGCAGTCAACTGGTATTAGGGAGGAAGAGGCCATGGGAAAGGCCAGCTTAAATGAAGCCTTGCGAACACAGGATAATCATATCAATGGGATTCTCTTCAATGGGAGCAAGGCTGAAAAGCGAGGGCACCTTGCTGACCCCAGTAGCTGGTATGATTATATTGTCTCAAGGTTACTACAGTACAGGGGCTGGCCAGGGGAAAATCTGGATTCCCGGGAAGCCCAGGAGTCCACAGAGAGAAACGCATCCTCAGAGGAGGACCACAGTTGGGAGTATAGCCTGCCATTTACTATGGTCACAGAGCAGAAACACTTGGATGATATCATAAGGAACTTGTCTCAACAGCCTGAGGAACTTAAGGATTCCTACACTGAACAGCTTGTTGTGCAGCTGGCTCATGAGGTTTTCAAGAGCCACTTGGAGCACCAGGGATCTGTCCTTAAAGCATCAAGGCGAAGAGTAGATTCAGCCTCAGTGGAGTATCCTCTCCACAGACACATTTCTGGATTTACCAGCTCCCTGAGGACATCATCTGCGGAAGCATTTCTTCCCACCTCTGTAGACCTGGCAAATGGCTTGCACAGACCTCATCAAAAGCCTGCCATCCTCCGGAAGATTTCAGCAGCTCAACAGCTTTCTGCTTCAGAGGTTGTTACCCACCTGGGACAGACAGTGGTCCTAGCCAGTGGCACACTGAGTGTGCTGCTTCACTGCGAAGCGGTGGGAAACCCAAAGCCCACCATCAGCTGGGCTAAAAATGGAGAGGAGGTGAAATACAATGATAGGTAAAACATGTTATTTTACTTTTAATAAAATACTTGATAATTTCCATGTTTTACTGCCTGTCAGTCCCATGGCCAAAACCATATTTTGCTGTAGTCTGATTTCATAGCAGAAAGAAGGGCTAACATATTGAAGTGGTAAACAGGGCACTGTGGCTCTTCAGCAAGGTCTGGATGCTGGGTCAGTCTGGTGTGGCAAACAGGGGCTTTACTTCTGTTTAAGTAATTAAAAAGAAGAGTTTGTAAAGTACTAAAAGTAGGTAAGGGCTTTATGCAGCCAACAGAGCAATCCAGATCTGGAGGCTGGGAGCCTTATTGTATTTTCCCATCTGAAAGTGGAGGCTTCTGCTATGAAGGTTGGTTTTGAGATATGAAGATTAATTATTTATTATCACTATTAATATTACCTTCTGTTGGAGACATGAATTGCATTCCTTGCAGTGCTCCTGCAGGATCTATCTGACATGGCTGTGGTAGCAGAAGATGGGGGGAGTGAGATTTCTGCCTTCCACACATGTATCTGTGTGTAAAACTCCCCCAGGATACTCCTCAGGGGGCATTACAATCACCATTCCATGTGTATGTTCTGAGAGAGGCTGGAAACTATGGAACCATACCTCTTGGCTATTTGCAGCTATGCTGGCACCTCAACACACTGATCTGTAAGCATTAGTCTTCTAATGTGAGCTGGTGCATACTCATCTGTTCAAATTCCAGTGTGCTGGCCCCCAGGTGTATCTTGACAACTTGATTAACAAAACACTTTTATCAGTGTACCACAGATATTAAGCTCTTTTTTTTTTTTTTCCTACAGGTAACCTTTACCTACCTATCACTTCACATTATTCATTTATGTGGAAGAGCACACAAAAACATATTATTTTCAGTGTTAGTTGTATGCTTAACTGTGTGAATATACATTTTTCTCATGTGTATACTTCAGATTTTATGTTTGGTTGTGTTCTTTCAGCAAGTGGTATATAAGGACAGAGAGAATGTCAGAGGCAGTTATATTGACCAGCTTGATACAACAAAACAGTCCAGGGATCTGCTAACAGATCTTTCTGCATGAGATACTGACCTCAGTTAAGACATCTCAGTTTAGTAGTAAGGGCAGCTTGGGAAATGAGAAAAGATGGAGCCAAGGCAAAAATCAGGATCCAGTGTGATGCCTGTGGATCACCCAGTAAAGTCTTGATTTAGGTACAATTGCTCCTTCTGCATAGTTATACAATTAATTAGCACCTTTCTCACTTTGGTAACTGAATAACTCCAAAATCGTATTTTTTTCTAATGTACTGGTTTCCCTGGTTCTTATCTCCCTTTCTGTGTGTGAAGACTAGTAAGTATAATAGGTTTAACACCAAAAAAAATGGTAACTTTTACAAGGGAGAGGGGACACTAAGAGCAAGAACATATCTCATGTGGAAATCACATGCATGAGCCTACAGTATCCCTTTATTTGTCCATATTTCTGTGAAAATGTCTTTATGCCCCCCCAAAAAGTTCAGATATAGGTTTTTATTGCCAGTGGTTACATACTGTTGGAATTGTGCTATCAAGGGAAATTTTTTTTCTGTATTTGGAATGGCTGCGATTTCTGAGATATGCTTGAAAAGGAATGGAGGTTACATAAAGTCCACGTGTGGTTAATACAGGACACTGAACTCATGAGGAAGTAACAAGATTATCTCACACTATATAAGCAGCCATTGTGTAGCAACAGGTAGGTTTATTTAGCTGACAATAAAACAGCCTCAGGATTTCTGAAATTTTAGTTTGAATAATTTTTAATTTTAATTTTACAATGTCTTTCAGCCTGTGGCTTTTTTTCCATTCAGTTTGTCTGAAATAGCATTAAATGCTGTGTTGTATTTTTAAATTACCAGGCTACTGTGTGTGCTCAAAATTTCTATTGGAGAGACTCAGAGAAGTACAGACTATTTGCCAGTTAGTAGCGTTATTTATTGACAATTCTTCTTTTAAGGCTGAGGCAGTTTCCATTTTATGAACTTCCTTCTGTACTCATCACTTATGGTTCCTCGAGACTGTGGGGAGAGGAGGAAATTAGCAGTGCTCTGGACTTTAGAGATACTCAGCTGTAACTTTGGAGTTAATGGAAGTTTAGAAATCATGGCGCATATAAATACTGAGTTGTTGATGTTTTGCTGGGTTCCTAACAGCAGTATTCTGGTTTTGGCTCAGAATGTTCTTACTGGCTGCCCGTCAGCTGTGTAAATGAAACCCACAGTCTAAGCAGTCTCAGAGTGTACTGCTGTTAACTGCAAGGCCATCTGCATGCACTGGTGTTTTGTATGCTCAAGCTGACTTTCAGCTCTGCATCTTGACTTCATACTTTGCCAGTAGGAAGACTGGCTGAATGGAGATGAGAAACCAGTTTTCCAGCCCAACTGTGTCTTAATGGGAATTTAAAAAAATATATACATAGGCCTTCCTGTACCCCTATCAAAGAGAGATATTTTTTCTGAGGAAGGTCAGAGACTTGTTCTGAAGTATTTCAGCTCATTGCCTACTGAGTGTATGGAAATTGTGTTGTATCAGCTTTGTATCGTGATTTTTAGAGTTCAGGCTGCTGTTTTTAGGTTGGGCAATAGCTATCTGTATTGTGGGTTACCAAATACTGAGGTAAAGGCACTCCATTTCATGCATTGTGGCCGTGGATTTTGTCTGAATCAGAGATGTAGTGACAAATGGCTCTATTCCCTTTGCCTCCTTCCATGAGCTGTACCATCCACCTAGAAGTATTTACGACTCCTACTATATAGCTCCACTTGCAGAAATTAACTTCTTTAGCTATAGTCTGGGTACTGACACAAAAAAGATGTAACAGACCACCAAAATAATGTAGGTTTTCAGTTGCTTAATAGAGTGAAAACACATGACACAAATATCTGGTTCCAGTAAAAGATCCTTGACTTGAGTCTGCATATTCAGCCTGAGTGAATGTTTATCATGAGTGTCCGTGCGCTCTCCTAAGGATAAAGTGCCAGGTTAACACCAGCTTGGGCTCTGAGTGCAGTTTCAGAGCCTTATATTATCTATACCAAAGTCTGGAGATGTCTGTAAATGATGGAAAATGCTTTATTTCAAATAAAATTCAGACTAACTTCCTTAGGAATCAATTTCAAAAGTTAAAATTCTTTGAGGGATATATGCATTTTTTAGTAAACCTCCCAAGTATGCTGTAATTTCCATCTGCTGGGAACCCACTGGTGCTTGATAATTCAACTTTATTAAAACAGAAATGCATTTTGTACATGAAAGTGAAGAGAATGTAAACAGTAGGTGATACAGAGTTATGTTTGGGAGGTGCCATCTGAGTTAGTGACTGATACAGGTTGTAGTAGTACACATTTTTATCTTGGAGACAATGCAGTGTGGAGCAACAGAGATGAGACAGATTAAACATTAAACTGTATTATTTTAACTCCATAAACAAGATTCTGAAGACATGCTGCTGACAGAAAGAATTGCTACAGCTGGTATTTTTTTCACCACTCACAAGCAATTCAATACCTAACAAAAATAGCAACCTATGAGCAAACAGGGAATCCAGCCAAAATCATTCTATACAAAGAAGGAAAATAAAAGATCTGCTTTCAAGAAAAGCAGCTATGCCAAGTTGTGACACAAAAATAACACAAAGAATTATTGAAAATAAGAGGACATTACCCTTTTGTCTAAAACGTGGGTTAAAAAAATTGGAAGATGGAGCTGGCTTGGAGTTAATTTTTTTTAGAGGCAGGTACCCACCTTGCCTGTTTCTATTTCTAAAAATATTGGTGCTGGATCTTGAGGTAATTTAAACTGACAGAGAGATTTAAATCAGCAGAGTTGATTAACAACAATCAAATGATGATCCCTTTTGTTTTACAAGGTGCAATACTAAGGAAAGATCTTTCCTCAACCTGGAGGTGACAGAAACATTTCTAATAACTTTTTAGGGGGTTCTAGGTGTTAGTTTGATGGAGGACTGACTGATTGGCCTACATACTGTATTTGCACACATGGAGGCAGAACACTCACAACTTTCAACTGTTATACACTAGAATAATTTAGGGCAAATTCTGAAGCTCCAATTAATTCCATGTAGGGATCGAACCAGTCAGTGTTAAACCAAAAAATAGATGTGATATACTGATGAATGCTAACACTAGTTTTGTAAGTAAAGCAATCTGTTAGTGGCTGTCTCTGTTAGCAGTGGCTAACTAGAAGTTTGCCCTGTTTGTGGCTAAGTGGTAAGAAACAAAAGATCCTTGAAAGCAGAAATGTGCATTATTTTAACTATTGGGATAGGTTTTTTTGCTGTTCAAGCAAAGATGGAATTTAAAAATTATTAATGTTTGTTTTGCAAATGTGCATTTTTCTAGGCACTTGCAAAATATGGTTGTCAAAAGGCAACTCTTTCCTTTAATTAATTATTATTATTATTACTGAAAAAATAGTCAAGGAAAATTTTAGCTGTGGATTTTTTCCTATAATAGATTTTGATGGGTGGTCCTAATCTGGTTTGTTTTAGAGATCTACCACCCACAATGTTGTGCAAGATCAAGTATCTGCTGCTTTTTTGGTCCATGAGACAACAGGTTTCATTGCAGAGGTGGGAATGGAAAGAAACTTGTCAATTCCAGGATTACCTAACAGATTTTATTGCACGTGTTTTACAGGTGTATCCCTCCCCTACTTTCACCCTTGTCCCTGTCAATCATGGCCTCAACTAAGAGTTTACATACAACAGCTGCTGAAAATTGCTGATGAGAAAGTAATTTATTATTATGTTTTATCAACAGTTTCAGCTAAAAAATTAAGAGAAAGGAACAATACTCATGACATACACTGTGCTAAAAAGTAAGGGAACATAAGTGTTGAAAAGAGCCCATGGATTGAATTCTTGCTTAAACATGTATATGTCAGGGCCTGATGGAAATACACCACTGCAAAAGCAGACTATGGAAAGAAGTAGTTTGTAAGAGCTCTAAAGCCATGTTCATCCCATTTAACCATGGGCAGTACACTGGGATCACGGTAGGCTCTTCTTACTGGCAGAGGAAAGAAACAGTTGATTCAGCCCAAGGAGGAGCTGAGTTCAGCTCTGTCTTCAGTTCGAGCTCTCTGTCTTCACTGACCATGAGGGGAGCAATGAGACTACTGAGTTTATTCAAACTGCCCCACAATCAAAGAATTTTGAGCCTATTTCAGGCTTTGACACTGAGCATGTGGTTCACTTCACTTCTTTCTGCACAGCTTCAGCAAGTTTTGTGATTATTCCTTTCCAATAATTTGGCTGTTTCTTCACTGTTCCTACTCCTACTTTGCAGAACTGGGAGACAGGGAGGGAGGCTAAGCAACTCTTTCAGTGTCATACAGGATGTGACACAGCAGAGGAGAAGTTTTCACAAACCATGGGCTGTTGTCCTAAGTACTCAGCAATCTTCCTCTAATACACGTATCAGCAGTAGAAAAACTGGGAATGAAATTAAAATTCAACCTAAGTAACCACAGCTCACAGTCTCAGTGTAAGACTTCAAATTTTGTAATAGGTTTTTAAATATAACCTAAAGGCCTGAACTGTAAAAAAAAGTTACCTATACCTGACAAAAAATCCCAGTAAATGTATTAGTGCTCCCACAAACTAAAACACTATTACATCTTTCTTTCTGCTTTACTCCAGGATGCTACTTCAGCCTGATGACTCCTTGCAGATTCTAGCGCCCGTAGAAGCTGATGTAGGTTTCTATGCTTGCAATGCGTCCAACGCCCTGGGATCTGACTCTGTCTCCATTGCTGTCACTCTGGCAGGTAATACTCCACTCTCTCTGCAGGATGGTCCCTGCCACTTGTGTGATTCTGCACAGAAATCATCTGTGGGTGGGCAAGGTGGGTCAACAGAGGTACACTGGTGGAAACACAGGGTGCGAACTCTGGAAAAACCTGAGGTGTAGTCAAACTTCCTCAGACAGTTTGTGAGATTAGTGGATTTCTGCAAGGGATCCTTGCTTTTTCTCACTTTCTGCATCTGACATGTGCTCTCAAGACAGTGCTAATCCTGGCTACTGACAGCCTATATGAACAGTGCCATCTAATCCTACCAGTTCATATGCTTCATTTTAACCTGTTGTTGACCTCTTCAGGTCTAACAGATTGATCGAAGGACTAACTCAGATGTACATCAGGCAATTCTGAAAAATGCCAGAGCTGAACAGCTAGCCCCTTGCAGGACCAAGTCCTGTATCATATTTGATCCATAGTGGCATAAGCATGGCTGACACTGCTTCAAGTGCTGGCAATTATAGGTTCACAAAAAAATGGGAGGTAGTGCATTGATCCAGCTTCTTCAGTGTTGGTAGGTGATGTCAGCAGCCTCAAAACCACATCAGGACAGAGCAGCAATCATGAAGCTGTTGAGTAAGGTGAAGGTGCAGAAGAGACGGCTAAGGACTGTGATGAGGCAGAGAGTGTAGGATGCTTATCACAAAGGAAAAGGAAGAACATTAGGAATGTGAGAAAGCTTACTGTTTTTTCGACCTCTACATCTCACTGCTCCAGAATGTGGAAGCATTTGGAGGCCTCCAATATGTGGGCAGTGACCATCAGCTGCCAATGTACCCATGTATGGTTAGAGGAAGGAAGAGATGTTGATGAACTTGAGTTTTTTAGACCAAACACAGAAAATTTCAGGTAAGAGGAACACAGAGAAGATCTATGAATGCAGCCATGGCCAGCAATGAAGCTCTGATGACCAGTAAAACAACTGGAAACAGACAAGAAGCTGAACATGAGGTTAAAAAATGATCAATCAAAACTGCTATTCTGCCCATATTTCTTCAGTGAATTTAAAAGGCATAGTTTTTGTACAGCATAATTTGTGGACACAATTTAGTGTGAATCTGTAGAAAAATAAATTGAGCGTTAGGTATATATGTGGCACAGGAAGGCTATTAGCTTTTTAATTATAATTAACTATTAAGGCTGTAGTTTAACCTTTTAAAATTAATTAACATTCCTGCATTCCAGACTCAAGCTGAACTCTGCTTAGGAACTGATACACATTTATATCTATAAAATGAGGCCATAAATATAAAACTGAGATTCTGAGCAGTTTTTGGAACAACTTTTTGGCATAATGGAGTTATGCTCTTCCAAAAAAACAATGGAAAGCTGAGACCATCTTTAGAGGGATCAGGAGTGGGGCCGAAAGATTATTTCACTGACGGATTTTCTGATTAGTTTAACATGTATGGAAAAAAGACTGAAATATGCTTCCATATTTCTCAATGGTTTGCTGCTCCTTCACGGTTTAAACAGTTAATAGATTTTTAATCTTCTGATGAGATCGTAGAAACCAATCAGGAAAGTAAATCGCTGATGGAGAGCTGAAGAATTTTTCTTTCTTTTCTCTAGGCTTTGCCACAAATTATCAAAACTTCTCAATATATTTCAATGATAAAATGTAATATTCTACTTTGCTATCATTAGGAAATAAAACCACAGAAATAAAGATTAAAAAACAACAAACCACGACCCAAAAAAGCCCTGAACTGATATGACAGAAATTCCAGATGAAAGACATCTTTTAAAAGCCTTGGAAATATAGCTACATTGAGCAATTTATAGTTAGGCCTGACTTAAATTTTCAGGACTCTCCGTGAACTCAGTGAAACCAAATACTTTTTCTCATCTCCATCTTTTTTTTCCTTGGTCACCTCCAGATTAACACACAGATTATGCCAGCAGCAGACATTAACTTAAACTGCAGGTTTTCACAGAATCACAGAATTACAGAATCAGCCTGATTGGAAAAGACCTTGAAGATCATCAAGTCCAACCGTAGCCTAAATTCACCCATCATAACCTTTATCTACCCATTCAGTGCTTAAATTATGTCCTTAAGCACCACATCTATATTTCTTTTAAACACTTCCAGGGATGGTGACTCCACCACCGCCCTGGGCAGCCTGTTCCACTGTCCAACCACTCCTTCAGTAAAGAAATTCTTTCTCATATCCAGTCTAAACCTCCCCTGGTGCAACTTCAGGCCATTCCCTCTCGTCCTGTCATTATTCACTGGAGAGAAGAGACCAACCCCATCTCCCTACAACCTCCTTTCAGGTAGCTGTAGAAAGCAATGAGGTCACCCCTCAGCCTCCTCTTCTTCAAACTAAACAACCCCAGTTCCCTCAGCCCCTCCTCGTAGGACTTGTCCTCCAGGCCTTTCACCAGCCTGGTAGCTCTTCTCTGGACATGCTCCAGCAACTCGACATCCTTCTTGTAGTGAGGAGGCAAAATTATGGAGGCAAATCAGGATATCCAAAATTGCTTTGTATATGATCATTTATTTAAAGGGGGAAAAAAATGTTTTTACATTTTTTTGGATAAAGGTGTGTTTGAAAATAAAACATTAAGTCAAAAACAACCAAGTCCCATACAATTTAAAACACTGTTGTCATGTTCTGCCCCTCCTGCCAACATCCTGTCTGCAGAGTATTTTGGCTGGGACAGGGGACTGCCCTAACACAGCTCTGTCACCTCTGCCGCTTCCCTCCCCTCTCTGAGAGCTAAGCCTGAGTATCTTCAAACTGTTTTGTGTCATGTAGGCATGCCTTTACAGTGCCCCTACAAAAGAAGCTGCAAAAGGCTCCTTGAGCCCCAGGTGATACGTAACTCCATAGCTAATCCCACACAGACAGGCACAACAGCAGGGTAACCTTGATCCATGTGCTCACCATCACCAATGTTGAAAGCACACTGAAAACAATTCAAAAAGTTGGTGACAGGCAAAGCAGGTATCTGTTAGAGATAAACAGTATTAATGCATATCACTGTTACTGCAGGCTTTAGATTAAACAAAACAGATTATCTGACAGAATGGAGCTTGTTTGTGTCCCTCATCTTCATACGCTAGACATTATGAGAAAACTTTCTGGTTGTGGTCTGGTCTTTCCAATTCCAGTGTTTCCATTGTAGGTTAAAGAAAACATGATCAAAGTGTAGAAAGAGCTTGCACATTTCTGTAAACCACCTGCACTATTAACATCCCTGTAGCCATCACTCAGGCTTCTTTCTCCTGTGTTTGGCCTTTGGCAAAGGGTAGTATTTTGGTGTTTGTTGAATCGGCTCATTCTGATGTATGTCCGTGTGGCTTTCATGATATTCTTCCGCCGATCTAAGTATGTCTTTTCTTTTTCCAAGGCAGCTTTTCTCACAGAATTTGGTGACACTGTAATATTATAAAGAGTGGGTGATCTCATACTCCAAAATATTCCCTTATCCAGCTGTCCTGTGTAGATACTTTCACACAGAGTGTGTCTGTTCCAGGTCATCAGTTCCATGCAAGTCCAGTGTACTTGGTCTGATAAATTGTGCTGCTTCTTTTATACAGGAAAGCCACTGATAAAGGCATCAAGAGCTACTGTGATCAACACTGAATCACCTGCTGTCACTGTTGATATTGGAAGCACAGTGAAAACAATACAGAGAGCAAATGTTACCATTAGCTGCCAGGTTGCAGGTGAGAAATTACTTGGTTTCCCATTCAGGTGCCTTCAGCTATAAATTTCTGTGGGGTTCTTCTCTAAACTGATGTCTCCAGAGGCAGCTGGGTGAAACTGCAAGCTTTCCCTAGGACTAAGGGAAACTTAATTACTTCTGTTAATTCTTAGCATGGAAATTGACCTCCTTTTATGAATACCAGCAAGAAAAATGTAGTGCCTCAAGAAAATTGATATGGGACATTACAACTGGCATCTTTGTTAGAGATATGTAGTATAATGTGGATTAACAAAACTGATACACTTTCCTACCTTTTGAGGATACTTGGTGAAAATAGATAAACACAGACTGACCCGATCTTACTCCTCAGTCTTACAATGGCAGTTTGCTTCTTTCGAATGGTGATCAAAAATGGTTGACCTGTGTGTTGCAGTCCTACAGCTATTGGTGGGGATGGTGTTGGTATGGGGAGGAAGCATGGGGGAAGGGAAAGAGCTGGGAAATCTCTAAAGATCCAGGGCCAGGCCTTTGATTCATTACACTTCAATGCATAGCATGAGGGGGAACAGGAAGCAACTTATAAAACACAAAGTGAGCTATGCTGAGTTTTACTCAAATATCTGTGGTAGAGACTTCTATGAAGTCCCTTATACCTCTGCTTTAGATTTTTGCCTCCAGTAGCTACTTCAGATGACTCTAAATAAGTGTCTGCACTGCACATATGCTAATGTCCTCCTTTTTTTTTACACTTCCTGCTCACTTTAAGCACTTAGTGGTTGTCAGTTTTCCTTCTTCAATGCTGCCAACCCTACCCCTATGCAAATTCTTAAATAAAAAGAGTACTTGGCTCAAGTTTCACTATTTGGTCATCTGTCCTTTAGCAGAGCATGCACAATAGCTCTGCAAACTCCAGGCTGGGATCCTAATTTATTAATTACTCTCAGTGGGATTAGTGAAAGAAAAATACAGTATCATTTTCCTACTGGTTCATGGAGGATTAAATTCAGTGTTGCCTTCTCGACATAGACACTAGACACTGCCTTGCAATCAGACTGATGGTCCAGCATCTTTAAAGTAAGAAGGAGATGAAAACTGTAGTCTCTTTTCCCCCAGGCCCCTGCATGGCCACTTGTACTGACAGTGTGTGAAAGAGACTAAGTATTATAAGAACATAAATTACTTCAGATTCCTCTCTCTGGGTTCTTTCAGTTGCAGATGAGGAGGCCCCACAGCTATAGACAGGGATTGCTGAAGTAAAAAGTTCAGCCATTCCACTTCAGTATAGAGACATGATGAGAAGAACAGGACATGCCTCAGCAAAGCTACCACAGTTCTTATGGCATCAGAAAACTTCAAGAGAGGAGCACAGCATGGTAGGGGCACAGATTCACTGCCTTTTCTGAAAGGCAAATAATCTCTAGCAATTTTATGAAGCCTGCCTACTATCACAACGTACACCCCCAACGGAAAATTTTAGCAGTGTCACAGCCTAATTACTGTCTTCTCTCCCAGAAGAAAGCTTTTTGCTATCTAGTATCATTACTGTATATTGAATTCTTCTGTGATACAAAAGAAATTTGCTTAAATCTTGATGTTTGACACCAGAGATTAATACTGTTGAAGCTATGATAAAGTCATAAACCACAAACCATGATGTTACACAGCGAATAAGGAGTGAGTAATGAGGACAGAAATATTTTATAGGCACTGGAATCCTATTTTCATATAAATCATGTTAATAATCCAATAGCAATTAAACAACAAAAAAAAGCTACATATGGGAAGAGATCCAGGAACAGAGTGCTTTCTATGATCTATGTCAGGAAAATATACCATCTCATAAAACCTGTTAAAGAACATGAAAATAAATACAATTTTCATTCTAATGTAAGCACAGCTTTTTGGTTTTAGCATCAGGATTGTGATTATCCAACCTTACAGTATTTTTTGAATCATTCTAATTAGAACAATCACTTCTAAGAAGAAGATGAACAAGCACTAATTCTTCAATCAGCAAACGTGTCATATCTTAGTGACTTCTTCAGAGTAGATGAATTTCGTAGCTATATAGTTTGCCATGGTTCCCCAGAATATATTAACAAGGAAATGGCCATCAAATCACAGTAAGATAACGTGCAGTGGTTAATGCAATAACATCTGATAATAAAAAGGGAACTAGAATGTGAGAATAAAGTGAGCATACTTAGAAAGCAAACTAATATACCCCAAAAATTCTCTAGATGAAAAAACTCTTCACACAGCATTGTAAAGCTCTAATCTTTTTCCTTCTAGTATTTTCTCTCTAGTAATTTCAGGATGCCCTGAGCCAGCACAGCAACTGAGAGCTGTTCCAAATCAGAATTTGTTGCCTGTTAATCTCATCATTATAAACTGTGTTGCTATCACTGTGCTGTATAGTCTGTAGTATAGGGCCATGCATGCATGGGGTCTTGGTGTCTTGGCTCATATAAGGATGTCTTTACTGGCATCTTTTTAGTCAGCAGGACAGCAGAACAAATATTTGTAAGAGAAATATTAAGTATGAGGATCAGTTATGACATTTTCTAAAGCTGATGTTGCTGTCAAGGGACAGAAACACACACTTGCTGCTGACAGGTGTTGGTAAGCCTGGAGAAGGTTTCTTAAATACAATAGATAATGAAAGAGAACATTACCAGAGCCTAGGGAGTAATTTTATATTGCTCTTTAGCTTCCTATGAAAGGCATGAGCACTATCAAAATCTGTGTTCTGAGCTGAAATATACAGATATTAGCTGTAAAACAAGAGAAACAAAATTGTCTTGGATGCATTAAAGTTTAATTGGCCCCTGATATGAATTTTGTCAGGATGAAATTCCATTTTGATTGTAATACAAAGATGATGTCATGGTTTTGTTAAAGCTTGAAAATCAGTCTTATTTCACTGGATGTAACTTCACCACTTTGACAATAACAGTGAGAAAATATTTTTTAAACACTGTTCAGTGATTGCTGGTTATGATCCCAGACTTCTCCAAAACTAATCCTGAGAGAACTCCCACCCAAAACTCATTCAGGAATCTTGCAGATACCTGTGACTTCCAGATGGATTATTTTCTCCAAGCTTCAGAATGCTAGCATCATTTCTGGTGTGAGCAATTTGATTGCTGTGGGCAATTTCACTTCCAAATAGGATGTGGGAGCAATTTGGATCACATCATTATCACTAGGAAGCCTTCTGTTGACTGCAGCACTTTAATTGCAGAGATACTCATTTTCATACCAGAAGCCTCAATCAATCCAGCCCAAGCTGTAGTTGAAAATACAGTTGGACATGAAAAGAGGAACCAGTTTTTTTAAATCCAGTTCTTAGCATTTCTCCATGGTGTCCTTCAGGCCATAAGTCTTCTAACACAGGCATCTGCCTGAAAAATGTCATGTACCATTAGTCACTGTTGAGTCAGAACAGGTTTGGGGAAGTTACTTAAAATATATTACCATCTTGCCCTTTATATCTTTCTCTCTCTGATGTTTCAGCTTGCAGCTTTTTCAACTCTCCTAAACATTCCTTTCCTCTATATTTCATCTATATGCTGTAGGTTATATTTTTCTAGTTCTATATTTTCTAGTTCTTACAGTGCTTTATGACCTGTATTTGTCTGACCCACCAGACTCTGACATGCAAGTCACTATTTCAAGAATATTGTGGCATTGGAAACAAGTCATCACTGCTAGATCCGTGTGTTGATATGCTTTCTTTCCCCAAATCCTCCTGCTTTAGCAAAACTATCTGGACTGGCATCCACACTGTGTATCCCAGGCAGCCTTTTTATGCTGGATACATGCTCAGTGACGGAGGGGAAAGCTCAAGAAAAATAGACGTGGGTAATTATTCACCACCTAAAGTCTTGGTTGTTCAGGAAAGTGAGTTTTGCTTCCAGCTGGCACCTCTCAGACTTTCAGTCTCTGTGTTCTGCACGGCAAACACACTCAGCCTTCTGTCCTCTGTCCTTCACTGTTACCGAGCAAAACTGATTGAAATGCTCTTGCTACCCCTTGTGGCACCGCTGCGCAATGATGTGTTCGCCCATCGCTCTGCTGTCTGCCTTCTATTCCTGTCGTGAGGCTTACAGGTGTCCCTAAAGGTGGAAGCACAAAGGAAAATGAAGTTGCTGCTCACATACGTGTACTCCTTATCTTCCCTAAACCAAACTGCAGGAACAGCTGTACATGGTTAGTTTCAAATAATCGCCTGTTAGTGTGGAAACTTCACATTAAATACAGAGGAAGGACACACTTTGTAGAGGACCAGAGAGAAAAATGCTTTTTATAGAGCTCCTGGACATTTTGTGGGCACAATGCACCTTTCCTGGACTCAACAGTAATAGCTCAACAGTAAGAGGTCTTACCTTTAATACTTTTGTTTCTTCTTCTGCTAGTGCAGTGTATACAAGAGGAATCTACCTTTCTGGACTAAGATTATGTGAACAGATGTTTGCAGGAAGCAAATTAGTTTTGTCTGCCTCTCTGTATTTATTTATTTATTTATTTTATTGAGTCCCTGCTCTTGAGGGTCTGTGGGGATATGATAACCTCATTGTCCCTTTCTCTTCTTTAATCTTTTCAGCACTCCTCATCCTTTCTTTTTCTCGCACTATTTGCATTTCTCTTCCTTTATTTTCAAGAAAAATTTGAAAGCTCTATCCAAATTTAGTGTTCAAAAAGAAGTAAGAAGATGATGCCTAGTTGGAATTGGAGAAGGTTTTATAGTGTTATAATCTTGTGATTGTTTATTTCTGAGGTATATTTCTTGGTCTTTCCATGGCTAAGTTTATCAATAACCATAATGTGAGAACCTGTGCACTCTAAATAGTTTAGACTGCAAGAGAAAGTGGCTCATCCCTTTATGTGGGTGGTACTAGGAGGACAAGTGCTGGGATGTGAGTGTTTTTCCATCTCAGGGACTGCAGAAATGAAAGAGTCACCATTTTCTCTCCTTTGATCTCCAGAGCTCAACCCTCAAACTTCCTTCCTCCACAATGAAAACACAAAAAACACACAGGCTTGAATAACCTCTAGGATTGGGGTTGTTTGCTATCCAGCAGTTGTCTGAATTCCCCTGAGAACTCTTCCTGGATGCTTTGGAAAAAATGAGAGTGAGGTTTTAAGTGGTGGTCAGCCCACCCATGCCACACAGGTCAAAGAGTAGCAGCCAGATGGAGGTCTGTGTACTGGTCCTATCCCAGCAGGGGGTCAGAAAGAGGCCAACAGCCTGTCCTTTTAAAAAAGCTGAGTTGCAGCAACACAAACAATAGTAAGCCTTTGGAGAACATCACCACAGGCAAGAATTATTAGTTCTCTGTGTATGCCATGAAGGGTCCATATTAGCATATGCTATTTAGCCTCAGACAAATGTGAGAAAAACCCTGCAGTCTTTTACAGCCTGCTTCCTGCTTCTGTCTGAATGCGGACAAGACCCTCTGCCCTTATAGGGACTCACCTTTCCCTCCTGACTGGCAAGCTCAGATACATTCATTCCAGATGTCTTGGCAAAGTCACCAGGTGACTCTGGGAGAGGTGGAAAAAAAGGCCACAATGCTTTGATGTGGAAGAATAGGGAAAAATCTCTATTTCCCACTTCCATCTGCACATGCTTGTAGATGGACCTGCAATCAGGCAGTCACTACAAGTGAGGTATTTCTGAAGCCAGGGTCACATAATCAACAGGGTGGATTTGGGTTTTTGACATGGAGGCACAACTAGAGAGGTACTGGCAACGACGGGCAGAGGAACGTCACTGTGACATAAGGCAGGGAAGGATTTAGGTGCACAGCAGATACTTTAGAGTAACTGCCTGTACTCCAGCATTTAGCCTGCAGTAGATACAAGGAAACTGCGTGTTCATGGGAAAGAGATTAACTGCCTCCCCCATACAGAGGGCATCACGAATTGCAGAACATGCACTCCAGCAGTTAGAAGGATTAGTGACATGCTACTACTTACAGCCATGGGTCCACACAGTATCATTTCCTCATTAATTAATAGAAGATAAGTCCATGAAGTGCTACTAACTGCACAGAAACTACTTTTAACTCAGAAAGTTCCCGAGTTGCAACTATTGGGAGTCTGGCAGAAGTACCAGCTTATACCTTCTTCCAGAGACAGGATACCAGGCTAGATTGACTTCTTTTCTAATCCAACAGAGGCTTGCTTTTAAGGCTGATGAGTCAGAGATCACTTGTAGGGTTCTGGGACACTAAAAGAAAATACTTCAGTTTGGTTTTAACTCTTCCTCTCTGTCTCAGAGGGATCTAAGAAATGTAGAGGCTGGCAATGTGAAAGAGTTGACTAAATCTGAACAGGAAAAAAAAAAAGCCACATGGAAGTAATATTAAAATCCTGTTTTAATTGTTCTAACAATTTTGTCTGTAGCAACCATAACACTGCTTAGTAACCACTGTATCTTACTTGTGGTATGTTTCATCAATGTTTTTCCAGGTGTTCCTGAAGCAGAAGTTACTTGGTTTAAGAACAAGGTCAAGCTGTCCTCTGCTCACCATCTGCCTGATGGGTTGCTGCTAATTGCAAATGTTTCTCTGTCAGATCAGGGTTTGTACTCCTGCAAGGCAGCCAATCTTCGTGGGGAGGTAACTGAAAGCTCCCAGCTGTTGGTTTTTGGTAAGTTCAGGGTATTTCGCACTTGCAGCAATAATGATGTGGCTGCTGGCACATCTAGCCCGCAGAACTAATCAAAGGATGTGGGAAGAGGGAATAGCATACAGTTCTAAGAAAAGAATCAGTCTGCATTTGTTCTCTGAGCAGCAGCATCTGAAACAAGGTGGTAGTAAAAGGCTGATGGATAAGGAGAAAATGTCTAAGCACAGGGAACTGCACCTCCCATTCCTGAGATACTCAGTTTCACTCTTACAGATTTACTAGCTAAGAAAAACATTTATTAACCATTTCTTAAAGTGGCTCTCTTAAAAGGAAAATGATGCCACTTTTTCCCTGGGAAGTGCTCTGCCTATGCTGAGCAGCTTTTCTGTAGATGACCATGTGATACTGATCCATTTCACACCTAGCAGGTGCAAAAACCCACTGTGCTTTTAAAAACACTTCCCAAGTTCAGTGAAGGGTGAAGTTTACTTTTTCTTGGGTTTCTAAACAACAGGCAGAAAGTCCAGCTGTGTGATTTGAAAAGAAAATGCCAGCTGTGAAGTATGGGTGGAAGTGTTACTTGGTGGTAATTAGATGTGTGGGAAAGGGGTTTCCTTTTGTAGTAACTCATCTTCTATAATTTCTCCGTATCTGGCAGATGAATGATTCAGCCATGCTTTGTAAGTGTTTCTGTACATTTGATAGTGAAGTGTCAAATTTTGAAACCTCATCATTGTTATAGGTGCAACACCATTAAAGCATCCATTACAGCATCTTTCATGACTAGAGTGAGCACAAGTCCAATGGATGATGTAGCTTCCAGAGGAAGTTTTAAAGTGAGATTTCTCAGTTTCACAGATAACACTAAAACACCCTTATGAATGTTCCCATGATTTCCCTGTGAGTTCAGGCCTAGAAACTCAAGCTAAAGAAAACTGGGAAAAAAAAATCAGCTGGGTTACAGCCTATAAACACATTATCTTTAAATCCTTTTCAGATCTTTACAAATACCTTGTTTTTTAAAGACAGAAAGTTACTGTAAGTTATGCAAGCCATTTGAGTTTGTAGGTAAATCACATTTTTAGTTCCTTGATGGAAAGGAACAGTTCAAGCATCCACAACTCGTAATACTGGTGCTGAATGTGACCAGCAATATAAAGTTTGCTCAGTGCGTGCTGTGATCTAATTGAAAGGGGATGAAACCACCATTCCCTTACATCAAATATCCCATCATTTCCGTGACAAACAGAATTGGGAATGATAGGCAGCATAATCAATTTTTAACACAGAATTATGGTTAATAAAGAACTAAATCCTTCCGTTCTCAGCATAGGCTGGTCCTCTTGAGCTCTGAACCCTTTGGAGATTTGGCAGGGTTATAACCATATGTAATCAGGGCTTGATCCAGGTTGTAGCAGACATTAAAAAGTTTTCCCCTGACTGCCATGGACATTTGATTCAGCTTTTATTCTGTATAAATTTGCTTTTTCATATGAGTTGCTGTGTCTCTTGATATCATCATGTACCTTCACCACATATGAAGACGGTCAACCAGAATACTATGTTAACCTTCAGACATAATTACTTTTCTTTTGGGGTCATACTGCTCCAGAAGTTATTTTAATAGTTTCTCTAGTGTCTTACCTAACATGAGGCAAAGCACAGCTTTAGTAGTTGCCCAAAGTTGCTTAGACTGCCACTCTGAAATAGCAATACTACAGCAAGGGAAATAATGCAGCAATAGCTGGTGGTGGGTTTTTTCATGTACCTGAGATGTTTTCTGCTATAGTGTTGCTCATCACTTCAGTCTCCCAATCTGTTACCAGAGCCTCCACGTCCTCTTCCATACTTAGAAGAGTTGACAGCAGTGCTTTCCAGTGCTGGGACCAGCATCCATTCCGTGCTGACTTCTCCTTCAGGAACAAAAATGACCGTCAGTCCAGGGAGCTCTGCTCTCATAGGTAAGTCAAGTGCTTTAAGACTTCTTCAGATTAAAAAGAATGTCGAGTTTAGATCATAGTTATGCATCCAGTTATCCAGCCATAAAGCACTGGGACAAAAGACAGCAAACTGATAGCACATTGTCAGTTATGATCACTGCTAAATTGTTCTCAGAGACTAATTTTAAAAAGGAGTTTCTCTTTTTAGTGTAATGCACCAATGCTGCATGCAGAATAAGAGCTCTACTGTGCAGAAGCAGATCCTGCTCTGAGGGGCTGGCAATCTCATTCAATGCAAGATATGGCAAACTGGTGTGCCAGTTGGTGAAAAAGAAGAAATTATCATGGTTCATTTTTTCTTTTTCTTCTGCATTAGTATACCAGTCTTTCCATAAGTCTGCTAAGAATATTGTATAATCTACTTCCTCAAAGCTTTTTCTAGAGTTTTGCCTATCACTCTAGACATGTTTTTCTCTTGAAATCTCTGATTCATTCTGTTCATTTTATTCCTCTTTGTTATACCACAGAACTAAAGCCACACATCAACTGCACAAAGACAGATAAGGAAATAATGCCCAATAAAATGCTTTTCATCTTTTCATCCTTTTCTGCCTTCCATATAAGTTTCTCCTCTTTACACTGCAAGTTCTGTTATATGCTGTAAACTCCTATCAGATCCATGGACAAGATTCATTTGCAAAAAGTATCTCATTCTTTTCTAAAATTCAGGTGATGTTTATTTTAAAATTTCATTGCTCAGGCTGATCTTGAGCCTCTACTAATTTTCAGGCTCACATGGGTAAACAGCTTCTGTAATGGCCTTCTTACTACCTTCAAAAAGATTCTTTGCCTACATTTAGCAGCAATTTTAAGATTTTATTTTCACAGTGGAGATTTTCTATTTGTGCTTCTAGTTTTCATGGTTTACCTTTCCCCAGTTGCTGAAATATGCATACATTTGCAATGGCATTTAGCGTGCAGCTCTGGATTACGTTTCTGCTTGCACAAAAACTGCACTGAAATAGTCCTCAGTGGGGGGGAATACCTGAAGGTATTTAGTAGCATTGAATAAATCATTTTGAGTATGGTTTTATTGTACTCGCTGTGGTAAGACTGGGTCACACTCTTGTTTCATCCATTTCCTCTCAGGTTTCCAAAAAGAGGTCTTTAGTAGTTATAAGGATTTTTTTTTTATTGTTTGAAACCAGTAATTGAACCACAAAGGGAGTTCTGCGCTGCCTGTATATAACCATCTCTAAATTAATTTTGTTTGGCCATGTAGCCCTGTACGCTGCTGTTCCACTTCAGGGGCAAGGAAACTCCATGAATCTTAATAGCAGAATAGAAAACCAGTTTCATTCTTGAGGCAATTCCCTCAACTTCACTGAAATTTTACTGGCCTGAATTTGAGGCCTGTATTATTAAAACCTAAGGAAAACTTCTGAGAGATTTTTTTTCTAATTAAGATCAACATGTAATGGGCTTTCCAATCAATTAGAAAGCTACAGTCCAGTGTGCTGCATCATGTTATATGACTGAAACAAATCATAGAATCATAGAATCCTAGGGCTTGGAAGGGACCTCGAAAGATCATCTAGTCCAACTCCCCCTGCCAGAGCAGGGTCACCTAGAGCACATCACACAGGAACTTGTCCAGGCAGGTTTTGAATGTCTCCAGTGAAGGAGACTCCACAACCTCCCTGGGCAGCCTGTTCCAGTGCTCTGTCACTCTCACAGTAAAAAAGTTTTTTCTGATATTCACCTTGAACCTCCTATGCTCCAATTTCCACCCATTACCCCTTGTCCTATCACTGGTCACCACTGAGAAAAGCCTAACTCCATCTCCCTGACACTCACCCCTTACATATTTGTAAACATTGATGAGGTCACCCCTCAGTCTCCTCTTCTCCAAGCTAAAGAGACCCAGCTCCCTCAGCCTTTCCTCATAAGGGAGATGTTCCACTCCCTTAATCATCTTTGTGGCTCTGCTCTGGACTCTTTCAAGCAGTTCCCTGTCCTTCTTGAACTCAGGGGCCCAGAACTGGACACAATACTCCAGATGCGGCCTCACCAATGCAGAATAGAGGGGGAGGAGAACCTCATTCAGCTTCAGTGTATATTAGTTAAATACATTATCTGTAGATGTACCAGAGAATTTGGATTCACCCACTATGAGAACATATTACTGAAAAAAAAAAAAAAGGAAAAAAAAAAAGTTAAAAAAAAAACCCAAAAAACCTCATATCAGATTTTTTTCTTTTAATCTGGATTGTCACACACTTTCTGATGTCTTTGGTTCATGGCATGCATTTAAGAAGACTGTATATCACAAAACATAGGACACACAGCAAATTTATGAAGTGACAGCCATCTGTATTTCTTTGGAAAGTTTTCACATTAGAGTTTAGTTTTATTAAAAAATACTGAATACAGTTTTCCTCAATGTTCATAATGAAAGTATTGTAAGAAACTCTGCCCTTTTCCTCAGAAAGAAATTCCTTTGTTTGTCACCTGATAAGAACTACCAGATATCAAGAGTATGCCATTATCATTGCAATTAATTCCCCAGTCAGATTGTATCATATTTATTACATTCCAAATATTTTATAAAGTTCATACAGTATTGCAGTATCTTCCTTCTACATCAGACTACACCAGTGCATTTCATTGAATTGTGTGGCTTTTCATTTGCACATGCATATTGTGCACAGTTCAGGGTATATGGTATGCAATGATACCTCTGCTTGGTAGAACATTTTGACCACACTCATAGTGTTTTTTTTACAGTCAATTAGACCTAAATCCTGCCACTGCCAAGCTATGAAAGCAGTCAAAAGAGCAAGGTTCTCAAGGCTACCTGCTGCCTTGGGTTTTTTCCTGCCTGCTTTCTGAGGTCATGAAAGAGCTAATCTGAGAATCACTGATCTACAGCAGTGGCCCAAAATGCTGTCACATAAAATAGTATCACTGGCCCTGGAGCACAATGTTTAATTTTGGTTTTGTGGTAAGAGTTGCAGCCCTAGAACTTGCATCTCTTAAGATTTTTCTGGATCCCTGGCTTGGATTCTGTTCTAACATATATATAAATGATGCAGAGCTCCACTGAAGCAAGATCTGATGAAAAACTGGGGGTATCAGACCTATCACAGGTATCCCACTCTGGAGACCTGTCATTCTGCCAGCTCCTTGACATAAAAGATCTTTTAGCCACTTGCACAACTTCAGCTTTGCTCTAGGGTAACTGTTAAGGCAGTTAACACTGTGGTATTTCTGACCTGTTGACTAAATGACTTACCCATTCCAACTTTTGAAGCACCTCCCTCCGTGTTTGTTCTCAAAATCTCTCCCAAATGGCTAAAGCACTTTGATAATAAGAGAGAAGTTACAGCCTCTCTGGAGCAAGCAGCACTGACTTCCTGCACCTTTCTGCCCTCCACCTCTTCTGTTATTTGTTATTTTCTTTGAGCCATGGGGAGTTGCCTGAGCTGCTGGTATCTCAGGATGTAGCAAGTTTATGTCAGCTTAACTAATACAGAAAGGCTTCTACAGCAGCACTGACCTTTGCAACTTGGACTGGTAATCACATTACACTCCAGCTCTTGCTGTCTTTTGTTGAACTCCTTGTGCTGCACTATTGTTCAGTGGTTGGTCCATGCACCTCTTTGTTATTTTTCCCCCATAAATGTACAGTTCTCCCATATTTGTATGGTTTACCTGGGGCTGTAGCACTGGTAGAGAAGTTTGTACTGAAGCACTGAAAGGTATTCCTTTCCATCTTTGTCACACACTGAGTAAACCCATTAGAGTTAGCTCAGGAATTTCAGCATGCTGGATCCTTTCTCATGGGCTCTGGGTTCATGATTTGCCATTGGTGATAGTTTTCAGCCCAATCCTTATTAATACAAGATTCTTGGTGTGTAGGTTTCCTGTTGTCATTTTTAGAAAACAGTATTACTAGCAGAGCTGAAGAATTCCCGTGCTTTTATTAACAGGCCTACCACGTGGCTGTACATTTGGGAACATTTTTTACAACCTCCATGTGGCAGGGAATGAGCCTAACTCAATTTTTGTTGAATACAGTGTAAATTTACAATGCTATGTAAATGATACCTAATAAAAACAACATGTGTGGCATTGGGTAACCAGTGTAGGTGTTTTGAGAACTATTTTAAAAACATGTTATATACTTAGTATAGTATGTTTAAACTGCTCCTTTGGAGCCATAAATTACTATTTTAAAAGCCTTATTTTTTTTCATGCTACTGTCATAAATCAAATTGGCCTATTTCAATAATTCCTAAATACACAACTTTCCTTGTCTAGCATAAATTCCTGTTCATTTGACCTCCTTTATACTATTAAAAATAAAGGTTATATTTACATTAACATTAATTCTTTCTTCTGAGTATTTTCAGGATCATATTACCTTTTACAAGTTCAGTGTATTAAAGCACAGAGAAGTAATTTGCATAACAACCTGGGTTATGTCTCTTTAAATTTACACTTTGGACTATAATGAGAAATCTTTCCCCATAAGACAAACTATGGAGGCTTGTATGTTAATTTTGTCACTTCAACAAAATGGGTTTTACTTAAATATGGCTTTCAAGCATGAAATTAACTTAATTTGGTTTGGTATCATTTTAAAAATTTGAATACATCCTGCTAAATTTTCTTCTTTGTGTTAGATACAGGACAGAATTAAATTTAACTCTGTTCTAGGTTTAACATTAATTTCTCATTTCTGTCACCTAAGGAGAAAAATCAGGTGCTACAGGAAGTTTGAGGAGTATTTCTCCGTGCCAGTCTAATCTCATCTGCATAGTATGAACACAGTAGTACAGTATGAACTACAACATAGTAGTTCAGCCTCAATCTCGGATCTATTCAGATTGATCTGTGGCTTTTCTACATTTTGTCCAAGCGTTTCATTCTTGATTTCACCCTTAATCTTGTCTCTGTTTTGAAAGTAATACTTTGAATGTAGAAATTCGAGTGGAAATACTGACAGGTTTCAAATCCTGTAGCTGTATTACATTTATTGCTTTAATGTTGTGGTCCACCACACTTTTCTGTCACAGTTCAGTAAAATATGTACAGAATCAGAGAAAGTTTTTTTAGCCTCCTTCAGTTCAGTTTTAATATTAATAATTAATAATCCTGCTGCCAGATTCCTTCTTTCCTGCTTTGCCAAGCATCTTAGATAGTAGTCAGCAATCATCTTTCCTCTCCCAATTTTGTGTTTGGATAGGCACATGACTGTGACTTGCAGGGGCATGGGCATAGACCTTCTGGTTTGTAGGTCTAGAATTTTCCTGTGAACTTTCTGTGCTACATTATTGTACTATGTGCCATCCTGAAACATCCTGGAATATCCCTAACCAATTGAGATGCTTGGTTTTGTTTTGTTTTTCAAATTCAGCCCTTTTTGTTATTGTTGATTCAAAGTATTTTTAACTAATGTAGCACAAACATTTGCCTGTTTTGCAAGGAGTAATCACTGATTAATAACAAGGGTGTAAAATGGAACTTTAAGGTACAAGCGTGTAGCTGAACATTAATACCTATGGACCCACACTGCATAACACAATGTGTGTTTATATCCAGACTATGCTACCCAGACCTATCTCTTAAACAGGAGATACTTTCCAAAGATGAAAGTGTTGGCCTGAGACTAAGAAAGCAAGAGTTTGATTTCCAGCACTACTGCTGGTGCATGGCTTGGCTGCTGGTAAGGCAGCATGCACCTCCATGCACCTTCATTAGCTGCTGGGAGAATGGAAAAGGTGATCTTACCTCCCACAGCACAGCAGCTTCAGGGCTGTAGTTGGAAAGCTAAGCAGTTTGCTGAGCTCAGACTGTAGGAATATTTTGTTTAAAGAATTTGTTTAAAGAATTGACTTAGACAGGCTGGAGAGTTTGGCGGGGAGAAACATGATGAAATTCAACAAGGGGAAGTGTAGAGTTTTGCATTTGGGGAAGAACAACACGATGTCCCAGTATAGGTTGGGGGCTGACCTGCTGGAGAGTAGTGTAGGTGAAAGAGACCTGGGGGTCCTGGTAGACAGGAGGATGACCATGAGCCAGCAATGTGCCCTTGTGGCCAAGAAGGCCAATGGCATCCTGGGGTGCATTAGAAAGGGTGTGGTTAGTAGGTCAAGAGAGGTTCTCCTCCCCCTCTATTCTGCATTGGTGAGGCCGCATCTGGAGTATTGTGTCCAGTTCTGGGCCCCTGAGTTCAAGAAGGACAGGGAACTGCTTGAAAGAGTCCAGAGCAGAGCTACTAAGATGATTAAGGGAGTGGAACATCTCCCTTATGAGGAAAGGCTGAGGGAGCTGGGTCTCTTTAGCTTGGAGAAGAGGAGACTGAGGGGTGACCTCATCAATGTTTACAAATATGTAAGGGGTGAGTGTCAGGGAGATGGAGTTAGGCTCTTCTCAATGATGACCAGTGATAGGACAAGGAGTAATGGGTGTAAATTGGAGCATAGGAGGTTCAAGGTAAATGTCTGAAAAATTTTTTTTACTGTGAGAGTGACAGAGCACTGGAACAGGCTGCCCAGGGAGGTTGTGGAGTCTCCTTCACTAGAGGCATTCAAAACCCGCCTGGATGCGTTCCTATGTGATGTGCTCTAGGTGACCCTGCTCTGGCAGGGGGGGTTGGACTAGATGATCTTTCGAGGTCCCTTCCAACCCCTAGGATTCTATGATTCTATGATTCTATGAATTTTCGAAGGAACTGCCTCATCTTGAACTGAAGTCTTCACTCAGATTCCATCTTTAATAAATATTAAAAATATTGCCTGGGATTAATCAGCAGGTCACTAGAAAATTAGGGAGCTATTGGCTAGACAAATATGAATGCATGAAAATAGTCTCTACTTTAAGAATAGATATATTTTTTTTAAGCCAATGCTGTATTTTTTTTTAACTTCTATTAAAAACTGTATTTAGTACTCGCAAAATTTGATGTTTTCACCACTGCTTTCCACACAGTTCTGTGGCTTTAAGGTGTAAGTCTGCTAAAAAAATGAATCCTAAAATCAACTGCCTTTACACTTGTTCTTTTTCTGTCGTTCAAGTCTGCAAGTGAAAGAGCGATGCAAGCTTTGTATTTCATGCTCTTAGCACTAGCACAGTAGTGCAGAGTCTCTGTTCAGCTGCAGTCCTACAGAAAGTGTTGCAGAGGTATAATGGGGAGCTGAATTTGGCCTGCACTGTGCCATTGCTCTTTCCTCTCAAGATAATATTAGCGTTGTTGGGCAACATTGGTCTTCTCTTTCCAAATACTCATTATCCTTGAAATATCAACATTTTCCCTATTAAGAGATTTAATTTAGATGAGATTTTTTTATTTTTTTTTTTAATCTCCAGCTTTTTTACACCTGTGACTCATCCTGACTTTGCATTAATCCAGTCTCAGTAGACTATGGAAGGGAAGCTGAAGGCAGTATTTTCTTTCTCTGGTTAAGAAGAACTGAAGGAGAAGGGCCCTCTCATGCCAGAGCTTTCATTGCTGAAAAACAGTCTCAAAAGATGTTCCCTCCTCACCATCCAAGGGGCTTAGATGCACTAAAGCTCTGCAATGGCTGTGCTGCCTGGAAACAAAGCCAGTTTTTCCTTCTCAGGCGTTACTGGGACACATGTTGAGCTTTGGAACAATAAAGCAGTCAAAGTCCACAGGGGTGGGGCGTAACAGAGAATATAGGTGTTGGTAATCTGTGTTAAATGGTATTAAAACTATACCTGTGAGATGAGAAGGGGATATTAATGGAACATGTTTTTTCATTGCACTCAGGCTCTCACTTAATATGCATAAAACATTATCCCCCAGCTTATGCATCCATACATGTGGGAAATGTATGGCAAATGTCACTTGTGAAATGTGATTGGTGCTTGTTCTGCATACACAAATGAGGATTACCCATTACATATGACTCTCATAGGTGTTATTAAAGTTTTATTGCTAAATGTTAAAAAAAAAGTAATAATTACTCACTCGTAGAATGTATCCAGGGAATATCATTTGGGGTTTTCCCCTCATATTACTGATTACTGGCTGTTCCTTAAGCTAGTATATTATGCATACATTTTGGAAGAAATAACATATAAAGCAAGTAAAATAATCAGTACTAGGAAGACTATACAGTTTTGCCTGACAATAAAATTTTTAAAGAAAAATAGGTATGAACTAGGACCATTTGCACACTTAAGGCAATTTCAGTTCCTGGGCATTTAACATAAGACTGACCTTTCTGCTTTCTTCATACATCCTGTGCAAAACTGAGCTCACAGCATGTCTCTGTCACTTGTCATGGCTATATACTGACTGACCTATGGAAACCCCAGTAATTATCTGAAAAGACAAGCAAACTATGAAAAAAAAAAGAATACTGTGGGCAAAAGTCATACAGCAACTTACTGTTAAGTTTGCTCATTCTTGTATATTCCTTTGTTTTCTATTGGTTTTAAATTATGCAGCCTTAAACCAGTGAGGTTGAAATCGTTTATGTCACTCATTCACTTGAGAATGAGAATCTTGAAAATTGAATGAGTTGTTTTTCAGCACAAGAGTAGGAAAACACACATCTGTACTCAGGTCAAAAGGAGCAAAATAAAGTGACTAGAGAGATTGCAGAAACAGGAAAAAGGACTCAGCAGCAAAGAAAGTTGTGTGTTTGTGGATCAGGAAGCGAGCAGTGAGGAGAGAACTGCCAAGGGTAAAACTGCATTAGAACTTGCCAAAGAAATCAAAACAAATATCAAAGACTCTTTACCCTTATAAATAAAAGTAGAAAAAGGGACAAGAGGACATAATAGTGAGCAGTGTCCATTCTCTCATTCTGGATTTTTCTTCCCGTTTTTCTTTCTGTTTTAATATTTAGCTGCATTAGTGTGTTCTTTGCCAGTGAAACGTTGCCATTGCAACCGCAGAGCCTACTATGTGCATCACTCACCTTCTACTGGGGAGCCCTTGCCCCTTGACATGTATTTCACTCAGAGTGAACCAGCCCCCAAGGTCAGCTTTATCCCACCCACCCCCTTTCCCACTGTGGATGTAGGCAGGGCTTGCCAGCTGCAAGGGACACACTAAAGGCCTATATAGCCACTGTACCAGTGAGAGGCCCAGTATTTATCTTCCTGAATGGCAGGTGAGGTCTCTCCTGTGCCTGGATCTACCTCTCAACATGAAAATGGCTGCTATGTGCTGTGGATCACCACTGGCTTTTTCCATCTTGTGTAAGTTCTTCTGCTTGTGTGAGCAAGAAAGCAATGGGCAAGGCAGTATCTTCCGCCATAGGAATAGTGTAATTGGAGGTATGATTAGTGGCAAAAGGCAGACAAGTGACCACCACAGTAGCCCAGTCCCTAGTGTTAGTTTAGGGATGCGAGCAAAGTCAAAAGAAGGTCAGCAAGGATTCCTAAACAAACTAATGTGCTCCTCAAGCCCCAAGGATTTGGTCTTGACAAGGGCTGGAAGTCAAACTGTTCAGTTTGGGTAGATTACTGAAAATTGTATTTTTATTCTTGCAGTGATAGGCTCCTCAGTAAGGTATAGATAAACTCTTAAGGAAAAAATGTATATTTAAATAAGATCTTGAATGCAGCATCTATAAGGTATATTACTTCTCTCATCAGAACAGTATATGTTAGCTGACAGTCCCCTCAGGTGGACAGAACGAAAGGAAGAACAGTAACAAAAATACCTCATTGTGCTGTCTGTTCATTGGATAATACAGCTAAAAAGTTATCATACTGACATCCTTTTTTGTCTCGGAATAATAAGTAATAGTTAAATGACGCAAAGATGCCAATGAAGGAATATCAGCTGAGTGAATTATTCCTTAATCTTTTAGTATTTTTAATTGGTACTTTTCCTTTTTTTATCTCACTCCTTTTGAACAGTGTTAGTGTGAATACTCATGTTTGTATATATAGAACACTTCTTTCAAAAGTGATTTTGTATATAATATAGTCATTCCTTATGCATATCTACTAATAAAACCAAAACAGTGTAGACCTGTGGTATAACTGCAGTATAACAAACTGCATGATAACAAACTAACAATCAGTACAGATTGCATTCACAGACACTTAGCCAAACCTTTAATGTATCAGTGAGATGCGTGGAAGTGCAGGACTGGCCTAAGCCACAAGCAGTCCCAGTAATATATACCATCCCTTGCCCATGGCTCTTCTGGCTCCCCACCCCTGCAATTGGTGCAGAGGGGTTGCACCATGGAAATTGCCTAGTTGTTTCTTTGTCCCCAGAAAAATATGTAAATAACTTAGCTGTCTTTCCCAGGATATGCAAATCTCGCAAATCTCACAAATCTGCAGTTCATCCTGGAACTGGCAAAGTGTGCAGCTGGTGTGACGACCACAGGATCCTACAGATAATCTCCCTCAGCTCAACAAGAGAAGAACCCACTGTGACCCTGAGCCTCATTTGCCTTACAAAGAAAGGAAAAGCAGGATTTTTTCAGTTGCTGGTTTTGGTTGGTTGGAGAATTGCCCGTTGCTACACTCAAAAAAAAAAACCCAAACCCTAAAAGCTCAATTTGATCTCTGTTTTTTCAAGTTTTTTTCTGTAACAAAAATTTTGTGTAATTTTTTGTGTAACAAAAACTTCTGATTTTTAATATTAAAAAAATACAGGAAAGTGCCTCTGGGCTCTAAATAGGAGGTTTGAAGACCAAGCTCTGCTTATGCTAGGTGTGTAACATCCTTGTCCCACTGTCCTTGATGCCAAAATAAGGATGATCCAAAACAATGGGAGCTTTAGAAGGCTGGATATAAATATTTCTAAACTGATCTGAGACTTCTGTATGACTGATTAACTGCCTTTTGGATAATTTTTTTCCAGCTGATGAGAAGGTATTCATCACCACAGCATTCCTATTTTTCATTATGAGAAAATGTGGAGAAAATGGGATGGAATTGACTTTTCCCCCTAACTTAAATCACTCCAAAGCATGAGATTTTGCAAGTTCCATACTCAGTAGGTTTTTTTCATGTCCCTGTTTTTCAGGTTGTGCTGTGGATGGTCATCCAACCCCGAATGTCACCTGGCTTTACTCTGGCGAGCCTCTCAGTCTGCGGCATCACCTCCTGGCAGCAGGCAGGATTCTTCAGATATTCAATGTCAGTGATGCTCCTGATGGTGAATTCAGCTGCCTTGCTCAGAATGAGGCTGGCTCCCTCACTCAGAAAACGTTCCTGGCTATACAAGGTAACTTTCCAGTTTCAGTCCTGCTGCCACATGAAGCTCTTGCTTCAGACTTCCCTGTACTGCCTTTCTCATCCTGGATTTCTCCTCTGTGAAGCCAGACCTATCCTGTGCAGCAGGAAATAGTCGTTTTGAAGTTTTACTGCCATGGATATAGATTTGCAGGACTACTAGGTACCTTGCAGTGTCTTAGGTTTTACTTTACCAAAATTACACCTGACATTTCTGGCCTGCTGAGCATAAAACACACCTTACTGATTCAAGCTACACTTATGCTTGTTGAGTCTGGACAATTTTTTTTACAGAAATTCAAGACAAAGATGTCACTTGAACTGTTAAAACCAGAAGCCCCTCTGTTGATCTGCTAAAGTCATTTTTCAGTCTTTTCTTGCTTGAAAAATCCTTCACTTGTAAAAATGCTGCAACTGTTATATGTACTCTAGAAATAAGCTGAACGTGATAAAGCCACAAAACAGAGCCACGCAGGTGGGCTGGAAGAGAATATGTAGCTTTGACTGCTCCAATTGTCAGACTTGGAGTGGAGAAGAATTTAACTTTTCCTTAAATTTTGCTATAACATTTTAAGTGTGTTGCAACTCCTCTATTCATCTGCAGAATGGATGACCTGCATGATGTACCTGATGAGAAACACACTGTTGTAAGATCATAGAATCAAAGATACTGCTGGTAACTGCAGTTAATAAGATCTTCACTAAATCATACCCCTTTAAAAATATAGATGTGATGTCTTGCATCACTGGCACCTGGCTTCACTGAAGTGCTCTACTGTGTCATTCACTTTCCATGTCTGTTGCTTCTAAGCCACAAAAAATTGGATTTGTTACACCAAAGACAGTCAGTGGCTTGTATCAGCTGGAATCCTGTTCTTTCTTTGCTCATTGCCTGGTGCCTTGTAAGCACAGGTAGCTGCCCTTCACATGAGACACGAAGTCCAAGTATTTAATCCTAGAGAACATCTCCGACTCTTTCTTTCCTAAGGGTCTCCTGCTGGCACTTTTTGTTAATCTGCCTTTTCCACACTTTTTGGCAGAATACAGATGGTCAGTGGACAAGCTGATGGCTTGCTCAGCTTCTTGTGGCCACAAAGGGGTGCAGCTGCCCCAGCTGAGGTGCTTACTGGATGGGGCTGAAGTCAACATATCCCACTGCAAAGAGAAGCCTAAGCCAACCCTACAGCTCATCGCATGCAACAGGAGAGACTGCCCTTCACGGTTCGTCTGTCTCATATTAAAATGTCATTTATGCTTTTAAGAGGTGCTTTAAGAGTTCTTTGCACTGAACATCATACCATTGCAGCCTTTCTAGTTCCTGTCTAGAGAAAAGTAATGGCTAAAATGGAACTTATGAGTGCTTAACCTAGACAGATGGGAATTTGTCACAACATTCATAGAAAACACTGACAGTTCCTGGTAGAAAGAGAATTTACTTCTTCATTAATTAGGTTAGAAAATGATAGAGAGGCTACTGCCTACTCTTTATTAGCAAAGTTTACAGCTTGAGTTGTCTTAGGTGATTTCAGCCTCTCCCTGTGTTGGATATAAATATGATACCTGTTCTGAGCTCTACATGTGGGAGTTTCATCATCCAACAACTATAGTCTTACATCTTTTTTGTTCCATGTATCTTCCTACTGATTTATCCTGGTTTAGCAGCTGTTTTGGGTATTTGTTCTGAGTTCCTGTGTTGCCTGAGAATCAATACAGGCAGAACTGCAGCTAAAAACAATTCCCTTAGCAGAGTGAAAATGTCTTTTGTAAAATAAGCACATCCCATCAGATCTAGTGGGCACAAAGGGGGGTCAGACTGAGTCCTGCCTCATTTTGGAGATGGCTAGCTTGTGATTTCTTTCAAATTGTAACTCTCTGGCTGTATAATCCCCTATTTTTCAGTCACTGTTGAACACAGTTGAGCCAGGACAGGTTGAAAGAGTTTTGCCTACACTTAGGTCTTCCTCTGCTGCTTCCAGCCCCCACAAAACCCCTTTCCTCTTTGACACCCTTTGGTGCAAAGAATACATTCTGATTGCCTATCCAGAGAGTCAGTGTAGCATTATACTACCTACATGTTAAAAATGTTGTACTTTTGCAATTCAGTGGTTTCTTAGCTGAGATGAGTAAACATGCTTTTCCATATTTTTCTGGGTTTTTACTCCCTCCTCTTGCTTACTTCCACCGTGGACATGGTGTGTTTCACTATACAAGCACTTAAAAGTAGTCAGGATCTCAAGATAAATTTAGTACAACTTCTCTCATTAAAAAGTTAATTCGCACTTCCATTAAAAAAAGTGTCTAAACTGAGGCATGGAGAGTTGCTAAGCAACCTGATGAGAAGGAAGCAGCCAAATTTGCTAGATTTGCCACTCTTGTTGTCTCTAGGGCAAATGTCAAGATTCTGTTTAATTACCTTTTAAAATGTATTCCTACCTCTCTTTGCAGGTAAATGTTTTGAGTTGCCAGCTGAGTCCTAAGAAGGAAACTAAAAGAGATTAGAGGAAATATGAAACACAGTTATTAGCAGCATTTTACCTTGGTGATAGCAGTAAACCTTGTGGGAATGGTTTATGGGTCTTTATACCTTCCCTGAACTGTAACACAATCCACAATCCTCCCCTACCTCCTGAGAAATGGCTGAGATGTAAACTAGGAAATAAAAGTTGATTCAAATGCAGAGCAGAGCTGTACAAGTTTTGCATAAACTTCAGATTCAACATCACCAAACTGCATGAAAAAGAGTTACAGTGTTTTTGTTTTCCATGTTGGGAATGTTTGTTTATACACTTGTTGCTGTGTCCATGGGAGTTAATTATCCACAGAAGACTAAGGAATAGCAATGGATGCACCTCCATGGGACTGGAGAATGCCTATTACCTATTTTGTAAAGTGATCATAAACACTGCTAGTGAGGGACATGATAGGCACTATTTTTCTCCCAATAACACACAAATCCTGCTGAGTATCCTAAAACTTAATGAAGGAAACTGCTGACTTTGACCATAAAACGTTTCAGGAAACTAGTAATAAGTCCCATCCTTCCTGTTCTGACCATCCTCCCTCCCAAACCTGACTGTAAGAATATATCATTTAAAGATCCTTAAAGAGACAAAATGTATTGTCCTTCTTGGTAAGAGTTTGGACCTGGACTATTATTTTCTGTTGTTTACAGGCTTTAACTTGTTAGAATGCATTTTTAAATCCCAGCTCATAGGGGTTCAAGAGCCTCAGGTGTCAAATACATGGTCTAAGATCAAGAGGAAAGAAGAAAGGTGTTTTTCGTCCCTGTGCTGACTATCCACCAGCCCCACCCCTGAGCACCCTCTAGGCTCTTTTGGATCATCCCAGCTGTCAGGCTTAACAGAACAGGCCAGCAGGCCAGCACCAGCAGGATCCAGCAGACTTCTGGCTAGTCTGCGAGTAGGAAGTTCAAAGTGGCCTGTGAGCTACTCCAACAACTTCACAGAGATAGTTTCCCCTGCTAAGGGGTGTAAATGGGCTAGTGCGACTAGCCTGTGACTGTAGCCTGTGACTGAGCCCTCCATGGCAGAGTGGTGTAAGCCTAGATATATCCAACACCTGTGCCTGGGCTAGAAATATTTACTAAGCCTTTAGAAACTCTATAAAATGAATTCTGGTCCTGAAGAGCCTTTAGAAAGATAATTCAGTGAAAAATGTGCTTTTTTCTCAGCTTTCATCCTCTGGGAAGATTTCAGGACTGCTATGGGGACTGGAGGGAGAATGGCTACAGAGCAGTCCTGAGGAAAAGGATTTGGGGGTGGTAGTAGATGAGAAGCTTGACATGAGCCACCAGTGTGCACTCACAGTCCAGAGGGCCAGTGTGTCTTGGGCTGCATCAAAAGGAGTGTGGCCAGCAGGGCCAGGGAGGAGATTCTGCCCCTCTGCTCTGCTCTGGTGAGACCCCACCTGGAGTACTGTGTGCAGCTCTGGAGCCCTCAGCACAGGAAAGACATGGAACTGTTGGAGAGGGTCCAGAGAAGGGCCATGAAGATGATCAAAGGGCTAGAGCACCTCTACTATGAAGACAGGCTGAGAGAGTTGGGGCTGTTCAGCCTGGAGAAGTGAAGGCTCCAGGGAGACCTTATGGCGGCCTTCCAGTACCTGAAGGGGCTACTGGAAAGCTGGGGAGGGTCTTTTCACAGAGTGGGCAGTGACAGGACAAGGGGTAATGGTTTTGAACTGAAAGAGGGGAGATTTAGGTTAGACATCAGGAAGAAATTCTTCACCATGAGCGTAGCAAAGTGCTGGAATAGGTTGCCTAGGGAGGTTCTGGAAGCCCCCTGCCTGGAGGTGTTTAAGGCCAGGTTGGATGGGGCCTTGTGTAACCTGGTCTAGTGGGAGGTGTCCCTGCTCCTAGCAGCGAGGTTGGAACCTTATGATCTTTAAGGTCCCTTCCAATCTTAACCTTCTATGATTCTATGGGAGGCTGAGGCACTCAGCACCTTCCAGGATCATACCCTAGATGAACCAAACCATTGTTGCCTTTCTTTGGTCCAATACATAAAGACCTGTTGAAATGAATGATCCTGCAGATCATGGCACATATCTGCTCCCTGACCTATTTGCCTCTCTCTCACAGATGGATGGTAACGTCATGGTCTCCTTGCACAAGGAGCTGTGGTGGCGGCATCCAGATGCGGCGAGTGACATGTCAGCGCCTGACAGCGAAAGGCAGCTCTGTCCCGATGTCAAGTGAGGCTTGTGCCCAGGTGTCCAAGCACCCTGTGGACACACAAGCCTGTAACAGGCAGCCCTGTGTTGAGTGGGTGGCCTCCTCCTGGGGCCAGGTAAGGAACAAGCCAGCTGTCCAAGGACAGCCTCATAGCATAGGCTAGAAAAAAGTGACAGAAAATTAGAGGAGTGATTTTTCACCCTTGTATCTTTAAGTTATGGTGTGCAGGCTTTTGAAGAGGCAACTGATGTGCTCAGCTCTTTCAACTCCATGTCTGATGCACTGAATGCCTGGATTTCTGTAGCATCCTTAGGATAGTGTTTGCTAACAGGACGTCTACTACCGATCCCTGTATCATTCCCAGTGAAAAGATCTGCAGCTCCACTTTATGCTAATGAGTAACACATCTGAGAAATAGCCTTCTCCAAGTCTAAATTCCCCTTGCCAACCAATAAATGTGTTTCAGTTTTGGCTGGCAGGAGGAGTCAGGACTGATGATTATGAAAGTTTGGGGCAGGGGGTGTTGTACAATAACAACAGAGAACATGAAAAATTGGGAGCCGCCTTCTATTTGCTTCACAACAAAAAGCAGAATGGAAGGCTAAAAGCATTTTCAAACTACTTCATGCTGTTTTGCAGATCTTCAAATTCTCTCCTTGCAGCTTCATACAATGATAAGAGGTTTAAAAGCTTCACTCCAGCAGTACCAAATGTTTGAAGTATTTAGAGTTGAATTGCTTTGTTGTGGGAATCCACAGATGGGGTTTCTTTGTCTCCTGTGAGCTATGAGATTTCCTGAAAAGACACGTCATTGTGTAGTCAGTTGTAAACTGGGACCAGTCATTACTGCTTGCTTTCCTCCCTTTTCTCTCCACTCCAGCTTGAATGAGCCATATGTGAAGGCTGACAAGTACAATACAGTCCAAACATAAGGATAGAAACTCAGAGATTTTAACCCAGAGATTCCCCAAGTGGTCATACACATGGAGGTATAGCATTCCAGGGTGACTGAGAGAAAGCTTTAAAACTACAGAAACCAGTTTTGTTAGAATTAACCGTAACATCACTTATGGTGAAATAAACAAGTTCAAAGGGAAAAAGAAAACACATTTTGACAAACCAAAGCAGTCATAAGTCTGACTGAAATTCTTAGTAAGGTAAAGGCGTAGATTAGACGCTTCTTACCATGCAAGAAGAGACTAAGAAAATAATTACCCGAGCAATAGCTACCAGTCTTGACATATAGTGAGCTACCATTAAATATTTTGCCTCCTTTTCTAATTAGCATGTGTAAATGAGTTTGAAAACAATGCCAAATGCTATCTCATCATATTAGAGGTTAGAGTAATGTGATAGTTTGTTATTAATAACAACATGCATTCTGTATTTTCTTGGGGTAATATGCACAATACATTGCACCACATCAAGTCTTTTTACAATATTGGTAGTAAAAACTGTCTTCAGCTACTAGAACTTGTTATTGTTCACTACTTGAAAACAACTTCATTTAACTCTTGCCTATGTGTTTTGGAAATTTCTCTCATGAAAGTTATTGAGTTATTGTATTACATTTATGAGTAAAGCTTGGAATTATCCTTTTATATAGAATCATTAAGTTTGGAAAAAAACCTTCAAGATCATTGAGTCCAACCATAATCCAACTACCACAACCACTAATATCCTCAAGCGCCACATCTAAACGCTTCTTGAACACCTCCAGGGATGACAACTCCACCACCTCCCTGGGCAGCCCATTCCCATGCTTCAACACTCTTTCAGTAAAGAAATTTTTCCTAATACCCAACCTAAATCTCCCCTGACACAACTTAAACCCATTTCCTCTCATCCTATCGCTAGTTACTTGGGAGAACATCAGCCTCTCTACAACCTCCCTTCAGGTAGTTGTAGAGAGGAGTAAGATCTCCCCTGAGCCTTCTCCTCTTCAGACTAAACAATCCCAGTTCCCTCAACCGCTCCTCATACGACCTGCTCTCCAAATCCCTCACCAGCATCATTGCTCTTCTCTGGACACACTCCAAGACCTCCATGTCTTTCTTATACTGTGGCACCCAGAACTGAACACAGTACTCAAGCTGTGGCCTCACCAGGGCCAAGTACAGGGACATGACCACTTCCCTGCTCCTGCTGAACACACTGTTTCTGATACAGGCCAGGATGCCATTGGCCTTCTTGGCCACCTGGGCACACTGCTGGCTCCTGCTCAGCTGGCCAACCACCAGTACTCCCAGATCCTTTTCCACCAGGCTGCTTTCCAGCCACTCATCCCCCAGCCTGTAGCATTGCTTGGGGATACTGTGACCAAAGTGCAGGACCCAGTGCTTGGTCTTGTTAAACCTCATCCCGTTGACCTCAGCCCATTGATCTAACCTGTCCAGACCTCTCTGCAGTGCCTTCCTACCCTTGAGTAGATCAACACTCCTGCTCAATTTAGTGTCATCTGCAAACTTGCTGAGGGTGCATTTGATCCCTCATCCAAATCATTGATAAAAATATTAAACATAACTGGCCCAAAGTCCAAGCCCTGGGGGACACTGCTTGTGACTGGCCTCCAGCTGGATTTAACTGTTTGGGCCCAGCCACTCAGCCAGTTTTTAATCCACCGAAGAGTCCACCCGTCTACCCCATGAACAGCAAGTTTCTCAAGGAGAATGCTGTGGGAGACGGTGTCAAAGGCCTTACTAAAGTCCAGAGCCTTTCCCTCATCCACTAGGTGGGTCACCTGGTCATCAAGTTGGTCAAGAAGGATCTGTCTTTCATTAATCCATTCTGGCTGGGCCTGATCTCACCATTAGCCTGCACTTGCCATGTGAGTGCTCCCAAGAACTGCTCCATAATCTTCCCTGGTCCCAAAGTCAGGCTGACAGGACTGTAGTTCCTCAAATCCTCTTTTTGGCCCTTTTTGTAGATGGGTGTCACATTGGCAAGACTCCAATCATCTGACACCTCCCCTGTTAACCAGGACTGATGATAGATGATGGCGAGCAGCTTGGCAAGCCCCTCTGCCAGCTCCCTCAGCACTCTCAGGTGAATCCCATCTGGCCTTTTAGACTTGTGAGTGTCCAGGTGGCATAACAGGTAATTGCTTCCTCCTGGATTACGTGGAGTTACTGTTGCTCTCCATTCCTGTCAGGAGGTTGAATACCCTGAGAATAATGGGTCTGACTATTGAAGACTGAGGCAAAGAAGACATTCAGTACCTCAGCCTCTTCCTCATCCTTGATAGCAATGTTCACCCCTGCATCCAATAAAGGCTGGACGTTCCCTTGGCTATCTTTTTGTTGTAATGTATTTCTAAAAACCTTTTTTGTTATCCCTCACAACAGTGGCCAGGTTGAGTTCTAGCTGTGCTTTTGCCTTTCTGATTTTCTCTCTGCATGACCTAGCTAGATCCCTGTACTCTGCTGGAGATGCCTGCCCCTTTTTCCAAAGGTGGTAGACTTTCCTTTTTTTCCCAGTTCAGCCAGGCAAGTCATCTTCCCCAACAGCTTGTTTTATGACACATGGGGACAGTCTGCCCCTGCGCCTCTAAGACTTTTGTTCTTGAAGAACATCCATCCTTCCCGGGCTTCTTTGCCCTTCAGAACTGTCTCCCAAGGGACACTCCTAACCAGTGTCCTGAACAGTCTGAAGTTTGCCCTCCTGAAGTCTATGGTAGCATTTTTACTGACACCCCTCCTTACTTCACCAAGAATCAAGAATTCTATCATTTCATGGTCACTAAGCCCAAGACAAAGTCCAACAGCCACATCACCCACCAGTCCTTCCTCATTCGTAAAGAGCAGGTCAAGCGAGGCACCTCCCTTGGTATGCTCATTTACAAGCTGTGTGAGAAAGTTATCTTCCACACACTCCAGGAACCTCTTAGATTGTTTCTTCTCTGCTGTGTTGTATTTCCAGCAGACATCTGGTAAATTGAAGTCTCCCATGAGAGCAAGGGCTGGCAACTTGGAGACTTTGGCCAGCCACCTGAAGAATGCCTCATCAGCCTCCTTATCCTGGATGGGTGGTCTGTAATATGCTCCCAACAGGATGTCTGCCTTGTTGGCCTTCCCCCTAATCCTCACCCATGAGCATTTGACCTTACCATCACATTTGTCTAGTTCTATGCAATCAAAGCACTCCCTAACATACAGTGCCACTCCACCATCTCTCCTTCCCTGCCTATCCCCTCTGAAGAGCTAGCCATTCATTGCAGTACTCCAGTCATTAGAATCATCCCATGTTTCTGTGATGGCAGCTATATCATAGCTGTCCTGCTGCACATGGCTTCCAGCTCCTCTTGTTTATTGCCCATGCTGTGTGCATTGGTGTAGCCATCAGCTGGGCTAATGATCTTGCCACCATTTTGGGGAGAGAAGTCCTAATTGCTGTCTGACCATTCTCAGCCACTCCCATGGTTACTAGCCTATTAGTGAGCCCTGTGTTTTTGTTGCCACATGTATCACCATCTCCCACCTCAAGTGAGATGTCAGACTGAAGGCTGTCCTTAGGCTCATCTCTAGTGAGCCTGGTTTTATCCCCTTCCCCCTTTGAGCCTAGTTTAAAGCCCTTTCAATGAGCTGCACCAACTTGTGCATGAGGATCCTTTTTCCCCTTTGAGACAGATGTACTCCATCTGTCACCAGCAGACCCGGTGCCCTATAAACTTCCCCATAATCAAAGAACCCAAAATTCCGACGGTGGCACCAGCCTCTGAGCTGCTCGTTAATCAGGTGTTTTTTTCTCCCTACGAAAGAAGCAAATTTTCACTGCCTGTGGAATTCCAGGAAAGGATGGGGTTATTCTTGCAAGAAGCCAATTACTTCATCCTTATTTTATAGATCATTATGGGCTATATTGTTCCCCATGATCTCATACTCAGCTGAGACAATCAAAGAGGTCTGAATTAATTTATTAAGACATAGCCTCTGTGCATTATATTTTTTTTTCTACCTAGCTCAAAAGAAAAAAATCAAGTCCCATATAATTCTATTCAGCTCAGTCTCCAAGCCGTAAGACTCTTACCTTATTGCAGTTAGGAACATATCACTGGCTCAGTCAGATCAGTGACCTTCTTGGGGTATCAGGTTCCTGTCACCCAACTCTAGCAACCAACTTTTCCAACTCATGGGGAAAACAGACTACCTACTGTACTCCCACCTCTAGAATTAATTCCTTTCCTTCATTAAATGTTACTGGCATTTTGATCTCCACTGTGTAATCCCATGGTGCTTTAAAACTAGTGACTCAGGCTTGCTGTTGATGAGTACTGCTAGCCCCTGCAGACATCGCAGAAGTGTTCCACATACTCCAGTGAACAACATTTCCTTCCACCTTGCTCAACAAAGGGATTGACTGGGAGCAACTGGAAACCTGGCAGTCACTGCTTCTCTCAGTCATCAGGGAGAGAAGAAATAGCAGGAAGGGAGCATTATGTGAGCAGTGGATGGTAGAGTGAAATATTTCTCCTGTTGATGTGGGAGTGCAGGAGGCAGAGGTCAGCAGTCCTCCCATGGCAAGAACTCCTTCTTTACACTAAGGTCTCTTTCTTCAACCCTCAGTCTGTTCTTTAATACAATTTCCAGATATTTATAAAAATGAACTGTTTCTTAAGAGTTTATATAATTTTAAAAGAACACAAACACATGCTTCATAACTATAGCTAATTACTATTTAATTGAAGGAGAGGATTAGAAGAGTTTAACAGGTTGGATGGGGTTTTGAACAACCCTGTCTAGTGGGAGGTGTCCCTGCCCCTGCAGGAGGGTTGGAACTAGATGATCTGTAAGATCCCTTCCAACCCAAACCATTCTACAATTCTATGAAACAATAAGTATGTGATTGACAAACTTGAATGGGTTAGAATAACTTCAGTATTGGAGCAAGCTTGCAGATCTGTGGTGTTTGTCATGCTTGCTGCTTTTCTTTATAGTTCTTCACTGCTTTTAAATTATTAAATGGAGTGGAATATGTTCTTGGTTCAATGCATTCTTGGTTATTAACTGTTTGCCCATAAATTGCAGTAGTACAAGTTGCAAAATGCGTAATAAAAGGAATCTATTGAGATTTCCTGTATGGATCATGGGCTCTTGGTTAATGACATGAGAGCATTTTATTTGTCTTAATAGATGTATTTAAGATTGAACTCTTAAAGAGGAGATGTAACGAATCTATAGAGCAGATATAGAAATGTAGTTTTCATGCTGCTAGAGGAGAGGGAGGTAGGGCAGAAGACTACTAGTGGGCCCAGACTTCAAATTCTGTAGTGCTGCAGGAAGTGCTCGAAAGCGCAACAGTCACTCCATGGCAGTAATGCACTTTACTTCACCAGCAGTCATAAAATGGGAACATGTCCTGCCTTTTACCTCCCTCAGGTGATTTTTGTGTTCACAGTGTAATGGGCCTTGCATTGGACCACGACTGGCTGTACAGCACAGACAGATATTTTGCCAGACCAAAGAGGGGACTTCTGTGTCATCAGATCAATGCAGTGCCTTACCAAGGTAGGACAGAAATCTCTTATGTCTGAAACCATTACCCTTTGCAGAGATGTCAAATGGACTAGTGACTTAACTGACACCTTGTAGGTTTCCCCTATGTAACAAAGAGATCATGCTGAAACCTGTACAGTTAGATGGTACAAATCTCACCAGGCTTAAGCCCAGGCTTCACTATTTGTTCCTATGAGCCCCAGGTTTAAAAAAAAAAAAAAAAAAAAAAAAAAAAAAAAAGTTGGCCAACAACTGGAAAGTCTTCTAGGCATGCCAAATCCTGACTGAAAGGCTGTGCTCTCTCTTCTTAAGCTGCCAATCTCCTTCTCCCTTATTTAAACACAAGCTCTAACTGGGGAAATAAAAGGACCCGTAGTTTTTGTTTTCCTGCAGATAAACTCCATTGTCAACACTGTAAGGACATAATTACTTTACATGTGACTTATGTATGTAAATCGTGCCTGATCATGTCTGAAAATTAATATAACTGGCTCTTTGGCTCCCACTCATGTATTTTTATTGTCTGTGTGACAAATAGGTGGGAAATAAGAGTGCCTATGGCTCTTCTGTGAGACTGCATTGAAGAGAAAAGGAGTATTTGCAAGAATCAGTTTTGTTCCCATGGCTGTAAAGTCATAAAAAGTTACAAAGCCCTGCTGGTCTTACCAGTTACCACTTCCCTCATTGCATCTGTTCAGTGGACCTCTAGTTTGGCACTTCATGGAGAGGACATTTCGGCCAAATCCTCAAATAGTGCGAAGGTCATTTAGCTCCAGTAGCACTGTACCAGCGTGCGCCCCCTGAGGGTCTGGTCTTTGAGTGCAGACACAAACTGCCTTTCAGTGCACTGGAGTTACCCCCTCTTGCACCTGCTGAAGACCTGATCCATCCAGTGTTCTGAGCGCATTATGTTTGGGATATGCAAGGCTTGCTGTCTGTCCTGAATGGACAATAGAGGAAAAAAACAAGACAGCCTTTTTCTCACCAAGTAAACTCTCTTGTTTATCTGTTCATTCTTGTTTTGTCTTCATTTGGGCCTAGTTGTGGCTAGACTGAGCTCCATGTTCTTCAACACAAGGGAGCAGCTGTCATTACAGACATAAACTTGGCCCTCTGTACTTTCAGTGTTGTTACCAGTTTAGAGTTTGCTATGCCCTATTCATTCCCATGTGAATCTTTCCACTTCAGGCCAGGGGCAGCGAAACTGAGAGACAGAGAGAAATTGAATAACAGAGGGAAAAGAGGCAGGCACAGTGAGGTAGAGTGTCCTCCTATACTGTCCCTGGAGCTTGCATGAAAATGGTGTGGCCTGCGCTTACTTGCTGGGCAGCATGGTGACAGGTCACCCCTCCCTCCCTCCTGTCACAGGCCTTTAAGCACCCAGAACTGCTGGACTGATGTCTGTGGCGTGCACTGGAGGGTCAGCCTGTGGACTGTCTGCACAGCTACGTGTGGGAACTACGGCTTCCAGTCCCGGCGTGTGGATTGTGTGCACGTCCGCACCAACAAGCCCGTGCTGGACCATCACTGCTCCTGGAGGCCGCGGCCGGCCAACTGGCAGCGCTGCAACATCACCCCCTGTGAAAACAGTACGTTGCTGGGGGGGGCAAGGTAGTGGGGGTGTGGGGCAAGGAGACATGGCACAGCAGTCTCTCAGAAATGCAGCTCTGGATCTTGCAGCTGGGCGTCCTGGGGAACCTCCAACCTGAACATGTACAAAATGGCCAAAACTCAGCACCTCAGGAGGAATGGTTCCCATTGGGGTTTGTTGGCAATTACATTAGCTAGGATGATGTCCTCTTGCTAATGGTGTGTGAAACAGCTGATGCAGTCTTTACTTTCCATTAATGTTACAGATACGAAGAAAAATGTGAATTACAGACTGCTGGCTATGGTTAAAATACAGTAAGTCTAAATCCAGTAGGTAGGTTGATGATAGGAATTCCTGAAGTGGAGGCTGCTTGCTTTCAGGATGCAAGCAACTAATTGGGCCTGCCAATGGACTAGGAAAGTTACAAATGCTTAAAAAAAAAAAAAAGAAAAGAGAACAGATCATGTTCCTATTTGGAAATGATGCCCCACTATGGCAATGTCTGCTTGGGAAACACCAGGCTGCACAAGTTTACATCACTGTCTTTTCTTTTGCCCCAGCTCCCATTTCACATGCTGATTTTGATGGGCAGATCCCATCCTCTAGCACACAAGAGGGTTGCTGTGCAACCATTGCAGAAGCAGCAGCAGAACCTGCCTGTGCTTCCTACAGCTTTACCAAGTCTGACACTCCCTCTTGGTGGATGCAAAGCAGACTCCATAGGTCCAAACCCATGAGCCATGTTTAGAGTGCCCTAGTGGAAGTGAAAGGGCTGAGGGAGCTTACAGGTACCAAGCAAGACTTTTGCCATCCCTCCAGCCTCTTCCTGACATATAGAAATGTCCCACATCTAGACAACAGTGGAGTTATTTGGCACAGATGTTACTGGAGAGGGCAGTACTACTGCTCTGTGAGGATCCCCTTTCCAATCTTAGGGTGGGAAGTGAGAGCCTCTCAGGCCACAACACACCCAAGGTCTTGCAGGAATACTGGACAATTTTCTTTCTGGAGCTCACAAGCAGGAGGCTGTGGGCCATTAAAACTGTCCAAAAGATACCAGGACTTAAGTACTAGGGAAGTTCTGAAAATGTCTTTTATTTTCACCCCAGGCAGTTCTGCAACACACGTGTGAAAAGCACAACACAGAACCACATTGCTGAAGTGACGCTCCCACACACTCCCTCTTCAACACAAAAGGTTGGCCAAAGTGCCTTCGAGCCACTCTGTTGAAATAACTTTCCAGTTTTATTTACTACTTCATCTTTGATTTCAAAACTGTTATGAAACTCTTAGAGCCTGCCTAAAATTCTGGAAGATGACAATCTGACAGTGCTGGAGCACCCCGAGAAACCTTCTCCCCAGGCTCTGAAAGCAAAGGCTGCCCACCACATTTTTCCTTTGAGCCTTTGGTTGCCTGAAGTTCCCACTCACTCTTTGGATCAAGTGAAGCTCATGCTTACAGGGAGACCTCCCAACACAAAGCTGTCTTGGTCCCCCTCTAAACCACCCCCTGAAATGCTCTCAGGTTAGAAATTATTTTTTCATTACTTCATCACCATTTTTACTTTTTGTTTCCCCTTTGGCAGCAGAGTGCAGAGACACCACAAGGTACTGTGAGAAAGTGAAGCAGCTCAAACTCTGCCAGCTCACCCAGTTCAAGTCACGCTGCTGTGGGACTTGTGGAAAAGCTTGAGGACAAAAGCAGTGAAAATGGAGGAACAAGGGGATTGCAGCCTGTGCTTCAATGAGGCAAGGACTCTTACAGACAATAGAAATTGAATGGAATTCTTTTTTTCATTTTATTTATTTATTTCCCTTTTTTTTTAAGAAAGAAAACCTTTTACCAAATGATTGTTGTAAAGGGACTTGTCAAGTTTTCCCTTCTATGAATGTGGGAGACAGAACGCAGGAAAACATGGTCATGAGGGTAGACTGCAAAGAGTCAGTGAGCCCAACACCTCCAGCAATGGGCCTGAGAGAAGTACAGCTGCCCGATAATCCATGTACATGTCTGGGGACACACCAACAGACAGACGGGGCAGTGGATCTGAGTAAAAAACCTAGCATTACATTGGACCACCACAATATGAAACAAATAATCATACATTCAGCTATGCAGTATACCAGTACTTCCTCTACCTTAGACTACTTTGAGAATATAAGCATATGATTTTGCTTTATAAACCTATGTTACATCTATGATTAGTTTGGGGTTTTTTTCTTTCTGAACTCCTCTCTCCTTCTCACATCAGGCCTTCAAATTTTTCCAGTGGGAGATCTTTGTGATCTTTGAGGCTCTGGTGCCTGGGGAAGTTGAACAATGGTGTGTAAAGTGAGCGAGTCTGAAGCAAACGTGGAAGCGTTACCAGTTTGTGCTTGTGAACAGGAACTGGGGATAAGAAGGTTGCTCTTAGCACAGAGATGAGGTGATTATGTTAATTATTATCCAGGAGAAGGAGTGAAAGTAAGCTCTGCTATTGACAGACTGTAGTACGAAAATGCAAATGCTGTCCTGTAGAGAGCACAGGCAGGAAAGACAGTAGTTGTCTGTGGTAACACGAGCTACTTCACAAACTCCATTTTATTAACACTTATTTGGAAAAAAGAGGAGAGTCTGCAGAGTTCAGGTGCTTTCAGACCTAGGGTTTTGGAAAGGAACTTGAGGAAGCAGGCCTTCATATCCTGGTAACATGAACTTTCTCCTGGCAGCCAAGCCTTTTGGACAAGTAGTAGAAAAGATTTAGTGTTCTGATTTCTTGAGGTTATTCCTACTCAGTAGAAACAGAATGGATTCAGCCACAGTCCCAGAAGGCTAAAGCAAATAATTTTTAACAAACTTTCTCATCTCAAACTGTCTCCCACAACAAAGCAGGTGCTATAAAGCAGCACATTTTTAAGCCTACGAATAATGCTCTGAACATACGATCTAGAAAGTGAGGCTCAAACATTACACCCGCAGCATGACTTTGCATGCTGTCTGTGAGTCTTCTTCCTTGGCCAGCTGCAGTGGTTATTCAGCCAGCAAAGAGCTTTGTCCTTTTAGTTCCCAGACACTCGCTGCTGTGCTCAGAATAGGGCCCCAAAATTAGAGGAAATGTGCAAAGTAGGGAGGGGATTTGAGCATCGTGAATTTTTAAAGGGGAGCTATCTGGATCTGAGGTTTTGGTTCAAGACCATCTCTAAATTAAAGGCTTGGCTATGCCTCTCTTGTCACCCCCAGTGGGGCTCATGCTTTGTGGTTTGTTAATGAAATGCTTATCAAGGGCTGCTGTGTTACAGCTACCATGACACAGAATTTTTCAGCAAAACTGTGAGTTCACTTTTAAGGTTAGTGCTACGTTCATGACATTAAACTGTCTCGAGTTGGATTACTTCAAAACACATGTGGCAGTGAACACTCTTACTATGAATGGGTCTTCAAAAAATAATGTTGCTAAGCATCAGTGTAACTTTTTATAAAAAAAAAAAAAAAGAGAGAGAATGTCTTTGTATGTAAATGTATATCTTTTCTGTATATTTATTAGGATTTCCTGTACAAAAAGTGCAATATTAATAATTGTACATTATTTTGTCCAGATAAAATTGTTTTGGGGTTTTTATAAACCTCCCCAGAATTTTGTTCCTCTAAAATCAATAGCAATAGTGTATTTCTCTTAATTTTAATAGCATTAGGATTTAAGAGGTGACCTGCTTCACTGTGCACAGAGTGCTTCATAGACTATGACATAAGGGGGGGATGATGTTTTTAACTTGTGAAATTATAATTATGCATGAAATGAAGGACAATTCCTTAACAACAATAATAATAACAATGATGATGATGATGTGGTGGATATTCCTAGTACAGTAGTTAACAAAAAGCAGTACAGGGAAGTATTTTATTTGTTTACTAGCAAAACATATTCAGATGATCACATGTTAAATAGTAGCTGTTAAATAGATCTGGAGGGACCACTGTGTTGTCACTGCACAGTGTGGATGTAATTTCACATGACTGTCCTCTGAATTGTTACTTGGCAGCATCTCAGTTAAGATAAGGATTACTGCATATTTTATGAAAGGATATTTTCCTTCTCTACAAAGAAGACAACAGCAAACTTGTATTTATATAACTTTTTGTACAATAATGCAGGTTACTTATTTATCTACTGCTGTCTGACATGTTGTTTATCAATCTTAAAAACAAAAGCCAAACAAAGTAGCAAAGATGTTGGAGTATTCTGTCCTTATTCTGTATTATGATAACAGCACACAGCTGTTACACAAAGTACACATTATCTACCTGCCTCGATGAAAGAGGATGTATTAATTTGTTTTTAAAAGTCTCCAGCCATTAAGATTCTGCACCATGTCTTTGAGATCTGTTTTAACTCATCATTTCCCTCACTTTATTCTTTTTTTGCTACTGTCTTGCCTCTATCGCTCTTACAAGAGTATAAGGCCACCAGTGCTGGTCCTAGGGTCATGGAAATCAGTAAAAGTATACTCCCTTTTTTTCCTTTTAAGCAGCAATGCTTAAAGATATCTCGTGACTTTCCTCAGCAATCTACAGCATGAAGCAACCCCTGTCACTTCAGTCTTTCCTTTTAGGTCACTATTGATTTCAGTAATGGAGCTTAAAAGTCCTTGAAGCATCAAGTGTGTATGTAAAATGAATCTGGCTAATGATCAGAACTACAGAGGGGAGGGGAAAGAAGAAACAAAATTAATAAAGCAAAAGATTTTTCTCTTAAGAAAGACAAAATCAGGTTTTGAAAACTGTGCTGGTTCTGCTGTTGCTCTTTTCCAACAAATGATACATCTCTACTAAAAGCAAACAGTGATTTTGCTCTAATTTACTGACAATTTTGCTAGTACGCTGTTTCTGCGTGTGCTTTTTAGACACCTACGCTGCAAGTCAGAAATACAGGAAAAATAATACATAAACATGCACAGAGATGCAAGCCAAAGACCAGACCTAAAGACTTCCAAGCACCAGTACTGAAGACAATGGGAATTTGGTCATTCATTTTGAGTAAAACAAGGATAGAGGCTGGTGTTGATGTAAAAAGAGCAGCAGGCCAGCTTTGGTTCTCAAGAGAATAGTTATTATCTTTTTATGCATATGGTTCTAGTTATCAGTCAAGTCAAACAGCCTTCAAAACATTAAAAGCAAGCTTCAGTTTTGTCCTCCCAACTAGTTTTCCTCAAAGAAATAGAAAAAATAATTCTGCAACCAGAATAAAAATGCCATGCTGAAAGGTCTCCCACAGGGGACCTGGTCCTATCCCCTCTTAGGTGGCAAGGTAAGCACAGCTAAACTGCTCCATGAGTGCAGCATGTCTGTACACATGCTCTTAAAACCACAGAAGCCATAGGCAGAGTTTTCCAAAGTAATCTTTAGCTGGAAATTTTTTCGCCATCTGGCCACAGTAATACAGACTGCAACTGAAGCTGTTTTTTATTTTAAGTTATGAACCTTTTTGCAAGTTACCCTATGAAACAAGAAAAGCTAATGATCATCATACTAGCTCTTTGGTGTCCAAACCTTGATTCATAAACAAATTTTATTATTCTATATCAGCATAAGCTGACATCTCTGTTTGTAGAAAAAAGGTGAACCAAGCGCTTACTCTTTTCCAGATTTCAGGACCACAGAAGCCCTTATTAGTTCTTAATGACAGCTGTCAGCCGGTCACTGATAATTTCAGCTAGTAATTGAATGAATTAAGTTCAGTCACTGAATTATCTAATTCTAACACAGAAGCTTTGCAACTGCTTTGAATGTGAGATTTCCTCACAGACTACCTATGTACACAGATGAGAAGCTCAGAACTGCTAATGCTAACTAGGGCTATGCGTATTAGCTGCACACCACAGTTTGGGAATCATTGATTTAGCAATTCCCTTCATCCTCTTGTTTAAAGGTGTATGTATATTTATTAATGTCATTATATACCTCTCATGTGATGTCAGACTCAGATTTATCTCCTCTGTCTATGAAAACTAAACTAAAAAAGGTGTCAAATACTTTGATTTGCAGAATGTTGAGGCAAGGGACGATCAGCCATCCTTTTTCTACCGATCTTACACATTTCTTACACTAAAAGCATCATGGTTAATCATCATTTACACCTACACTGCTTTTAATAATATCCACCCAACATTTTCTCTCCAGTCAATCAGAATAAAATCTAAAATCTGGTCATATACATAGTCATTTTAACCAAATTTTGATATAAAGTTCTCACTCAGGTGTTTCAATAACATGCAACCCAACATCTCTCTTATTCATATTTATAAAGGGAAAATACATGTCTCAACATTTCCTGTTCTGATTACAATACTTATTTCTACCCTTTCCTGCCTTTTCACTGAGATATTATTTAATTGCTCCCATTCTCAACTTCACACATGAAGGCAGGAACACAATACATTTTATTCTCCAGCTGCCCCTCTGAGAAGCAAATACACTGCTCAGCCTTATCTTTCATTCAGTGATCACTGATGAAGACTGAAAGTCCATGAAATCCCAGGCTCCAGTACTTTTTTTTTTTTTTTTTTTTTTCCAGAACGCTTACAAAACCTGGATTTTGGGTAGCTGAGATAGCAAGCCTGAGTACACAAGTGCCCAAGCATTGAAGTATCACAACAGGGTCCATCTGAAAGATTTTTTTCAAATGAAAAATGAAACTAAGAAAACAGCATGCAAAGTAACTCATGAAATGTATTTAAAATAGGTTCACCAACAGTAATAGCTCACTTATCTGAGTTCATCTGTCAGCTCACGCTCATATAAAGAAGATTCTAAGCAGGAAGAAACAGGGATAGCACAGCAAAAAAACATGGCTTCTGACCAATAAAAAAAACAATTGACAAAAAAAAAGTCAAAATAAGATGAAACAAAACCAGTTTCTAAGTACTATTGCTAGAGATACTGAGGGCAACGCATATACCCTGACACTGGCACAGAAAGTAGCTGAAAGCTTAAAGCAATAAACAAAAGTGTGAAAGTTTAAGTATTCGCTGCCAATATCACCAACTATAGCCACAATCAGATGTGATTAATTCTTTTGAGAATCTTGCTAGTGCTTTTTGTTTGGCTCTTAATGCAGGAAGCCCACTGGACGTACTTTGCTCTTCACATCTGCCAGCTTTACACTGGTTCCTGCCTTTGACTGTTACTAATGGGCAGATGTGTTGGGAGACTTGCACATGCTCGCTTCATGCAGAAACAGCAGATTGAGTGGGAATGTCTTCAGTGCCAATCCCTCAGGTCCACGTACCATGTGCAAGTTATACTGCTTCAGCCTGCTCTGAATTGCACATGTTGTTTTTCCGTGGAGTGTGGCGGATGGGAAGATGCAACATTGGATCACCCATTGCACACTCTTTTCTCCTTGGCACCTCACTGTTCAGCCCAGAACCACTCCTCCTCTCACTCACTAGAACGTCCCCAAACAGCTCTGCAGGTCTTTAACCTTAACAGCTGGTTTATTTACTAAATTTAATTACTGAGCATTACTTCTTTCCAAGGAGACACTCCATCTTACCATGCTCCTTCCATACTCCCTTCACAATGACTGCCTCTGTCAGCAAGGGCAGTGGCTTTTGAGAAAGTTGGGCACAATGTTTCTAGAGGCCAGATTCCTCTGCACAGCATGTCAAGGAAGCTCCTGCAGCATCACCAATAAATTCACACAACAAAAGCAACCCTGGTACCACGAAATGCTCTGCCTTCACAGCCTGAGGCAGCCTGCTCTCAGAGCACCTCCATGCTCGCCCAGACACACAGATTTCCCAGGTACCAATTGAAAGATCAGGCACTTGGCAAAGGCTTTGGGAGGGCTGCAGCACAGCACAGTGGAGGCCCCAGCTGAACAGAGCCTGGGCAGAAGCCTCCTCTTTTAAGGCAGAGCAAGTATTCTGCAACCAGACAGGAGTGGGGAGGCAATTAAGCTAGCTTGGACAAGGCATAAGGTTTAGGCAACTCTGATAACTAGAGCTCATACACCAAAACAATGAACAGTGTGCTGCTTGTTCAGGTTGCAGTTCTCTATCCTTCCTGCTAACACACTGCTTACCTCTTAGGAGAGGGGAAAAAAATGGAAAAAAAAGTGTTGCTTAAGCCTCTAAGCCATTTGCAAAGTAAAGCTTTATATTTGTGCAGATATAAATAAAAGTATTCATTTTTATGTGGCTAAAAGGGAAGGGGACACAGGAGGATTGTATTCTGGCTACATATAAATACTGTTTGCTTAAGCAGCAGCAGAATGTGAATGCTTACATAGTAAGAATATAGTTATCCACACATGCGTAGGATGACATGGGCAAGGGAAACCACTCCCTACTACTACTCTTTAATACTATAAAGTAGCCTACTGCTTCTAGGTCTTACATGAGGTCTGAGCCTATTTAATTTATAAACTCCCTAGGGCCAATGGCAAAGAAAGCACAATAATAAAACCTGAACCAGAGGGATCACACCAGACAAGCCATTAATGGCTTGTTCTCCAAATGAGGAGCCAGGATGGGTTTCATTTCTCTTAAGGAAGTGCTTAATGGTTGGACTGAGGAGTAATTTGTTTTGGGCTATATGGAGACTTCCCTCCACCCTTTTCAACATGCTGCTTTTTTAAAAAAAAAAGGTATAAATTATTGGTTTAAATAAATAGCCCATGAGGTTGGTGGATGCTTGTTAAAACACTTCGCCTACCAAAATACTGATGGAGTCAGTTTTCAACTAATAGCATACAACCTAGTGATTTTATTACCAAAAAAGAAAAATCTCACTGTTACAAATCACAACAAATCAAATCCAGCTGTGCAGGAAGGATCCCACAGCCACTTTTCACTTTTAGCAGAGAGCTAAGCAGAGCAGGGACCTACTCATCCAGCAAAGCAGCACTTCCAAGCCCATGGGATAGCACTTGACCATGCCACATGAGATCTCTCACCTCTCGGGGCACAGTTCTTTGCCGCAGCAAGCACAGTGCCCATGAGCTTGTGGAAAGAGGAAATACAGAAATGTAGAGAGACAGGAAATATAGAGACAAACACAACATTGCCTCTTTAAGATTTACCCTATTTCTTTCCTGCTGAATGAAGCCCAAAACATCTGTAAGACAAACATGCAGTCAGAGGGAGAAGTGAAAATCAGGTTACCTCAAAGCAGTATTTCCCCACAAAATAGAGAGTCACAAATTGTTATTGATTGATTGATCTCTCAATTATTGCCAACTGCAAATCTTCTCCAGATGGACTGTCTCCTGCAGCTGTAAGGCACTGGATTTTGCAGTCCTTGCAGGTACAAGTGGCTGCAAGAGCATAGAGCATCTGAGAGGTTTCTGAACAAGTACTAGTTCGTGAAGCACTAGCATCTAGGCTATAGTCCTGCCACGCACACAAGAATAGTTTCATTTTCCTTCTCCTCCTGTGCAGAACTTCAAAAACAATTTTTACACAAACTTGTGGTGCAATTCACTGACCTTTTAAGCTCTTTTTCAGGGCATCTAACTTGTACCTGTACCTCCTTCTTTCTGAGACTGTGACCACCCAAAGAGAAAGTTAAATTTGACTGGCACAAACAAAAAGTAAAAGTAAAACTAATTTTGGCTCATCTTTACCAATAAATGAATTCTGCACGAAAACAGCAAACAAATCCTGTGTGCTGCAGTACAGCTCATCTTTATTTTCTGTAGTAAACACCTCAATTCTCTCCCAAATGATATTTTTTCTTATGCTGATTTTCTACTGCACTGCCTATTTTAAGCAGAATTAAACTGCAGGATGAAAAGATGTTGCTTTACCTTAAGTGCGTTGCAGAGCAAAGGGAGGCCTGCTGCCTGCACAGGAAGCCAGGAGGAGCAGAAGCACAGCCCTGTCCAGGCTCACTGGACAGATGGATTGGCTCACTTAGGTGTTCAGCACTCCACTTGGGAGAGGAAGACGAGGCTGACAGAGACAGGGTTAAACAAACCCTGCATTCAAGGGAGGTCAGGCAGCATACAAAGGCTCTGCTTGAGAGCAACAGCAAACTAGGAGGCACTGAACAACTTGTTTGGGAAGGGGGAGTGCACTTCCACAACAGCTCCAGCCAAGCCAAGTCTAGGCTACCTGAGCCATGTGTTTCTGCTCTGAACTCCTACATCCAAGTTTGTAATCGTGCAACTCTGTGGTGCACTGGTTCAGGGAGATTAAGTAAATGGGTATTAACTTTATTAAAACACTGATTTGCTTTCAGCCAGGTGTGAAGGACCAGATATTTCCTCACACGAATATAACATGCCCTTTAGGTCAGCAGTCATAACTGGCTTAAAGACGGCTGCTCCGCGTGGCACTCTTAACCCTCTCCTGCCTGCCTCCTCTGCCAGAAAACAACAACTCCAATGCCCTGAGCGGGTAGCTGCTGCTAGAGAGGAGCAGTGGCGGGAAACTGCAAGTCTGCAGTGGCGGGAAAAAGTCCCTGTCTGATTGGCTGAGAAGCCTAGAAGTACGAAACCGGCCAGTTGGGAGCAAAGGAGACCTAAAAAGAGACAGCGTGCGCGCTGCTTTTCGGTGCGCTTTTGCACAAACACTGGAGGTGCTGCTGCTTGCTTTTCGGTGCGCACTTTGCTGAAGCTGCCACCACCGCTGCTGCCGCCGCTGCTGCCGCTTGCTTTTGGGGGGTGACCTGCACCTTGGGGGTGCCTGCCTGAGGTCCCCAGCTCCTGGCTCACTCCCTCAGCCTGGCTCCCAGCTCATCCCGGCTAGTCCCGGCTCCTGCTTCACCTGCAGTCCCGGCTAATTCTTGCAGACCCGGCTCGTCCAGCTTGCCCGAGGTCCTGCCAGCTTGCCTGAGGTCCCTGCCTGCAGCTTGAGCACATGCGGTGAGACTTCTTCCTGCCACCCATGGTTCTAAGACCGGGTTGCAGGGGAAGTCACACGCAGCTACTATATAAGTACCTAGAGCATCTCAGGAACAAAGTACGAATTGTATTTTGGGCATAATTCTCTCCCTAAGGTGTCCCTGTCTCACTTACCTGCACACAAACCACGACCCTATACGGGACAAGCGCCAGGCATATCCTTCCTTCCTCCTCCCCTCATAGATAATTCATCTGGGTGTGTAAATAAGGTGTACCTATATATAAGTATTAAGGCATATATAAGTTCTTGGTATTTGGTGTTTAAAAGATATTTCACAGCTCCTATGTTTTTTAATTACCTTTTTTTGAACCTCCTGCCCCAAATTGTTTTATTTTTCTCCTCAATAAACCGTGTATTCGTAAATTCTAATTGGGGATTGGCTGCTGTTGTTGGAAACACTAGTGAACACTGAACAAGTGTCTCACCCGAAAAGTCAGTGCTGAAGCTCACTGCTCCTCTGTGAGAGGCGAGCGCCACGTGCGGACCTCTCGGCAGATCGTGATAAGCTAAAATCACTCCAAAAAGGAGATATAATAGGTCTCGGATCGTGACACCAGGTCAGTCTCCTGATCTAGCCCATCATGCAGTAAAGACAACACTGATGTCACCAGAAAGAGAGACAAAAGGAGAAACATGCAGCAGCAGGTGGAGAGAAATGTGAGAGCGCAGTAGCCCAAGTTCTAATCAGCCCTCATTTCTGTGGAACCACACCTTTAGTAATTCAAGTGAGCTCATGTTGTTCCTTAGTGTTATATATTTTGATATATAGTCAGACTGTGACATACACATTTAGGTACAAGTCAGGAAACAAAACCAAGCCTGTGTCTCATGCTGTGAAAGTGCTGGAATTTTATCAGTCATGTCTGCTTGATGCTGCTGTGAGCTGGTTCACTGTTTGCAAAATCAAAACTCCTGTTCCTAAAGTTCAAAAACAGCAATTACTAATGCTAAGCATCATATTGCATTGATAACCATTTTTATAAGACTAGCTTCCACTCAGCAAACAAAAAACCAACAACACAACCAACACTAACTTGTAATAAATATAGATTCACACACTAGACTCTCCTGGCTCTCCATTTGCTGTTAGTTTCACATCAAAGAGTTGAAAGAACAGTTGTGGAGTTTTCTGCATAAAAGAATAACCTATTCTGCAGTCACAAGACCCAGTTGCTTCTTTCATATAAACCCTTTTTCAGAATTGACAGAATTGCAGGCTGATAACTACAATCAGAAAAAGAAGTGAGTAAAAAGAGACGGGGAAGAAAAAATATTTTCCTGTCAAAGCTCAAGATTAAAGACATGAGGATTCAAGATATCACTAAGATGGCAGGAGCTGAAAAAAATGCCAAACATACTCTAGGTCAATACCTCACTACAGGTGAGTGAATATTTTACAGATTCCTGAATTTCCAAAGGCTGTGTGGAGCCATCAATGACTACATAGTTCGGCCCTTTTTTAGAGTGTAACCTGTAGAGATTTGCCTAGTTTTTCCTTCTGCAAGCACGTAATTATTCATTGAACTACAGGATATGTTTAAAAAAGGCCTCTAGGACTAATTTAAGGACTTCAGGTGATGCAAAACCACTGTGCCTCTAGGGTGAATGTTTCAGTGACTTCCCAACATCAGGGTTAAGCATTCATGTTGCCAGATGGAAGGTGGTTGGCTTTACCTTGCAAGAATTTATGGAAGACTTCTATCCCAATGAGTTTCAAATATTTTCAATATAATACTTTTATTTTTTTATAATACTTTTATTCAGAAAATTGTCTTCCATTTCCTCTTTAAATGCAGGCTATTTTATGGTGAGACACAAGCCTTTCCTCCAGCATGCAACAATTCTACCTAGCACTTGAGCTAAATACTCAGGAAACAGCCAGAGCAGCCAGGAGTGAAGGAAAGGATGGTTTAGGAAAGTAAAACTTTTTCAAGAAGCCAGCAAGCTTCACAGTGCTAATGTAATACTCATAAGCCTACCGAAAAGCACCTTGGGCACAGAAATTAACAGTTCTGCTCAAGAGCTTAATATTGGCCTTATCCAAAAGGCCAAATTTGTATTAACAAGCCCAGCTGCTGTCTGAACTGTAGCGACACACGACAATCTTAACCCTTTCATATTTCTGGTACCCCCGCTGCATCCTGCAGTGAAGACCTTTTACTGCAAAGCTTCCCTTGCAAGTTGTCAGCCTAGGGTGGCATCTTTGGCATGACAACCTCACATCTGATAGCCTACCTCTGGGCAGCACAATGACATATTTAATGAAGATACAATCTTCAATAATACTTATCTGATAATTGTACCTTTAGTATGTGCCTTTGATGGGTGTGACTGATAAGGTCAGATCTCAGACTTTGTTTTCCAGCCATGATGTTTTAAGTGGGGAGGGGAAAAAAGAAAAACAAAAACAAAAAACAGAGCAACAAGGATCAGTGTGTCTTCTCCATGGATTTTATGTTTTTGCTTTGTGTAAATGATCCAGAAAAAGCCAATGCCTGGGAATTAAGTTTATTTTACAATAAATATGTAAACAGTAATTGGTCGAGATCTAAAAAAAAAATCAAACTGTCATTTGTAGCTCATTGAGGCCTGATCTTTGAATCCATTTCCAAGAAGGCTGCATTCACTCTTTTTTTCCTTCAGCGTTCACCTTGCAGGGACTTACTCTTGGAAGCAGGGAAATAGAGCTTGTGACCATCAGCATCAGTTCCCTCAAAGATGTAACCAGGTGGATCTTTGTAGGAGGCCAAGCATTTAACAATGCCCTTTGGTGTGTAGCTGTTACCATACATGGTTTTAGCATCTAGCAGAGTGTAATGCTCTGGGCCTGACCAGGCAGGTTTATAGCTCTTTGTAACTGTGAGCGGATGAGGCATGTAATGGGTCTGAAAAGTAGTCAAGCAATCCATTGTTTCTGCTGGGAAGGTCAGCTCCAGAGCATGAGTGATAGGTTCTTGTCTCTTGCATAGCCAAGGCTTATAGTCTTCCTTCATTACAGAAGAGCTGTTGAATGGCTCCATACTTTTATTAAGCTTGGAAAAAGTTTGACATATCTTGGCTGGCTTGCCATTTAGGTACTTGTAATGTATCTGATTAGTGGTGTGAAGGTCCATTTTCTCCAGAGGAGGAAGATAGACACCAGGTTTTTTGGTGAATACAGGAAGCTGTGGCCAAGCTTGGTACTTTTCCTGAAACTCAGTGGTAGAGGAAAATGGAAGGTCATGGGGAAGCTTCAGCTGGAGTGGTTTTGCCAGCTTGGCTGGCTGACAAGCCAGCACCTTGTAAGAAGCTTTGTGGGTAGTGAGACCATCAAATGGGTTCTTGTTGGCCTTGTATTTCTCATATATATTAACATAACGTTTCTCCAGAAGATGTGGCACATAATTCACTTTATAATTGGTTATATTATCAAAGGGAGCCTTGCTTTTCTGGTCCAGTTTCATGGGTTTGAAGCTTTGAGTGGCAATTGGTCCCCTGTAGAGACAGTCATCCTGGGCAATGGTTTTGTGGTCAGATTCTTCTTTTGATGGGCAAAATGTGTTGTTTGGTCTGATAATCTCTGTCTTTGGTTCATTCCATAGCACATAGTCATCTGAAACATAAGAGGATTCCTATCTAAGTGCTCAACTGAAGTTCTTTGGTGAGTTTAGGCATACACCATTCTATGTTCTGATTATTACATCTTCTACTATAATAAATATTTGTTGAAGTTGTAATGATTGACAAATCCTGTTAAAAGAGCTGTTATAGAACACATTGTACACTAGTGTGCTAACCCATGGAGCTGCTTAGTGTCTACACAGAAAATGAAATGAAAATAGTCCTGTACCCACCCATACTTATACAGATGGTGAAATACAATGTGTGGAGACTAAATTGCATTCTCAGTCTTGCACAGACATTTTCTGCAGGTGACTGAGTGGGTACTGTCCTCATGCTCAGTGAACCAGAAATCATGAAAGTGGGGGATCATGTCACTGACTTCAACCCCTTTCATTGACCTTGCTGTGGCTGGTTCAGAGCACAGGCAGTGCATGCCCATGGCTGCAGAAGGCTCTTCAGGTGTCTCCAACAATATCCCTGTGGCAAGAACACTCTAAAGGCCAAGCTGCAGAGCTATCCTTCCTCTTTTTACCCTCTCATTTGGGGATGACCTGATTTCTCAACAGCACAGATATCATGCTGCCTATTGTTTGCTGAGATCAGGACTTTGCAGCTCATCTTGATGTCAGCAAGCTGAGCTGTGTGACATCTGAGCTCTTGACTTTGCTCTCTGTGGTACTCCTGCTGTCAGCACAAACAGGAACTGAGAAGGAGCTTGTAACTCTGTCTCCAGTTCTTCCTTATTAGGAAAACTGCTGGAATTTGCAGACCAAGCCTACACTGACTTGAAGCATTCAATCATATTGCAGATATGGTCCATACTCGAGAAATCTTGCTATCCAAGTTAATGACTGAGAAAACATTTTAGATGGCATTTTAGAGACATTCATATCTTCCTTCCACAGCAGGATACCAGGAAAAAAAAAAATGAAGCACTGAGACTTAAAACGATTTGCAATCAGTCACACTAGAAATCTATTGCAAAGCTGCCTGACTCTCCAACCAGTGTTGCAGCCACAAGACCATCATTTTTTCCCTTCCTAGTAACCCTGTCCAACTTCCCCTAGAGAGCATTACGGTTACTGGGAGGAAGTTGAAATGAAATAGTCTTGGAGCTAACCCAAGTATTTATTTCTTTATTTTCCTTTCTTTCAAACCACATTGAGAGCCATGAGGCAAATAAGCTTCCAGCTGACTCTGCACAGGAAGGAAGTCTGGATTTCAAAGTAGTAGAGAGTAAATGATGCAATTAGGTATCAGGATGTTTGAACTCTCCAGTCCAAACAAGAGTTATTCCTTTTGAATGGCAGTGGCAATTGTACTGCCCAAACACATTTACACAGCAGATGTGTTCGTTACAATGTGAACTTGACCAAAAAAGAAAGCAAATTTTTGCCCAAATTAAGGTGTCTGTTTAAAGTCTTTTTGTTTTAAATCAAGTTCCTCTGCTCTGGCACAACGGAAGAAGAAGTAGCCACAGGCTTGGTGCTGCTCCCAGCAAGAACCTTGGCCCTTGGGTACTGAGCTGCCCTTGCACTGCTGATTAGTGTAGTCATCTGAGAGCATTGGTCTGCCTGGATGCACTGGCATAGACCCTCATTTGACCCTCTTGGTGCCACTGAAGCCCAGGCTGCATGCCCTGCTAGTGCCAGGGGTGTTTAAATGTCCCAGATGCTCCTGTTTCTCTGGGGGAACAGGAGATGTTCAGGTACAACCTCACTGGTGGGCAGCTGACCTTGTCCCATGCCTAGGGTACATAATTTTCTTGGAGACATGGTCCAGCAGGGTGAACCACAAGTATATAGACATGTGTCATTACAGGGAATACATTAATAAAGTGTTAAAAAGTGAGAAGCTAATGAGATTCAGCCTGTCTCCAACTGAAAGCTCACTCAGAGATCTAACATTTCCAATGCCAACCAAGAGTTAACAAAAAACTTTTTAGTTCTTCCATCGTCTTTGCTGGGAAATAGTCTGTGCATTTTGGACATAACCCCAGCTTTTGAAAATATTCAAAATACGACAAGTCCATCTGTATTCAATTTTTAAAGTTTACAAGCTCTACACATTTGGAGACCTCATAGGCATTATAAATTTATTTTACTTAGCATAAGCCAGCAGTGCTACTATTCCTTCAAACTATGTTACAATTTTATACTAACTCTAATTCTTCTCCCATCGATATTAATAGTTTCCCATGTAGCACAATCTTGAAAACATTAGGGGGTACAGGAGGGAACGGAGGGTATGAACCATTGTTATTGGAGAATTAGGCACGTGTCACTATAACCAAGAAAGACAAAACTAAAATTAGATTACATACCTACATATGGGTAGAAACACGTATGTATGTAGCTTCAAGGAGATGAGAATTTTGAAACTATGAATTGCAAAATCATCTGACATTGATTGTGAGATGCAATAGCATCATCTCAACCTGCACTGTCATTTGGTATATGGTGTATTCAGTGCAAAGGAGTATGACAATACATTAGGAAAGGTAATTTAATACCACTGCAGCACTGTTTTATATGCTGCTTAAATAACTGAATTATGATAGTTAATTAAATAGCATGTTTCAAAATTTCACACTTGAATAGTGATCAGTAACACCTAAAAATGCTTAGAGAATAGGGCAAGGAAAACTTGGGAATTTTGTGAGCCTTTAAAAAAAATGCTTTCAGTATACAACTTAATTTTGAAGGGGTTTGGACAAAGACTTCCATTTGCAGTCTTTTGAAAATACTGCAAATTATAACCAAATGTGGCTGTGATATATTTTATTAGAGCTCTAGAACAACAGTTAAGGTGCTGACCTAAACACTGATAAAAGGCAAAGATATACATCTGGTTCAGATACAGTTAAGGATATCTAAACACAGAAGGAATGATCCTCTGCTTGCGTTAAGCAGCCTTTTTTTTATTGGCCTCATGGAAGCTACTCCAAGGAATATCATCTGGTGACATTCACTCTGCAAAACAAAGTGTTCAAAATTGTGCATTCGTGGGTATTTTGCACCTGTGAGCCATAGTCTTCATGACTCAAGTAGTTCTAAATGTACAGTGTTTCCTGTATGCTTAATTTAAAAATTCCAGTTTATGCCGTTGCAAACCTGCAGCTGCACTGAAGTATGACTTCCAGTCATTTCAGCTGGGTAATCTTATCACTGCATTCATATACTTTTTATTTTCTTACTTCCTTTATAATTTTGAGCTTTAAGAAAAAACTGTTTCTGTACATTGTTTCAAATCTCAATACCAGCACCAATCCTAACCATTTAAATTTGCACAGCATAATAAAAATAAATAACATTAAAATAAAATTAAAATATTTTAAGTTGTCGTTGTTGGAACGGACACGACACAAGCTTGCATGCAAAAAGACCACTTTATTCTTATTACAAACCTTTTTCTATCCTCTCCTATACATGTGTGTCTACATCTCATTGGTTAAGCAAAAATCAAAAGTCCAGAAGTGGACAACTTTTCTCTGCTGTAACTTCAATAGTCTTCCACGTCCCATCCAGTGGTTCGGCAGATGTTCCACCTGGCAGTCGCTTATCTTGTTTACTCAGCTCTTCTCAAGATTCTCAGGTCTCTTCAAGGGCACAGTTATCTGCTCAAGGGTAACTTCAAACTTACATTCCAGTCCCTCGGACCAGACGATGTTTCCCACATTAAGTAATACATAAAAGCTAGCTATCTGCTTAGCAACATTAGCTAGCTGGATGGTGTGCAGAAGGGGGCCAAAATCCTCTGATTTCTGCTTATGACTTAATACCAAATCTAGCACAGTTACTTTAAGTTTTCTTCCAGTAGAAGAAAGAAGAGAATTCTAGCAGAATTCATGCAGAAGAGAATTCTAGCTGGTGGAGAGGAAGGAATAAAATCCCCACAAAGACAAACTTACTGCTACACCAAGTTATTGCTACTGAGAAACAAGGGCATAGTTAGAGGCTCAGTTCACCTGTTTTACCAGGAGTAAAGCTTGAGTGCTTTGGACATTTGTGTGGAAATTTTGTGCATCCAGAATTCCACAGATTAACTCTGCAGCACAGAGAAAAAGATCCAATGCTTCAGGACCTGCCCAGACCTGGCACATTCTACGTTGTTCTTACATATCTGATCCACTGAATGTGTGCACCAGTCCTGCAGTATATCAAGACTATGTTCAGTATATCCAAAGGGTGATGCTGCTGGACCCACTTGCAGGAGTTCACATGGCCCAAGGATGCATGTAGGCCTGTCAGACATGCAAAGGAGGTGAGTTCAGAGATCCCAGTGCTACCATTAATGTCGGACCGTTCTCAACAATTTGTGTCTGTGTGGTTCGTGCACAGCTTGTTGGTACACATAGACAGAAGGAATAACAACTGCATGCCATTAGGATCTGTCTTCTTAAAAAATGAAGCTACAGGTGAAGTCCTGAAAGAAGCTGCAAGGGCACATACCTTCGTAAGTAGTTCTTGCATCCATCTGGGGATGTCTTGTCACATAGGGAAGGCAGGGAGGTACTTCAGAGATAGAGTAGGCATTATAATCTTGTTTATACGTGGAGGTCAAATCCATAATCTTATCACTCTTGACATACTTTTCACGTTGTTTAAGCTCCCATGGCAACACTTCATGAGCTATGTAATCTCTCCTGTGAATAATAATTTCATTATGTCTTTCATCTCACAGAAAAAAATATGTTCCTTTTCCTCAACATACAAAGAAATTAATACATTCCCTTATCTCCACCGCATAAGAAAGTCTGGATAGGATACAAGCAATTAATGAAACACACAAGCCTTTCACATTTGGAAACCTGGACTCTGAAAAAGGAACTGAGGCATCTCTAGACAACGTCAGGCAGGCTAGGTTTCCCCTTCTCTCTATCCATTGAGGTTAATGGCCTAACACAGAGTTATCTCTGTTTTACAGTGGAGTCACACCAGGAGACCTACCTCCTTTTAAAAGCCCAATAATTATAGCAGGCTATCTAGTCTGTATAGGAAGGAAGAGAGAGCCAACAATAGTCTTTCCAGACACCAGACTGTACCGCATTTCAGCCCAGGATGGGGAGATAACAGCAAAACAGTTTTACAGTCAGCTTTTTCTCAGGTACCCCTGTAAAAGAGGTATTTTAAAACACTACAGTAGTGTTACTTAACTCCAACAAAACATTACAGAAACTATACTGAGAATAACATCACCATCCGACATTCACTGACCTGAGCCTATTTCACTGCCCACATCCCTTGGTACAGGACAGATAATTTCCTTTCAGGCACCAGTGAATTCAGTCTCTAATGTCAGAGTATGTTTCCATTAGTGTGCAGATCTGTTTCCACCATTGGCAGCCAGTCATGAGAAAGAGTCAGTACAGGAGTTATTCTAATAGTCATATTGAGCTTTGCACTTGGTGTGATGCTGGGTGGGCAAGAAATACTTCTGTAGATGTCACATACGTTGTAGCCCCTTGGCATACTTCTGTCAGCAACTTAAAGCCAATGTGTTTTTTAAGACAAGCCAAGAAAAGACAAGCAGGAGTATAACAGGCATGCAGCATTGTCTGTAGCAAGGAGAACTCAGTAAGAGAGAGGGTCTCTACCAGGCCACTCGCATTACACTGCACAATCCCATAGAGCATGTACTAGGGGCAAGTAACAGACCAAAGGCAGGCAATTCTTCACCAGTGTGATCAAGGGTTTTCTGGCAGGGGGAGTACCTTTTCCCACTCTGACTGTTGTGATACAACAGAACCTGCAGTGGAGATCATAGAGGAAACACTGATCTGCTGATAAATTGGTGGCAACCTGCACCCAAGAAGCCATGAAAAATGGTGCTGCCTGCAACTCCCAGACCTTATCAAGAGGGCTTGCTGTTACACCATGACACACCTAACACTCAGCAAAGTGTTATTAGAGAAGACTGGTGACAACTCAGTGTTCCCTGGCCTCACAGTCCCTGCAGTCATTCTCATGTACCCAGTCAATTTATTCTATCCTGAGTTTAGCCAGACAGAACCAGAGCTTTTAGCAGCCCTCAAATACATGGTGGCACTTTTCCACTTGGCCTTGGTACTTCCATGCTGAGTGATACTTTCTTACCAGTGTTGCCCAGAGGACAGCAAAACTTGCAATCTAATGGCTAAATGTTCAGGCTCTGTTTTCTCCTCTTACAAGGGCAGGCAAGGCTTACATTTTTGCTAGAGTGCATGCTCTGAGAAGCAAATATAAGTGGTTTCTGCTATTTCAGTCTGCTTTTCAGAAGTTCTACCAAACTCCAGGAGTAACAGTTACTGTGGGAATCACTAGCCTTGTCTGAGCAAGGATAGTTTTGCTCATTGAGTGGGAAGTTTCTAATGACTCTTTGACAGGCCCCATATGGTGGCTGCCCCTCCTCATCTGCCTTAAGATGACACCAGTGAGCTCAGAATTTAGTTATAAGCAGGCACAAACATGTCTATCTGCTGCACCTCATGTTGGAGGTGGGACACACAGATAGAAGTGAAGTCTGCTCTTTGAAACCCTCTGAGCCTTTTGGTTGTTGCTGAAAACTCCCATTTAGACAGAGGTATCCCAAATGTAAGTCAGGTATTTTCAGCCACTCTTAAAAAGGCATAGGTTGGGAAGGAGTTGATAGAACTTCCATGCCAGGATGAGAGCTGATGTTAGCTGTTATGACTTTATTAATAGTCATTGGCAACTCCTAGGTCTCTAATTAAGTTTAAAGAAATCAAGATTACTATGCCTGTGATGACAAAGAAAGTAAAGGTTAAGATCAGGCAGCAGCCACTGTTTGAGGAAAAGGAAGCTCTCAGATTTGTATTATAGGATCATATTTCTATTTTTTATGAGTTTTTTCTGTGGACAAGTGCTTGCTTGGCACATCACTCTACTAGCAGCAGGGAAGAGTCAACTGAGAATCAGAAACAGCCCAGCAATCCACAATGACTGCCTTGAGGAAAACACCCACACCCCCTTTCCAATCACTAAGCTCTACCATACTCACGCCTCCTTAGAAATCAGTAATTCATGTTACAAAGTACAAAGTGCCACACAAAACCCAGAACAAAAGAAAAATATTCCTCCACTATTATCTTTTCCAGATATATACTTTTCCAGACAACGTTTCTGCTGTTTTCCCAAAAGCCTTCCCAAACCAGAAAATTAGCGAAACCAATATCGTGACTGTGCTTCTACCGTCCATGTATTCTCTGATCAGATCACATCTCAGACTCAAGGAAAATAGCTGCTTGCCTCCACTACATCAGCTTGACTCAGACCTTCATCCTCAGAGCACTTATGAGTGTTTGTACAACTGCAATATTGCTTTTTTCAGACTCACCTTGTGAAAACCAATCATTTTTCTTTCTTCTGTTATGCATCTCCCACACACACATTATCTAAGTCCCAGTCCTCACTCTTTTACTATTTTTCCATACTTTGTAATCGAGATGCCTTCCATGGCTATATCCTCCATCTTGCCCACTTCCTTTGGCTTAAATGAGCCTCTGGGAGCAGTGATGGGATAAAGGGGGTATCGCTCCATGTACTCTGACAGCAGGCATGGCTTCTCTTTCTTGTCATAGGGCCTGGTGAGCAGATGTGGACAACGGTGACATCTGCAAGGCAGAAAACCAGCACAGGAGTTAGTGACTCAGAGTAGCTGATTAGTAATACCTCATTATATAATTCAGCTGCAGATCGCAACTAAGGAATAGTGGATCACCGAGCATTGCAATGACTCCTACAGCTTTGATTATATACAGTGCAAAAGAAAAGGTTGCAAAAGAAAAGTGCACAAAGAAAGGGTTGTTTCTGTCTACTGTGACAGCCTGCAGTCAAACAAGTCTGTGAAGCCAAGAAAAACAGCCTAAGAAAAACAAGTTCACCTAGAGGAAAAAAAAAAAGCACACAGCCAAGTATGCCATATTGCTCTGGACTTGAAACTCTAATGTTCCTTTTGTTCCTTTCTGATAAATTCATTCAACCATTTTGCCCACATATTGAGCTCACTTGTGTAGACAAGTCAGCAACAGTTCAGGGGTCTGTCTCTATTCACTCACACATGGACAGCACCACTCTGCCCATCTCCTTCTGAAAGCAATTCTGCCCAGGTTCTGCAAGACCTCTCCAAAACAAGGACAGTGAGAAAAAACTGATTTTCTGAGGAAGCTCCTTCCTGACTGAAACTAAAACACAACCATGGATGGTCCACCATTGGTGACCGCCTTCTTTCCACATTGAGACCAGCCCAGAGCAGGGTGGGCAAAGCTCAGCTTGTCACAGAGAGGTTTGGGATCCCATCCTCAGATTTCTTCTCAGAGACAGAATCACAGAATCACCAAGGCTGGAAAAGACCTTTAAGATCATCAAGTCCAGCCTATGACCAACACCACCACACCACCTAGACCATGGCACTAAGTGCCACATCCAGCCTCGCCTTGAACACATCCTGGGACGGTGCCTCCACCACTTCCCTGGGAAGTCTATTCCAATGTCTAATCACCCTCTCCATGAGGAAGTGCTTCCTAATATCCAACCTAAACCTCCCTTGGAACAACTTCAGGCTATGCCCTCTTGTCCTGTCACTAGTTGCCTGGGAGAAGAGCCCAGCCCCCACCTGACTACAGCCTCCCTTCAGGTAGTTGAAGAGAGTGATGAGGTCCCCCCTGAGTCTCCTCTTCTCCAGGCTAAACAACCCCAACATCCTCAACCTCTCCCTATAAGACTTTCCCTCTAGTCCTTTCACCAGCCTTGTTGCTCTCCTCTGGACCCACTCCAGCACCTCAACGTCCTTCTTGAAGTGAGGGGCCCAGAACTGGACACAGTACTCAAGGTGAGGCCTCACCAGTGCTGTGTACAGGGGGAGAATTACATCCCTACTCCTGCTGGCCACACTATTCCTGATACAAGCCAGGATGCCATTGGCCTTCCGGGCCACCTGGGCACACTGCTGGCTCATGTTCAACCAGCTGTCCACCAGCACTCCCAGGTCCCTCTCTGCCAGGCTGCTCTCCAGCCACTCTTCCCCCAGCCTGTAGCGCTGCCTGGGGTTATTGTGGCCAAAGTGCAGGACCCTGCACTTGGTCTTGTTGAATTTCATGCCGTTGGCCTCAGCCCATTGATCCAGCCTGTCCAGGTCCTCCTGCAGCCTCTTCCTACCCTCTGGCAGATCAACACTCCCCCCCAGCTTGGTGTCATCTGCGAATTTACTGAGGGTGGACTCAATCCCCACATCCAGGTCATCAATAAAGATATTGAATAGGACTGGGCCCAGTACTGATCCTTGGGGGACACTACTGGTCACTGGACACCAGCTGGATGCAGCTCCATTCACCATCACTCTCTGGACCCGGTCATCCAACCAGTTTTTGACCCAGCGAAGGGTGCACCTGTTGAAGCCATGGATTGCTAGCTTCTCCAGGAGGATGCTGTGGGAGACTGTGTCAAAGGCCTTGCTGAAGTCAAGGCAGACCACATCCACAGCCTTCCCCTCATCCACTAGGCGGGTCACCCAGTCATAGAAGGAGATGAGATTAGTCAGGCAGGACCTTCCTTTCCTAAACCCGTGTTGGCTGGACCTGATCCCCTGGTTGTCTTCCACATGCTGCTTGATGGCACTCAGGATGATCTGTTCCATAACCTTGCCAGGCACCGAGGTCAGGCTGACAGGCCTATAGTTCCCCAGATCCTCCTTCCTGCCCTTCTTGTGGATGGGCACCACATTGGCCAACCTCCAGTTATCTGGGACCTCCCCAGTGAGCCAGACGTAACAGTTTATGTCCCTTTCTAGTTTGAGTCAAACCTGCTAGAGACAATGTAAAGGTTACTGATTAAGGTACTCAGAAACTAGCCCTCAGGAATTATAGTGAGAGGAGGAGTCCTCTGGTTTTATGTCTCATACATCATTCCTGCCACAGTCAGAGTGTTCCCTACTGGATGGATTTTTTTCCAGTGCTATGTCTATTCCACCACTGAATTACTCCTTTTAAAAGGCTTCTATACTTAACAAAGTCCCTTTTAAATAAAAAGTTGAGCAATTTAGGATTAGTAGATGCCTGATTACCTAAATTTATACAGATAAACTCTTGTCTACATTCAAGGCTACACCTTCATATATGGAATCATTTTCCAAACTAGCACAACAGAGGAAGAAGGGCTCAGAGGCTTCAAATAAAAGTTGGCATCTTTTTAACAAACTGGTTTCTCACTCAGATTACTAATCCTTCTGAGAAATCATAAAACAGAAGGCATCTTAGTAGATTCATTTTTGCCTTAGGGAAGTTTTGAGTCCTTACAGGAAGTAAGGCAGACTATCCCTGGCAGTGAAAATATCAGAAGAGACTTCAGGGCAGGAAAAAAAAAAAAAAAAAGTAAAAATTAATTTTAAAAATTAAATAAATAAATAAGGCAGATGTTGCTCCCTCTGAGGACCCTTGTAGAATTCTAGTTTTCACATTACTGGAGGAGAGGCAAACAGGAAAATGATGAAATACTAATATATTCACTCTTGTTGGTCCATGTTACCTTGCTGGAATGGATTTTGTGACTAAACCCTTCCAAACACAGGCTGCACTGACACTTTCTGGCTACATTTGTGCTCTTTCAGCATTCCTGGGAATTATTCCTCACTCTCCAAGGGAAAATGATTTGCCTGTTCTCACTGCTTCAAATCTGCTGGCTTCACACCACCTCTAGGTGCACTTCCCCCCTACTCTCTTAAGCAGCAAGCAAGTCTTCAGCTTGGCTATCATGTGTGTTGATGAGGCCATTAGATTAGCTTTTTATGGTAAAACTGCACTCAGACTGGAGTGAGGAAAATAGCTACACTACCTAGTTCATCATGGCCCTGCATACAGTGCAGACACTGGACAGCAGTAGCATTTTGCAAGTCAGGAATGGCTGATTAGGAGCAAATTAATGAGATGTCACTGATGCCATCAGGTAGCATCCCATTACAGCTTAGCTGCATACACAGGGTTCAGAAGGGCTCACTTGTGACACCGGGTTTCCCAAGCTGTTCAGAACAGAGGCTTTGTGCAGCTCCCTGCCAGGACTAGGCAGGCTCTCTGCTGCAGACACCTCATCCCACATTCCAAGACATCATCCAGCACCTGCCCAGTAGCACTGTTGGACCTGGGATAGGTGAGGGGTCCTGCAGATCAGCAGGACAAGGGTGGGTTATGCAGGTACCCCTCCAAAGAACTCACACCAGCAAGCAAAGAACAAGAGTTTGTGAACCCTACATTTTTCCCCATGCAGATGTTGCTGGCAGCATGAATGCTGAGGACTTCTCAACAGCTCAGGATGGGAAAAGGCCAGGAGGTTCTGCAGATAGCAGCAGCCCGAGGGTGCCAAGTTCTTTGCCCTAGTATAAAGTGAAGTTTTTGGTTTGATCAGGCACCAAATGTGACTTTACACCTCAAGTATTCACCCAGCCTTCATGTGTAAAAAATTTGTTTTCTTTGTTGAATTTTGGAGCACACAACAGAATGAGATATTTCAGAGTTGGCTCTTGGGAAAAGCACCTTTCCACAAATAAGTCCTTCCTGATGGGGCAGAGAAGTAAACTTGAATGTTTTGTCTTCTCCTATTTTTCACTAAATTGTGATGCATGCCCACAGATTTTACAGTAACACCCCCTGTATTACAGACTATGAGCAGAAAATTATCACCACCAATATATGACTGCTTTGCTTCCGCATCCAGAGAGACATTCCTGAAAATATTTTTTACTGTAGACTAATGTAAATAACAGAGCAAGACTCTTAACAACAAGGAGTCGAACAATGCTAGAATTCGAGGTTTGCTAGACTTCACTACTCCTTCTGGCACAATAAATATTTATAAAACAACTACACAATTCTTCAGCACTGACATCACTGCTGTGTGACTGCAGCAAGTCTGCACCTTAATGTCAGAGCTAGACAGTTAAAATTGCTGTGTAAATGCTTTGATATTGCAGTTGTCACACTGTACTCTATTTTCCAAAAACTAATGAGGCCTAAATTTTTATATTTGCTGCACTTGATGGCTTAGATATTGGGGGGGAGGGAAGGTGATGGTGGTTAATTCTACTCTGATTTTCACTTGTGCAAATTACGCTTTACTTGACTGAGGTCTATCAAATTAACCTGGCCAGTATTAGCAATAAAATACAACAAGAAGGGAGAGAAGGAAGCACATAGACATTTGTTCATTTGTTTGTTTCTTTACTAAGAACTACAGAAGAATAGCAGACTCTTTGAGGGTAAAAAGAATGCAGGTCTCCTGCCTTCAAAGGAGTTGGGTTCATCTAAACACAAGCTGAGATGAAATACATAAACAATTTATCAGCCTAGATTAACTACTTGTTTAAACCAGGAAGGACAACTGGAAGCCATGGCTCATGACCAGAATTCAGGATGTCTGAATTCCACTTCTGCATTCACCACAGTCTCCTGGACCGGCACAGCCCTCTGACAACTAAAGACAAAATATGGCCTTCTCCAGAGGAGAAAGAGAAGGAATCCTGGAAGATTAATTAATCGAGATAAGCCTCTCAGACTTACCTGATATTTTAAATGTCTATGATTAATAATAAAAGATTATCACAATGAGCTTACAATGCAGGTGGAAAGGCAAGAAAGCTGTACTATTAAAATCCTAATTTATCCCAGTTATGTGGCTTGCTACTGGTAATTACTGTCCATAGAGGTCACAGATGCCATAGCAGAAGTGCTTGAGAGAAAAAACGTGATGCTCAGAAATGGCTGAACTGTTATTCAGAAGAATTTAGTTTTCCCTTGTAAAAAACACTGGTCCTTGCACCAACCCTCATGGGGAAAAGCAACATCTTCACATAATCTACTTCATGTACCATCTCTAATTTCCATGAGTAGGCAGATCAAGTCAATATTATAGAAATCTCTAGTTTAGGTGGAAAGAAGATGCTGTCTAGACAAATATGGGGAAATAAAAATGTGCCAAAGATCTGGGGCAGGTTCTAATAGCAGGAACTGGCAGCCAACAATCAGGCTGCGAAGAAAATTACTGAAGCTGAGTCTTTAGTTGTGCAAAACTCCTCTCTTCCAAGCAACAGAGATGCAACCAGAGGCTCAGCTAACCGATAGTTACAAAAGGATGGATGACAGATTAGGGGTTTGTGAAGGGAAGAAGTTCATACATGTGCAAAGTATCAAAGTGTATCACATATAAAGATTGAGTATGGTAGTAATATCAGGAAAACGAAAGCACATTGTGGGCAGGGCCTTACGGAAAGTACAGAGTTCTGATTTTAGAAGCTCAATGGTTTTGAAACAAAAGGTAAATACACAAAAAATTCTCTTCCCTTGAGAGAAGTCTGAAATTCTTTCGATCATAACAGTACAAAAAATACTAATCTGAAATTTTGGAAGGTTTACTGTAATTCCCACACAACTCAGAAGCTTTTTTCTTTGTATCACATCAGAATACTGAACTCCGGATGACAAACTTCACTTTTTTCCCAACACATACATTCACCAAATATTAGAACAGATGGATCAGTAATCACCTCCAAACGAATAAAAGGGACAGTGGAGAAAGATAGGTTTGATGCATTTGCATGCACATAGTTTTCACAGTGATTTCAAATGAAAATTTAACAAACGAAAAACACATTTGTAGATGTATAGTTCTCATCAGTGCCAAAAGAATGGAATATATGATTGCTTGGTCTTCCAAATTCACCCTCATCAAAATAGCACCACTGGGAATCCACAACAGCTGGAAAGGATAGTACCCTGGAAGAAGACAAAAGCTCAGGGTTCGCTATTACATGTCATTGTGGTGGTGTCCCTTTCAAAAGCTGTACAAAGTTATCATGGTCATCCATTTTTAGTGAAATAGTGAACTCAGAGCAAGGCTCTGTATTAAGCTCACTGTACTCCTCCTGTACAAGTCCAGTCTTGCCTTTATTCACACTTTCAGTCCCGCATTCCACATGTGCGACCAATAAAGGAAATCTTTGATACATTATTCCTACTAATTTAATCTCAAATAATCCTTAATGAACATTAATGAACAAGAATTGTACTGTTTCTTCACACTGTCGTTAATATAATTTTAGATACTACCATTACATTTCAGATGGCTTTGTTGAATTATCTGTACTTCAGTACCTGAAGGCTTATTAGAGATAATTGGCAGAAATAAATACTATCTTCCTACCTTCTTCATACATGTCTTCTTTGCAATAATGTAAGAAAAGATTAATATTTACTCACTTAAAACAGAAAGCACAGCAAGTAGAAAAGAAGTCTTACAGATCCCAAGTGTCATAAATCTGTGGAAACACAGGCAATCATGCAGATTGAGTAACTCTTTTATGTTGTCAGAGCTCACTCATCCTAGCTAAATGCAGCAAACAATGGAGAAACTGATGCCAAAACTAAGTTTCAGGGGTCCCAGAAGCAATGATGGCAAGAGCACACACTAAACATTCGCAGCTGCATTACTTTTTGACAGATGACCCAAGACATTAGCAAAAGGTCCAAACAATCCAATAATTCTAGTAAATCATGTGTGGAAACTGTTTCCTTTGAAAATGGAATACACTCTTGACAGGACACAGGTAGAGATATCCATGTCTAGGGGTATTAAGTTTGGGTGGTAATAGTTTTAACTTTCACAAAATGAATACAGCAATTTGTCTGCACCCTCCAACTGGGAACAAAACTTCATACCCCTCTCCCCCAAAGAGCAGTCAAAATGTAATTAGATCTATCATGAAGGACTAGAATGCCATCCTCACTGCAAGCCTGAGAGCTCTCCGATTTCAGCACATTAACACAATCACTGCATTTTACACACACTCATGGTAGATTTTGTGACTTACTAAAGCAAGACCTAGAGAGATGCAAGCATACCCGCTGCACCTAACCAGCAATGATGGGGCAAATACCTATTTCTTTTACATCTTAGCTTGCATAGCACTAACATATATCAAGTAGAGGTGCACGCTTGATATTTATTTGAGATGATACTGAAAGCCACAACGGTATTTCAGGTAACTAAAAAACTAAAAGATTTACATATCAGTTGTGGAATAATTAATCTGTAAGCCACAGAGATTAATCAGTTTGAGCAGACAATGCTGTTTCTGCATGTGAAACCAAGTGTTTGAATGTTTAATGTCAATAATATTACTGCAGGCAGATGCTAACAAGCTCTGTCTGTGCCTAGGGTGCAGATGAGGTCAGAAAGCCCTGACTGGGATGAAGAAGGCAAAGACAACAGAGTGATCATTTACCCACTCTGGGGCTGAACAGCTCAACCGCATTCAAGGCCTGCAGGGCTATTACAAACTGGAGAGCAACACCTTTGAAGGAATGACCATTCCATAGGGAGGCAGTGACTTAAGGTCATCCATTCTAGATGGATAAGAGTCAAGAGCTAATTATATGGATGACAGTCATCACTACATGTTATGTTTTCTTCTTGCATATTCATGCTATACAGGAGCAAACTTCACACAAAAAACTACTTGGGGAGACTACAGAGATTCAGAAAAAAACGCTGGTTTAGATACTGCCTAGGCTGCAAGACAGGTGACCAAAAGAAAGACTATAAGTAAGGGCATTAGAGGAAGGAATAAGGGAATTAACAAGTTCTGAAGACATGGTACATGCAGTGTACCTGCTGAAATGATAGGAAATCGGTTTCATAGATTAATTGTGCCATTATTCCTCACTCCAAAATATACCTATCATATAATATCTCAAGTGTCAGTAATATAATACATCTAGAATGAAGAATGATTTAGTATAAAACAATTGTCAGGTTGTTCAACAGTCCAGGATACACCACTGCTATACCAAAAAATGGAAAATGTGCATCCTTATGAGGGTTGAACCAAAGTTTATTCTGTGTCAATACTCACAAACATGCAATATCTCAAATGGAGAGATTGTTAATTTACAAATGTGAAGAAAAAGCAAATGCAAGCTGCCCAGTTCTGAACTCCCCTGGACTTTCACTTTGGATACAGATGTCATGTCTAGCCTCTACATAAAAAAGAGCTGAGGCAAAATCTTGGCTAAGCACCACAAAATCTAAGGAAATTTAGATTTAATTCAAATGTTGATGACTTCAATACTAAACAGAAAAATGTGTTAGCCTTTACTGATTGCTCCTATTCCAGCTAATAGTTTGCTGCATATACTCAGATGAAGGAAAGTACAGTCCAGCTCAGTGATGGAGAGAAAAAAGAAGTAGAGAAATAACGGAGAGGGCTGAAACATCCATGAAGACTGGAAGGCACCTGAGCTATCTAAAAAAGTACACAAGTTTCTCAATAATGAGATCCAAAGCCACTCTCCTTCACACCATTGCAAAGCATGGGTAAGTCCAGAGAGCCATCTGAGCCATGGCAGCAGCACAGAAACTATCATAAACTAAACATAAATAAGTTCAACTCTCATTAGAGAAAATGGTGAAATAGATATACTCAGGAAAAAGGGGCTGAGAAGGATTCGTGCAAGTAAATTTGAATGCTTAAATAATTTCTGAGATGTGATTTCATCAATTCCAACAGAAAAGGTTTCCCATGGTTTTGTGCTAAATTGACAACTGTTGCCTTTACCTCTGCTCAGACAGAGTATACTGAAAAATGAGAACAAAAGGTGTTACTCAGAGCCAAAACGGTGTGCCTCCCGTTTGACCCCAAGCTGCTGTGTAGTGCAAGCTGCCCAAAAAGGTTTCTCTTGAGTAAAAAACTGAAAATACTGTGTCTCTGCTCACAGGTTTTCCACCAGTGAATGTCACTTAACTTACAGGGCTGCGCCCCCCCCCCCCCAAAAAAAAAAAAAAAAAAAGAACTAGCATTGCCTTATTTCTATCAGTAGAAGGAAAAAAAAAAAAAAGACTAAGTGACCCCACAGAGGCTGCTAAAAGACACTGTATTCAGTCCAAGGGCTGCTGAACTCTGGCTCCATTGGTATCTGGGCTATGTGCCCTGCAGGTTGTGCTCCTTCCCAATCACCACTTCACAAGTGGACAGCAATATAGACTCTTCGCCAATAACCGAGTACAGTAAGAGGGACCCAAAAGAAGGAGCCAAGCTCATTTGTTCTGTAGGCAAGGGACATTTACTGATGTAAATGACAGCAAGCTCATGTGGACTTAGTTTCTACCGCCAAAGTAGCTGAAGAAGTGCTAATCTCTTCTTCCAATCAGAATCAGTGAGATTGTGAAAATGATGTGGCTATTGCTACTTGAAAGACACACAAGTGTAAACCAGAAATCATGCTGTATAACCAGGTTTTAATGGCAGGTATCTCCCTTAAAGGTTAGAACCTGGACAGAAAGGTCTGCAAAATGAGAGGCATGAGTCTCAGACAGGATTTTCTGTGAAAGCTTATGTCTATGTTCTCACTTTGAATTAGGGCTACTTAACCTTGTTCCATGACACAAATATAGAAGAAAACTGTCTGAGCAGAAGACTGAATTTCTCAAGTTTGAAATAACAGGATGTTTGCACTGAACAGTATCTTAAAGTGTTTCTTTACTACAAATACAGGATGAAAACTGTGCTGCAGAAGGAGGCTTGATACCTGTATTAAAGCCTTTCAAATCCAGTGTGGGAAACGTACTCTGTTTTTTATAAGATAATAAGTCCACTGCTGCCACACCAAATAACAGACAAGCAACAGTCTTTGAAAACTTTTCATATGAAGATATGTATTGATAGAAATTCCTGAGAACTGCAGTTTTGTATTGGAACTGGCAGAACTGCAGAACTGGTGCAGAAATTTGTTTCTACATCCACAACACTTCCGACTGTCATTAAAAACACCAAGAATGATGACCTGGCTTTCTGGATCCTGGAGAGAAACCTAGCAAAGAAACAAAGCAGAAAGAAACATCCCAATTTTCAAGAAGGGTAAGAAGGAATACCCCGGTAATTACAGACCTGTCAGTCTCACTTCAGTGCATGCTAAAATTATCAAGAAGGTTTCTCTGGGAGTTTTAACAAAACATTTGGGAGGAAATGAGGTCATTAGTCATAGCCAGCATGGGTCCACGAAGGGAAAGTCCTGTTTAATTTCATTTCCTTTTATGACAAGGTCACCAATATTGTAACCATGGGAAGGCAGCAGTTATGGGTTTTTTTATCTTAGCAAAACTTTGGATACTGTCTCACACAGAATGCTTCTGGACAAAATGTCCAGTATATAGCTGGACAATTCCATAATACGTTGAGTGAAGAACTGGCTGACAGGTCAGGCTGAAAGAGTTATAGTAAACAGAGTCATATCAGGTTGACAGCCTATCACCAATGGGATTCCCCAGGGCTCAATTTTAGGGCCAGTGCTCTCTAATGTTTTTATAAATTATCTGGACACAGAAGTTGCATGTACATTAAGCAAGATTGCTGATGGTAATAAACTAGGAGCAGCTGTTGACTCCCCTGAGGGTAGAGAGGCCTTACAGAGAGATCTGGATAGGCTAGAGAGCTGAGATATCATCAGTCGTATGAAATTTGACAAGAGCAAGTGCAGGATTCTCCACCTGGGATGGTGTAATCCTGGTTACATACACAAACCCGGGAACGAGAGGCTGGAGATCAGCCCCATGGAAAAAGATCTGGGGGTTTGGGTTGGTGGCAAGCTGACTGAGTCAACAGTGTGCCCTACTAGCCAAAAGGGCCAACCATGTCCTGGGGTGCATGAAGCACAGCGTCGCCAGCCAGTGAAGGGAGGTGACTGTCCCACTCTGCACTGCGCTGGAGCTGCCCCATCTCGAGTCTGTGTGCAGTTTTGGGCACCTTAGTGTAAGAATGACATCAAACCACTAGAGTGTGTCCAGAGGAGGAAGACCCAGATGGTGAAAGGCCTCAATGGCAAGACTTACAAGGAGCAGCTGAGGTCACTTGGTTTGTTCAGCTTGGAGAAGAGAAGCTGAGGGTGACCCCATGGAGGTCTACAACTTCCTCACAGGGGGGGTAACAGAAGCGGAGGTATTGATTTTCTCTCTCTGGTGACCAGCAACAGCACACAAGGAAAGAGAATGAAGCTGCATCAGGGAAAATTCAGATTAGTCAGGGGAAGTTCAGGTTAGACATTAGGAAGAGATTCTTCTCTTCAAGGAGTGTCTGGACAATGTTTTTAGTCAAAGAGTTTAGTTTTAGGTAATCCTGTGAGGAGCAGGGTGTTGGGACTTGATGATCCTTGTGTGTCCCTCCCAACTTGAGATATTCTACGATACTTTGATTCCCTGGAGTAAGCTTGGATGACTCACCTGACACAGCAGTGGGATGCTGTGCAACCTGTAAATGTACAGACCACAGCCCAGTGTCCTCAAATTCAAGCAAGACTTAGAACATTAATATTTTGTAAAATAATATCACTAATTAATTTCTGTTATTAAAAAATGGGAACAGATTTCCATTGATTTGGGGGCAAAACAGTGACTTTGTTTATGAGAGCTGAAGAGGACTTCTAACACTGCTGTAGATTCAGAGAACCCAGAGCAATACCTTCTACAGGTAATTTCATTTTACACCAGAGTAATGACAAACTGTTCCTCTGCATTCAGCACATTTAAACTGGTCTACAACAGGAGAACTTCAGAGGGAATTAAGGTCCTGTGTTTTTTAATAGGATCTGAGCCTGATGCTGTAGTAAAAATGAAGGCTTCTGCAAAACGATTTCCAAAAGCATGTGTTCACCAACTGCTCCAGCTTCCAGAAAGTATAAGACAAGTGCTGATAAAACCTTTCCAGAAGGTGTCCAACATCTGCTTGCCATGACCTATGTCATTTCTAATACACTCCGCATAATGCAAGCCAAGAAAAGAAGGGGGAAAAAAACACCACCTATTTACAAACAACTCCTTCACTCTTACATTAAATTTGTCCCTCCCCATGAAAAAAGAAAGCCAAGTTTCCCACTACTTCTACTTTTCTATTAAATTTGCAACCAGAAGTGCTATGGGGGAGTCTGTTTAACAACATGGTAATACAGTCTGACAACATAAATAGCATGGAAAGATCATAAGCTGTTCTAGGAGTCCATCCAGCTTAGAGAATTCCAGGCAAATTTTGGGTAACTGTTAAAAGAGACAATCGCCTTGCTTTGCCAGGACAGAAGTTCTTGAGCCATAAAAAAAGTCAAATAAAGTAAGTTATACATCAGAAAAAGTTTCCTGTTGAACTGTTCCCTGTATAAAAGAACTCCAGCCATGAGGAAGCCGTCAGAAATTCTGAAAATATTAACAGCTTTCTATTTCTGGTAGTGGAAAAATGGACAATCAGTCATTTTTCACTGCTGACAGGCATTTCTAGAGTTACCAAACGAGAACACAAACAGCACTTTTAGAGACAGATTCATTTCGGCGATTCCTTAAGCAACCTTAAGACCTTTCACTCTTGTTTGCGACAATGCACTAATGCTAAGAGCACACATAACAGTTGATGGTCACTGCTACTATGCTCTTTATCATCAACATTTCTATAAATCTATCTGAGATTTCTTTTTAAATATTAATCAACTATTAAAAGACATTTTATGAGGCACAATTAACAACTTGAGAAATCCTTTGCATGTATCTCATCAAGAAAATATGAAAATGCACATGGAATTTAAGAAAAACTATTTCTTTTGGTATGATATTTAGCTAGCATAAAAGCTACTATTTTTTCCCTTCTTAGAAATGAAGGGCAGCAAGTTTAGAACTCAAAAAATACATTAAGACTATGAATTCTTCAATTACAAACCATTACTTTTAATGCAAGTACCACACAAAAGTCAATACTTTAAAAAATATGTCACATCAGGTAATCATATGTCCTTCTAGGCCCGAAATTTATTTCCAAAGCCATGACATCACCTAGCACTGCATTCGTTTTTGGCCAGAATAACTATCAAACATCCCACTGCAGGGAAAGTTGAAAACATAGGTCAGCAGCAACATCTGTGAGAAAGCCATAGCTTTTTATTTAAAATTGGCAGGTCAGGTGACTGTGCCTAACCAGGTGAAGTCACCTCTCACTGCACTTTCATTTTGTCTTGACAGTCAGATTGACTGGCTTTCCGAAATGCATGAGACCATGTAAAAAGGGTCATACAGTTTTCTGCCCTTATTTCTATATGCATCTGTCAAACTTTCCAAATTGCTGGCATATCTTGCTGACAGGAATTTTAATTGCTCCATTTTCCTTTTGCCTAATCTATGCAATTGCTTCCTATGTGGTCATTTTTATGCAGAGCAACGCAAATTATTCTGGAAGTTTAAATTCAGGAAATCTTACGTAATCACTGATGTCTTACAGCCATTTACATTAATTCCTGACCAAATCCCTGTGTTGACCCCAGAGCGTAAAAGAATAGCTTTCAGCTAACACGATGCTATAAACACAGTGTTGTTAAATACTGTAATTGACAAAGCAAACCAATATTTTTTAAGCAGTTTCTGGAAATTCTAGGAATAGTGAAGGAGCATTTCTCCAGGCTTTTTCCACTTAGAGGAAGCAGGGCTGTGATCATGTAAATGATTTGTGAGCACAGTAAGGACATCCTCCAGCCCCTTCTGACGGTCAGCTAGGATCTTGGAAGCTACACCTTGTTCATTCACATTGAAAATACACTTCCTGCAGGTTTCCCATCAGAAAAAGTCTCAACAGGAGACAGGTACATGGAGGGGAAAAGAGCTGCAAGCAGAGAGCAGATGGTCTCAGATGTATAGAGGTGTGAGAAAAATGCTGGGGGCTGGAAGCAGCAAGGGAAACACATGAAAATAGAAGGAGCAAATGTGCTTAGATAGAGGATGGGGAGAAAACACACAGGAAGACAATGAAGACACTGGCCTTAGTCAAGAGGACAGACAGTGTAGAGGGGTATTTATGGATTGCAGGGAATTATGGAAAGCCCTTGGAGGCAAAAGGACACTCACAACTTAAGTGGGAAGGAATAAGTGCGGGAGAATCATTTACTTGCAGGTACATGAACTCATGATAACTCGCTAGCCAGAGGTACTCAGTCCTTTTAAAACTCAAATAGATAGAAAGGACATCTGTGTGCAGCCTTTTAATGCTAAGTAGTGTGCTTAGTAAGATTTACAATAAAAATACAAGTGAATGTTTGAAATATTACATTCTTCATTCCTGTCTTTTGACTTGCACAAGGCTGGTCATGGGACAGACTTTAAAGCCTCACCACTGGTCTTTACTGGGAATGCATGTGCAACTCTCAAGCCAACCAAATGTCAGAAATGAATGAACTTTTGCAATCATGCATATTGAAATAACCGTTTTCATAATGACATTGTGATTACTTTTTCATAAATATTCCTGGAAAGGCTGCTCTCAAATTACGGAATCTGAAGTTTTCTGATGTAATATTCCTCTTTAGCACTGCAGATAAAACTCAGATCTCATTGATGGAACCAAAGTTGAAAAACGAAACATTCAACAGTGAGGAAACACTGGAATTACTGTTGTCTGTAGCAGATCAGTCCAGCCCTGTTGTCAATGTGCAGTATGGTACAGCTGACCTTACACAATCAAGCACCAAATTTTCCACAGGTAAAGACTCACTTGAGAACCACAGTTTCAAAGAATTTGGATGGTTTGCTTTGCTTATTTTGGAACTGTTAGTATGTTTTTCTGTAAACACATTAAAAACAGCTGCAGGCACATCACTGTTATGGATGTGGATTAGGAATAAGCATGTGGGAATAAGTGGCAACAGCAGGCAATACTTAGACCATAGCGTCTTGGGCTCAAGTGTGTAGTTTGTCTCTGTTGGCTGGCAACTGGATTTGAGCAAGCCCAAGCAAGCTCTTCTTGTATGTCTGCCCATATTGAACATCTTAAAGGAACTCAGTCTCAGGCACATAGGGAAATCTAAATATTTGGCATTAAGTGTTATCAAGCCATGGTGCAATGGATCTGACTGGCTGGACTTGGTGATTTCCTTCTCACCTAGGAAAACACCTGCTTTTTCACCTCCTTACATTCTTCAGGAGGTTTTTCTGCCAATTATGAAGATATTCTGCAACATTTGAATGCACTGAAAATAGAAAATCCGTAATTTTATCTAACTCTGACGTGGTGAAGATTGATTTATGGCTACAAGGTAAAAACATTTCTGTTTCTCTGGCTAACATAGTGTCACGGTCTGGAGCTTCTGTGTGAGGGTGTGTCGCAGCGTGTTGGATGTTATGTGCGAGAGTGTTTCGCGAGGTGGATTCTTTGGTTAGTGTAATGTCTTACAAGCAAGCACGAACACTCGCTTTGCCTTTCACACCAGACCTCAGGCACGCCCTCTTTCACGCTGTCCTTGCGCGCCTGTCGCTTCGTCTGTCACTGGCCGTTTCCCTCGCGGGAGAACGGAACCGCAGCTCGGGACTCCGCACTCGCTTCGCAGCCTTTGCTGCGTCTCAAGCACACACACACACACACACTCTGTACTTAGGAATAGAAGCCCTGGAACTGTGCATTAAGGGGACTCGAGCGGCCAAGAGTCCCGCACTTGTCCCTCCGTACAACCCCCCCCACACGGGTATTTAGAGAATATCAGCCGCGGAAATGAGGAACTCCACCCTTGGGGAATTTAAACTTACGTGCTTTTACTTTATAATTCGTGAAACACAAATATACAGAAATAAGAATGAAAAGGGCTAGCAACCACTTAAACGTATAAATGTAGGGGAATTGGGGGGGGAACCCGCGCCAATTGAAGGGGAGGTTATGGAAAGGCATCAGGGAAAAGGGACCCACGACCTCCTCCCAGGGAAAATTAGGGAATTGGGAAGGAACGTGGCAGGGAAGGCGGTCTTAGGGTACGTAAGTCTTACACCTTCCCGGCGGGTGGAGTTGGGGAACCCGCTCCGGCTCTTGCTGGCCAGCATCCTTCCGATCCTCTTCGCAAGGTGAGCTCACGGGGGGGTTCAGCTTCTAGGAGCCTTTAAATAGGCTTCCCCCCCCCCCGGCTCAAGCCTTGACTGGCGGAGTGTAGAGAAGTGATGGCTGGTGAGGAGAGCAGCTTTTGAAATGGCGGCTGCGGTGAGAAGCGTCTTCTGGCGAGAGTCCGAGAGTCCACGATGAACCAGCAGCCGCAGCAGCAGCCGTGCGCTTCTTTATGGGAATTGGCATGGTGAACCTCGTTTCCTGATTGGTGCGCTTTTGAATCCGTTTGGTGATTGGCTCATTTGCACCAATCAGGTCTCTCATCTTTCTGAGGCGTTTTCTGGGTTGCTACAATGTAGTCTTTTTCCCACCTCAGGCACTGTCAGTTCTCACTTTGGTCCGCTTTCAGTTTTTCTGCTTTGCCTTCAATTCACTTCCCAATTTAGGGTCCTTATCATGAGAATCATTAGTCCACTGTTTATGTGGGGTATGTCCTCCACACATAGGTCCTTTTCCATTAAAGATACCACAAAACACTTGCAAGAGCTGCTGAACACCACATTTTCTATCAATCTTTACATAGACTTTTCACTGAAAACAAGAATTCTTCCTGCACTGTGCACTATCAGTTTCAGTCCTCTCCTCACTTTTGCTGTCTTTGTCACAACACAAACGAGAAAAAAAAAGAAAAACACCCATGTGTTTTAACATTTAACTGAAGTTTGTTGCCAGGAAAATTACTTCCAGGAACAGAGTGAAACATTTTCCTAAACTGAAAGGCAATATGCAACAAATGCAAGCATATTTAAGCAACAGCTCTACCTGCTTTGATTTTTCTTCCAAAATAAATGCTCTCGAAAGACTGTCAAATGAAAGCACATCACAGAGCAACAGCAAGGACTCACAGAGGACTTGCAGGCCAGCAGCCAGCCAGACCTACAAACCCACAAAACTGCTTGACATGCAATGCCCGATTTCTCACTGTGAGCTATGGTAAACTATTCAGTTCAAAGTATTTAGCACAGTATCTCCACATTTATCCAACAGTAAACTGTAGAAATAGCTGTGACTAAAATCAGCTTGCTGCCACCTTCTGGTGAAAAGTTCAGGATACTAAACAACCACAAATACCATCGACTATCGCTTGCTCCTATTATCTAGGGCTTTTTTACCTCACAGTAAGGCAATGCAGTATTACTTCTGCAGTAACATTACTTAAAAACACAGGTTTGTGATCTCACAGGTACTGAAAATCCTTTTTACAAATCCCGTTTCACTGACCCATGCCTGCAGTAGTCAAGATAGTGACTGTCACAGGAACAAAGTGGCTTCAGTACTAAGTAGTAGCTATTATTTTACTTGGAAAAATACGCCAATCCAGCAACAAGAAAACATACTTCAGAATCCATCTAGTTGCATGCACTGTAAATAGGAGAAACAAAATACGAATAAAGTCAGGAAAGGCAGAATGTGATACTTATTAGGCAAAACAAGGTCACTTTAACCAAGCCAGAAATGCAAGAGTATAAATGGATGCCACTCCCGTCACTTTTTCCTGCCAGTTAGTCTTGATTCACCTGTTCTTTGCATTAAGTGTGTGCAGCTGGGTAACGTTCCCCACAGAGTGACATGTCCTGGGACATCAGAAATCAGTACATGACAATTCCAAGCAGATACACAGAATTCACATATCCAAGTAATTTCTTCCCATATTACAATAAGAAGCAGCAAACTCTTCACTACAACATATCCAAACTGATGGTGAAGATGAAGAATACAGATAGACAATTATCTTAAGTGCACTGTGGTTTTAGTTTCGACACTCAGAATATCCAGCATAAAGATGACAGCAATTTGCAAGCCTCTAGCCCATTTAATCAAACCATAAATAGCTCTTGATCAGCTGAGGTTGACTCACATGAAAAATTATTATTGAGAGAGACTCTATTTCAAACATTTAGATGAATATGCTCACAGCAAGATTACTCAGAAGGCAGGGCTGCTGTAGTTCAGCTGAGCACCAAACAATGCTAGGGACACAAAACGCAAGTCTGCACGTTACTCTGGCAGACAAGGTAACAAAAAGTCAGATGCACAAATTGCAGAATGCTTTACATGGCAAAAAAAAAAATACAGTCATTCACTTCCTTAGAGAACAGGAAATACAGATCTCCTGGTGCACTCAAATACAAGTTTCACAATAGCCTGAAAAGCAGACACTAGGGAGGAAACTGAAAATTGATTGAAAGTCACAAGTTCCCAGCTAACTTCAGAAACCCAACATCTACGCCAATAACCTATCTTTAAAAACCTACCAAGAGCAACTATCTCTGCCATCATAACACTGACTCAAATTTTAATGGAAAGACAGTAATTTTTGACAGCTGTTGTCCATCAGAAGGTATTGATAGAGATGATCCATGAAAATAGGTTATTTTTAGGCAACTTAATGAAAGCATTTTGGTTTTTAAAATCAAACAGGTGTTTTCCTATTAATCTGTCTTCAAACTTTCATAGATCAATATTTTAGTTTCATGTTCTGGCTTTATTTTTTTCTAACCATTAGCACTCCCCACTATTTGAGAAACAATGGTTGCAAGAAATATTAACTGATCATTAATACAGATTTCCAAATCTAAACCTGCTAAGCAGCAGGGAGAGGCCTTTGAGACAAATGCTGAGTGAAGCTTAGCCTCCTGACCAGCATTACCACAGATTGTTTCTCCTGCTGCGGAAAATCTGAAAAGAAAGCCAGCACAGCTGGTCAAGCCCCAGGAAATTATTCTTGGCTCACACCAATCCTTTGCATCCTTCTCCAAGATCAACAGCTTTGATTTTCAAGAACCGTCTGTTCATGCGCCCTAAGCACCTAATTATATTGAAGAGTGAGGCCATGACCTCTCAATATCAGTTTCAGCCCTGGTCTTCACTGGTATGACAAGCATTCAGCCATCCCAGGTCCTTGTCATCAGTGGGAAAGTCTGGGGCAAGACTTATCCTTGGTGGAGGAGAAGCAGGTTAGAAATACTTAAATAGCATATGCAGGTCCATGGAGGATCCACAAGCACTGAGGGAGTTGGCCCATATCATTTTGAGGATATTCTCTCCATCATTGAAGTTTTGACAATAACAGGGAGGTTCCTAAGGGCTGGGAGAAAGTAAATGTCACTCTCGTCTCCAAGAAAGGGAAGAAGGACGATCTTGGGAGGCACAGGCCAGTCAGCCTCAATCCCTGTGAAGATGACAGAGTAAATAATCCTGAAGAAACAATTCCAGACACTGGCTATCAAAAGGGCTGGAGGAGGTCATTTGGAGTGGTCAGCATGCATTTATGAAGGAGAAATCATGCTTTTAAAAAAACCAAAAGCCTTCTACAATGAAAAGTCAGGTTTGGTAGATGAGGGGAGTGCAGTAGATCTTGCTTATCTTGACTTCAGTAAGGTTTTTCACACTGTCTCTCATAACATGATCATTGACAAACTGATGGAAGTATGAGCTAGGTAACTGGGCAGTGAGGCAGACTAAATAATGCCTGAGCTGCTGGACTCAAAGTGTTCTGATTAGTAGCACAACATCCAGCCAGATGCCAGATACCAGCTGTGTGGACCAGGGCTGGATAACATGGAATTACTATTAAACATCTTAATGAATGACTTGGATAATGGGACAGATGGCAGGCACTACAAGCAAGTTTGCAAATGTAAGAAAACTGGGAGAAGTGGTTGATAGACCCAATGTGTGTGTAGCCATTCAGAGGGGCCTCAACAGGACGAAGCAATAGGTCATTGTCATAAATACCATGAAATTCAACAAATGGAAATGCTAAGTCCTGCATTTGAAGAGGAATAACCCCAGGCAGCAGCACTGTCTGACAGCCAACCAGCTACAGAGAAGTTTGTCAGAAAAGGCTGTGGTGGTCCTGGGTAGACAAGTTGGCCAAGAGCCAGCCACATGCCCTTGTGGTGAAGGCCAGCAGCACTCCAGATTGCACAGAACAGAGCATTGCCAGCCCATCGAGGGAAGTGATCCCTCCTCTACTTAGCACAAGGCATCTGAACACTGTGTCCAGGTCTGGACTCTACAGTATGAGATGTGGCCATACTGGACCAAGGGGCCACAAGCATGTTAAAAGGACTGGAACATCTCTAATACGAGGAGAGACTGAAAATGCTTAGAGAGAAAGCTCAAGGAGATCATATGTGGTGGGGCTGGTCATAAAGAAGAGGGAGTCAGGCTCTTCTCAGTGCTACCCAGTAACAAGATAGGTATGCCATCCACAGAAGCAGGTAAGAAGTATTCCAATACAACCTTTGCCATACCACCACTCAAAAAAAATACAGATAGCATCTGTGCCCTGTCCTCCACAGTTACTTTGTTCTACATACTGATTCCTATTGCAATACATTTTTATTGTATTGATACAACAAGCAGGACTGGGAAGTTAAGTGTTTTTTGCTGGTTTTATGCCTTTTCCAAATAAATTGTGTGCTATATTGAAGATAAGGACTTTGAGAACCGCAGGTCTGAGTTTTTAAGTAGTTCTTAGCACCTGCATCTCCCATTGGCTTAAATGGGATTTGTAGCTACCCTTTACTAGCCCATCTCTGCCCATATTTTCATTCTTCTATAGTATCATATCTTTCCCAACAATATGAAGAATCAACTACACACCTTACAGTCTTCAAGATGAGGGAAGGTGTTTCATAAAAGTACATTAGGAGATTACTCTTTGTCCTGCCTTTGAAGCCTGTCATTAAATGTGAAGTACACATTAAATGTTTGCTGTGTTCAAGAATATCAAAAGAATCTAGAAAAAAACTTGTAAATCTTGCTTTTAATTCACCACTCGCTCTCTACAATCACTTCAACATTATATAGGCTGAACATTGGAGTCAACAGAATACAGCATGTGGAGATATGTCAGTTTGCACCAGTACTGTAAATACATAAAGCAGTAATGCCATCTAGTGACCTGATGCCATGTTCTCTTCCTGCATTTTGGAGATGAGATTTTTTTTATGAGAAAACCCACATTTTCTATAAATACTACATTAAAAGGGAACACAAAAAGAAGGGTTAAAAATGTATTGAAAAAACGAAGGACCTCTGTTCTTGCAACTCTACAAGACTATAATGTCTGTAATAGGGGTTTAATTCTATCACACTTTACTCGTGCATAGTAGCAATGGATTGAACTCGTAAAAGGTAATTGTAATAGACAGCAATGTGTGACAGCACTCAGTAGGAAATTGCCAGTCACTATCAGGAAGACAGAGAACTGAAGTCAAAGCCAACACAGGCTTTGCATGTATGTATTTATTTTTAGAATCAATTTGGTTCTTCTGTAGGAATAAAGAGAACTTTTCTGTCAGGATTTTAAGATATGTTTTACTTGAATTTAATCCAACTCTGGCCTTTACTAAAGCTCTTTCTTGGAATGCATTTGCCAGTTCATCAACCAATTATTTTCAATACAGCAAAAATTATGAAGCCTTAAGCATCTTCAGTATCTGCTAGAAAATCCCACTCAGTTTTTTAAAAGCTGGTTAAAATTAAAGTCAGAATTTCATTAAAACTAATACAATAAACAGAACTCTATGGTAACAATTTCACCCAGTTCTTGCTCAGTTTCTCCCAAGTTTCTCAATATTTGGTGTGTGTGAAAACTGACACCGTGTGCTGTGAAAACATCATGAACTGATGAAAGGAAACTTGATCCTTCAAGTGCTTCCCATCTCAAGAGACCTTCACAGTTTGACATTTCCAGGCTGGAACAGGCTGCCCAGGGAGGTTGTGGAGTCTCCTTCGCTGGAGACATTCAAAACCCGCCTGGATGCGTTCCTGTGTGATGTGCTCTAGGTGACCCTGCTCTGGCAGGGGGGTTGGACTAGATGATCTTTCGAGGTCCCTTCCAACCCCTAGGATTCTATGATTCTATGATTATATTTCCGCTCTCCAAGCTGCCAAAGTTTCAGTGCTGTCCATAGTGACACGCTTCATTTTCAGAAGCTGTGCCTTGAAGAAGGAGCCATTCTGACAGACACTCTCTCAAGTTCTTACACAGGTTTTGAGGCCAAATAATCTCAGTAACACCCACTGAAAATAGCTGCCACTGCAGCTACTCAGCACCTAGGTGTTTTATTTCACTTGACCCCTGAGAAATCCTCACAAGAACTACAACAGGCAGTAACAAAAACACTTTCCAGATACCTCCAGAAAGGGACTTCAGGATATCAAGACAGAGATGAGCAGAACATGCTACAATGTAAACAGACCTCCTTTGTTAAAAATAAAAAAAATTAAAAATTGGAAAGTCACACTCCAGCGGCCAATTCACTTTCCAAGCAAAAATCTTCCAGAGTAGAATGCAAAGCTCCCCTTTGCACTGGGAGATGCCATCACTCAGCAACATGACATTACCATCTCCATCAGTGAGAAGATACATCCAAGTGTCCAGAATTTTCATAACAGTGACAGGCAAAAAAATACTCACAGTACAGCTGCATCTGGCATTTAGTTTGTTATAAATGGTTTGTTAAAAAGACAGGTGTTTTCACCATAGAGGTCTAACTATTCAAAATTACAATCAAATTATAATAAACTATGTATCCAGTCTGTTCAGACCTTTTTTTTTTTTTTTAACATTACCCTCACTAACAAATTCCCTTGTCATATGATGGGTGAAGCTTTTAACCATCACCCAAGCCTATGGTACCATTTCCCATAACTACTAATAAAATATCTGATTTTTCAAACTGGCAAACAGTGCCTGCCAAACATTTTGGCTCAAATTACATGAAAAAAAAGAACTACCCAAAACCTCAAAGATAGCAGTATTGGGTTGCAGAACTCTGTAGGAATATAGACAACACTCATGGATCTCATACTGAGTGAACCTTTTTCTGAAATTATATGTACTGCAAAACTCAGAAAAAGCATCTTGATTTGGTCCTTTGGTCTTTCCATTGCCATGAACTGCCCAAGAATCAAAAACAACTTGCACCTTGTAGGACAGCATGGGATGCAATATGAGCACTGTGTAAAAGCAAAGCAGAATACCTGCAGTAAACCTCTTCCAAGGACAAGAGAATTAGACATTCCTCACACAGTTTATTTCATGGCCTTTGATGACCTGTGCAGCACAGTTCCTGCATACATATACTGGTTTTTTGTATCATATTTTGATGAAACACATTAGCAGCACGCTTCTTACCACTTCCTTTCTTTCCCACAGGTTACCTTACTTGTCATCTCCTCGACTTGCAACAAGTGCTAGTTATGTCCTATTCTCCATTTCTCTTCAAACACACTTTCTACATTTTTCATGTGCAGCTTAGCAGTGAGTAACAGTGCAGCCCTAAAGAACAGGATAGCCTGCTAGCCAAGTAACCACTATCCCAAGCTCCCTCCCCCAGCCTCTTCTACATACCCACAGGAGCACAGCTGACAAACGCACTTCTTCAAGGATGGAACTGCATGCAAATGCACAGGTGATACAGTAGACATATTTGCTTAAGAAAAACAATTACGGATCAAGTCTTTCCCAGCATATGCTCTCCAGCAGAATTAAAGAAATGGATTAAAAAAAAAAACAAAACACAAAAAAAAGCCACTACTCTTCAGTAGGTGTCCCTGGAGAGAATTACATCAGAAGATCTAGGAACCTCCAGAAGCAGGGACAGAGCACAGGACACTGGTACAGACCACTCCACTGACCAGCTCCTTCCCTGGGGCAGTACGCCCAGGCTCCTCTGGTGGCATCCCAACCAGGGCCCTATGGTCTGGCTTTCAAGTATCTTAAGATCAGGGCATGAAAGCCTTGACAGCTGTCTGGGGAACCTTTGTGAAGTCACCAGCGCTAGAGCCCAGGTCTGCAAGGAATACGGCTGGGCCTGCTGCAGACAGCCAGTAGGTTCCAATTATCTAGCTGTTTGACCATGATTAGATCAACATGTAAATGGGCTATTAAGACACACTTCCCTCTTAGGGGCTAACATGTTAGCAGCCTCATTATAGCTTCCACAACCAGCCACATATATCTCTTTTCATAAAGCTTGTCAAACTCTGCTTCATAAGAAGATGTCAAATACAGGTGGAGATTCTTCTTAAAACATATTTGCAACTGTTCTTGAAGAAAGGAGAAAGGTATACCAGAACAGAAAAACTTGACTTCGCAAGGCTTCAAAACTTTATAAACACACATCAGGTTAGGGATCAGTATTTTTACAATATGAACTTTATCTGCAGGAACCTCAACTTTTACGTTCCCATCCCACCACAAGCTGTATTATCAGTTACTTACATACCAATGTCATAAATGTGTAGAAAATATTTAGAATAACGAGGCACTAGCACTACCACAAGTCATAAATTGTTAAAACTTCAGTGGAAGTTGCTGAAAAACAAATCAGCCTCTATGAACAGGTAATACAGACTGTGGCAATATCAACCACAAGCTTTCCAAAGAGAGAAGAAACCAATGAACTTAGAGCACCAAGTAAAATATGGGAGGGTTCTTCCTTCTGAGGGGCAGGGCATGAAGAAGATGCAACATGCTCAAGGGAGCCATATTTGTGCTACTATTGTTATGCTTCTGCTTTACAAATTCTCTCCTGATGATGGTTCCTTTGTGTCCGGCTTCTCATTCAACTGCTCATCATCTGGAAGAAAAAGTGTATTAGTTAGCACTCTACAATATTTAATTAATTGACAGAAATACTGCTCCAAAAGCATTTGGTGTATATTAAAAAAAAAATATATGAAATGGTACTTCTGATTTTGATAACTGCTTCAACTTAGGTAAAATCATCTATCAGTTCAGACACAATTTCAAGCAAAAGCTAAATTGCAGCAAGCCTTTGCACAAAGTATAATCTCACTATTCCTTGAGATTAGTTTGTTGCGTTAAATTCCTAGTACTCCATTACACATCACTTGTTTTGTTGAGAGTCCTTCTGTATAACCATTAGTGGCTCATTTTTACTAATGCATTTCAAAAACTGACCTCGTGTAACTAAATACTGTACTACTGGTTAAACAAAGTTGATATTTCTGTTGGAAATGGGGTGAGGGGACAGGCAGGCTGGAACTCAGGGTAGTTATTAACATACTTTTTATTATGGAAGTATTACAGACTGTGAACACGTGACTGACCTCACAGAAGTTTCAGCTACCTACGACACATTTCTAAATAACCAATTTTGTTCAGAGTAAACACAGTATTTCAAACTAACTTAGTGAAGTCTCAAAATTTAACTTTGGATTACTCCATTGCTAATAAACCTTAAGTCTTTTCTAATAGCTGCAGATTATCTCAGAAAGTCAGATGAGCCCCTTTCCTCCTACTTGCAAGATGTTGACACAACTACAGGAAGCAAATTTCCATGGCTTTTATATCTGATCTTCCATAAGGAGTAAAGATACAAATAACCCATCTCCCTACAGCATGGTTCAGCTATTCAGGCTAGGTTATTTATGGTAGTATACCCAGTGGCAGAATGGACAAAATATTGTTGCTGAAGTACATGGACACTTACCCTTCAATTTAGGTATTAAGTCTAATGGGCCTTCGTGTATCATTGATGCCATTTCCCCCAGATGTTGACAGGATACCAGCAAAGATGACAGGGAATTTTTTATTTCATTAAGAGATACTGGTGATGGCGTCTTGGTAAATTCTTCATCCAAACAGAAGAGTTTTAGAGGACTGTACAATTCATCTTCTCTTCTTTCTGCTGTATCACTTAGAACTGATCTACAGGTTACAGACTGAGCTCCATTATGTGTTTGATGCAGCTCGTCTTCACTTCTAGATGCAGTCCTTTCAAGTGCTTTATGTGTGTTGAATGGGGACTGTGGATCTAGCATTGATTTCTCCATATCTCCCTTATTTTTTGAACCACCTGTTACATACACACTGTCTGTTACACAAAAACTACCTTCTGAGCTTGCAGATATGCAGGAATCTGTGTTATTAAGTTCTTCTGGAAGTGTCTCATTCCATATCCCGAAGTGGGTATCTTCGTAACTGACAGAATTTAACAATGAAGGTACATCCCTGTGCAGCATCCCATCCACTAAGAAACCTTGAAAGTGGTCTGAGGGCAGAACACCTGTTCCCCTACTGTCTTCTAAACAAATATTTGGAGTATTCATGCTCTTCTGTTCTTCTGTATCTTCTACACAAGTTTTGTGCAAAATAGCACATTCCAGTTCCTGTGCTTCAGTTCTCTCACTCTCCAGCATTCCAGATGTTTCTGAAACTGGAGATTCAATGATGTGACTTATCCTCATCTGCTCTTGAGGTGTCAATTCTGTAGAACCTAATCGGGACTTCCTTTCTGACACGGGAAGATCAAAGTCAGGTAAGGGTGATGCAGGGATAGAGCACACAAGTCTTGAGTCTGTTGCCTTCTGCACTGTAGGTCTATCATCCACTGGAGCTGCTTCTATCATTACTTCAGTTTGGGACTGCTCTGTGTCTAATGAGCCCTCAGTCTGAATAGCTTTTCTCCATGAGCTTCTGATTTCGGTAACTAATGGAAAGAAACAAGGTAAAATGTCAGTACTTTCAATCATTCTGTTTTTCTTCTGCCCCTTCAGTAACACAAGCAAGCCAAGAAGGAAGCTTTATATGGCTGTTTTATGTTGTTTATGCTTAGTTTTCTTCCTCAACATAAAGGAGATTCTACACAGGAAAAAAAATCTGTTAATGCAATTTCACAGTAGTCATATCTTATTGGCCTACTATGCTGCATTACAGAGCAAGCCATTAGGATAACTTGCAGCTTCACTGAAATAATTATCTTTTTCTTCTCGTGTGATGTGTACAGTACCAGTGAACTAGTATTTCTACTCAATGAGTATTACAAAAATAGAGCTTTAGACTTACGTAGATTTTCTGGAGTTCGGGGAATTTGTTTCCTCGTTAAAAATGGGTTAAAAGTCAGTGAGCTAATGAGATCTTCTAATGCCATTCTTTTTTCTTCAGAACTCTCAGGCGAGTCAGACATCACTGTTTTTGCAACCTGTAGGATGTTAGAGAAGGGCAAATAATGAGGAAGTAAAATAATAGCCTCTTTCTTTCTGTCTGTTATGGCTCAACATAAATCCCACTTTCCAAATTATCTGAAGAGTCTGCAATCCCGACTCTTCTGCCATTTACTACTTAGGCTTACAATGACCACAGTGCCCTATAAATACAAAATGAAGACAGGGAACTGAAATCAGAATTAAATTCTGAGTTCCTTCATCACCTATGAAGCAATTGTTAAACTAATAAAATGTGTTCGGAATATATTTAAGACACTAGGCAAGAACTGCATAAGCATGACAACTAGAGCTATATTTACAAAGCATAACATTAAAGCAGATGAAAAATAATGGTGCCATTTCAGCTGAAGATGCAATTTACTTTCCAAATCACACTGTGGCACAATTTACACTAACTATTGTGAAGGAATTCCTCAGTTAAATCTTAAATGAAACACCCAAAAGAGGAAATACTTTAATTCCTGCTTAAAATTCCCAAGCCCCTGTTAAAATATTTAACCTGCCTGAGTTCAAAAACAAAAAGGACTGTTGAATTCTTAATATATGCAGTGGTTCATAGATTCAAGTATGAGAGGAGATAAAAACCATGCCATGATTCTACTGAAAGTGCTATTCACTTAACTATGATTTCGAAGTATGATAATTGCACAAGTTCCATGCTTTCAGGGTGTACTTAAATGGGCAGTCATCCCTAAAACTCAGTGACACTGATTACTATCTGACAGTAAAAAGTTAACTTCTGATGTATGCAGATTACATGAGGTATTTTATGATAGAAATTGTAATTTGTTCTCTGAAATTAACCACAATTTATTTAAAAATAAACAAAGAAACAAGTTAAAAAACTTTTTCCAACCTCTCCTGCCAAATCTTCTTTGCCTTTTGTAAGATGGTCTTCTTTTTTGACAGCAGACTCTGTCTGGATTATATGATCACCTGCATTGTCCCATGTTTCTGAACTGGCAGACTCATCCCTTCCATTTTTTAAAATCTTTGGAGGCACAGGAGTTTCTGCCCCCACACACGTTTCAGTATGCGAGTTCTAGAGGAATACATAGGAATTATTAGAACTCATTTCAGAAAATTAGCATGAAGAAACTGCTGTAAAAATTCTGTGTTTTAGTCAATAAAAATACTTCAGTCCTAAAGTCTAACTAAACAGAAACTATTTTCACAATTGTATTTAAAGCAGGACATAGACGTGACTAGGATAGGGTGGTGTTACATAGAGCACAAGTCATCTGCAACTACTTTGAACACACTACAGTGAACAACTGTACAATGGAAAACTGTACATCCAAGTTGCTTTCAGGTGACATTGTAAGCCTTAAATTCACACACATCTTAAAGAAGCATCAAAGTCTGACTCCTGCTCACACTTCAGCAAGTGATGAATTCAGTAACACATTCAATGTTGTACTGCAAGTCAGGTGCAAGTGAACCTACTTCCTCCTGTGTTTTCCTGAAGTTTAATAAAAGTTCCTGACAGTTCAGTTTTTAGTTTTACAGGACTTAGATGTGTAAAAGCACTGCCTTTTAAAAAGGCAACTGTGAGAGACGGACTCTAAAATGGCCTTTAATCCAGCGACATCTACTGACCAGTCCTGGTAATGTACCCCCCGGCACTCATGGGGAGAGGACAGAGGTACCAGGCGCATGCGCACAGACCACAGACTGCAGCTCCCAGGAGGCAGGGCGGGGCCGGCACCGGAAGGGGAGCCGAAAGGCGCGTGCTGCAAATATTAGGGATCCAGCCGCTGCAGGGAGCGCATCGCTGCGGAGGCTGCCGTGAAGTTATACGGTGCCTTTCCCTGTGGTTGTTGGCGTGTGGACGTACCAAACGGACTGTTTGCCCAGAGTCTCAGGGGACAGGACGTGGATCCCGACCAGGGATTGGCTTTGGCCGTACCCCCGGTGAGAATTGCAAACTACGTTCTGACGCTTCCTATTAACATTCCTACATAACATTTACGCATACCAGACACTCCCTTCTCTTTTTCAATATTCCTCTATTTCCCAAAGGCTCTCTCCAGGCTTTCCCTCTTATCCCTGTCCGGGAACGGGGGGGAAGGGGAAGGGGAAGGGTTCTCTCTTGTTTTCTGTGCGTGTTGTTATTGGTATATAGATATATTGTTGTATAGCTGTTGGTATATAGATATATAGATGTGGATATAGGTAGATAGTCTTTGTGTGTTAGTTGATATCAGACTTGCCAAACCCTCGGTGCCTTTAATAAATCTATTGATTCCTAAGCGTTGTTTGTGGGTGTGACAGGGAGTGGTCCTCAGCCCTCGATCCCCTGAGGTGGGGGTGTGGGTCGCGGCTTTACCCATCTCGGTCCGCGACAGCAACAAAAACATAAAATTGTAACCCTCACCACCAAATACTAAGTCTAGGCTTCAATCAATATAAAAAGCAAATATAAGTTTAACTTCTCTGACAGGCAGGAAATTACTTAATTACTTTTTCGCTTGGCACATGTCTGTTTTCTGATGCTTCTGACAACTCCAAAGGCACTGAAGAGATCCTTGGGGGGGTGGAAGAAACAAGAGGGGGGGGGGAGGAAAGTCTTTTAGAGACAAATAAACAAGTGGCTTGCATGTCTTAATAGAAGGACATTACATATTGTGTGCCCCGTATCTGTCCGTTACGATTTCCCTCAATTCGTCCCGGTCATCAGAAGGCAGTTTTTACTATAGGGAGAACATGTGACAATTAGAGCAGCTTTAGCCCTAGTTGTGTATCAGCCTCCCAAAATTAATAAATTATAAAGCTCTTCCCTTGACTACCGATCAGAAAAGGAAGAGATTTTATGATACATTTTGTAAACAAGTCTTTCACATTCTGCAATAAAAAATAACTGTGAAGTCTTCTGCAGACTTGACAATGTCTGCAGAACTCTTCCCTAGACATTCCTCCTCTGAAAAGTCTGTTTCTATATGAACTTACTGATACTTTATAATCCCCTGGCTACTAAAAACTTGAGTCTTACCACTTCTGATGAGAGCACTGCTAATTGCATAGCTCTCTAGAACGTAAGGTACAGTCCACACTTGTTAGGAAGAAGACCTCTTAAAATGTTCATATTTGCTGTTACCTATCTTTAGATCAGAAGGAGACAAAAATTCATGCTGTATAAAGTCACTGAGATAAATCCAGGCTTTAATTGTCAACTACGTGGACAACCTTTGAGACTTAGTATGTAACAACATCTACTGATGTCTAAGTTAAGGACAGCATTCCTTTACTAACTCCCTTTCTCTTGCAGCAGGCAACTTTCAAGTATCTGTAGGAGTCATATTATGAAATACAGCATTATTCAAAAGGTCAGGAAACCTTCCTGGATTAAGTAAATGACAAACACGCACAAACTTTTTAAAATACCATCATTTTGTGTTCTATCCTTTGCTGTAACTGTAGTAAAAGAAGTTACAGAACAAAGTGATTTTAGAAGATACGTGAGAAAAGCCTTCTTGAGAGGGTTTAGCACAGTAATTCTGCTTGGGAATCAAGGTATTTTGGTTTGGCTTTAGTTGGTTTCTTTTAAACATAAAAGGCAGGCTCCTGTGAATGCCTGTTCTTTTATTCTTAGGCCAAATTGAACATACATGCTTTTCTCAGCCCAGCCCGAGAAACAGATCCCTGTTTTCTCCAACCGCCTATTAAAACTTGAAAGAATGTAGTTAAAAAGTGACTTAAAAACCTTGCAACTTAGCTGCTGCGCATCCTATTCAGCAGCAACCAGTTCATAATCAGCCACCAGCTGCAGTAAGCAACAGTTACTGTAGGACTACATCAGGTCGATGTGACATGTAAGGAGTGGGCTACTGAAATACTCCACTAAGGATCAAGAGACACAATATATTAAACTCCAACAAGAGAATTTCTGCTTTTTCTACTTCTTAGCAGTTTCTCAGTAACATCATACCAGCTTGGTGATGACATTGCCATATCCATCACAGTTTCAAATGCCTCATCATCTTTCTCATCATGTACTTCAGCGTCAGAAACATCTAGAAAAGCAAGTCAAGAGTTTTATTATTGTTTCCTTTCTTTTTCCTCAGGCTTCCCAGGTGACACAGTGACTCAGACCACTTCTGTAGATTATTTACAGGAGGGACTTTATGACCACTTCAAGAAAAATAAATTAATACATAAGCAGGACAGTGGAATCTATCCTCTTGCTCAGGTACTACCTTCCGCCACAGATGTCACTAGCATCTAGCACCTATTTGTTTTGTTTGTGAACACATGTTCAAGAGACTGCACTGCACATACCAATCACACATTCCACCTTTCCCCAGACTACAATCCCAGCCATGTCGTCACTATCCTGTCCTCTCCACATATGGATCACTTGTGCGGCACATCAATTCCACAAAGCAAAATTCCTCCCATGTTTTCCCCACCATCTTCATTTGCATTTATCAATTGATACCTTTATGGACATACTCTTCCCTCCAGACAATGCTGCCTCAGACCAAGAAAGGCAAGGCACACTCTAAGGAAATGTTTTGCACATTATCAGAGGTACACATACTTTAGCTCAAGGCTCTTTAGAACAGAAAGTATCAATTTGGCACATAATTTCGATAAACAGCCAAGGTTTAACATCAGCAGTTCTCTACTAACCCTAATTTCAGCTTGTGCAAACAGAAGTGGCATTTCCTTTTGTATTCACCTCAACATCACCTCCAAGATCCAAGCTCACTTCAAGAAATCAGGAGAGTTTACCATGTTAACAAGCAGAAAGTTTTTGTAGTGTCTGTATTTTCAGATCAAACATCTTAACCAGAGAGTCTGGAGAATGCCACAGACCCCAGCTTCACAGAATCACAGAATGGTTTGTTTTGGAAGGGACCTTAAAGGTCACCTAGTTCCAACCCCCCTGCCATGGGCAAGCACACCTCCCACTAGATCAGGTTGCTCAAAGCTTCATCCAACCTGGCCTTGAACACTTCCAGGGAAGGGTCATCCACGGCTTCTCAGGGAAATCTGTGCCAGTGTCGTACCACTCTCACAGTCAAGAATTTCTTCCAAATATCCAATCTAACTCTACCCTCTTCTGACTTGAAACAGTTCCCCCTCATTTTATCACTCCATGATGCCCTTGTAAAAAGCCTCTCCTCAGCTTTCCTGTAGCCTCTTCAGGTGGTGGAAGGCCCATGCAAGGTCTCCCCAAAGCCTTCTCTTCTCCAGGGTGAACAACCCCAACTCTCAGCCTGTCTTCGTAGAGAGGTGTTCCAGCCCTCTGATCCTCTCCATCATCCTCCACTGGATTCACTCAACGGCTCCATGTGCTTCGTATGTCAGGGGCCTCAGAGGTGGACACAGTACTCCAGGGTAGGGTCTCATGAGAGCCGAACAGAGAGGGAGAATCACCTCCCTTGACCTGCTGGCCCCACTTCTTTTGATGCAACCCAAGAGACGGCTGGCTTTTTGGGCTGCAAGGGCACGTTGCCGGCTCATATTAAGCTTCTCATCAACCAACGCTCCCAAGTCCTCCTCAGGGGTCTTTTCAATCCATTCCCAACCTGTATTTGTGCTTGGGATTTCTCTGACTGTTTGTCTCAAGCTTTCTGACGCTACCAGAAGCTCACAGCTTTATTGCACAGTGCTTTAATCTTTGAGATTAAGGCAAATTACCTTCCATTTGAAATTCTATAGCCTCTCTCCTTTGCAACTTCTAGCTTTATACCTACATACCTTCACAGACTGCTGCAGCAGTACTTTCATCTTTGTAATCAAAAGGAACTTCTCCCTATTGCTTTGCACCTTGAAATTCCCACACACATCTGTTACGTTATTTTTCCTAAAAGGAACTACGAATTATGTATGATTCAAGCTGTCTTCCCCCTCCTTTTCCATACTTGCATTGCAGCTTCTAATCTGTAACTATACAAGGAACAGTTGGCCAATAAGCACTACCCAGTAAGACAAAATCAGCTCATCACCTGACCATTACGTGCAACATCTATGTCTGATCAAAGTGAGCTCTGATCAGTACAGTTAACCTATCAAATGAAAGCAACCAGCACAGATACAAAGCAAGGTCCTGATCCAGTTACTGTGGAATAAGTATTTCAGAATGCACCAGGGAAAGATGCTTACCTGGGAGGACCTTCAATTTCTTTTCCCAGCTGGCCAGTGGGAAAAGTTTATCTTCTCTTTTTTATTACTGTTCCACCCTGAAGCAACTGTTAGTGTTAGAGTGAAGGTATTCTCTATAGTCCATGAATGAACCTTTGCACATGGAAACCTGTCTCAAAATCCTTTGTGCAAGTACAACAAAATACCGAACAGCTCCAGTATTTGTTTTTTGCCATATTAAAAGCTTCATAGAATCTTTAAAGTAAGACAGGGTTAAAATGTAAGTTAATTGTTACAAGGAGTCATTCAGAACAAGATCATCAGAGACTATGCAAGATGTTTGCAAAAGCAAGCAGGAAATCTTTTCAACTGCAAGTAACTTTTGACAATTGTGGCGGGAGGCAGAAGGAAAAAAATTCTATTCACCCACCTGGAAGTGATACTAGAAGCTGAGAAAAGACATTATCCTCATCCTCTTCTTCTTTTGCAACATTAAAAGACTGGTGTGGAGAAGCTAGTAATGTAAGATCCTTTCAAGAAAAAAGAAAGTCGACACAAGCAGGCTGAAAAAATCTGCGTATCATTAGCTATTAACAGACAATTATTTACAACAGCTTTTCTGCAAACCAGCTGTCAGTCTCAACATGAAACTTTTCCTCTCTCTGCTGGGTAGCTAAGCAAGGGTATAATTTCAGATTCCTGTATCCATGTGTCATAATGGAAATTATTATTCATTCATCAAGCAGATTAAAAGGGAAAACCAGAATGCAGCAGATGTTCAGACTGGTACCACACAAAAGCTCAGTTTCTACAGCAGGATGGCCACAGACAAAACCAAAACCAATCACCTGCCTCTTATGCTAATCTATTGCCTTGAGAAGATGGTTCCATCCCCCATGTCAAATTATATCCCCAGCTGTCATTAAGTCAAATGTATCTTACAGAGATCTTGTTAGGTCATGCAGAGAGAAAATTAGGAAGGCAAAAGCCCAGCTGGAGCTCAGCTTGGCCACTGACATAAGGGACAACAGAAAAAGTTTTTATAAATTCATCAACAATAAAAAGAGAACCAGGGAGAATCTCCATCCCTTACTGGATGCATGGGGGAACACTGCAACCAAGGATGAGGAAAAGGCTGAGACACTTAATGCCTTCTTTGCCTCAGACTTTACAAGTCAGACCAGCTTGCCCCAGGGTGTTCAGCCTCCTGAGCTGGAAGATAAGGACAGAGAGCAGAACAACCCTCCACAATCCAGAATGAAGTAGTTAATGATCTGCTTCTGCACCCAGACACACCCAAGTCTATGGGACTTGATGGGATCCACCCTGGAGTACAGGGGGAGCTGGCAAGGGAGCTCACTAAGCCTCTCTCCACCATTTATCAAGAATCCTGGTCAACAGGGGAGGATGACTAGAGGCTGGCTAATGTGACACCATCTACAATGGTCGGAAGGAGGATCTGGGGAACTACAGGTCTGTCAGCCTGACCTCAGTACCACAAAAGATCATGGAGAGGCTCACCTTGAGTGAGCTCACATGGCAAGTGCAGGGTAGCCAGGGGATCAGGTGCAGTCAGCATGGGTTTATGAAAAGGAGGTCCTGCCTGACCAGTATGATCTCTTTCTATGACCATGTGACCTGCCTTTTGGATGAGGGGAAGGCTGTGGCTGTTGTCTACCTGGACACCATCTTCCACAGCATTCTCCTGGAGAATGTGGTGAATCATGACATAGGCAATTGTACCCTTCACTGGGTAAAAAACTGGCTGGATGGACAGGCCAAGAGAGTTGTGGTAAATGGGGTCAAATCTAGTTGGCGGTCAGTCACTAGTGGTGTCCCTCAGGACTCAGTTCTGGGCCTGGTCTTGTTCAACATCTTTATCACTGACCTGGATGAGGGGATTGAGTGCACCCTCAGTAAGTTTGCAGACCACATCAAATTGTGTGGGAGTGTCAATCTGCTTGAGGGTACGAAGGCTATAGAGAGGGACCTGAACATGCTGGATGGATGGGCTGAGGCCAACTGTGTGAGGTTCAATAAGGCCAAGTACCAGGTCCTGCATTTCGGTCACAACAACTCCAGGCAACGCTACAGGCTTGGGGAAGAGTGGCTGGAGAGCTGCCCAACTAAGAGGGACCTGAGGTGCTGGTTGACAGCTGACTTAACATGAGCCAACAGTGTGCCCAGGAGGCCAAGAGGGCAAATAGCATCCTGGCCTGCATCAGGAATAGCATGGCCAGGAGGAGTAGGGAGGTGATCATGCCCCTGTAATTGGCACTGATGAGGCCATGCGTCAAGCACTGTGTTCAGATCTGGGCCCCTCACTACAAGAAGGACATTGAGGTGCTGGAGTGTGTCCAGAGAAGAGCCATGAAGCTGTTGGAGGGTCTAGAGAACAAACCATATGAGGAGTGGCTGAGGGAACTAGGGATGTTTAGTGTGGAGAAGAGAAGGCTGAGGGGAGACCTCACTGCCCTCTGCAAATACTGGAAAGGAGGTTGTATGGAGATGGGTGTTGGCCTCTTCTCCCAAGTGAATCATGACAGGGCAAGTGGAAATGGCCTGAAGTTGTGGCAGCGGGGGTTTAGATTGGATATTAGGAAGACTTTCTTTACTGAGTGTTTGGATGCTGGAACAGCCTGCCCAGGGAAGTGGCGGAGTTACCATCCTTGGATGCGTTCAAGAAACATGTAGATGAGGAACTTCAGGGCATGCTCTAGTGGCCGAGATTGTAGGTTTTGTGTTGTGGGGTTTCTGGAGTGTGGTTTTTGTTTTTGTTGGGGGTTTGTTTCTTCTTTTTTTTTTTTGCTATTTTTTTTGTTGGACTCTTGTGATCTCAGAGGTCCTTTCCAACCATGACTATTCTGTGATCTTATTTAAGAAAGACTATTCCAAAAAAACAATTTCTGCTATATTGTGCTACCTGGTTCCCTAACCTTGCACATAAAGCTGAAGTGTTGAAATAGAACACACCAGCTTAGATGTACATCCTCTCTCACCTTTACCATTAACATTTCCCAGAATCAGATAATTGAACACTACTTACTGGATCATGATCTAAGATTAAATTAAAAGGACACACGCCAAGATAGCTTTTCCACTTCGCTTCCCAGTCTTCCTGTTCTTTGGAAATAGTTGACACCAAATGCTCTTGCTCCATTTTTAGCCTGTAACACAGGAATGTGGAATGACCATATACATTTGTTGGTGGAGCTAACAATTCTGCATAGAGACTACCACGTCCCCTTATCCCCCCCTTTGAAAAGTATCAACATATTCATGCATTTGTGCCTGGAATTCTCAACCTAAAAAGCAGCTGCAACGTAGCTGTGGTGGAACAGAGGCACCTGCACAGTGAGTGTGGTGGTGCAGACCCCTGTTCACTGAGCCACGTTGCAACATCAACATTAGCTAACATTGCTCTTGCTTCAGTTACAAGTGCAGTGGGCCTAACATTGTTCTAGTTTTGACAGAAAGTGCAATAGGCTGAGACAAGCACTTTCTGATCTTGCCTACTGGAGCAGTGAGCCCAGATACCTTTCTGTCCTACTGCAGATACAGCGATTTGGGATAAACAAGCTCTCCCTAACCATAACTGAAACTGCCTGCAGAAGATAACCAAGACTCCTCCTGCTTGAACACAGGCCCACTCTGAAAGTTGCCAAAGATTACCTAACCTGAATCATGGCTATCATACTACTGATCAAAGTCAATCATCTTGGACCCTATAAATACTGGTCTTAAGGAGGAGGCCCCTTGGAGCTCTCTGGGATCGCACCAAGCTGCAGCTTGCATCACGTGTGTCTCACAAAGGAAGCTGGCTCACGTGACTGAAAGAGTATTTTGCCAGCCACTTCTCTTAGGTATGGGGGAAAACCAAATTATATCAGGCTGGTATAATTTGACTCCACTGGGTAACTGGTGGCAGAAGAACGCAACTTCTTTTGTGATACTAGACACCAAAATGAAACATCTCTAACAGGTTAACCTCTATGTCTGTGTGTGTGTGTGCACAGGCAATTTGGTTTAGAAACTTTGCTAGATTCTTAAACTCTGTATGGATTATAACTGATTCTTGATTATTAAGTCACTAGAAAATTATATAATTTAATTTTGTGATTTGCTGTAATAGTGGCTAACACAACCATAATTATGTGTTAAAGCACTACACTGAAATCCCTACACTTAAACCCCTTAGTTGTCAACTGTTGACCAACTCTGGGAATAGGAGTGGATCCAGCTGCACCCAGACTCCTCTCTGAGGAGTTTTGAAAGCAAGGGGGTCCACTCTGAACCTCATGACTCAACAGGAGAATCTTCCTCATTTTTTTCCCTGATGCCTTTGCAAATCACTCCAGCCCATCCTTGACTCAGTTTCCCCTATCCATGTATCAGTCATTCCCCTTGATAAATCACTCCCATCCACTTCCAACCCCTACATGTCCCTTCCACATAATAAGCAATAGAGTGGACCTTGCCATTGGATTCTGTTAAGTTGCACTTTCATAAATCTATATATAAAAAAATCATCTTTTCCTGATATCTTTGTTGATGATTCTTTAAGCAACCTTAAGACCCTCCACTCTCATCTGTGACAGTAGTCTTCATGTTTCTCACACAAGAATTTGAAGAACTATACTAAAATATATATACACACAATGAGTTACTTAGCTAGTTTCAGATAGTTTTTAAAATCTCAAACTGATTAACATTAAAAGATATTTTTAAAATTAGATCAGCTAGCAAACGAGGTCCCCAGGAACAAAACCTAAACTATTAGTGAATTAAGGGCAAAAAGCTGCAGTGTCTGTGAGAAGAATCTAATTTAAAAGTTACATAGATAATCAAGACAAATGTGAGTTTCTCCAAGGAAAAGGATTGAACCAACATATTCTCACTATAAATGATACTGTTTTAGAAAAGACTCCAAAGTAGGAAGACATGGTCCTTAGACTAAAGACCAAGCAACCAGAGAAAATTTTCAGGCAATTACCTCTTTGCTTTCAAATCCTGTAGTGCTTTATTGTACAGCATAAGACTGTTCTCCACGTCTTGAAGTTCTTGATTTAACTCAGATTGACCTAGTTCATCTCTCAATGTTTTCAGGGCTTCATTCAATAACTGAATGACTGTTAAAAAATTCAGTTTTTCAGCTTCATAGATATTTCCTGTAAAATGCTTGAAGCATAGCAAGTAAGAAAAAAAGTTAGTGAACACCATCAATATCAGAACCTTATGCTTTCTGCTGTCAGAAGAGGTAAAAAGTTCAACTTATTTTGACTCGATTCCAAATTGTTTCATTTTTCAAAAAACACATTCTAGATTTAAGCCACAGGCTTGTTTTCTAGGATCAGCTGCTTGAAACCAGCCTATAAAGAAATATGAACTAAGGAAATAAGGTATTCTGTTAAAGCACTGCCCCAGAAGATGTGGCAGGCCAAAACATCACCATATGCTGCTACACACCGCATACAGAAGCGCACTAGTTAAAGCAACAGTTAAGCTGGTCACCCGAGTTTTATGTCGAAACAACAAAAAATCAAATACTAATCAGGCAGAGTTACCAATGCAGTTACTGAACTGTCCTGGTTTGAGCCAGGATGAAGCGAATTATCTTTTTACTGATTTTTTTTTTTTTTTCAGTGGACTCTCTTTTAAGCAGCAAGTTTTCCAGCTAGTGGGCTGATAACTGGAATGTTTATAGATACTGCTAAGACACCAAAGACACTTTGCTCTGCTTGTTGGATTTACTGCTTTGGGCACTAAAGGAGCAGAAGAGTTGTATGTACAACCCTCCTGTAGGGAGGAGTGGAGATGGACAGCAAAATTGGCCAGAGATATTCCATACATATATATACACATAACATTCGGTATAATTCAGGAATCACAGAGGTCAAGCCCCTTCTTCTTCTTCTTCCCTTCTTCCGTTCATGGCCAGCATCCAGGGAGGACTCCATCTATCCATCTCCTTTGATCCCTAGGCTCGTGCATTCCTGATCCTCCTAAATCTACCCTCAGTTCCTGTTTTGCTCTGCCACTATCTCCGGGACATTTTGGAACTGCTCACAGCTCAGGAGAGTGCCATGGGAGTTGCTGGGGGTGGGGGGGAGGCAACAGGAGTGTTGCACATTCCTGCACATACTTTCATATATTTGTACATATTTTGTTTTATCATTAGTATTTAATTAAAGCTGTCTAGTTTAGTTTCCAATCTGGAAAGTCTCTCCTTTATTATCTCTCTCCTTTCCGTACCTGGGAGGTGGGAGGGAGAGGGGATCGAGAGCATTGCTGTCATTGGTTTAATTGCTGATCCCAAGTTAAACTGTGACATGAACATTAAAAGTTAGTGATTGAAACATAACCAATAGCGTAATTTTAGAATGTTTTGGGTTGGAAGGAACTTTTAAAGGTCATCAACCCCCCCTGCAGTCAGCAGGGACATCTTCAACTAGATCAACGGCTCAAATCCCCGTCCAACCTGACCTTGAATCCTAACAAACTTTTACATACAAATTAGGTATATTTTCCCCATCCTTGAGCAATCATCTTTTATCACCTGAAAAGTACTTTTTTTTCTTTAAAGCAATGTAATTACATTCGTGGGGACTAAAAAAAAACCCAGTGTAGCACAAATGACAAAATTTACTTACTTGGTGTATGTCATTTTCAATTTTGTCAGTCAACAACCTTGGAACACAGACAACAACACCATTTCCATCCAAAGTGCGCTGAACAACACAATCTTCAAGTACAGAATCCACAACTTCCTTTTCCTTTTTCAGAGAAGTAAGCACTTCCATTATAAATGTCCACATACTGCGGACCTTAATGGGCAAGAAGGACAAAAATGCTACTTTAAATAATAACAGAGTATCAAAAAACCATAAAGGAAGATGAAGGGGCCAGCATAATCACAGGTAGACAAGCAGAAAGAACAGTATCTGAGAGTATGTGTCGCAGAAATGCAAGCAGAAATATAGTATGCTGCCACAGTAGAAAAAAAATACTCACCTTTTGAATTCTCTCAGTTTTGTCATTTTTGTTTCGGTCATTTTGTTCCATCCTATATGCACATGCAAAATAAAAGTGGACTACAATGGATTATAGTTCATATTTCATAAACCTGAGTAAGAAACCAGTTTTACATATTCTAATTTAGTTACAAGGAAAACCACTTACTTGCCAGGCTGTATCTGCAGGGCTGCATATTCAGACTTTATCTGTTTTATTTCTGTAATTAAAAGCCTTGGAAAAAAGTTAACAGTTACCACAGATTTTTTTTAAAAAATCCAAGTTTCTACTCTGCTGTTCTCAGAATTCCTGGCAATAACAAACCCATCTTGCTCATTCTTTCCAAATCGACACATTGAGACTGTTTTGGATACAATGCAAAAAAACAAACTTATCCTTAACTTCCTCACCGTGCCTTTGTGCAGAAAGACAGCCAGGAAAGCCACTAACATATTTGTAAATTAAGCAATTAAGCTCTTGCTTGTTCTAATGCAATGGAATGGCTGTTATTAGACCCAAGAACACTAATGAAGTTACAATAAATGTAGTTTACCAATACACACCTCCAAATATAATCAGCAACTGTACAGCATCCAAATCCCTCAGTTTCAAAAAAACAGACAACAGAATATTGGAGAAACAGCAGCTGGACCACCAAAGTTCTTTTGCCAAAGTCAAAGTGCTTTTATTAAATTTTTAAGCATCTAAAAACATAGTGGCTTGATTTGCAGAAACACTACGTACACAAATTATGCTGAATTCTACTGGATCTTCAGAGTCCTGAGGCCTTGTTAATAATAAAAAAACTACATATAATTGTATTTTTGAAGGGTACCACTCACAAGGTAAGCAAGAACACTAATACCTCCCAAGCAGGGTGCAAGCAGATGCAGAATTATGGAAAACATAGGAATTTAGGAGAGTTTGACCACTGACAGTTATATTGTTGAGCCTTCCATTGAAAGCAGAGCCTTAAATTATGTTATTCATGTTCCTGTCAAGCCAAGTCATGAATGTTCCAGCAAGAAACATTTCACCACTTTTCTGGGCAATTCTATTCCACTGTTTAATTGTTCTTACATGAGATATTTATTTTTTTCCATCCAGATGGGAGTTTTCCCTTAAGCACCTGGGGCCTGTTGCCACTAGTCCTGTGACCATGTATCCTTGTGAAGATAGTACCTCTATCATCTCTACAACTACTTTTTAGATACTGGAAGACTGTGATGAAACTCTCTCAGCTTTGTCTTCCTCAGGCTAAATAAACCAAATTTCTACAGCTTTTACTCATATAGGTCAAGTTCTCTAATCCCCTAACCATTGTGGTCCTGTCCTAGAATCTCTCCTATCTTTCAATCTCTCTCCTCAACTGAGCAGACCAAAATTGATCACAGTACTCCAGGTGAGGTCTTAGAATTGCCAGATAGAGTAAAATACATCTCTTGACCCACTGGCTGCTTTTGATACAGCCTAATAGGCTGATTTTCTTCTTGGCTATCAGGACACACTGCTGACTCATGCTCAGCTTGAACCAGAGATGAGAGTAGTGTTGAGGCACTTCTTATCAGAGCTGCTTCCCAGCCAAGCCTCTACAAGACTGTGCGGCTGTTGAGTATTATTCCATCCCAGGTGCAGAATTTCACACTGATCTTTCTTAAAGCTCACACAAATCTTGTTGGGCCTACCTCCGAACCCAGCAAGGTCTGTGTAATGGCCATTCACTCCAGTACAGAATCAGAATGGTTAGGGTTGGAAAGGACCTTAAGGTCACCAGGTTCCAACCTCGCTGCTAGGAGCAGGGACACCTCCCACTAGACCAGGTTGCACAAAGCTTCATTCAACCTGGCCTTAAACACCTCCAGGCAGGGGGCTTCCACAACCTTCCTAGGCAACCTATTCCAGCACTTTGCTACACTCATGGTGAAGAATTTCTTCCTGATGCCTAACCTAAATCTCCCCTCTTTCAGTTTAAAACCATTACCCCTTGTCCTATCAGTACCCTCTCTGGTGGAAAGTCCCTCCCCAGCTTTCCAGTAGCCCCTTCAGGTACTGGAAGACCGCCATAAGGTCTCCCCAGAGCCTTCACTTCTCCAGGCTGAACAGCCCCAACTCTCTCAGCCTGTCTTCACAGCAGAGGTGCTCCAGCCCTTTGATCATATTCATGGCCCTTGCCTAGACCCTCCCTAACACCTCCATGTCTCTCCTGTGCTGAGGGCTCCAGAGCTGCACACAGTACTCCAGGTGAGGTCTCACCAGAGCAGAGCAGAGGGGCAGAATCTCCTCCCTGGCCCTGCTGGCCACACTCCTTTTGATGCAGCCCAAGACACATTGGCCCTCTGGGCTGAGAGTGCACACTGGCAGCTCATGTCAAGCTTCTCACCTACTACCACCTCCAAGTCTTTCTCTTCAGGACTGCTCTCTAGCCAAGGGTATACCTACCCTTCCTCACAGTTTGACGTCATCTGGAAGTCTGGTGGGTTTGAATTCAATCCTGTCATCCACATCCCTCACGAAGACAAGGAATATACAGGACCCAGTATCAACCAATCATGATCAGCTACCAGTTAGACCTTGAGGCACTACCTCCCTTTGGGTTCAATCCTTCAGCTAGCCTTCTCTTTCCAAAGACTACAGACCAGTTCTGAAATTATCCCTGGTAAGTATCTCTGCACTCCTGGATGCATTCCACCAGTTACAAAGCTTTGTATATGTCCAGTTCATAAACACAAACCTTCACTTTCCCCTCTTCTATTATCAGTGCTTTGTTGCTTCTTTCACCAATACTTGGCACAGAGACTGGGCTACTGACTGTACCCATGAAGAGTCAAAGAAGGCACCAGGTGTTTCAGCCTGTGAAACTTTTAAGTTACCATTTCATTTAGAAGCAGACCTAAATCCTCCCTGTACTTCCACTTCCTAATAACATACCTTTCTTCAGGCTCTTACCAGGCTCTTGGAGCTTTAGCTGAACTTTGGCCTTCATAACTACATCACTGCACACCTGAGAAATATTTGTTGTATTTACGTCTGAGAGTCAGCCCCCTTTTCTATATGCTGCTGCTTTGGTTTCTGAGCTCCATCACCAGCTCACCGTTTTAAACAGGCTGGTTTCTTGTTATGCCTGCCTCTTTTTCCACTGAAGGAGCTGGACCATACTTCAGCTTCAGGAAATATCTCTGACAATACCTTAGCATTCCTGAGCCCTTCTGCTTTTCACAGGATACACCATAGCAGCACCCTGGGCAAGTGGAAATCTGCTATATTAAGTCCTGTGTAGTTTTTCTCCCACTTGTCTTTCTCAGGTTTTCTAGGATCCTAAGTTCTACAGTCTTGGCTACCGTGACCATACAGCTCCTGTTGGCAGCTACCTCTCCAGAAAAGTTTCTCATATTTGTAAGCAGTAAGTTCAAAAGAGCAGAACTCCTACTGAGCATACCCAGTGATTGCATTACAAAGTCATCCTCAATGCATTCCAGTTTCCCAGATTGCTAATGCACTGCTTTACTGTTTTCCCAGCAAGTACCCAGGTAAACTGAAGTCCTCTACAGGAATCAAGGCCTGCACGTCTGAGCTGCATTTGACTAAGAAGGCTTCATATACCTTCCCAGGTACAGAGAGAGATGTGTATAGCAGACATCCACCATGATGTCTCCCTTGATGCTAAACCCTCCAATACTGATCCCAAGGCATGTAACAGACCAGTCCTCTTGTACAGTTATGCCACTTGCACTGAAACTGCTCTTTTACCTACAGTGCCACTTCTCCTCTTCTGCCATTTACTGAATAGCTTGCATTTGCAAGCAATGGCCATGGCTATGATCCAGACATGTAAACTATCCCATCCAAATTTTTTAAGTTTCAGTAACTCTGTGCCTACAAAAAAAGTTCTGGTTATACTTATTTCTAAAACTGGCAATGTTTTCCATAAAAAGGACTAAAGAATAGCATATTTTTGGTGAAATAAATAAAGATTATATAAAATAAAATAAAGACTGTGTCCCAGTGATTACGCAAAGACCAAATGTCTCATCTTGAGACAGTTATATTCTAAGAAACATCTCTTCAAATATTAAGAAAGCATGGTGCTATACAAGCAGAATTCCCTGATCATTTTTTATGTCTGAGTAATGACATCTTCCAAAATATAGCATCTCCTAACTGAAGAACTAATTTCTTTAGACTACTACGTTTCACAAAAGACCCTACAAATAGAACTGTCAATTAAAGGAGGTAAAGAGGCAAAGATAAGGAGCTCAACAGAACTCACTATCTACAGCAGACACAGCCTCCTCAAATCCTTTTTAAGACACACACACACATCAGCTTTTATGAAAAGACTCAATTTCCTTAACTGTGTTACTTACTGTGCTTTTTTCTCATATTCTTGAACAACAAAATCTTCCTGTTTAAAAATTTGCAGAAGTTTATTGTATGCAACTCTACATCTTGCATTTGCCACGTAACTATCCATAGGTCTCAACTTTACAGCTTCAGCAAAAGGTGTATCGGTACCTAAATGAAAATTAATGTTTGGATTACATCATTCACTTTTAGGAAATAGACAACTTCCTAATTTACCTAGTTTGATCTCAAAGAATCACAACTCAAGATGACTGGACTGAAATAGAGTATGCAGTGCACCGTCTTTTTTTGCCAGTTCTTTCATTCCCTCCCTTTCCCTGTTCTTTAGGTCACCAAAACTATACAAGATGCCTAGAACAGACAGTTCTGGTCCTTCAGAATTCCTCGCATTGTGAGAAAGAATATAGCACAGCGGTACAATACTTTTGGACCAAACCATTGCTTGTGTGGGTAACAGCACACAGCAGTACACACAGATGAACCTTGGAGCAAGACGCATAAAGCAACAGAAAGCAAAACAATTTCCATTGTTCTATCAGCCAGAGATCAATGCAAGTGAACAGAACCTTGTGAAAGATTCTGAACTGAGCAGCAACTCAGAACTAATTATAGATTAAATAGATTCACTGTCAAACATGACAAATGAAGCATTTTTACTGTTTCATTACAGCTTACCTATGCAGTCCTCTTTTATGTCCTCAATCATTACATGTCTTGCAAGCTGACAGAGTATATTAATAATTTTAGGACCTCCAGGAGAAACAAGCAAAGAATATGTAATTTGCGGAAGACAGGTTTGGTCTTCATTCTATAAAAGTTAAATTGGTTTTAAACACAAAAGTAATCTACGATATATAAAGCCTTAACAACAGCTATCAAACATTTAGATGACTACGAAACACTGCAGCCTACTTGCTAGCAAACTTCATGTAAAGCTAAACTACTTTGCTACCATAATCAACATCTGCTCTAGGAAGTAGAAGAGACTAAAACTTTTTGAATGCTCCCCCCCACCATTCCTGTATGTGAAAGACCGTTTCAATGCAAAGGCTGAAATCAGTGCTGGGTATGTGTTAGAAACCTCTGCCCTCCTTACTCCTAACTGGTAAACCCCACCTATGAAAAACCATTCAAGTTTTCTTTCATATTTTCTACAGAAGTCATTAATCAGTGTACTTTGTTCTGCTTTTATCTTACTCAAAGATACTGCATTGTTGGCTTCCACCATGCCTATTACTACGAAAAAGATAAAAGTGTTCCAGTACATAAAAACCTGATTTCTAGAATATCATTCTAGAAGCATGAGAAGATAATATAATAACCAACGATACCAGAAACATTCAGTTTTGGCAAACTTTAGCCCCTTTCCCCACACATAAGTTTTCGATGCATCTGAAACCACTTGCACAGTAATAAACACCTTTCCAGGCAATTTAATCAAACATCTCTCAAGTTGAAGAAAATTATTTTCACCCAGAGCTGAGGAACCCTCAAGACTTCTGTTTAATCAAATACCATTATTCAGAAGCAAGTTACAGCAGTTTTAAGACCCCAGATTAAGTCTCTGTCATCTAAATTCCACCATGCCACATTTTTTTCCTCAAAGAAGTCTAGGATAAACTACGTGAAGTAAGACACAAGGTAAAATTGTGTTATTTAGTAAAACAAACTTATTTCAAACTCTTATTTAAAAGCACTACATACTGTCTCAAAAAAAGAACGGGATCACAGAAACCAGCAAAGGATCGGTCTCCACTCTTCATAATACTCACTGCAATATCTTTTACCCATGTCAAATACTGCTTCTTCAAGTCTTGATCTCTGACTTCTCCTAGTAGGAAAGAACAGTCTCTTCCCATTTAATAAGGATGGGGAAAAAGAAGGGGAAAAAACAAAAAGAAAAAACAATTTAAAAACATGTTCAAATATTGTTGCCTAATTAACCATTATAACAACAAGACTAAGACAAAGATTTCTTAGTGATGATTCCCGGAGGAGCCAGAAAAAGAGGTGATACAGCCTAGACCAAGAATAGCTAAAATTTTGTTAAATTACAAGGTTTTCTTGCCATAATAAGTTCATTACAGGCTATTCAAGGACAGATTTGTCTGCAGCGATTATTAACTTAGGAGAAGGGAAGAGCTAAAAAAAAGGGGGTCAGAGCTGTGACAACTTCCATATTACTAGCCTTCCTCCAGCCATTTCTTTAATGGGTAACAGTTGTAAAAAGGAAAACATTGAGGAAGAAGGGATTCTTGCCATGAAGGTCCTAGCAGCAATCTATGCTAGGGAATGCTACTCAGTGGTTGGTCAGAGAAATTAACAGCAGAGGTAGATTACTTTGCCACCGTGAAAGTTTCAGGAAACTCACCAAGCTACAGGTACTACCAGAAACAACTTTAATTGAGGAAAGTTTTCTGATACACTAAAGAGTTGTGATGAAGACAAACAAATTCTCTGGCTGTATGTTCTTTTGCCACAGTATGCCCCAAGAGACTATGTTTTTTTTTCCCCCTCAGCACCTGCGTGAACCATATTCTTGATCACGTGCACAACAGTAGCCTCACAAGGCAAATACTTACGTGAAAGCTTCTGCTGCACGGGACTCATCCAACTTAGTAAACAAGAAGTGGCAAACGTGATTAAACGCTTTGTTGTTTGGGTTATCGAACATCGTCCTAACACACAAATAAACCGTTTCATCAGTAGCAGTTAGGATGCAGAATTAACACAGCATTTTTACTGGTCGCTTACGGTTACAAAAAACTACTTTATAATAAAGTGCTACAAGTTATAGGCTGAATGTTTTCTTTTCTGCATAGTTAAAAATATACAACCTACAGCCTATTTAACGAAGTTAAAATTATTTTGGAAAGAGCATTTTCTCTCCAACAAGTTTTCAAACCTCTAAGAGGTACGGAGCCCATAAGCTCACTTTCTCCATACGACTGTGTGGGATGCATCCATCGGAGCACAGAAAGTTATTACTATTTCAGGGTTTCACTTCTTCAGACACAGATTACACAGTTCACAACAACAATTATGGCGTTTCCCCTGTGTTACGTACTGCCAAGAGCACCAGGCCCCTCGGCTGCCATGGCAAGACCCTCACTCCCCTGGAAGCGTGCGATCCTGAGAGCAACCCAGGGCCCCCGCTGGGGGGCCGGGGGCCGCAAAAGGGCCGCCCCTCCACCTTCTCCTCCCCCGGTTCCCCCTCGCACTCACGTTCCCAGTAGCAACTCGTCGCTGTCTAACTCTACGTCGAAGCCCAGTGCCAGCAAGTAGAGCCAGAGATGGTCTCTCTCCCAGTTGGTGTGCATAGTGCCAAGCAGCTCACGGAGTAAAACGCGGTGGAGAGAAGCCGCCGAACAGCCACCGTCCGCCACAAACTCCCGCGCGCGGGCTCTCTCAGGTCAGCCGGTGACGACAAGGCGCGCAAGGCGAGCCGAGACTGGGCGTGAGGAGGCCGCGCTGCGGCGCGCTGCCTGCCGGGAGGTGTAGTCCGGAAGGGGGCGCGCCGCCACGGAGGCCTCGTGTCTGTGCGCCGGGGCTGACAGACCGCGAGGCGGAGGCAGCGGCTCTGTGGCGGGACAGCGCTGGAAACGCGCCCCGAAGAGTCCCCGAGCAGCTTGAGCCGGTCACACAGGGCGTGGCGCTGTACGCAGCAGTTGGACTAGGCAACCTCCAGAGGGCCCTTCCGATTTAAATTACTTCGTAATCGGACTACGAAATTGAACATGAAAACCAAGTAAAACTCACACCGGCAGCAGGCTGTGCGGTTCAGACTTTTATTCCAAGGCAGTTCAGTGACTAGACTTCCAAGTTTTCACAACAACCAGGCGTTACACGAGGGCAGAGCAGAGGTGCTGACCTTACATCTATATCGGCTGCCGAGTAACATTCCCGTTTAACGGCCGTGTGAAAGTAGCACCTTGCAACAGCTCCGCACTTGCTGCAGTCACCCCAGCCACGTCGAGGACATCTCTGCGAGGCGGAGTTCAGCCCGATCCTCAGAATGAAATGTAACAAGCCTGCCTCCAGTCCAGTTCCCATTCATCCCAACTCCTACAAGAAGTCACTGTGTGCAAGCAAACCTGGATTCAACATTCCTTAGCAAATATTTAATTGGGATTTTATTTAAATGGAAAAAGATCACTGTCACCAGGAGTACCCTAGCCTTCAATTTTTTTTTTCCCCAATTTTCTTTTGTCCCACAACTGCTTTTTTTTTTTTCTCTTCACCATCCATTTTTCCTTTTCACAATCTCTTCCCCTTTCTTTTTTAACTGTCATCCTTATTCCTAGAAAACATTCCTTTTTAAGCATTTGCTCTCTCCTAGTCTCAGTCCTCACAACTAATAGCATCAGGATGGTCAAAATTTTTGCACACAGAAGGCTTGTAAAGAGAAAAGGAGTCCTTTTGTGCATAAAGCACTCCTGCCAAAGCGAAGGTCTAAGCTTCTAAACTCTGTAGGCACAGAGCCTAACAAAAAGAACCTGAGAGAATCTGAGACGAAGTCTCTTAGCACTTCCAGCAGCAAAGAGGTAGATGCAGAAGTGCTTTCCATGTAGACTGAAGGGGGAAATTTTGTGGGCAAATCCCCAGCAACTCCTTTTATTGGCAGACCTTTATGCAAAGCACTGGAATATTCTCATGGCTGCTGCCAGCAGAAGAACAAATCATCAACAAAGATTAGATCACTTGGATACACTGTTTAGGCTATACCTGGCTTACAGAATGGAACCCTGACACCCATGCTAATGAATTAACGTCACCTGCATTCCTTAGGTGGAAAAAAAAATCAGAAGTTTTATGAAGCTAAATGAAACAGTAGTAATTAAAAAAATATCCCCAAAAGCCCTAAGCTAGGCAGGATCATATTTAAAAAGGAGAAATATAAGTTAAACATGGCAAAAGTACATTGTATCAAAAATACATTTTTATGCTTCTCTTTATTCAGCTCTTTGCCCTGCAGTGTAAGGGCCATTTGTGCGTGAAAAGTCTTGTTGATCATCTTCATCCAAATCCAAAATGTCTGCGATATCATCTGACTCTGAAGACAGGTCTGTAATACTGAAATCTGGAACCTGTGTAGGAATGAAATGTCAATCAATTTTAAAGTAGAACTAAATAAATTTGTGCAGTACACCTCACTGAAGTCAGGAGACAAAATGCTCAGCATGTCCAGAAATCAAACCCAAAATACTGAATATACAGTGAAATATGCTGTCACATATGAAACACATAAGATTAATACAGACCAAGTATTATGCAAGATCTGGACCAGTTGTTGAGAAGATTTTGTGGTAAGCATGGAACAGAGCTGAAAAATTAAGAAAGGAAGTTTTTAAACTTAATTTTGCCTTTCTTCTTTCCTTGGGAGCAATGGGCTATACAAAGGAACCTGCCCTGTGGAGCCTGATAGGGATTGCTCTGTATTGCTCTGCCTGCCTACCGCATCAACCCATTCCTCAGGAGACAAGTATCTGGAACTGCAATCTCATTTTGGCCTCTGTTTCAACTGCATGTATAGTATTCTGTACTGTTAAGCAGCACCAGGTTTCAGGAATGGCCAGAGACATCAGTGCATACATGGTTGTTACACACTTCTAAAAATGTTGGCTAAGACACTTAGGAGCTTAAGTTCCAACCCTTAAGTCCCCTTAGTAGGGACTTAGATTACTTAGAGGCATTTCTGAAAAATGGGATATAATAAAAAAATTTACTCATAACCAAAAGTTTTTTGCCTCAAGCGGAAAATACTTACATCTGTAGTTTGATTCATGGTTAGCTTTAATGTTGCTGATGACATACTTGGAGCTAGACACAGTAACAGCACATAAAAATTGCTGCATGCTGACAGGACTTTGGTTCTCCATGTACAAAGAAGCAGCAACTTGAAGACGCTTCTAGGCATTTGTGTAATCTAAACTCAGTGCTGACTGGAGAAGCAGTTCTGATCCATTGCCTAACTACAAAACACCTTGCTTATGACTTACTTTTACAAAAGATAGTTCATAGCCAAATCTGTGCTTTGCCAGCTATGAAGGCATGTCCAAAGAACAGAGAACATATCAAAGGATAAAGGGATTACTGCTTCAGATATCAGATTGTAGGTAGCACTGAAGAACTGAACAGGAATCACTCAGTCCCTTAGAGAATGGATATTAATATATATATTAAAAAATTAAAATTGTGCTTCAGAAGAATGTAAACAGAATGTCACTTACCAGGCACTAGTGTGAATACCATGAAATGCATATACCACTTTGAGAATTTAAGCTTGATTAAAATGAGATCAGTAACTGTTGTCTCCTAAACAAATGAAAAGGCACTAGGAATAGGGGAAATACATCCTTCTACCAGCAAGAATTCTCTTGCATTTTTCTGCTTGTAACAGTTTCTCTAAAACTCTAATTAGTGCATATGGACAACTCAACAAGTTTTCCCGTTATCAACATATGACCCTGTTTCCCATACAGCAGTAAATGGGGACAGGTTAACAAGACAAAGGCAAAGTGAGTCAATATGCAAACCCATTTTAAAATGTACCCAAACAGACAGCTTAAACAAGTTGTTCTATTCTGTAATTACACTGAACTGGGCACATGACCATGTTCAGTAACTGTGTCTGGCCAGAGAAAATTTTCACTATATCCTAGATTTAAGACACTTTTATTGCTTATATCCATGTTGTTCCTACTCATAACAGGCTCATTGCTCAAACCTAAGTTTATGCTTTCTTCATCTCCTTAATGTACACATTATAAGCAGCTGACTCCTTTAACATAGTAGTAAGAAGTTCATAGCTATAAAAGAATTTCAAGTTGGACTGTAGTAGTCAGCATGAGGGTAAAATAGAATCACAGAATCATAGAATCATTAAGGTTGGAAAAGACCTTCAAGATTATTGAGTCCAACCATAATCCAACTACCACAACCACTAAACTATATCCTCAAGCGCCACATCTAAACGCTTCTTGAACACCTCCAGGGATGACAACTCCACCACCTCCCTGGGCAGCCCATTCCTCACCACTCTTTCAGTAAAGAAATTTTTCCTAATACCCAACCTAAATCTCCCCTGACACAACTTAAACCCATTTCCTCTCATCCTATCGCTAGTTACTTGGGAGAACATCAGCCTCTCTACAACCTCCCTTCAGGTAGTTGTAGAGAGGAGTAAGATCTCCCCTGAGCCTTCTCCTCTTCAGACTAAACAATCCCAGTTCCCTCAACCACTCCTCATACGACCTGCTCTCCAAATCCCTCACCAGCATCATTGCTCTTCTCTGGACACACTCCAAGACCTCCATGTCTTTCTTATACTGTGGCACCCAGAACTGAACACAGTACTCAAGCTGTGGCCTCACCAGGGCCAAGTACAGGGACATGACCACTTCCCTGCTCCTGCTGAACACACTGTTTCTGATACAGGCCAGGATGCCATTGGCCTTCTTGGCCACCTGGGCACGCTGCTGGCTCCTGCTCAGCTGGCCAACCACCAGTACTCCCAGATCCTTTTCCACCAGGCTGCTTTCCAGCCACTCATCCCCCAGCCTGTAGCATTGCTTGGGGATACTGTGACCAAAGTGCAGGACCCAGTGCTTGGTCTTGTTAAACCTCATCCCGTTGACCTCAGCCCATCGATCTAACCTGTCCAGACCTCTCTGCAGTGCCTTCCTACCCTTGAGTAGATCAACACTCCTGCTCAATTTAGTGTCATCTGCAAACTTGCTGAGGGTGCATTTGATCCCTCATCCAAATAATTGATAAAAATAACATGCTAAATTGTATTAGAATAGCATATTCTGACTTCTGCACCCCAGCCTAAATGCAAAGCCCTTGGCATTGCAGCCTTGCAAGACCTGCAGTTCCATATCACTTTTCACAGTTGACAGGAAGTCAAAACAAAGCAGAAAGTCAACTCTTGCAACAGAGAATAAGGCTAGATATGACACTTCCTTGTGCTACTTCTCTACAAGATACCGTTAGATAATTTACACAGAATAGTGCAAAGCTTGCAAAATCCTTGTAGTGAATAGTGCAAAACATACTTCTGTGTTTTGCTGTCTTCATATACAAATAAAGACAGGCTGGACTTGATGATCTTAAAGGTCTTTTCCAGCCTTGGTAGTTCTGTGAAATGTTAATGTCAATACTAACTTAAATTTAAATTAATTTTGTTGCTTAATATATTTTCAGAACTGAGCCACTAGCAATTTGAGAGATGGTTCTCATTTTGTGCACCTTGAGAACAAGCACTTGTTTTTAGTCATCAGAGACTGTATTATGCAAAAGAAATAAATTTCCATTTTAGTCTGAAAAGAAATACATTTAACAAAACACTGTCCACAGTATCTCCCACAAACTGTTGCATGTAAAACTTTCTAACCATGCAAATGACCAACAGATCATGCTTTAAAAAATAAATTAGGTTCTGTTCTGTCTTTAATTAGATGGCTTACATCAGGTTTTGGGTGCTTTTTCAGTGGGTTTTGTGTGTTACGGTGGTTTTTTTTTTTAATAAAGATAAATAATTCATCCATTGTTTCCAAATCCTTTCACCTATTTTTCTAGCTATACAGTATTGCTGTAAGTTGCAGTTTGGAAAACATTACTGCAAAAAATTAGTTTCAAGGAATGGGAGAGATTTCAAAAGCTTTACACCTTTCCTTAGTTTGAGGTGAACTAGCTATATATGCCTGTAGCTTTAGTCCTTATACAAATTTTGTAACTTGGATTTGACCAAGATGTATACTGCTATATGATGTTTGCTAAAATTTTATACCACATGGAGCTACTTATGAATGCTTGTAATTACAACTTCTGCAGCAAAGGATTATGAGCAATGATAGAATAACAGTTCTCTGCTAAACAAGTCTGGAAAGCAGAAGTTTCACTAGCATGAATAATTTTTAATTTATTTCTTACAGAGAAAGAATAATTTTCTGAATTCTAAATAACCTTAACAGTGATAACTACTTGTTTTGGTTTCAGCAAGCTCTTTGCTAATTTTTTTTCTTTCAGTGAACTTTTTAGCAGCGCCAGGGGACTGATAATAACCAAGGTCACTTCTGACTGTCTGCAGCCTCCCCCTATATGGGGGAGCAGATGAGACTGAAGGCAGGATCAGCAAATCAGAATATTCCCTTCTCATAATATTTTCTCTATTTGGCTTTCAGTATAGGTTAAGATATCACGGAAGTCAAGCCTTTCATTTTCCTTTTTTCTCTCACTTTTCTGCTTACTGTCACTTCTATCACCCTCTCTTTGGCTGTCTCTTTTTTTCCATTTTTCTTCCCAGCCAACATCCCAGGACCCCGTCCATGCGCCCGGACACTCCCCCCTTCAGCTGGAGTCACCAGGGAGAAGAGTTGCTGTGAGAGTCGCTGGGGGAGGAGGGAGGGGATCGGGTGTTGCATATCCCTTTACAAATACATATATATATTCCCTTATCAGTAATAATTAAAATCAATGTTTCACTTTTCAACCCAGAAAGCCTCTCATTTTTTCTCCCTCTTTCCCTACATTAGGTGAGGGGGGGGGGGGAAGAGGTGAATCACAAGTGTTATTGTTATTGGTTCAACTGCCAGCTCGGTGCCAAACCGACACACTACTTCATTAGTATTCCAACCTTTAGCATCCTTGTTTCTGTGCAGCCTTTGACACTGTTCATTTCATGGAGTTTCTGAGTTGCTGCAGATAGGATCAACTATTGCCCAGAATTTTCAGACTTAGTCTGATCTTTTTTTGAAGGTTCCAAAGAGACTTCACAGCTTTCTAGCCCATATATCCTCACAAGAGTTTTTGGACTAAAAGCAAGCAAGTTTCTGCGCAGTGCTGTTGAGCTGTGTGATATATGCAAACACCAAGTTTTGTCTTTAGACTTGTAATTAGAATAGAGTCTAGGGATATGCTGTACTAATTACCAGAAAGAAGATATCCATGCAAGCTACAGTTGCAGTTCAGTTTAAATATCCACTGCTATCCTAATCAGGACAGACTAATAATTTAAATCCAGATACTTTTATTCAATGTAATAAAACATTCATGTATGCATTTGCTATTATTTAGACCTCTATTCTTCCCCGGAAGGGTTCTTAATTCTGAAACTTAAGAACTAAGGGGGCAGCAAGACCTAACAAAAGAACGACACACCACAATAGCACTTTTGGTGTAACAGGCTATTAACCCAACAATCAGGTAAACATTTAACCAGCAATTCCCATGTGGCCACCAGTTGCAGGTCAGCTGCCAGAAGTCAAAATAACTTTTACGCAGAAGCCACCCAACAGTGCATGGTGAGGGAGAAATTAAAGTTCTATGCTAGTAACATTTTTCCTTGCTTTCTACTTCATCGTTTGCTGATATTTAGATGGACAGCCATCTAAGATTACAAAGCAGTAGTACAACTTCAGGCAGAAAAGAGAGATGTATTTGTCTCACATGAATACTAGATGGTGTTATTTATTCCTCTGACCCCAAGACAGTGAACAGTTTGAGTATCTTATCTGATAGATCACCTCAGAATGAAGGTCTCCAACCTCCAGATTCCACAACACATACTAGAATGGCAATTCCCTTCTTTTAACTGCCAGCTGCTCCCAGACTTGGTTTGCTCCATTCTGTCCCCAAGCATCTTTTCAAGAGTGGGTGAACTCTACAAATTTTGTTAGAAATTGAGATTAAAAAGGATATTATCTGCTTGGACTCCTTAAATACTTAAAGTTAACAGAAGCAGTTGCTGAAAAAATTCCAGAAGTCTTAATTTGGGCCCTAGCTGGAAAGTGACATCTCACCATCTCTCATCAATTTCTTGTTAAACAGCCCCCTATCAAAAAGCAAATATTTAAAGCTGGAAGTTAAAGATCCTTTATATGCAATCCTCTGTTACAATTTGTTTAATACCATGCTTACAACAGTCTTCCTAACACTTCTAGACCAACTCTGACTTAAGAGCTAAGCAAGCCCTCTCACACTAGAAGGCTAGACTACACAATTTCCTTTAGTGCCCATGTTATACCCAGTGGTGGCATTGTTCCATGTAGCAGCATGACACTAGGTGACACTTCTCTTGCTCCATATTTGCTTCAAACTATTTGGTGACCTCTTGGAAAATGGTGGGAAGCATTGCTACAATTAATTTTTGTGCAACTGAAAGCTGCACCAAGCATACATTAAGAACACAGACACAACTTACCTGGACAGCCCTAAACCAAGAAAGCTTATTTTTTAGTGACTGTCTTCCAGGGAAGGGATTCACAGGATTTGTTGCAGAACAATTTCACCCAAGTTGCTAAGTGTTAATTTACAGTAGTCACTCAAGTTCAAAAGAAGGTAAAAAAGGTTAAACAGGTTAAAACTGGTATTTGCAGCTGAGGAGTACATACTGCTCATTAAGCACCCAGCAGCCCAAGTCAGTAGCTGGCAGTCTCCAAACACCTTCTGTGAAGGCAAGACAGGTTTTTTTGTCCATACACTTCTCAATATTAGCTCACAGCTTAGTTTGTCACTAAAGGTAGGCAACAGCAAGCACCAAAATAAGCAGCAGTAAAGCTAAGACTGAATGGAAAAATGCACAGGAACTCAAAGTGAGGAAGGAATTTAGGAGCAGTATATCTTGTCTATACACACACATACACAAACACAATGCATGTCTACTTCACCTGCATTTCAAGCTTGCTTTCTGCTAAACCCAGTTTGAAGGAGTCACAGAAGAGCAAGTTACATTTGTTTTAAACACAACTGAAATGGACACAGACTTTGTCTACTGAAGCATTTATTACTAACATACAAAATTACAAAAAGATGGCTACAAAAAACCCAGCAACCCACACAGTGGGCACCTGGGTACAAACAGCATGAATCTTGTCTTTAGACTGCATAGTAAAAAAGAGTATTGGTAATTATTTGGTTGGTCACTGGAACAAGCTCCCCAGGGAAGTGGTCACAGCAACAAGCCTGTAAGAGTTCCAGGACTGCCTGAACGACATTCCTAGTCATACTGTTTAGTTTCAGGTAACCCTGCAAGGAGCAGGGAGTTAGACTTGGTGATTCTTATGGGTTCTTTCCAACTTGAGATACTTCACAATTCTGTTGTCAGGTTACTGTGTTATGTAATAACCAAGTTTATATAGTTAACATTAACACTGCCACAGCATTTAAGTAACTCCAGCTGACTCATTCAGAAACCCCCCTTTCAGCTTTGGAATTCTGCATGCACAGAATTTGTCATGAATTTTCTTCCAGCACAATTTGAGAAAGTGAGATGCATAATCAAATGGAATTTAAGCATACCTAGAGCTAGACTTGAGGGCTTTTAAATGCACTTCATTGTATGTAAGGCTTTTCTATAATTCTGGTACAGGCTAAGCAACAAATCAAATGTTTTTAGCTATCGTAGGTTTCATTTTAGGCTATTAATACAATTAATAAGCATGGTGAGGTTTCTTAACTTAGCAGACAAACAAGGCATCTTGACAACTATGAGCTGTCAATATCTAGTCGTTTGAGACAGAGTTTTGAGAGTGGTTTAACTACACAGGACAACACAGCCCATGTGTGTAACGTTCCCCACTCCTATGTTTATGGATTTCTCTCCAAGGCTTTTTTGACAGCTACACTTGCTAAGGCCACTTTTTTGGTCAGTCAGCAGAGTACATGCATGCTATGCAGTTTATTCAGTAGTGTGTTCAGGCTGTTTGTCTTTTGGGCTGGAATTTTCCTCCCCTTCACCTTTGCTCTCAGCATGCTGAATGCCAGGCAGTTGTGGGTAAAAGGGACCTACCAGCCAGTTGAGCGGTGTGTTGTTAACAAGATAATCCATCATATCATCCAAAGACTCCTTCATTTTCTTCAGCTGTCCTTTGCTAGTAGTAAGAAAGCTGTCTGATAATTCTTGAAAGGAGGATGCTGACCGAAAGCTCTGGTATGCATCACCTGCCATTGACCCAACACTGTAAACCTGATCCTGCACATTCTGTGGCAGCCCCTGTAGGCTTGAAACCAGTGTGAGGCAGGTGGTCTGAAGCTGCTGAGTGAGGCTCCGTGCAATAGCTAGAGTTCGTGACTCAATGTGCTGGAAATAAAACATAACAGCATTTTAGTATTTTTTATGACTAGCAGCTTTATGTTGCTCAAGATACATAAAGGAGCAAAGTAAGGGGTATATAAGTAAAATAAAGCCACAGCAGATAATGAAACAGGTCTTAAGTCTGAGTAGTCAGAGACTTGAAAGTACTTGATATCATTTTCAATGCTCAAGTACTTTATGGAAGAGAAACATTAGTAGCTTTTACCCAGCAACAGATAAGCAAGCTCTTGTTTCAACTCTGGTATAACAAGTCACAGCAGTAAGTATATTCTAATCAATGAACAACTGTTTAAGGCTACATGTAAAGACTCGACGAGTCTGTGCCTAAGACTGCTGCATGCTGAGAAATTATTTGCACATTAGCTCCTGCACTGTTAAGATGCTGCATGTTTTGGGGACTGTTAGTTTGTCATTGTCTTGACAGTACACAATCCATTTATTTCTGGTTTACATTTACATCTATTTACCTCAGCACTACGCAGTTCATCACCATCATTTTGGCCTGTATTTTTCTTCCATTCTACCCAGGATTGATAAAGCTTTTCCTGAGCACCAAGAAGTTTCTGGTTGGCACTATTCATGTTCTTTCTGGCATACTCGATCTGAAATACAGCCAAATCAGGAAGTAAAGCACAGAGTCCAAACAGTTCCATTAGGACTAACCTACCTTACCTGCTTTGTAACCTTTTATATATATATTTAGAACTTGAGTATCTAAGACTTTGGGGTATATAAATGCTTGTTCCTTCTCTTAGAGAAAACTGGAAATAGTTTTGAGATGTTTTGTAGTGTATCCCTGTGCCTCAACTACTTCCCCCACAAGCATCCTACACAAGGATTTGAAAGAGTATAGAAGGCAACAACTCTTTATGCACAGTTTGTCCTGCACATAAAGGTACACTGTTAGAGTATGATTAATGAAGTACCCAGGAATGATCAGAGACACCCACTGCAAGAAGAGCAAGCCCATAAAGAATCCAACATTTTATTAACAAAAAGGACTCAGATGACTGAAGTGTTTCAGTATTGCAAGGGGCTTTCTTAACTGAAAGAGGTTTGTGTCAAACCCCACTCTCAAACAGGAGTAATTTTAAATATGTCACTTCTGTTTCTGCAGCATTTAAAATACAAGCAATTGCTGCTTAGTTTACAGCTCAGCCTGATTTAGGACCTCTCCTGAATGGTTGTGAAAAGCTCTTAATGAGAAATGCATTATATTTAGGAAATGCATTTAATCTGAGAGAGCAATTCTGGTTTTTATGCCCCTTCTGGCTGTTTCCTGCACCCTGAAACTAGGCCAAGACTTGCCTTTTAAACCTCAAGTGAAAGCTTAAACTTACCAGATGAACAGTGTGGTGCAGCTGAGAGATTGTCTCCTGACTTTTCTGTTTAGCATCTCTGACCTTGTTTAAGGCTTGTTGGTAGGCACGTGTGCGAACCTTTGAAGACAGGGATCCTAGTCTAACATAGTAGCTTGGCTTTTGAACTCCAACTTCAAAACCTTCGACTCTTGCAGCTTCTCTCTCTAGGTATGTAGAAATAAAGGAAATAAACTACTGAAATACAACTTAAGTCTGAGGCAATTTTATTTCCTTAGTAACAGCTGAATACTGGACTTGTTTGGTAGTTCCTTAGCACCAGGATAGTTTCCACCAGGTTGTGGAAATCCTTACTTTCACTACTTCCCTGTGAAGATGCTATTACAACCAGCAAGCCAAAAAGCAATTTAGGAAGCACATGCCCCCTCCCCTTTTATGAGCAAAGAATAAATGGATCATTGCTTGCTTCTCTCCAATTACAACAAAATCAAACTTTGAATTAGTCTTACCTAGTTCTGCTTCTGTAAGTGGGAGATACTGGTCTACAAGGGTCTCTGATTTAGAAAGAGCACTGTCCACTCCACTGCTCACCATCTGCACCACACGACTTCCCAGGACAGTGTTAATACTGCCATTGACAACTGACTTGGTCATATTTACACTGTCTTGCATTGCTTCTTTAGTCTTGCCTACAACTCCAGTGATCGTGTGAGCAACAGTTTCCTTGGCACCAGTCACAGTGGTTGTCACAGCTTCCCTGGCTCCAACAACTACATCCTTGGCATTGGCGACAACCTACCACAGGAAACAGGTTGACTCATTAGAAATATTTTCTAATGAGAGCTACACAATCCAGGAAATGCAAATTTATTAGAAAGCTTGTACAAGTATTGGTTATCTAGAAGAAATCTTGCCCTGAAAATATATGTACAAGACAAAACAAAATATGACTGTTACCCAGCCCTCAGCTAAAAACACTTCAACGAATATAATTCAGACACTACTTGCTTCACACTAAGCAAGAGAGACAGGGACTCAGATCCTAAAAAAAATATGCCCACTCCTGAACAGCAGTTATAGACAGATATGTCAAACAGTGGGCCAGTAAAAAAAACAGAGGCTTAATGGCTTACCAAATGCAACAAACAGTTCTAAAGAAACACCTTTTACTTCTTCATCGCTTCTAAGCTGTGCTTCAGCTGCAGCTTATCGAAATCCATCCCCCTGCATTTTTAGTGATAACAGAAAAGGAGGGTATATAATACTTCTGCTTAGCATATGTACAGGTAAAGAACTTACCTTATCAGAGGGTTGATTCAGTATAGGCAGTCTCTCTTCAATTTTGTCTAGGCCTATACATGCATAGTTGTTGGCAACTACAACTAGAAAAGAAATCACAGTAGTTGGTTTAAATTTTTTCCTTAGTATAAATAATTCAAATTGAGAATTCTTCTTGAAACAAAGCTCGTGCAACAATGCTCTTGAAGTAGTTTCCTCCCCTTTTCAGCAGATTTGAGGCAACAAATCCAAAGAACAAGACAGGTTTACAGTGCCAGAAAAAACCTCACTTGCAGGCAAAGGAAACTGATCTGATACTTTGCAAGCAACTGTGTTGGAAGCAGCTGAAGCACCTGGCCTTTTGCCACTTTGGGAAACCAGGCTTCTGGTTACAACAGCCTTGTGACACCCTTGCCAAATTTAGCCACAAGTTGTTCTCTGTGAGGGAAAGTACAAAGTAGCATTTGAAACCAGGGGAAAGGTGAGAAAGGTGTTGAGCAAGTGACTACATAACTATCTTGCCTTTCAAGAGAAGTCAGTCAATTTAGTATTACAAAAACTGGAATCTGCTTCAGCTAGGGATTTTTTTTGCTAAATGATACTCAATTGTCATCAATTACTCAAACCAGGCAACATGTTCAGTCAGCTAACTGAAACAGCACTCCAGACCAGCACAAGCATGCTAAATTGCAGTTAAAGCTGGGTATATTAAACATTCAGTTTATCAACAGCTCCATCTTTGCCTTACTTTGTGGTTCCAGTCTCTGGATGATAGGCATAGCACTTGTCATGGCTACCGAAGTAATTGTCTTCACTCCTTTCTCCGCTATCTCACATACTGACTTCAGATAAGGATGGTTATCCTTTGTGGTGATATAAGCTGTGGACACCATATCATAGGTGGAGCTCACCAAGGGAAGGTTGGCAACTCTTGATACAATGTTCTGTTTAAAAGAGAAAGGTTAGTTCACTCCTGTTTCTCTGAACTAGACATAAAAAACTATGGGGCTAACTCAGACATACCTGCTGCGGATCAATTGCTGCCAATGCCATTTTTTCAGGTCTTGAATCTTAAACAGCCTGTGAAAGAAGCATATTGGAGTTATGACATGCTCACATCCACTTCATCTAAACACCGGACTTTGAAACTAACAACCTCATTGAATCAGGGGATTAGGGTGTTCACAGTCTTGCATACAGGAATTACATTAACGTTCTAGAGATCCAAACTTTTGTTTCTTAATTACTTTGTTCCATTTAGGCAACATAAGTAGGACACATGCAAGAGTCAGGCTTTGAGGTACAGCAATTCCACTGCAGAATTACCAGAGTTACCTGCTGGTGGATTAATTTATTTTTCTAGACAAAGTAGACACACTTGGTTTTATCTGTTGAGCCAGGACAAAGAAACATCAGCCAACAAGTCACTAAAACTCTAATATAGGATGTCTAAGTCAGAAGAAGAATTCACCACCATTTTAATTCAGATTAGATTTTCTGTCAGCGTAAGGGGGTCAAGTTTGACATTTGAGTCATCATTGCTGCCCAGATCTTGAAAATACACAGAAGATTGAGGTGAAGTACTCATTTCTGCAACCTTAACTCTCACAAGTCATTCCACTAAACTCTAGGAGTTTATTATCTCCAGTGGCATGCATGATGCCCATGTAGGGCTCCCTCTGCTCAGCTTGCTCAGAAGTCAGCATTCCTGTAAGACACAGAGCACAAGGTTTTCCCACTGCAGGAAATAACTCTTCTTCATGGTAATTTAGGCTGAATTATTCCCCATCCCACACTGAACTAGGCTGTAGACACCAATCATTCAACAAGCCTATGCTACTCAACTATCTTCCAACATGTATTTCCACGGAGAAAATACTAACAAGCCTCCTCATGTGAGCCCTATAAAAGGACCAGGATATTGCAGTACCACATAGGGAGAACACACATGTGTAATGTCATCCTGTGCACACATGGAGGTTGAACTAAATCTGCAAGAAGCACTTTTTGCTTAGATGGTTTAATATGAAACAAGTTCCAGATGAACCTGTATACATGAAGGCAACAGAAAGACAAGCTAAAAGTCCAGCCTTGAAAAGACTATGGTTTTTGAGACTTTGTGCTAGGTTTGTCAAAGAGCCAACAGCAGTTTTCTTTTTCATACATATGACAATATCAAAAAGAGGCCCTTAATATCCTGACTAACGTCAAGGAAAACTGTTCTCTGTCACATATGGGGAACAAGGACAAAGGCATGCTGTTAACATTTTTGCACATATTAACACACACACGCCATAACGCAACACCTGTAAAGACATTAACCACTGTACATGGGACATACAGGTAACAGACAAGGGTTACAAGCAGTAACAGACAAGTTTTCCTGCTATCAAATATTGAAATACCCCCAGAAACCTTCTGTTTCTCACACAGCACTACAAGTCAGATTGCTTAGAGTACAACTGAAGTTCACTTTGAACTACCAAGCACACTGTAGAACAGAAGAGGATAAAAGAGCAGAATGAGGCCTTTGAATGAACAAGTGCTCTAACTTTAAAGATTATTCAGTATTTATAATGTGTCCCAAATGATCCAGCCATACATGGCACAAATTTGAATTTTAGTGACTAAAACAGAAGAGCTAGTCTGTGAAGTTACTCCTGCTCTTAAAGACAGCGACAATAGCTAGGATCTTGCACAATTTCAAAGATTCCTTGCCTAGTTTCAGTTCTGGCAAAAGTCAGTTCCAATTCAGAAGAGCAGTTGAGCAAGATGTCAGAATCAAAGGCCAAGGTAGAAAAGCATAACTCAGAGACAGCAAAATAACCTGTCCAAGAAAGCAAATCAAGTAAGTCACAAATTTAATTTCTACTTTCCCTCCTCGCTATGGAAAGAAGTTAAAGGCCAGAAAGCAGCACGACGAGCCGTGCGGAAGTCAAGCAGCTTGCCCCGGCCAGCGACGGTGCCCGGAGGAGAAAGGAACCCCAGCCTCCAGCTGTGCCCAGAGGCCTCTCTAGTGGTAGGGCAACCAGAGCCTCCGCTGGACCTGGACGAGCATCTCGGGAATTTCTGGGTCCGGCAGTGCCATAAGCAGCCAAAAGACGCCGACATTTGGGCCGTGAGATCGTTGGGGCGATGACGGAGGCAGCGGGGGCGGCCCCGTGGCGAGGCGCAGACGTACCCGGAGCCGCAGCCCCCGCCCGCTCCGCCACCCGGCTGCACCATTTTGCCGAGTCAGTCCTGCGGGTCGAGTGGGCGCCCCACTCACCGCCGCGGCCAACGAGAGCCGGGCCAGACGCCCGTAACTCACCAGGAGAAGGAAGAGCCGCCACCACCACCTACAACACGCGCACCGCCGCGGAATGGGGAAGCCTCGCCTCGCCCCGCTATTTATGGGAAGCGGCCGCCGCCGGCCGCGCGCCGCCCGTACTCTCGCGAGAGGAGGAGCCGCCACCGCTGCCGCGCGTCACCGCCGTTGCTGGGCGCGGGCGCCACGCGGGGAAGGGGGCGGGGCTTTGGAGGGACGCGGCGGGCAGGGATATGGGGAGCGTGCCAAAGGACGGTCGAGCGTCGGAACGGGAGAGTGGAGCCACATCCAAATGGCGGAATCTTAGCAAAAGGGAGCTGTTGCTCACCGGTCTTTCAGAAGACCAGTTCGTAGTACTCTAATGCAAACACAAGGACCAGCAAGAGCGGTAGATCCAGGCTCTCAGCCGAGGTATGGAGGCCCCCAGGCAGCCTTACCAGGAACAGACTGGTTACAGACAGCAGGCTCTCTCCCTTCTCTCAGGCAAATATGTTAGCTCATCCAGTTGGGGGAAAAATATGAGGCAAAAGATTCGGCTGTGTTGGCCTTTAAGTTAATCACATCTACATCATTCCTTCTCCACTCAGCAGTTCTTAACCGGGACTTGTCCCACATGGGGCTGGAACATGGGGTGTGCTGAAAGCGGAGTCAACTGACTCGAGACAGCCGTGCAGCCGTGCATCTCCTGGTGAGCTTCCGGCTCAGAAAGGGGGACGAGCTTCCAGGCTTCTCCGGTGCTACAGGGTTAGTTCGGCATGCTCACAAGTAACCAGTTCAGCAGATTTAAACACACATTTGGTGTGCTGTAACTTTCCTAATTCCAAAGGTGCACTTCACTTTTAACCTATAAACAAATGAGATGCACATGACAGGGATGTCAAACCAGGAGGAAGAAATAGTTGTGGGCAAAGGTCTGAATACATATTTACAGTTAAAGTTGTATTTAGCTCGTGTTGTAATGATGAGTCAGAAGAGAATACCTTGATAAGAAAGATTCAGGCCTCAAGGGTAATCATGCAGTACAAACAAACTTAAACTTGGGCCACCCATTTTTGCACAAACATATTTTCTGAAGGAAGTTCTAACTTCTTTCCCAGAAAACTTTAGATTATAAAAAAAGACAAAAAGCCACCTTATCTCTAAGCCATAGAGTACAAAGGCTCCTTTATGCTGTTTCTGCTCCCCTAAACAAAAGTTGGCTGTACAGATTCTGTTGTAAAATCTACTGCTTAAAACAAATAGACCTATTTTTCTGCTCAACAATGTGCCAGGACAACAAATTCCACCAATACTGAGCAGTAACTTGATCAGGTATGGGTTTGGTGATCAGGTAGTGAGGTGGATCAGGAACTGGTTGATGGGAAGGAGTCAGAGAGTTGTAGTCAATGGGGCAGAATCTGGTTGGAAGTGTGTGACTAGTGGAGTCCCTCAGGGGTCGGTACTGGGACCGGTGTTGTTCAACATCTTCATCAACGACCTGGATGAGGGTATAGAATGTACCCTCAGCAAGTTTGCTGATGACACTAAGCTGGGAGGAGTGGCTGACACACCAGAAGGCTGTGCTGCCATTCAGAGAGACTTAGACAGGCTGGAGAGTTGGGCGGGGAGAAACATGATGAAATTCAACAAGGGGAAGTGTAGAGTTTTGCATTTGGGGAAGAACAACATGATGTCCCAGTATAGTTTGGGGGCTGACCTGCTGGAGAGTAGTGTAGGTGAAAGAGACCTGGGGGTCCTGGTAGACAGGAGGATGACCATGAGCCAGCAACGTGCTCTTGTGGCCAAGAAGGCCAATGGCATCCTGGGGTGCATTAGAAAGGGTGTGGTTAGTAGGTCAAGAGAGATTCTCCTCCCCCTCTATTCTGCATTGGTGAGGCCGCATCTGGAGTATTGTGTCCAGTTCTGGGCCCCTCAGTTCAAGAAGGACAGGGAACTGCTTGAAAGAGTCCAGCGCAGAGCCACAAAGATGATTAAGGGAGTGGAACATCTCCCTTATGAGGAAAGGCTGAGGGAGCTGGGTCTCTTTAGCTTGAAGAAGAGGAGACTGAGGGGTGACCTCATCAATGTTTACAAATATGTAAGGGGTGAGTGTCAAGGAGATGGAGTTAGGCTCTTCTCAATGGTGACCAGTGATAGGACAAGGGGTAATGGCTGCAAATTGGAGCATAGGAGGTTCAAGGTGAATATCCGAAAAAATTTTTTTACTGTAAGAGTGACAGAGCACTGGAACAGGCTGCCCAGGGAGGTTGTGGAGTCTCCTTCACTGGAGACATTCAAAACCCGCCTGGATGCGTTCCTGTGTGATGTGCTCTAGGTGACCCTGCTCTGGCAGGGGGGTTGGACTAGATGATCTTTCGAGGTCCCTTCCAACCCCTAGGATTCTATGATTCTATGATTCATCCTGCAGTACAGCAAGAAATACCATTATCTGCCCAACACAGGGTAAGAAGGCATGGTTCCTCATTGGACTGACCTCCAGAAGAGTTCTACCTGTTAAGGAAGAGGACACTTTTTGCAAAGCCTTGGTAGTAAAATATACAAGCCATCTATTCTTATTATTTACTTATGATATATATTCACGTTACAGTATTATAAAATGTCTTTTGCTTACTTGCTAAAGAGTTTCTGGCCCTTGCTGCCTTTTTCCAGCCCATTTCAAGAAGAACTTCCCACAATGATCATTCAGTTTGCTTCTTCAAAAAATCACTTATCCTTGTTCCAGAGCACAACATATAAAAAAAACTATTGTGAAACAAAATAGGAATTTTCACTTACCTGAACTGCTTTATTATGCCTCTGTTAGGATGCATACCAAGTATTTTACAGGCATTGCACTGTTTTTCTTACATTGTTGTTACCTGAGACCTGTTTCTCATTCAGTCATGTGGCTTGTCAAGTGTAAAACATTAAATGCAGGCATGACAACCACAAAATTAATCAACCCCTTTTGCCAGGGGTGTCTGTACTGGGAATTCCAGAGTATTCTAGGGGTTTCAGTTACTAATATGTATCACTGTTATTTGTAGTATAGGAACACCAGCAGCTCATGCAGCCCAGAGACACACTCTTCCAGAATGCAGTAATTAGAGATAGTATCGACCCCTCAATAGCCCTTCACAGGCTAAGAATTCAGATTCTGGACATCTGTTTATTCACATCCAGATGCCCTTCTGTACTCTATGAACTCAGAGGGTCATATCCAAAATTCCGAAAAGCTAGGAACTTGACTCCTGAGAGTCTTGGTAACAAGGTGGGGTGAAGGGAGTGGATGTGTTATCTCTTGGATGGACTAAATTCCTCAAATATCTTAAAACAGAGATAGGTGTGGTCCCAGTCAAGACTGCAGAAGAGGACGGCAGGACAGCATCAAGCAGTAGTAACAGATAACACAAACACATGTAGCACCAGCCACTGCTCAAACAGAAAGCAAATGGTAATATAACCTACCTTTCTCTTCCATGGGGCAAAGACAGATGTTCAAAGTCACATAAAGCATCTAATGAAAGAAGTTTAATTCTTTCAATGTAAGTAACACGTTAGCACATTCATACATCCAGTCCCTTTAATTAACATTTTAGAACAGAAGTCAACCTACCAATCCTCAACTTCAGAAAAAAAAATGAAAAGGTATGAAATTATGGATCAGACAATAAATGTATCTATCCTCTGGCACATCTCTTCTAAATTCATTATAATAGCTTCCATGATGGGGAATAGCTCAGGTTTCAGCCTCACAAGCTCTGTAACATATCTATGCCAGAGATAGCCAAAATAGGTAGAATTCAGGTCTTCCCACTTCTCTTACTACCTCAGTGCAGCAAAGAGGGGGGGCTGCACTCCTGTTGCTACAGAGCCAGGTCCCAGTGTGGGCTGGGGGCTGGCTGGCAGCTGGGAGCCGTGGGGACTCCCCATGGGGGCAGCAGGGCTGGACCTGGGTCCCACCACCCCAGCCAGGAGCCAGGCAGCTGGGGTCAGGGAAGGGCAGCTGGGCAGAAGCCCTAGTCCCACGGATCGGGAACCTGGTGGGGACCAGAATGGGCCAAGGCCAGGCTGCAACATCAGCATGGGGCCCAGCAAGGCTGAGGGGAGCTGGAGACCCACCCTACTGCGGCTTGGCTTGGGGGACAGGGCCTGACATGGCAGGATGTGGGAGGCCCTGGGGGTGGCTGAGCAGGGCCAGTAAGCACTGTCAGTGTCATCGGGGTCCTGACAGACACTTCCAGCTGGTTGCACATACTTTCACTTCAGCTGTGAACTTCATGAGACTAAGGTATCAACTGTTCACTGACAAGGTGACAGAAAAGCTGAAGGTGAGAGCAGTGGTAACATCTGTAGGGAGCTGAGTGGGCTGATACTATTCCTTTAAGACCAGGTGTAGTCAAGTATTTCAAGCCAGAACCAACTGACAGCTAGAGCTAGTGTATTGGCAAGATCTGATATAAGGATCTACATTCAGGCCTCACAGCCAGCGCCTGGAGGGATAACCTGGAGAGTCAAAAATGAGGGAGTGATAACTCTCCCAATTAAAGATACTTCTATTTAAAAGTAGACATGCTTCCATGTCAAGATAGCTAACTGAGTCTTTACTCAGTCTTTAGGATAACTGTTCAAAGTAGCGACATGGTGACATACTCTTAACCATGTCAGGAGAAACTATCCATGCTCTTGTCCTGTAAAACGGAGAGCACAGAAGGGCGGCCCTTTGGAGTTGTCAAGAGAGCATATTGAGTCACAGCCTTAGGAAGTTGGTGGGTGTTAAAGGACAGCCTCCAGCCACAATCTGAGGATGTCTGGAGTGAACTGGAAGCACAAGAAAACTTTTACATGCCTTCTGTGCCTGAAGTTCTTACCAGTAACACCAGCACTGCAGTAGTTCTCAGCAGTCAGGATTGCCATGGGACATAAAGAAAAAGGTGTTCAGAGCTGTGAGAGATGGATGGATGGTTCAGGGTCCAAAACAGAATTAATCAAGTCAATTGACTACAACACTTCCTCTGCCCTTAAAGATTTCTAATATTCAAAGTACATTTTTCTTTTCCATGTTTATAAGATTTGTTTGGTCATGTGATAGGCAAGTGCTTCTGTTGAACTTGCAATCCACATACTTGTGCTGGACACCCTGAGACTGTTATCTGTGAAATAACACAACTGTCTAGGCTAGCTTCCCTCAGCTGTCTCACTCTCCCCCTTTCTTTCCAATCCCACAGAAATCCATTTTTAGGCTTCATAATTCTGCCTTGCACCATTCTGTCTTGGGACTTGCAACTAACTCCTTACCTACTTAAGCTGTATATCTATCCTACCTTTTGGGTTTGGGGTAAAGCCTTTTGCAAGTTCCTGTATGAAAAGCTTTCCCCTGGTCATTGTTGATTAGTAGTTTCCCTGCTGTGACTCACTTGGTTTTTCCCTCCCCAGGAGAGGATATCAGATTTGTGAGGTGTGATCCTCATTTTGTGAGTCCACACTAATGGTCCTTACAAATAATAGCATCCTTATCCTGCTCTGCCCAAAAGTGAAGCACTCCCACCTTTTATTTCTGAGGAGCATGACCTGCAGGTTTTCTCTATTACATGTTCCATTTCCTCTGGTATGTACTTATCTTCTGATGTGTCTTATCTTTTGTTAGCTGTCCAAAGATCATCAGCTCTTAACTCTTCAGCTATAACTGAGTTAACATGGCACCTGATTCAAAAGAGAGGAATTGGGTGAAAGGTAGTTCTCCTCTGAACACTTGAAGAAAGGAAAAGGCAAGCAAAAGTACTATCAGTTACAGGTAGACAGGTACTATTGCCCATGTAGTGAGTATGAACTACCCCCACAACATATGTGGCATATTTAATTGAGGCAGAAAAAGAGGGAAAGTGATCAACTCAGGTTGGCTTGAGATGGACAGGGCATCAATTAAACATACACACAAATACACATACTGTACAGGAAATTTTTATTCAGTACAGGAAATTTTTATTCAGTCGTCTACTGTTGTCTGTAACCCTGCCAGATGTGCACAGAAAGCTAGGTAGCAACATGTTGTTATGGTACCATGCAACACCTTCAGAAAGATCACAGCAGGCCTTCATGTCTCACATGACATATGTTATAACTCCCATTGGCCCACATACAGCTCTGTAGTGTTCAGGCAAGCACACTAAATGAGGCCATGACAGAAGCCATCAATAAAGCAGTCTGCTTTAAAAGACAAATTACTTCATAATGACGGACCAGCACAAAGAAAAACTAGTATCTTAGGTTACATAGATAATTTTTCAATTATCTAGGTACCACCAGTTAAACAATACAGCAAGTTTTTGTATTTATATTAATATGATCCCACAACTATTTAATTGTATTGCATTAATACCCAGGAGATGCAGCTATGTATGGTAGATAAAACACAAACATAGGACAAAAGTATCCCAGCTCTGTTCTAGAACTAAAGAATAGATCTATTATTGCTAGAGAATAAAGGACAGCAAATTAAAAGGATTTAAACTGTGGCAATTTCATATTCAATGCAGCTGAGAGCAGAGACATGTAACCATAAGCCACCAACTGAGGTGTCTGTGGGGGCACATCTGAAGTCATAATTTATAGCTCCCTAAAAGCTGCAACAGATAATGTTCTGCTAAGCAGAAAGGCCAGAGAATTTTGTTCTGAAGTGCTTCTTGCAAGGACATGCCTTCTTCACATGCAGGGCACATGCTTAGAAGAGGGCATAGGGCAAGAGAATTAGAGGTTAGTACTGATAAATCTCTGCTGCTGAAAAAAATCCCAGCTGTTAGTTTTCAGACTGCTTTGCACTGTTCTTAAGAAATCAGCATTCAAAAAATATTTGTGTTGGCTTGTATAAAATGACTGCTTATCCCTCTTTGAAAATGTAATGCTGTTCCATCAACATTAGTCAGTGCTGTAGCAGTTCATAGGTTCTAGGTGAAGTCAGGAAATCGAAACAATTCAGGAGCAATAGGAGACAGGAATGGAGAAAGGTACATGCACAACACAGCTCAGGCCAGGACATGATGCTCTGGCCTGGACTTAAAAGGAACCCCTGGGCCATGGGCAGAGGGTGCATAGGTGATGGTCCCCAGTGAGACCAGGCTTATAAATCTACTCATGGCTCTGACTTAAAGCTGCAATTTGCACCTTTAAGAAGTCTTGTAGTTGCAGAAATTTGTGTATTTTCCTCCACACACTTTCCAAAATACGATAATTACTCTAGATCGGCTGATGGGATGACAGTTAACCTATTGAGGTCTAGGAGACAATTCTAATGGATTGTCATTTCACTCCCCTGTTTGAAAGGAAGGGCAATAGTGTCTGTCATTTCTGACATAAATCTGTTCAACCTTTTTTTAAGACTCTCTGACAATGAAAGTTTCACATCACACACAAGCAATTTCTGTCTTACCATTGATAATGTTTTCTTAATGTTTATGCAGAGTCTTTCCCCTTGCATTTCAAGCACATTGGTGACTTTTTGGTCCTCTGCAAAGACAGAGAACAAGTATTCTGTTCTTTAAGTTGAAAAACTTAGCTCATCCAGCCCTTCTTCTTTGGTCACATTTGTTAGGCTGATGATACTCATTCTCATCAATTATCCCAGCTCCTTCTCAAGAAGAAGCACTGTGCTCAAACAGAAACCCTCCTAGTCAATCCAAATTACCAGACTAAAATTTTGGCCTCTTTCCTAGTATTAAAGCAATGTTAGCCACATAGAGCTGGCCTGCAATCTGTTATAATTGTCAGAGTCTTCCCTGAAGAAAATCTACGTGACAAGTTAATTGTCCAGTGCCTGTGTGGATATTTTGATATCAGACAACATCCTGCCTTCAACTTTAGTAAATTTCATCCCATCTTTTTATTTAGAAGATATCTTCTATATCTCCAATAAGCCAAATTAGTTTTGAAATCTGGTGCTTCCCTTCATATTTCAATGTATTTATAGTGGAGTACATTTCCTTGTTTCAAGAGGGTGACTGTCAATGCAACATAGTAATTCAGACAGAGAGAGTAACATTAGATGCCCTTCGTAAGTGTGCAGTGAGTTACTGGGCTTTTCCGTAAGACCTGTTACTATTAATCATATAACTCCTGACCTTCACAACATGCCAAGGTGTGACTGAGATAATTCATTACATTATCTACTCTATTTCTTGAAAGAAAATAAAACTTTTTTGTTATTCAGTAGCACTGCAAGTACCTAACTATTCTCCAGGACCTCAGTGCTTAACAAGGTGCAAGCTGTATAACTCACATACAGTTGGGCAGGATGTGGGAATGAAAGACGTTGCTGTTATTTATGAGAGAGATGGAAAGTAGAAGTGACTTACTGCAGTCATACAGCAGATCACTGGCAGTCCTGAAAGGAGAACTGAATTCCACCAAAACCCACATTGCTTCACTGAGCAGTGAAGTCATGCTTGATAGATTGCAAGATAGCAATGAGTCAGCTATCTTGAACCTGAAAAATAATAGAAGGGTCTTTGTTTCTGTGCCTTCCGTGCCTTCTTCTGCAACCTCCTGAAGTTCAACAAAAGTCTGAACACGTTCAAGGAAAATCTCTTCACCAGTTTAGCCCTCTCTACCGCCCTTAGGAGTTTATAGTATATGCTGCTAGAAATTTTCACTTTCAGACAGCACATCAGAACACTTTTAAAAAAAAGAAATAGTAAGCTTGGTCACAAAAGGTATAGTCTATGAGAGCTGCATATTTACTTAGCTTTCTAGAATACATCTATACGGTGCAGCACATGGAAATACACCATAAGTAAGCTTCTCACAGGCAATCCTTAAAAAGTTAAAGCAATCTCTCTGGCTGTAGCATAGAAGACCCTATCCTTTTGGTTACATTCTCCTTATTTATCTCCATTGTACAGTCTGTTTCTTAAGTCATAATGAAAAGCTTTTGTTATAGTCAGATGCAGATGCAGATCCCACTATTGCTATGCTGAATCCTCCCTGTGGATGCTACAGCAAAAAATGAAGCAAGATTGAGTACTCTCTTTTGACATTGACATGAATGAGAGTTGGCCACTTCCATCACATTCACTTGCAAGACCCATGCACATGTAAAGACCTGTAAGAAAATATGGATTGATTGTTGGCTGATACCATATGTGAACAGTATTTTCACAGCTTTTTGTTTTCCCTCAATAATGAACAATATTGTTCTGTCCTGTTTTCCTTATGACAGAATAAAATTGCCAGAGGTCTCTAATACATAAAGAATTAAACCCTTAATAAATTATTAACTCACCAAAGATGGTAATTTTAAGAAAGGTTTAAATAGTGTCTCAGCATCCTAGGAGAAATTCAATCAGCCACTCTTCCTCGAAGATAAAAGTAGCTCCTTTACCAGAGCATTCACTTACCCCCCTTCTTCTGTAGGCTCTCCTATGCTCATAGATTTTACCACCACAAAAGCTAAGATATCTCCCTTTTATTTTTTTTTTCCCCTTTCTTTTAGAAACTGGCTACTTATTAACAAATAACTACCCCTTTTCCTCTGGGTCTGAGAATTCCTGTTATTAAGCTCAAAGAATTTCCTCTATTAGGGTCAAAGAGGTTCCTTACAGGAAGAGTATTTATTCTAATACATTGCATTGAAATCTAAGATGTGCACACTACAAGATCTCCAAGCTTTCTCTACTTATATTTCCTCTTACTTGATAAAGAGACCATTAGGCCAGACAGACAGCTTGTTAATCATTTTAGCGTTACTGACTTCAGGAGTTCTATACTGACTTAGCTACAAAAGATCTTGCTGCAAAAGCCTTTGGAGACAGAATCAAACCTCAAGTTTGGCAGTGTAGGAAATATTCTTTTGGAACCCAAGGAGTCTTCCACTGCAGGCTTGCACTTACTCCTTCATGTATGTTCTTCCTTGCTACTCTGATGTTTCCACAAGCTCCCCAACTTAGTAGTTTCTTTCTTAAACAAGGCTAAGTGGGTTTCGTGCAGAAGCATATTAGTGTCCCTGGGGAGCACTAGACAGTGTCCTTTTGACAAGATACTGGCTTTGAATATGAGCTACTGGTGTGCCACTAGTGCATGGAAGGAAATATTAACAAACACTGGTTAAACTCCACTTGGCTGCTTTACCACAATCTATAAAAATGACTGATCTTTCACTGTTGTACAGAGTTCACCAACCTGCTAAATCAAACACTATAATTGATCAGGCTATTAGGAGCTTACTGAACTGTACTGTGCAGGGCTGGCATAAGATGCCAGAATTATTCCACGTGTACACAAGATGATGTATTCTGGTCAATGATGCAGTGGAGCAAGAATCAGCAGATCAAGGTTCAAAATCCACTGGTAACACAGAGAGCCTGCCCTAGATTTCATACTGGCTAAACACAAAACTGGTGATCCAGAAGTCTTATTATATTAGCATGCCATTCCACTCCAGCTCATCAGTTCCATTGAGAGGCAGAGCACTGAGAGGCAGAGCATTGAGAGGCAGAGTCCGTCTGTGTTGACCTGTCCTAATTTACAGAATTTGGAACTATTTATTAATTTCTCCATACCTTCTCTAAAAATGCTCCACAGGGATGCTATGAGGTTTAACTGGATGTTTAATTTTGAATACTTTTCTCTTATTCAGAAACAGAGCCCCTCACACACAGGGCTCACAAACAGCAGTAAAGCCAACTTAATAAGCCAATAATGCTGAAGTAACTGTTATATGACTGTCCTACTGTGCTTTATAATTTACCTTTTTCAAATTGGAAAGTCTGAGCAGGTAGCTAACAAGACTTTGCACAAGGGAAAACTTTTCCTCAGCCTCAACTGAAGTTCTCAGGTACCCAATGCCTTTGAAAGGCATGCCCAAATCAGCCATGCAGTATCAAGGTGCCTTAGAAGCTAAGTTCTAGCTATCAGTGCTTCAGTTTTCCCAACTGTAAAATAAAAATATTGATTTCACTTTGTTATTAATAAATAAATGGGAAATACACTCAGTGACCTTCAGTCTCTGTGGAAGTTTTGATCTACGGTCCTGTATAGTTATGTCTGTCCAAGAAATTCATAACAGAGACTCAGGAACATCATTAAGCCAAAGAAGAAAAGACTTTGTAAGCTAGATTCTTGTCTTTGATAGCATCTTAAGTGGAACAGAACTGACTGAAAAGAGAAGAAGGAGTAAGGGGACAATGGCATAACTGGCAACCAGCAGGGCTGAACCTTAGGCTTACCAACCACAGGCAACTTCTTAATGAGTTCTCCTGACTGGAGAAACATGATTCAGCCAAGAATGACTTATATTTATTGTAAGCTGATCTGTTTAGTCACTGTGAGGCTCATCCATGTTGGTTCCCTTTTCTCCCATGGGATTTCCTGGCTATGTGTAAAGAACCGAGTACACAGACAGCCAAGGGATATAACATATAACACTGCATCTGGACTACAAACTTAGGGCTGCCTGAAAAATCTGTCACATGAATACCTGACTTCCTGTAATCTGCATGTTAAAACATGTTTTACTCTACTAATCTGGTTTGTTAAGGGACAGTAAACAACAGCTGTTTTGGCAATCAGTTTAAATACCACTTGGATACTTTAATCCAGGATTTAATAGTTCCTAACTCCTAAATTTCTCTTTGATTGAAGTCTTGCCCGTAGAATACAATCCAAACATCTGCTCTGCCCATGTGGGGTTGAGAAGGGCTAGTGAACTGCAGAAGAGCTGCTTTGGAGTGGCTGATTTATCTCTGGGCTTGAATAATGTACTGTTCTACTTTTAAGTACTTCAAAATGCTTGTGAATGATGCTGCCACAGTCATTCTATCACACGCAAAGCTTGCATGTGCAAAGACATCCATTGATAGCCTTTAGGCAGATTTAACAGTACCTTTGTATGCTCTGAAATGTTGCTGTTCTGGATGTTAGAACCATTAGAACCAAAAGACTTTTCTATTGGTAGGTGGTGAGTTACAGAGCTTTGCACATAAAATTGATTTTTGACCTATTGGTCATTCCTGAGTTTACACTTCTATTTCTTAACATTTCACAAGAGGCCTTATTTCATCCACAGCAAACATCTAAATAACTCCATGCTTAGGAGCTGAAGGCCTACTGAAATCAGTGGAAAAGCTACTACTAGTTTAGAGGCATTTGTATCTAACATAGCACTCTTACAGTTTTGTCTTTTCTACAGGAGGGGGAAAAGTTCTCTTAATCTGAACAAGAAAGTATTCTTCATCTGAGCTAACTAAACCAAAATGAATCCTAATGAAGGAAGAGTATTTGTAGGTTTCCTATCAGCGGGAGAGTGTGGGAAGCCTGGTACTGTCCTGAGGACCATTCTATGATTCTATGATTCTGTGATTGTACATTCCATAGGCTAATTTTAGAATTCTCATTTTATTTCTTTTTTTAGAGGATAAGGAACTTCAGCCAGCATCTTTTCTTACAGATTCACCTTTGCAAGTGGAAGAGGTTATTTTCCTAGAATGTTTGTCTTCCTTTTGCTATATGAAGTAACTTTTTCCTTAGATTTATTAGCAAAGGACTCCCTGGGAGTGTTTTTTAATTTACTTCTGGCAAGACCAGCTAAGCTTGCTTACACAGGTTCAAGGCAGACAACAGGCAACTTGTGTTAGGCTGTGGGAGGATGTTTCTCAATCTCCTGTCCCCTGAAGTTCAAGGAAAGCTGCTAAAACAGACACTGAAGTTTATTCCTTGACAACTCATGATTCCACTTAAAGCATCAGGAGTCCAAACATCAGCAAGCCCATGAGAGTCCAAGCCTGTAGAAGCAATTGAAATGGAGCCCAGAAGGAGAAGAAAATGCATTTACAACAGAATAAAAAATAGTATCTCCATAAACTTAGTTGAATTCCTGAAAGTGAAAAAAGTTCAGCACTTAAATTACATTTTGTTAAGCATATTCTAAAGGTTTAAAGAAACTTTTCTTCTTTCCCACAAACCTCGCTATTATTCATCATCTGGGCAGTTTATAACACCACAGCAGGATTCCAACAGTCTTTTTTTGATAGCTCAGTAATTACCCATCTTAATGTATCTGGTTGCATCAAATTCACACATAATTAATGGATCAAATATATTAATCCCCCATTTGTTGTGGAGGGGAACAACCACTTTTTACTCAGGATGTTATAACCAGTATTCTGAAACCTTTACAAAATTCACTGAAGAGGAGCTGAAAGGCGTTTTAGTCAACAAAACCACCAAGTTCATATTTCTCTGATGCCCCTGCAAACAGATGAAATGCAAATACAAAATGATACCAAGAAACAGAGAAGAAATTGCTACCCTAACCGGCTCCTAGCTATCTACCATTCTGTGCCACATCAGATGTCGGTGCCCTCTCACATCTGCCAAATGAACCAATTGTGTAATACTCCCCAGCCCATATCCATCAAAGTAAACTTGGCTGTTTCAGATAGCTTGAATAACATTGCTAACTCTTCTCATACTGCCTCACATGAGTTAATGAATGAATCATTCACACAAGCAGCTCAAATGCTAGATATAATGCTCTAGTAAGCCTTACAGAGTCACAGAATGTTAGGGGTTGGAAGGGACCTCCAAAAATCATAGAGTGCAACCCCCATGCCAGAGCAGGACTGAAAACTAGGGCAGATCACTCAGAAAGGCATCCAGGCAGGTCTTGAAGTCTCCAGAGAAGGAGACTCCACAACCTCTCTAGGGAGCCTGTTCCAGTGCTCTGCAACCTTCATAGTAAAGAAGTTCTTCCTCATGTTGAGGTGGAGCTTCCTGTGCTCGAGTTTGAATCCAGTGCCCCTCATCCTATCACAGGGCACAAGTGCAAAGAGGTTGTCCCTGCCTTCTTGATGCCCAGCCCTCATGAATTTATAGACATTAATTAGATCCCCTCTCAGTCTTCTCTCTAGACTTAAAAGCCCCAGGTCTCTCAGCCTTTCCTCATAAGGCAGGTGTTTCAGTCCCTTAATCATCCTTGTAGCCCTCCGTTGGACTCTCTGAAGTAGATCCCCGTCCCTCTTGAACTGGGGAGCCCAGAATTGGACACAATACTCCCAGTGAGGTCTCACCAGGGCCGAGTAGAGGGGGAGGAGAACCTCCCTTGATCTGCTGGACACACTCTTCTTAATGCACCCCGGGATACCATTTGCCATCCTGGCCACAAGGGCACATTGTTGTCCCATGGATAACTTGTTGTCTACCAGGACTCCCAAGGTTCTTCTCCATGGAGCTGCTCTCTAGCAGATCACCTCTTAACCTGTACTGGTGCATTTTGTTGTTCCTTTCCAGGTGCAGGACTCTGCATTTGCTCTTGTTGAACCTCATTAGGTTCCTCTTTGCCCAGCTCTCCAGCCTGTCCAAATCTTGCTGGATGGCTGCACAGCCTTCAGGTGAATCAGCCAATCTTCCCAGCTTTGTGTCATCAGCAAACTTGCTGAGAAGACAGTCTGTCCCATCATCAAGGTTGTTGATAAAGACGTGGAATAGGACTGGACCCAGCACTGATCCCTGGGGGACTCCACTAGTTACAGGTCTCCAGCTGGACTCTGCATCATTGACCACCACTCTTTGGGCTCTATTGTGTAGCCAGTTCTTGATCCGTCTCACTGTCCATTCTTCTATCCCACATTTGCTGAGCTTCCTCATGAGAATGTTATGGGAGACTGTGTCAAAACCCTTGCTAAGGTCAAGGTAGACTACATCCACTGGTCTCCCCCCATCTATCCATTCAAACACACCATCACAGAAGGGTATCAGATTAATCAAACATGATTTCCCCTTGGTAAATCCATGCTGACTACTCCTGATAACCTTCTTCTCTTCCATGTGCTTAGAGATTACCTCAAATATTAGCCGCTTCATCATTTTTCCAGGGATGGAGGTGATAACAATCTGTTCCATCAGTATTGGTGAAACAAAAGCTGTGTCACCTCTGTAATAATGCAGCAAGATCATCATAGAACAAACTTTGGCAGAATTACATTCCCAACAAAGTATAATGTCATATGTGAGTAGTCTTTCCTATGATTTCACTTTGAAACAGTTTGAATGAAGGCTTGGCCTAGTACCCTGATATTCTATTTGTAAAGTCCTGTTCTGTAGCCAAATGAACAATAGGTGTTGAGCCTCTGAAAACCTCTACAGTAAGCCAGCAAAACTGTGCTTATAAGAGGTTTCATGTCGAAGGTAAAACCAACTTGAATTACATGTACAAAACAAGAACAAAGCTCATTTGTTGAAACAACATATTCCAGTCATACAATGGATCATTTAAGGAGTAGAGCAGTTTGACTACAGAAGGGAAAGATGCATTGGAAAGCTTAAGGAAGGCTCATCAGTCTCTTTTGAGGAGTGCATCAACACCAGCTGAAGCTGCAATGGGATTTTGTTTGTAGATTTTCTTCAGATATACTCCTGGAAGGCACATGCATTAAGTGTACTTGTCACAAGTTGGTGTATTTCCCCTCTTTGATCAGCAGTTTTCTACAAGCAGACTTAATTCTGGTTTCTCAGCTTCTAATTTCCTGGATCTGAACAGTCACTGTTCCTTGTCATGACTCTGTTAGGCATGTTCACAGGTGAAATTTTCTCCCAGGACCTAACTGTCACTGGGCAGCACAGGCTGGTTACTCCAAAGGGATGGGGAAGCAGGAGCTGAGGGAGATGCCAAAAGCTTGCCAGCCACAGACCTGTCTCACAGCCTTTGAGCAAGATAAGCAGGATCTGCTCAGGTGTACTGGCTTTGACTGGGATAGAGTTAATTTTCTTCATAGTAGCTCTACAATTCTACGTCTTGGATTTGTGACCAGAACAGCACTGACAGCATGCTAACGTTTTTGCTTTTGCTGAGCAGTGCTTAAACAGCATCAAGGCCTTTTCTGTTTTTTGTACTGCCCCATCAGCGTGGCAGTGGGCAAGAAGCTGGAAGGGGACTCAGCAGCAACAGCTGACCCCAAATGTCCAAAGGGATATCCCAGACCATATGACATCATGCTCAGCAATAAAAGCTGGGGAAAGATGGAGGAAGAGGGAACCATTGGAGTTACGGTGTTTGTCTTCCCAAGCAACCGTAACATGTGATGCAGCCCTGCTTTCCTGGAAATGGGTGTCTGCCCATAGGAAGTACTGAATTGCTTCCTTATTTTCACTTCGCTTTTTCATGTGCAGGTTTTGCTTTAAACTGTGTTTCTCTCAGCCTGTGAGTTTTCTCACTTTTACCCCTCTGATCCTCTCCCTCATGGCACTGGAGGGGAACAGGCAAGCAGCTGTGTGGGGCTGAGCTGCTTGATGAGGTTAAACGACAACACCACAATTGACAGCAGTCAGCCCAGAGCCCAGGACATCAAGATGATGGGACAGCATCAAGGTGAAGCCAGGAAGGCAGCTCAGCAATTTCAAGTTAGGATCAGAAGCTGTGAGGGTAATAAGTGATTGCCAGACAGCCGCATAGTGATGACAAAGTTGCAAGGTCAGGCTGGGGCATCCTCCTGTGGGACACCTAAGCTTAAAAGCATAAGGATGATACAATATATTCAGGAATTCATCCTGGTTTAGTTGCTTGGTAAGTAAATAGTATTAACCTTGTGACTGGTCTTTCAAAGAAGAATTAAGGCAGATGTCCAGTAACAGTTATTCAATTGATGAAATTGCTGATAATATCACATAAGAAGGAACAGTCGGAATCCTCTCCAGGTGACGTTGCACCCAAATCTCAGCAAGCACGAACTGAGCCCACACGTGGTCCATTCAAATATTCATGTCCTTCCTACCCAGCAAAGGAAGGATCCCAGAGTGCTTATTTTCTGAAGACCTGTTTTCTGAACATCTGCAAAATGCTATCTGGGAGGCAACTGCCCTTAGTGTCTTAAGCACTTGGAATCTACCTTTAACCATTACTTACAAGAATATCACTAGTCTTTCTCACCTATAACAAAAGCCCAGGCTTCCCCAGCTTTTCTTATTTTTGCCATGATCAGGTTTTATTCCAGGTATGCTTTAAGCTCAGGCAATATTCCTGTTGTAGCTAAAGTGGGGGGGGAAAAAAAAAAAAAGTTACATATGAGGTAAAGTTACAAACCATTCTTCTACTACTGGTTACACTTAAAAACTCAGGGTTTTTTTCCTTTACTTTCCTCAGAACTATTCAGTAACTCTGAAGTTCTCTTCTCTTGAGGAACTACTTTTTCTGGATGTGAAGTAATAGTGAGTCACCAAGTCAGCAGACGAGATTCCTGAGTGAAGTCAGCAGACCCTATTTCCCTCTGTTCTGTAATATGGTAGGATGTGTCAGACAAACACTGCCAGACTGCTGTATGTATTTACCAGGACTGCCTCTTACTTCATCTTTGACCTTTCTCCTAGTTTGTCCTTTTTTTTTATTTTTGTACTTTCCTAGTCTTTTGTATCAAAATCAACATCCTTGGTTTAAAAAATAAGGAAAGAAACAGATTCACAAATAAGGGTACCCTCTCCCTCATCCTTTTTAACTTAATCAGCCCTCTGTAAACTACATTTTCACAAACACATTTACATTATCAGAACTAGTCAGGTAGCAGAAATAAAATAAACTATTCCACTAAATAATTCATATCACTAGCTCATTTTTTGCTAAATCCCTTCAGTGAAGCCTACTTATAAAGCTCTGTTTCTGATAAAGCTGGAAGGGGATGGAGCTTCTGGCAGAAAACAAACATAATGGCTTCCTTTACAGGCATGTAATGTTTCCAAGAACAGCTGTGACTAAGAAAAGCAAAGCAAAAAATCCCAGCTCCATGATGTTTCGTAAGACCTTCCAAATTTTGAAGCCACTAAGGGTAGCATCTGTAAATTAAAGAAAAAATATTAACTTTCCAAAACCTCAACGGTCTTCTCAAAATGTGGTATACACTATTTGGAGTATGAAATATCCTCATGGAAATTTTGCTAATAACACTAAATAATAACTATACTCAGAAAGACTTTTAACTGATAATTAACAAAGGGTATAAGTACCTAACCAGGAGTGGAAGAGGGTTTTTTCTTAAACACCCACTCCACCTCTGACAGTCCTAATTCTCAGACTTAACAAATACATTAAAAACTTGTTCTTGGCAAAACTCTTAACTTCACTCAACTTTGGATTATTCTCCAAGTGATCTATCTAACATCTCTCAAGGAGTAGGCAGAGATCCCAACAGGTAGTGCGTGAATGTCTCAAGATTTGGAGGCCACTCTTCTATGACAGCTATTTTGAGGAAAAATACTGTATTTTCTTAGGTTATTACCAAATATGAATATATGAAAATATATTTATATATGAAAATATAAAAATAAATCATGGTGCTGTAAAATGGCTGGTGGTTGTAAGCTGAGACACCATTTTAAACCATGAATGTACATATCATTTAATACTTTTGATGCAAAGCCTCCATTCCCCCCAAGTGAAACAGCCTCACAATCTTGTATTTGCCTTTGTGGAATGACTTACTTTTCACACTCACTTCCACATCCCTCTTTCAAAAGACAACCCTCATGAACTTACCCAAGATGCCTGAGTCTGTTGACTTCCAGGCAAACTCTAGAGCATTTGAATGAAAAAAAATAGTAGATGTGATCTATGGACTATTACAGTGAATAAGTATACAATTCATAAGCCTACTAATCTTCTTCCACCATAGCAACTATGGCCCTAGCAGCTTTTCAGCATTCTTCTTCCAATACTCCTTAACACAGCACCAATCCTTCTAGCTTTTCTCACAAAACTGTAAATTAAGTATATAAATAACTTCAAATTAGTAAATTTGTTTTCTTGTTCTTTGATGTGAATTACTGTGTAGGAATCAATTGTTTAATCTAATTTTTAGCTCCACCCATGTGGTACTAAAATTATTGGCATATCCACATACTGTTTATCAGTATCAGTGAAGTGTGGAAACTTCTGTAGTTGTATCATAGTGTCCCGAACAGGACGGGATGGCAGACGAGATGTATGTGCACAGATCAAGATTTATTGCAAATAACACTTGGGCTTTAACTCCTTAAATTAGAAGGCACAAGTACAGTCAAATTGTAGGGAAATTGGGAGATTGGAACAGAAGTTGAAGTTTGAATGCAAAAGGTATCTTAACAATAAAATTTACTACTTGTAGTTCGATCAAACCATAAAGGTTAACTATGAAAATGCTAGCAAGTTACTTATTATCAGGTTTTATACTAGGCCTAGAACATTGATTATCAATTTTAAAGGATTCTATAATCTTAAAACTTAATGATGAAAATTACTTAACAGTAAGTTTGCTAATAAAGACAATAAAGGAGTTAATATCTCTCACCCTTGCCCGGCTGCAGATCTCTACATAACTACAGTGCCTTGATGTGTACATTTAAGAGCATGCACCCTGGAGCTCCAAAAGTAAAGTAAAATTATGTGAATTGGTATGTCCATTGAAAGAGATGGTCCTGCCTTCTTCCTGCCATTGACTACTAGTTCCTGTTCTGTTATTACCTCTGCACTAGCCTGCTACTCTTTTACACTGGCAAAACAATCTAGACAACTACTTGGTTAATGAATTTTCAGAAGTAATTATAGTGCTTCTAAATTAAACATTACTGTCAGGTTAAAATCCTCATGGCCTATACAAAGACCCGTGCTGACAGTTAGGATCAAGGCAGTTGGGACAGAAGCAAGATGCAGGGAATAAAAATAGTGGTATCCACCTTCTTCTGTGGTAGTACTAGACCCAGAGTACTTATGGAATTTTAGCAATAATGTTTGCCTTTAAAATTTTAAGATAACAAATTAAACAAGCTCCAAAAAGCCTATGGATCCAGTTCAGAAAAGCTTGTAGGAAATACATACACATACAAATACAGCATAACTCATGCGTCAGATAAAGTGCAGTATTTGGGTCTACATAAAAAAGACACATTACACACAAGAAGAATGTCAGTAGTGTACAGAGAGTTACATAACAGGGGCAATGATTTCAGTATGCTACAATTATCTGTTGATTAGCAGCAAGACTGGTATGGATGTATGTGAAATAGACATCAGGAACGTGAGTATAGTAATGGGCTTTAATTGCACTGACTGGCCCTTTAACAATAATTCTCTGTGTTTTTCTTCTGAAACCTTTTTTCCCAGTGAAAGAGTTTAGCTGTCTTTGTTCAAGATCTGGTTTAATCGATGGAACTGTGCAACTTTGGATGAGACTATTGTGAGACCACCTGTTGGGAGAAAGAGCTGTGAGAAGCATCATCTCGGGCCTGCACCCATTCACCATCTGTCCATTGGCTGAGGAACTGGATTTAAACTCAATCTCTCACTTTTGATCCTTACCTAATCAAGGGATGTTATAAGCATGTTCTGCACAGATTTGTACCTGATTGATCCTGAACCTGCCTTGTAATCATAGAAGCATAGAATAATTTAGGTTGGAGAAGACCTTTAAGATCATAGAGTCTAAACATAAAGCTAATACTGCCAAGTCCACCACTAAACCATGTCCCTAAGTGTCACGTCTACATAGCTTTCAAATGCCTCCAGGGATGGTGACTCCACCACTTCCCTGGGCAGCCTGTTCCAGTGCTTGACAACGCATTTGCTGAAGAAATTTTCCCTAATACCCAATCTAAACCTCCCCTGGCACAACTTGGGGCCATTTCCTCTCATCCTATTGCTTGTCACTTGCGAGAAGAAACCAACCCCCACCTCGCTACAACCTCCTTCCAGGTAGTTGTAGAGAGCAAGAAGGTTTTCCCTCAGCCTCCTTTTGTTGAGGCAAAACAACCCCAGCTCCCTCAGCCACTCCTCGTAAGACTTATCCTCAAGACCTTTCACCAGCTTCGTTGCCCTTCTATGGACACACTCCAGCACCACAATGTCCTTGAGTGAGGGGCCCAGAAGTGAACACAGTACTCAAGGTGCAGCCTCACCAGTGCCAAGTACAGGAGCATGATCACCTCCCTAGTTCTGCCAGCCACGCTATTGCTGATACAAGCCAGGATGCTGTTGGCCTCCTTGGCCACCTGGGCACACTGCTGGCTCATATTCAGGTGGTTGTAATGTTTAAGTTAATTTAAGCTACTGTATTCAGAAAGTGTTGGATAGGCCATCCAAGACTAATGAAACAAACTAAAACTGAAGAGTCACTTTGGCCTTCAAAGTTCTAGAAAAAATGTTGTTGCAGACAGCAGTGCTTAAGATTCCTTTGCAGATTGAGTAAATAACACAGAATCATCCAGGCTGCAGTGGTGTCCTTTACATTTTTCTAAGAACAGGTGTATATTCCTGTCTTTCTTTAATTGTAATTCTAAGGGAATTTTTAGTTGAAAATATTTTCCTAGATGTGTCCTGGTGTTATGCTGTGTCACAGCTGGTATTACTAGTAATTCGAGTACATTATCCTTTGGTTAAAGTCTACAGAAGATACACGGCATAAAAACTGTCACTATCATGAGTCTGATTAAAGTTTCACATGAAAGTAACAGTTCTGTTGTGCAATTCGACATCCATCAGCTTAAGAACTACCTACACAAGAGTAAAACAATGGTTCAAGAAGAAATTACACAAAAGTAAGCATACCATGTTGCATTAAATGTATATGAAACCTCTAACCATACTGACATGACAAAAGTGCTTCTCAGTTCAGCACGCAAATAATCATTGAAGGGAGAAGTTAAGTCCCATTACATTAATATTTATACAGATGTGCTGAGCAGTAAGATTAAGTAACTGTACTAAAAAACTTCTGTCCTTCCCTCCGTATCTGTTTACTTGTTCTCTTCTAAGAGTCTTTGTTAATCCTACAAAACAGTAAGGGATGGCCAACTTCAGTCACATGGCTGCTGTGACGCTCCGTTCTTAAAGGGCAAGAAAGGTCAACCTAAACCACATTAACTTCCTCCTGACTTTTCAAGGTTTCTCAAACAGACTAGATTTCACTGTGCCAAGGGGCAGGAAGATACTTTTTTCTAGAAGGTAAGAGCCTTCAATGGACTGAGACAACTAACCAGGACAGTTTCATTTCAGGAAAAAAAGAAAAAATCTTAATCATACTTCAAAACAGTGACAATCTGTGGAGGTGGTAATTATCATATCAGTGAAAACAGTGTTAGGCACTCTTACAGCAAATGATAGTTTACAATTTCTGTCCCTCAAATACCACAAGATAATGAGTGATTTGAGAGAAATACTGGTCTTTTTCCTAAAATACAGTTTTCTCCTCAATAAAACCTGTGGAAGATTTGTTTCTGCATTGCAGGTGTCATCTAGCCAATTCAACAATGTTTTATGGCTTAAAGTTTACAGGTTCTTTTAAAGAAAATAACATTAATTAAACATATTTAAAGAATGCTGGCTTCTACATTTTTATGTCATATATGGAAAGAAGCATGTGTCACAGCATAAAGGACAGTTTACACAAGTAAACACAGTTTGAAATACCTTCTTCTGATTGCCACACACATCACTAAAAAAAACGCAGACTCTTTACAGAAGGCTATAGTGTGAAGGATGGTGTGAGGGAACAGCCAAGAATTCTTCAAATTATCTACCAGAAATATGACCAAACTAGAAACTTCAACAGCAGCTGTGCCTATATATAATAACCACAAACATATTTACAGAGTTTTGGAAGCAGTAGTTATAATTTAAAATATTTTCCTTTTTTTCTAGAAAATCTAGAAAAAACTACTGCTAACACATTTGGAACCTGTTGCGCTTCTTATGGCAGTTGTTAATTGAAATGGGTAACATTTTTGGGGGAAAAAATCACATTTCAGGAAAAATCACATAAAAGAGAACAAAAGGGAGAGGCAGAATAAAAGTAGAGCTTACACAACAGTGAAACAGTAAGAATTAGACAAAACCAGGTTCCAATTACAGAAGAACACTCCCCAAGTAGTCAATAGCCCAGCCTTGAGACAGGCCTGCAGGACACCTGGAAGACAGATGAAAGGGATGGGAAGCAGCACTGCCCACAAATTACCTTGGTTACAGCCTTGAGCACTGGGGAAAACCACTGAGTAATTGAAATCAGCGTATTAATATATTAATGAGCCATTAGCATACTGAAATTCACACCCACAGACTAGAGGGACCCCTGCTAACAACAAACCCCTCACTCTTGGAGCAGGCACAGTGACATTTTTGAACATTGCCACTCTAAATGGAAGCAAGGAACGAGTTGACCAATCGTGTGTGAGGGGGATAGAATAATGTTAGAGATAAAGCTCTTTCTCACATTTTCGGGTATAAAAGTAGCACTTGTGTTTTGGGAAACTGAGCTTGCTTTGTGGAATACCCTGTTCTGCACAGAACTGGATATTAAAGCAAGTATTGACTCTGTGTTGATCTGTTTCTTGCACACCAGGTGACAGACCCCAAGGACAACAGTTCCTCCCAACCACCACATGGAAAAGTAAATCCTGTAAAACACAAATCATCCTCTTCCTCCCCTGCTTCAGTACAGTTGTATATTCTGTGAATTAAAACATTTCAAATTACAGCCTACTCTTGTAACTGTATCTGTTTGCAACAACACTCTGCCTACACAAAGCCAATGCAACATCTATGGGACACAACACGTGTAAATTCATTTGAAGTGCCAAAACCTCCTAGATAGTCCGTTTTAACCTGCTTTCACAACGAAAAAATCTACATCAGAAAGGTAGGCAGGGAGGATAGGTATTATGGTTCATGTGATAAGCAGGTTTGTCTCAATAGATATTTTTAGTGAGATCCAATCCAGTGAAGTGTTTAAACATTAGTTTAACTTAAACAATATAGGTAAACACATTGATTTGGCGGATTTCAGTGCTGTACAAACATGCTTAATTCCTCTCTGTCCCTGTTTACACTCCTTTTAGAAAGCATGATGGTCATAAGGATTCGCTGAGGATCAGCACAAAGTACTAAAACACTGTGATACACATCTCCTGTTCTGTAGAAAACACAGCTTGACAACATCCATAATTAGAGAAGCCTTCACTCTTAAGATTTTATTGCTGAGCATGTGCAAACATGTCCATAGGTGACGCAGAAACCGATTTCAGTATCTGAAGTTTCCTGAGAGCAGCTTATAGATCAACGCCACACTCTTATCAGAGAAAACCGAAAGCACAACAAAACGGATCAGAGAAGGGTAACTTTACGGAAAGAAATGAAATCAGCTTCTCCATTTATACGATATTTAGCTCCACCTAATGGTCAGAAAGAAAAATATTTTCCTGTCCGCCTATCTGCTCTTTAATCACAATTTGAAGACACAACAGAATAGGGTGCATCCAAGCAAAAGACTTAATTATATCAAAAGAACATTAAAAGCAGGACTTACAGTAACAATGACCAAGAAACATCAGCCACTTTACCTCATACAATCAACTGCTAATGGACATTTTCTAGCCTTGGAGCTATTACCATTGTTTAGCATGGCAGTTTCCAAAGAACAGGGTATGCTGACTGTTACTGCATTTGTATGTCAAGTAATAGGAAAGATGGTCAGTGGGCAGAGATGGATAGCACTTAAGGGAACTACATTAATTTACATTCATGAAGATCTGGTCATTATGTTCTGCTTTACTTGCTGAAGATTTGCTCCATATTGTACCAGTTACTTGTACAACATGCATTTTCTGGATAAAATCAAATTTCTTCACATATGCCACTCAAACATCTATATACTAATTCACTACATACTTGAAGGTGTTTTTTTTCATCAGGCATGAACTTCGAGCATAGACCATGAGGCACAGGAAGTAACATGCTGTGGATCTTTTTTTTAATGCACAAATTCTGTATTTATTGCAATGTATATAATGAAAAACATCTTTCTTGTAAGTTTTGAGAAAAACAATGGGAAGATACCTAGGGCTGCATAAGTTGGATTCTTAGAGTAACCGATTCAGTTTGAATATTCTTGTGAACACTGCAATCCATAAGCTCCCCTGAAGTGCCATAAATTACTAAGGAAGGTTTTTAATCCTTTGTCCCTTTCAAAAAACTAATGCTGCTCTCACATACATAATAACTGAACCTATATGCATTGTATCCTTACTAAGTTATGTAGATTATATTCAGTAGTGGTAGATCTGTATGGAAAACCTTTTTGTATTACAGTAGCTTCCATCTTATAATGTGCATTTGGCTCTAGGTACTAAGTCACTAAGAATGGGCAGATTTGGCCTTAGTTACAAATTTTCTATGAAAGACCTGAATATAGCTGAAGTATGATCTGATTTGTTTAGTCATTTGCTCCATTCTGTTCCAGATTGTATGCAAAAGCAGGTAACCTCTCCATGTTTCCCTACTTGGTAATTGGATGGGAGATTAACATAAGTGACAAAATTATTGTTGCTCTTGCTCTGCTATCTAATAAGAGATTATCAAGAACAACTAATAACATACCAAAAGATACTTCAAAAAGCATTGTATGCCCTATGATGTTAAATGGGATTATGGCTTAATGTTCATTCTAGCTGTAAATACTACTTATTTCTTTCCATGGGCATTTATATACACTTCATATTTAAATACATTAAAAAACCAACCAACCAAACAAAAAACAACAAAAAAACAAACCCAAACAAAGAAAAACAACCAAACAAAAGAAAACCCTAAGAGAAAACCAGGATTAGATAGACAAGAGAAATGAGAAGACCTTAGAAACAGATTAACATGTGCTAACAGAAATAGTTTTAATAAGCCAGTAAAATGTAGAAAATGTTTTTTAAATCCTTAGTTTGTTCAGAATCGAGAAGAAAGCATGCTGCACCTAATTCATAGCAACTCCAGCTTTTTATTAGAATGCATTATCATTAACATTGCCTTACAGGCAGACTGTTCTGCAAAATTTTGTAGGTGTCTAGAATAAAACCAACAAACTCATAATGGAAATACACAAGAGTATGGAATATACAGTACCAGTTTCTCATTAAGACACTTGGCAATCCAGATTCTACCATGCTAAAGCTCCTTCACATTTTTTTAACAGTATAAGGAACCTTTATATTTCTAGGGTTTTGCAAATGGGAAAGCTTATCATTTTGGAAATGTACGTATTTTAATGTACAAACAAGGAAGTTTAGACTTCAAGCTACAGTACAGAGCTATTCTGAAACTGATTAGGATTATTGTAAGTGTGTTAAATTGTCCCTAACAGCTTCTGTTTGTGTACAACAGTATCCAATTATGTACCTATTAAGCTGTTTATCAAATATGAATCATTTTATCATTTAAAATATGCTCAAAATAACAAAATTAATGTACAATTCATGGTTTATACCTTTCATGGTTTAGAAGTGCCAAGAAATACTAGAATTGTGTAAGGACTGAGCTGTCATCATACATACATTAAGAACATATGAATATCACTGTACTGCAGGAAGTACCTTAGAAGTTATATATTCACAGAGTGTCCTACAGCACATGATATCAGTCCATACTCCCAGTTAAATCTAGTTACTCTAAGCCTGTTGTGCTTGGGCAACACATAAGCAAGGCTGACTACCTAATCAGGCAAATATTTCTGAACCAAATCATATCAGTGTATTTCACCCAGTGCTACCATACATTTATTTTTGCAATTACCCATTTTATTTGTAAAATAACACTTGCTTTTGGACAATTGAAGTAAAATCTGTTGTTTGTATGTATCTGGATTATCTCAGATTAAAACAAAATCTTTGCAGGGTTTTGCAATCTTTCATGCATAAACCCACATAACAGTTAAATGAAGGCTGCAAACATAGCAGAGGAATATTTTTCTGTTTGAGTCCTAAGTTAATTACTCAATAATAATGTAAAGTTTCTAGTTAGAATCATAGAATGTTAAAGGTTGGAAGGGACCTTAAAGATTATCAGGTTCAAACCTCCCTGCTATGAGCAAGGACACCTCCCACTAGACCAGGTTGCACAAAGCCTCATCCAGCCTGGCCTTAAACACCTCCAGGGAGGGCGCTTCCACAGTCTTCCTGGGCAATTTACTCCAGTGCCTTACTGCCCTCATGGTGAAGAATTTCTTCCTGATGTCTAACCTATAATATTCTACAGACAGCTGGAAGTAGCCTCTAGATCATGTGCCTTAGTGCTCATGAGTGACTTCAATCACCCTGGTATTTGTGGGAAGCCCACACAGCCAGACGTACTCAGTCCAGAAGGCTCTTGCAGTGCATCAGTGATAACTTCCTGATGCAAGTGGTGGAAGAGACAACAAGGAGAGGTGCACTGCTGGACCTTGTCTTAACAAAGAAGGTCTGGTTGGCAACATTAAGGCAGGGGACAGTGTTGGCGACAGGGATCATGACATGGTAGAGTTTAGTATTTTAAAAGGAAGAAGCAGGGTAGTAAGTAGGATTACAATCTTGGACTTCAGGAGGGCTAACTTTGGACTCTTCAAAGATCCACTTGGAGGAATCCCATGGGCTAAGACTCTAGAAGGTAGGGTGCCCAAGATAACTGGTTATTATTCAAACATCACTTCCTCCAGGCTCAAGATAGGTGCATTCCTTTGAGTAAAAAATCAGATAGAGGAGGAAGGAGACCTGCATGGATGAGCAAGGAACTGCTGAAAAAAGTCACATGGAAGAAAGAAGTTCACAGTATGTGGAAAAGGGACTTGTCACTTGGGAGAACTACAGGAATGTTGTCAGGGTGTGTAGGAATGGAACAAGGAAGGTCAGATCCCCCTTAGAACTAAACCTGGCAAAGGAAGTGAAAGAGAACAAGGGCCTCTGCAAATACATCAGTGGTAAAAGGAAGACTAGGAAAAATGTGGGTCCATGGCTGAACGAGGTGGGAGCCCTGGTAACAGAGGATGCAGAGAAGGCAGAGTTACTGAATTCTTTCTTTGCTTCAGTCTTTACTTATAAGACCAGCCCTCAGGAATCCCAGACCCTGGAAGTAAGAGAGAAGGCCTGGAGAAAGGAAGACTCTCCACTGGTCAATTAGGACTGGATTAGTAAGCAGTTGGGTAAACTGAACATACACAAACCCATGGGCACCAATGGGATGCACCGATGAGTGCTGAGAGAACTGGCTGATGTTGTTGCTCTACCACCCTCCATCATTTCTGAAAGATCATGGAGAACAGGAGAGGTGCCTGAGGACTGGAGGAAAGCCAGTGTCACTCCAGTCTTCAAAAAGGGCAAGAAGGAAGATTCAGGAAACTAGACCAGTCAGCCTCACCTCCATCCCTGGAAAAATGATGGAGCAGCTCTTTCTGGAGGTCATCTCCGAGCACATGGAAGAGAGTAAGGTTATCAGGAGTAGCCAGCATGGATTCACCAAGGGGAAATAATGTTTGACTAATCTGACAGCCTTCTGTGATGGTACAACTGAATGGGTAGATGCAGGGAGAGCAGTGGATGTTATCTACCTTAGATAGGCTTTTGAGACTATGTTCCATAACATCCTTGTGAGCAAGCTCAGGAAGTGTGGGGTGGAAGAGTGGATAGTGAGATTGATTAAGAACTGGCTAAACAACAGAGCTGAGAGGGTGGTGATCAATGGTGCAGAGTCCAGCTTGAGACCTGTAACTAGTGGAGTTCCCCAGGGATCAGTACGGTGACCAGTCCTGTTCAAGATCTTCATCAATGGCCTGGATGAGGGGACAGTGTATCCTCAGCAAGTTTGCTGATGATACAAAACTGGGAGAATTGACTGATTCACCTGAAGGCTGTGCAGCCATTCAGTGGGAGCTGGACAGGCTGGAGGGCTGGGCAAAGAGGAACCTAATGAGGTCAGCAAGAATAAGTGTAGAGTCCTGCACCTGGGGAGGAATAACAACATGCACCAGTACAGATCAGGAGGCGACCTGCTAGAAAGCAGCTCCGTGGAGAAGGACCTTGTGCCCTCGTGGCCAAGAAGGCCAATGGTATCCTTGGGTGCATTAAGAAGATTGAGTCCAGCAGATCGAGGGAGGTTCTCCTCTCCCTCTACTCTGCCCTAGTGAGACCACAGTTGGAGTATTGTGTCCAGTTCTGGACTCCCCAGTTCAAGAGGGACAGGGATTTACTTGAGAGAGTCCAACAGAGGGCTATGAGGGTGATTAAGGGACCTGTCATACAAGGAAAGGCTAAGAGACCTGGGGCTGTTTAGTCTTGGGAAAAGAAGACTGAGAGAGGACCTTATTAATGTCTATTAATATCTGAAGGGTGGATGTCAGGAATGGGCCAATCTCTTTTCAGTGGTGCCCTGTGATATGACGAAGGGAAACGGCACCAAGCTGCAACACAGGAGGTTCAACCTCAACATGAGGAGAAACTTCTTTACTGTAAGGTGTATGGAGTACTGGAACAGGCTGCCCAGAGAGGTTGTGGAATCTCCTTCTCTGGAGACTTTCAAGACCCAGCTGTATACATTTCTGTGTGACCTACCCTAGGCAGTCCTGCTCTGGCAGGGGGGTTGGACTCTATGATCTCCAAAGGTCCCTTCCAACCCCTAACATTCTGTGATTATGTGAATTAAGGAATTTATACACGCTAGTTTAAAAGCCCAGGGGAAAAAAGTAGAATGCAGGGGCTGTGTGTATTTCTTGTGCCAATGTGACACACCAGTTTTTCCTGTTTCCTCAAAAGATATAAATGGACAGCATGCATCTGGAACATATCTGCACATTTCACCACCAAGCAGCACTGATTTGATCATATACCTAGGCTATCTCTAAGTTATGTGATACATAATAAAATCAGGAAAGAAGTGCAAAACTGTACCAAAGATTCAGCAAAAAAAGCACAATGAGCAGTTACCCTCCTGAAAAGAGCAGGGAGAACACAAGGTCATGATTGAAACCACCACCCATGGTAAACTGCAGAGAACTCTGTTTACTTCGGAAAGATGAAAGGCTGAGTCACTTCTGAGCCAATGACATAAAGCTTGGGTAAGGAGATATCCTACCTTGTTTCTCACTCATCTGATGCCAGAAATATGTTACAAGGTCATTGCCCCCACCTTTTTCAAGTAGGAGATACAAAACTTTTAACAGAGAGGCCTCAGAGAATGCTGCAGTCTTTTGTGTTCAGATGAAAACATCATCAGCTGAGAAACTAAAAGGGCTAGTTGGCATTCATCTAGCTAACTATTTACCTGTGGAGCCCTGGAAGAGAATCTCTACAACAGGATCAGATGTTTTATGTCTACATGAAAACCAGCTTCTGCACTCAGTCTATTCCCACATCTGACTTCCCAACCTTTTCCCTGTAAAGCACTTAGTAAATGAAAAAGGAACTGAGAAAGGAAAAACAAACCCAAAGCCAAACACACAAACCCCCATTTGCTGTATTTACATGGAACATGGGATCAAACTCCATTATTTTCACTGAGTGACTTTTCCCCTCAAGGGAAGGATTTCAAGTAGGTGCTTCCAGGGTTAAAATCCTAACAGTGGTCTTAGCTTCTAAGTTCATTCACTCCAAATACAAATTGTTATTTTTTTATAGAAAACAGTTTGGATAAGGCAGCTTTACCTGCTGTCCCATGCTTCCAACAGTACTTACCTGCTTTGGTTGGTTTTTGGTGTGTTTTTTTTTTTAAATATGTTAATTGCCTGGCTTTATTCACTGCACAAGGACATGAACTGTCTTGCCAGCACAGAAGAGGTAAGAATATGATGAAGGCCTCCTCCTTTGGCTCAAAGTGCCTGTGGAATCACAATCTGAGTTAACGGGTCTCAGATTGTCATAAAACATTTGTCTCTGCAGACATATTAAACCTCATCTGCATTAGTATGTAACCAAAGGTCCTAGCATGAGAACTGTTTAATAGGAAGCTTTCCCACTCATATGTATCCTTACAGAGTGGAATGGTTGGCTGTCAATGAAGTTTGATAACAAGGGTTAACAGGGAAGAAGTGGCTAGAGAAGGGGTAGAATCAGAGGAGAGAAAAGCAGTAAGAAACCTAGTCAAGTAGCAGAGGCCTGCAGTTAACTCTCAGGAAACCAGAGCACTGGAACAGGCTGCCCAGAGAGGTTGTGGAGTCTCCTTCACTGGAGACATTCAAAACCCGCCTGGACAAGTTCCTGTGTGATGTGCTCTAGGTGACCCTGCTCTGGCAGGGGGGTTGGACTAGATGATCCTTCAAGGTCCCTTCCAACCCCTAGGATTCTGTGATTCTGTGAAATGTGCCCCCCTTCCCCCCCAGTGACGAGTAACTGATGGTAAGCAGCTTCCAGATGCCTGGGTTAATAGTCAGAGACCCTCACAAAAGCTTTATTCCGCAGACACCTCCCTGCTTCCTTCTCAGAAAGCACTTAGCACTTTCCTAGTTTAAGAATTGTTGCTTGTCACGGTTTGACTCAGGATCAGCAATTAAACCAGAGACAACAATGTTCTCGATCCCCTCCCCCTCCCATCCAAGTAGGGAAGGAGAGAATTAAGGAGAGAGACTTTGCTGGATTGAAAACTAAACTAGACAGCTTTAATTATAGGTACAATTATATACAAGTATGTTCAGGAATGTGCAAAAGCCTCTTGCCTCCCCCACCCCCAGCAACTCCCTCAGCACTCTCCTGAGCTGTGAGCAGTCCCAGAATGTCTCAGCCCACAGGCAAGAGATAAGGCAGAGCAGACAGGGGCTGGGTTATGAGGGTTATGAGGGTTATGAGGTCAGAGCCTAGGGGTTTACAGTGATGGATGGATGGAGTCCTCCCCGGATGCTGGCCATGGATGGAAGAGAAGGGAAGAAGAAGCAGGAAGGAAGTTGTCTTCTGTGATCTCTGACCTTCCTCGGAGCTTACGTAGATATATGGAATGGAATACCTTTGGTCAGTTCTGCTGTCTGTCTAGTCCAGCTCTGCTACAGGGTGTGGGTGGGTGGTCATAGATACAACTCTCCTGCCCCGGTAGCCTCTGTAACAGCAAATTCACTGAGTAGAACAAACTGACCTTGGCGTCTCAGCAGAAACATAAACATTCCAGTGTTACCAGTCCACTAGCTGGAACACTTGCTGCTAGTTAAAAAAGAGCTTACTGAAGGAAAAAAAAAATCAGTAAAAGGAAAATTATCTTCATCCTGGCTCAAACCAGGACATTGCTCCACTAATTCTTAAATGAAAACAGCAATATAGTGACATGTATGTTTGCTTGCCTCCATTCCTTTTCTGCTTCGTTCAGTTTTCTAAGAGCATGATCATTTCCAACAGTATCTGTGAGACTTAACCAGACCATACTACTAATATTGACGAAGCTTTCTGCATCTACTTTTTACCTTTCCGCTAATGATAGATAAAGTAACAAATTAATTTTGCTCGGTGTTACGCACTTCCAATCAGTCCTCGCAGGACCAATGAAAAGAAATAGTTGGGTAGGCTCTATTTTTTAAAATAAATGAGGTAAATGTTGGAGTTTATCATAGATGTTGAAGCCAGGAAAAATAATTAGCTTTTATTCCCTTCCTTAACTACACAGAAGTGAACAATGCTTCCCAGAACAGCTGCCAGAAGTTAAATATCGGCCATTTTTCAATAGGTTCTATTGGTTATTATTACCTGGTATGGAACTATGTCTTATTTAAAATCTGAGTTTGTATGGCATTATATTCCAGCCATTACTTCTGGCTGATTTTCTCTAAATTAAAAGCTCCCATTTACTCTTTGTGAAGCTACGTATTTATTCTAATCAAGTCAACTAAGCAAGTTACAAACTTTCAGTTTTATTTAAGACATCTCCTCCAGGTATTTTTAGTATATTCAGCTGAAATAGTATCTCTAAAATAAACTATACATCTATTTTATTGAACACTGCCCTTTCCAGTATAAAACAGTAATAGGTATTTTGCTAATGCAGTGTTCCCCAAAGACTGACAGCTATTTCTGCTCCAGGCTATCAACATCTTCTGTTTAATATGACTCACTAGGATACTCTTCTTACCTTGACTGCTATTTTATGTATCTGTTACCCACATTATATAGTGTGATTACAAGCGAGAGAAAAACCAAGTTCACAGTCACTTTGCTGTCATCATTTTATTGCAAAAGTCTAAATAGAGGAAAAAGAGTTATCCATGATGACTATTATGAGAAAAACAGTGAAGACTTAAGATAATGAGAATTTCAGGGTCTATGGTACTGAACTGATTACAAGAAATAAGTTTTCTTGGAAAGGAAATTAAAAATGATGTTATATTACTAGCCACAGCCACTAAGACCTAGGTAAGTACCTACAGGTCATAAGTAAGGTTAGATAGGTGAAGGACAGAGCGAGTCAGCATAACCTGACCCAAACTTTAAAACGCAATTTATGTTCAGAGATATTCCTATTAGGCTAGGATCAATTATTTCAGTAATTACAGACAGATCAAAAATCACATAAATCACAGAACTGAGTGTAGTTACAAAACCACCGTTTTTGTGCGTTTTCACTCATGCGCACTGTTTGACAAACAGTAACATACAGAACATTCAGCTGAGTAGAGAAAAGTGGCTGCTGTGCAACAGCTAACCTAGGAACCTGATAAAAAAAAAACACAAAGCAAGAGCTAATAGTGAAGACCAGACAACAGAGAGACAGAAACAGACATTGGAAGAATCTTGTGCAAATTTAAAATCCCATTTTCCATGGGTTGCCAAAACCAAGAGGTACCATGCTCAATCCTTTTTAGCCAGAGTAACCTCTCTTTTTCAGCTGCTGAAGACTCATGTAAGAGATAATACTTGAGGGAACCATAAGCATTTTGAAAACAATTCGAAGACCCGTTACCTTCTAAGCTGGACACAGAGAGACTGTAACTAAAAACTTTTAAAGGCAAAGAGAACATAATACTTCCAGAAAAATAAACAGAGAAAGCCTTAGTAGTATAACTATTTTTTAAAAATGTTCTAAGTTTTATACACAGAAGATAGAGATAAGTTGACTTTTAAAATTAATAATATCAAAATATTGCTGAATTCAGGCCAGTATTTTAAGCAGCATATGTTGATTTGTTAAATAAGAATGCAGATCCTTTTATAGAAAGGGGTCCTTCTGCTCCCCTGCTGGGATTCATAAAGACCTTTCCAAAAAAGAAAGCCTGTCTGTTTTGTTCTCGTAACACACTAACAACTAGAGAAAACTTTCAGGACGGGATTGAAATTCTGAAACTTTCAAACAAAATAGGGGTTTTCAGATAGATGGGTTTGCTGAAACAGAGTTGTCAATTACAGTTACATGTTTAATGAAAGTGAATCAGAGACATGTTTAAAGCTGAAGCTGAAGCTATGTATGACTCTGTGCTATTCTGTCTCTGTGTATCACTGATTAAATTATTAAATCCAGAACAGCATATTAATCTTAATTTTCCTCCTCACACCATACAGTCTGAGAGAATAAACTGAAATTAAAAAACCTGAACTCAGACATTTCTGTCTTATACAGCTATTTAAAAGTAAACAATTATCATGATCTTCCACGTGCTAGACTGACAGCATTACTTCAAGCAATTTTTAACAGCTCATAACTAGCAGAACTCCTCTCAACATCAGGTAACAATCCCATTGTTCATTTTTATCAAACACATTCTGGACAAAACTCCTACTCCATATGTCAATTCCAAAGGCCAGAGAAGAAGAAGTGGTCTCTGATGTCATGCCCAAAATTCAGATGACTATGGAACAAACTACAGCATTAAGAAATGAACTTCCAGCAGCTATGAAGAAATTATCAAGCGCTCACTCAGCAATCTGTAAAGGGAAGGCATTTTTATTCCCAAGGACTTAAAGTAAGCTTATCACAGTCCTAATCTGTGGACAGGGTCAAAACCCCATCTGCTGGCTCAGCGCTGGTTTCAGCATCCTCTGGGGCGTTCTTTCAGTGCTTCCAGCAGGGTGTAGTGGACATGCCTGCAGAGACTGTAAGCCACGCCCCCCACAAGACTGATGATTCTCATATTGGTGAATAATTTGGGGAGAAGCGGACCCAAAAGAAAACTAAAAGAAGCGGGAACCAGAGGTGGGAAAACCGCAACATTGTTACCGTTACCTCAGCTGCCTCGGAGCCGCTTCCAGGAACGGACCAATGGACTGGCGGATTCAAAACTTACCAGCCAATCAACAGCAGACTTTGCCAGCCCCGTTCCCTATAAAAAAGGCTCGGTTGAGCCCAAAGCCGCCGCTTCACCTGGGGGATAGCTGCACATAAGAAGAAGACCAAAAGAAGACGACTTGCCAGCCACTGCCCTTACTCATCACAGCCATGGGCTCGAGCCGGGATCCCAAAAGCCTTTTTCAAGGCTCTTAGGAGCTGAGAGATCCTGGGCGCTCACCCTGAAGACCACCGAAGGGAAGCAGCTGGCCTCCAAGAGCCAGGGCAGGTTCCCTGACTCCAACGGGACGCTGGACGTGTAAGACTACCCCTAATTGCCACGTCCCTGCTGCTTCTCCCCGGAAAATCCAAATTACCCCGGGAGGTGGGAGTGGGAAACCCTTTCCCTTGCTACCTTTCCTTTCCCTTTTCCCCGGATTTGGCTGTGGGCGTTGTAGTAGGCAAGTATTACGCCAATGATAATTTGGAAGGCGTAGTCAAAATGCTAGAAAGGCTCGACTGCCCCTCTGGCCTTTCAAAGGGCCAGAGGCGCAGGATTAAGAAACGGGGCATGGAATATTACCATGCCCGAACGTACCTAGCTCTAGCATATATAGTATGGAAGGAGAAGGAAAAATACAAAAACATTGCTGAAGGAGGTGAAGAAGGAACAGCAGGGATGTCACCTAAAAGGCACAACACCGGCAATAACATGGAACAGGACAAAAGGATCGGAGACCTAATAGCCGAGACTTCTGTGGGGGACGACCCCTATGGACATTAAAGATGTGCCCCACATAAACTATGATTCTCATGGCAATAAGGGTTAGAGGCGGGAAAGGATAAAGGCGGACCTAAATGAGGACTGAAAGGATAAAAGTGGACCTAAATGAGGACTGAACTTACTAAAGGCGGGAAAATAGCAACAATATTGCAGGCTCTGAGGGACGCTCTTCGGCGCCTCAGCGCCAGGGACCAATGGCAGGGCGGATTGAAAAGTGACAGACCAATCAGAAGCCGAGCGCCGCTTTATTCTTTCGTCTGGTGTTCCCTATAAATACCCACGGGGGGGGGGTTGTATAGAGATATCAAAGCGGGACTTGCCGCTCGGGTCCCCTGTAAATGCACAGTTCTTGGGCTTGTATTTATAAACCGTGAGCGTGAGTGAGTGACTGAGACGTAGCAAAAGCTACAAAGCGAGTGTGGACTCCCGAGCCATGGTTCCGTTCTCCCGCGAGGGAAATGACCGGTGATGGAGGAAGCGAAAGGCGTGGAAGGACAGCGTGGAAGTGGGCATGTCTGAGGATACGGAGTGTGAGGCTGAGCGAGTGTGCGTGCTTGCTTAAAGACACAGCACTCTAATAAATCTGGTCCGTGAAACACCTATCCACCCATCCAACACTGTCGCTCTAAAGCTCAAACACACAAAAGCCCGGGGATCGTGACAAAGGGTGACCCCTTCTTTGCTGGAGAAGAGGTCTTAGGACTGCTGGCCTTCCTCTTCAAGGGTTGCTGTGGCCCCAGACGGGAGCATTCCGTGCCCCAGCTGGAAGCAGATGGATGTGCCATGGTCTCCTGGGGCTCCTCCTGGAGCTCCTCTCACGGCTCCTCCTGGGGCTCTTCTTCCTCGCCATGGATAGGAAGAGTGGCAGAGGGAGGGCAGCTGGGACCCCCAGAAAGGGCAGCTGCTGAGGAGCTGAGGAGGTGGTCAGCACTGGTTCCATCAGGGCTGCTGGAGGTGGCCAGGCCAGGTGTGGGAGACCCTCCTCAGGAGACAGCAGGGCCAGGGGCAGCCATGGGGCTGCCCTCCTGCCCCCCAGCAGCGTGGCCGTCCTCCAGGCCCAGCAGACAACAGGCCTCCCTGCTGCACCATTGCACAGCAACACTAATAACCTGGTGCACAAATTTCACAGTGCGCTTTTCGAGGGAGGCCCCTAGTGGCTGGACGAGCAGATCTTCATCCAGTCCAAAGAGGACCAGGAGGGGCACAACGAGGTCCTCCAGTAGGGCTGTCCGTGAATGCCAGTTTCCAAACATCAGCCTCAGCTCCTGACGCACCCAGGGCAGAAGGAGTTGGAGGAGAGTTGAGTGGTCCCAGAAAAGGGATGCCCAGGTTTTGGGCTGGAGGCCACCCAGAGGAGCCCTGGGCACCATCCTTGCAAACTGTGGTGGTGATGCTGTGATGGCCAGTAGCTCCTCCTGCCTGCTGGCCAATGACTGATGATGCTGCAGATGGTGTCACAACATGCTCCCTAAAGTCATCGTCTGCCCACACTAAGCAAATGATGGAGAGAATCCTCTTCTTGCAGAGGGGACACTCGGGTTTCATCTCAGACCACCATAAGACACGTGGGTAGCAGAATTTGTGGAGGCATGGCATGGCGTACCCAACTTCCTCCCAGCTGTCCAGGCATAGCGGATGTCCTGGTTTGAGTGGACAATGGTCCTCCAGCTCCATGGCCATGCTCTTCATGTGCTGAAATGGGCTGGGGGGAGCTGGGGATGTCAAGCCTTTCACACTCACTGGCATTGCAGCAAGCAGTGTCACAGTAGAAAGGGAATAGAGGTCATGGTCATGGGCTGGCCCAGGGCAGGGTGGAAGAAATGCCCAGGTCGCTTAAGAAGGAAAGCCTCCCAGCTCCCCAGGGTGAGGTGTGCCCTCCCAGCTCACCTCTGCTCCTGCGAGCATGCCTCCTGGGGGCCCCTGCTGCCTGCAGCTGGCAGGACTGGGTTAAAATCCTCCAACAGCTCTGGGGTCAGACACTGAGAGCTACAATGATCAACTCCCCGAGCACAACACTTTGAACCATTCCCCTGCATCCTGCCACTGGATTCCAGGAAGGAGAGCTCAGCACCTCCCTCTCCACTTCCCCTCCCTAGTAAGCTAGAGAAAGCGATGAGGTCACCCCTCAACCTCTTTCTCTCCAAACCAGGCAAATCCAGAGTCTTCTCCATAATTTTTCCAGATATTAAGGTTAGACTAACAGGTCTGTGGTTTCCTGGGTCTTCCCAGGAATCAACAGGAACAGGCTGCTCAAGATCTATCATTAGGATTTAAAACTAAGGCAAAAAAAAAAAAAAAAAAAAAAGCATTAAACGCCTCCACTTTTTCTGGATCCCTATTTGCCAGATGACCATCCCTCCTTTCTACCAGCTTTGTCGCCCTCCTCTGGACATATTCATGTACCTGAACATCCTTCTTAATTTTGTGGGGCTCAGAGCTGCATACAGTACTCAAGAAGAGGCTGCACCAACACTGAATTCAGCAGGGTAATCCCCTCTCCTGACCGGCTGGTCATGCTGTGTGTGATGCACCCCAGGATGCAGGTTGCCCTGGTAGGTGCCAGGGCACAGGGCTGATTCACACTGAGCCTGTGGTGACCAGCACCCTCAGGGCCCTTTCTGCAAGGCTGCTCTCCAGCCACTCCTCTCCCAGCCCATATTTCTGTCCAGTGTTCTGTCTCAGGTGCAGAATCTGCTATTTGTTCTTGTTAAATTTCATGCTATCGATGTTTGCTCCATGCTCCTATTTATCCAGATGCCTTTGGAAGTCCTTTTGGTCCTCAAGAGAGTCAACAGTATCTCTCAAGTATCATCAGCAAACTTTCTAATGGTGCCTCCAGATCACTGATAAAGATATTAAATAGAACTGGCTCAGACATTCAACCGACACAACTGCTTCCTTACAACTTCAATGAAATGAAGGCTCTCCAGGGCCCAGGCAAAGCACTCTGAACCCACCTATACCACTACAGATTTCCTCCCTACAGAAAATAAGCCAACCACTATTCCGGTGACAAGAATTACCTCCGAAGCAATCAGCCTTATCTGGGCAGACGGCTGAAGCGACTTGCTGAGGTCCCTTTCTGACTATTTTTTTTTCTCTGGCACAAACCAACACCTCCCAGAAGGCCCTGCCGGGGCACAGGCCTGCACCAGCCGGGGACGGCACCCCACAGTCTGTCAACCCTCACCCCGCTGCCTGCCTGGGGGGGCCGCCCGGGCCCCTCGCCTCTCACGCACACCCTGCGCCTCCCCGCTGCGGGTCCCAGGCAGGCACGCCGCTGCCGGGCCACCGCCCCCGGCGCTGAAGACGGCCGAGCGCCCGACTACCCCGGACGCAGTCCAGCGGGTCCCGACGGCCGCCGGCGCCCCCTGGCCGCAGCAGCGACTCAAAGAGCGTTGCGCGCCCGCTCCCCTCCTGGACCGCCACCGCCTCCTTTCGGGGCGGGCCCTGGACGCGCCTGTAGGCGTTTGCGGGGGAGAAAGTAACATGGTGGCCGCTTCCTCCCCTAACAGGAGAGGCTGCGGGTCCGGCGGCTCTTGAGGAGGCGGCGGGCTCGGGAAGGAACTCTGTGCTGGGAGCCCCGTGACCACTGGGGCAAACGAGGGGCGCCTGGAAGCGGCTGTCGGCGGGCAGGTGAGCGGCCGCGGGAAGCAGGCAGGCAGGCAGGCAGGGAGGGAAGGAGGGGGCCTGCCAGGCGGGAGCAGGCGCTGGACCGGACGCCTCGTCCGCCTTCCAGCGCCCCCTCCTCGGGGCGCGGCAGGAAGCTGGTACTGCGGCAGGAGGACCCCCTCTCCTTCCCCCAGGTCTTCGGCGCCTTCTCTCTCCTCTTCCACCCCCGGAGGAAACTTCCCTCTTCATCAGAGAGGGAAGGAGGTTTGGGGTGCTCCCCTGGCGCCGAGTCAGTCCCTGGGAAGGACTTTTGTTTCTCCTCCTTTCTTCCTCCCTCCGTTCCCTTCCCGGCAGAGCTTCCTCGCTGGGGTTAGCCCTTTTACCCCGCACCCCACGGGGTCGGAAGGGCGGAGGCTCCTTCTGGGCTTTTTAATTTTAATTATTATCATTATTGTTGAGTGCCCTGCTCCAGCCCGCCTCGGCCGTTTCTCGGGAAGCACAAGGTCCTCTGGGCGGCGCTCGGCCTACCACGGCCGCCATGGGGAGGCGGCGCAGGTGGCAGGCGCTGCAGGTGAGTCTCCAGGCAGCTCCCTCCTTTTTTTCTCCATTTTCTCTCCCTTTCCATGCCGCGGCTCCTCCCCTAGGCTCCGGCGTCAGTGGGTTTAACCCTTGCGAGGGACGGAGGGGAGGCGAGCTCCTGGGCAGTGCTCTCCAGGCGCCTGTGGTGAAGCGTTGGCGTGACTAGGCGGTCAGGAGTTCCTCTTGTCTGTGGCGAAATGGAGATCGTGAACAGCGGTGCCATGGCTGATAGAAGGATGTTTGAGGAGCAGGGGTCGTCCCTCCTCTCCCCGCCCCGCAAACCAGTGATAAAGGCACCATTACGGATAGTCGTTCTGTGTTTTGGAAGCTGATCGTATCAGTAAGGTGCTATAAAACATGTTAGTTCTGCAGATAAAAAAAAAGAAAAAAAGAGAGCTATAACTTTTAATCAACCTGTACTATCATTTGGGCATACCTGATGTGTCTTTGCTGCGTGACCAAGTAATCTGTGTAGCATCAGGATCTGACGATATACTAGGACCTTTGTATGTCAAATTGGGAAAAAATAATTGCAGGTGCTGTCAGAAGGTTTGAATGTGATTTAAGCTGATTAACTGTGCTGTCAATGCCAAATAGAATCTTCAGAAGAGTCCGAGCACAGCTTAACCTGTTCTTGTTGCTGGAATCTCAGGAAGGATGGAAAAACTAAACAAAAATATATTAAATCTAAATTAAATGCCTGTTCTCTGCCAATCTTTTTAATGCAATTTTATGTTTTGCTGTTAAGAATAAGCATGTTGCTAACATGAAGAGTTGTGCTGATTTCAAACTTAGTGCCGGTGGCTAAACTTTAGATCTGCATGAGGGCTTAGCTTGTTAACAAACAGGACATTTGATCTTCCTTTTTTTTTTCTCTGTAAACTGTGTTAGTGTGACTTCTGTAGTATTTTCTTGATTTACTATGATGTTTTTAACCAAGCTAAATTTGAGTCTGTGGATGGATGTGTTATTTGCTTTTAGTTATTTTTGTTGGCTGTTTTCTTGTGTAGACTAAACACAAAGTTAGCAAGTTTTTATATCACTCTTTTTAGGCTAATATATTTTAAGTTCAGGCAGATAAACATTCTCTGTGTTCTTCGGGAAAAAATAATATGGAAAATTACTTAATTACTTAATAAAAGTAATAAAAATAAAGTTACTTAATATCTGTTTGGAAAACAAAATAATTTTTATTTGTATTTTTTTGTGAAAAGCAGTCATGATCAAACTCGAGTGACTAACCAGACTCCTAACCAGAGTAACATGTATTTTTCAAATGCTTGGCCAGAGGACACAGACTGAAAAAAAACCCCCTAACCTGACAGATAAAAGCGTTCTCAAGCTATTATAAATGTGAATGTAAGTATTTTTAAGATTTGTTTTGTTGTTTGGGTTTTTTAAAATAATTGGCTGACAGGCTGCTTTTTGGCATTCCAGTGGATATGAAATGGTAATAATTCTGTCTTGAATGGTGCAGTGAAAGAGTTCAGTAGAAACCAGAAATGTAAATATTGGCTTGCCTACATGACTTCTGACTTCGATGTTAAAATGGCTTCTAGCCCACATAAACGCTTATTACTGCTAAAATTTCAAAAATTGGATTGAAAAAAAAAATCTTATAAATTAAGATGGGCATTTTTTTCAATACTTATCCATAAGTTTGATGTTCCTTCTTAGGTTAATGTTGAGCTCTCTGTAGCTCAAATTAAATGTAATGGGATCTTCTTGGATCAGGTCTTACATGTTTGTTTTCTTTTTTGACTATTGTGTGGGATTTCCTTCTGATCAGCTTTTGTATTTTTTTTTAATAAAAACTATCTGACTTGAGTAAAACTGGGATATCCAAATGGCAGTATAGATAACATCCTTCCAACTGAACGTGTCTGACTTATCATTTGGAGTACCAGTGCTACATATTATTGAAATGCAGAACTTGAAACAGTATCTTTTTAAGTTTGGTTCTTTCTGAGGTCTGCCTTTGGCCCGTGGAGGAGGATTGAATTTGAAATCAACCTCAATACACTTTAATGACAAAGAAGTTCCAGTGTTAGCCTTGATGCATGTCTGAGTTTGCTTAAAAATACAATAGAAAAAAAAAGTCTTGGTAGAGTGAGGTAGGAAATATATCTTGCCAAAGTGGTAAGAGTAAGTTGGTCTTTTGACTGTTATGTAAGATCAGATGTTTTATTTGTTAAGCCTTAAAATAAATTTCAATGGCAGCCATAGGCACAGAGCAGTATGCATAAAGACTAGGATGTTCCATGAACTTACTGTTTTCATGTAGCAGTGTCTCCTTTTCTGATTGACTTAGCCTTCTCACTGAAATAACAACAAAAAGCACCTGTAACCTCTAAATCTGCCATCATTTTGCTTAAAGGTAGCTTGCACTGTAGAAATCTGCCTGGTAAAACTTTTTTTTTGTGCTGTGCTTGCTGGTCATCCCAAGGCATGGATTACCCGCTTTCAGCGTACCGCTTTCTTGAATAATATTCAAGATATTGCTTATCTTGCTCTAGGTGACCTCTAAAATAGATTGTGGGGATCAGAGTCATAGTTACTAAATTGCTTCCCACGCAACTTTCCAGATAGTTGTCCATTACTGCTTATTCAAATCTGTAAAATGAGAATCAGTTTGTTGCTCTGTGCAGCATGAGATCTGCTTTACTCCTGTGGTGCTTTGAACTGGAAACTAAAGTCTTCAGATTTTTTGATCTACTTTTGAGCTTCTGTCTTGCTACAAAAATCACCCCCCTGTCAAAATTGTTGCCCTCAGTTACCCAAAAATTGATCCTGCTTCTTTCCTTTTGAATAAAAAAATAGTGTTGTTGGAAACACACCACGCCCTTGATGATAATGAGAGTTCTTTCTGCAAATTTGAGGAGATAAAAGCTCAGAATTCCAACCTCTGTGCAAGTGGTTGTTAGAAGTGAGGAGAGTTAGTTCAAGATGGTTTCTGGACTGTAACATAGGTTCTGTTGGAGTGTGACTGTTTCATGTCCAGTTATTCTTGTGACTGCATCTGTCACAAAGTGTGCATATACAGACTTATTTATTCTAATGTTTGCATTCCAGCCTGGAAGAGAGCAGAAATTTTTGTCTTGGTTAATATCTCACTCTAGTCCTTTGTTTCTGCTTACAGGCTCTTCAAGGATACAGATGTGGTCTTGATGTTTACTGTTCACTTTGGCAGACAGAAAATTTGAAAACAGTTTTCAGAGTAGCATAGATTATTATAATGTTCTCTGTTTCAGCATCACTCTTCGTTTTAACTTTTTTTTAAGAGCAGCAAACTCAAGGTTGTTGATACAGAGAACAGTAAAAATGTACCTATGATTTCTTGCCAAAAGGTTGGCTTGCATGTCGTTAAACATTCCATTTGCTTTGTTTCAGTTAAATGCAGTGAGCCAGTTTTTGTCTTATTCTGCTTTCATCTTCACATTTTGTGACACTTTAGTTCCTTTCCTTTACTCTCAGAAACCTCTCTAAAGAGACTTGATGCTTTTCAAGCATCAACCAAGAGACTGTGTTTTTCTGTCTAAAAGATGTTTAAAATAGTGTAAATCAGGAATTGACTTGCAAATTAAGTTCTTCACTTCTGGCAGCAAAAGCTGAGTTTACAATTACAAGTCTCCAAAGCAGTGGAAGCTTTCTTCCTCTTGAAATGAAAGTGTTTTCCAGTTGTGAACGGATTTCAGCTCTACTAGAGAACTTAGCCATTTTTCACCAGGGCGGCAAAGAACCCCATGGATTTGCTTTTTCTCCGAACCTGCACATTTCAGTGATAGCTTTTGCCTTTATAATTAATTATGGCCTTTGATCAGGAATGCTTATACTGAAGTCTAGCCACTGATGCATTCTTCAGTACTCTTCTTTCCCATTGTAAGCCTTTCATATTGAGGCATTGTGTGTCTGGGTGAAAGCAAGACTTTATTTTTTTAAACTTCCCCTGTTTGGCAACCCAGTACTGCTGTTCTTGGTGTCATATAACATGGCTCCAGGCCTTTTTGTTATTCTCTGGGGAAGAAACTTTACTCTCACCCAGATAAGAAACCTGACATAGTTAGAAGTCTTGCGAGTAAGAGATCCTCCAGCCATGTCTATATAATGTGTAAAATACATGTTTCTGCTTTAAAAGAGATAAAAGTGTGGTTCAAGTTGGGAGAAAGAGAACCGCAACTAGAGAGCAGCTACTGAAGAGCAGCATAAGAAGAAAAAGAAGTTCAAGCATTAATTAATGTTTCAGAAAAGCAACAAATCAAGGTAAACCCTGAAACTTTTACAGGATATCCGTCTTGGTCTAAGAGAAAGTTATAGAACAGAAAAATAAGGTAAACTGCTGAGTCACTTCAGCAGGTTAACTTTAATCATTGAATGGGACTATTGCAAAATATGAAAACCAGTGTGGCCAGTTCTCAACAGTTGGATCAGCCAGTTGTCCTAAGAAGTAACAGCAGCAGCTCACCTATACCAGGGAGTCATTTGTACCTGTGCCTTCATTGTTTTCTTGACACTTGAGTTCTCCTAGTAATGTTTGAAGTAATGAATGACCATAATGAGAATACGAACTGCTGGGTATCTAGGTGTTAAGTGGCAGAAGAGTACACTGAGTGGGTTTTTTTAGAAGGATAGACAATGTCTTTTGCAGGTTTCCTTAAAACAAATAATAAAAAATAAGCTGTGTGTTTGCCAGAGGAAATACTTTCAAGGATAAGGATAGCCTGAGAAATTATTAATGTATGTAAAATATGTCTTGTACCTGTTAATCTTCTGAAACTACCAAATATGTGACTGACGAGAGATATTGACAGAAGTCAATTTTAGCCTAGAGACACCTATCTTTCTCAGCTCCCTTCTTCCCATTACCCACCATTTACTTCTTAGGGGGTAATTCCCAATGAAAGCCTAACTTTAGGTGCTCTCAGTTGTCATTGAAGCTTCTCCTCTTCCATGTCTTGGAGAAGGAACGTAGAAAAGCTAACCATAGGAGGTTAAGTTTAATTTTCTGAACAGATCCCACAAACACCAATGAATAAAATTTTGATTTGGCAGGAGGTGGAAGAATACAAGTAGTTTTCTTGTAAACTTTCTAAGTTGTAAACTGCTGTGATGTATAGATGCGGATTGTTAATGAATGGGAGCGGTATGGCTCTTATTGATCACCTCCAGGTTTGTTTTCCTTTCTGAATATTAATAGATCAGCAGGACAAAACAGAAAGCTTCCTAACTGCATAAACATGCTACTGTTTTCTCAAAGTTGTGATGAAACCAGAAAAAAAAAGTCGACATGTGTCCTCTACAGCATTTATTTGACTTGAAGTGAATTTTTACATCACTGCATCATCACTGAATTACTTGCCTTGCTTCTGACCTTAAGTTCTTGCATAACCTTAGGAATGCATCCTTACTTACATAGAGAAAAAGGTTGGAAAAGACCTTTTAGATCATCAAGTCCAACCGTTAACCCTTAATGCTTTTTCTTTTGTGTTCTTTTTTCTTTTAGTTATACCTTAGATTTAAAGTAGCAATTCTCCTTGTATGGGAAATCTGTTTATGCTTTGTGATGTGGATAAAGTATCATCATATCACTAGAGTTTTCCAGTACTGATAAACCATGTAGGCAAACTTGAAGTTGTGCTGGGAGAAGAAAATCACAAGTGACAGACTTTTCAAAAACAAAAAAAATGGTTTTGCTGGTAGTGGTGTACTTACACAAAGGCTTATACCAGAATGCCTTTGTCTCTGAAGAGCAGAATACTTTTATGCACTGCTGGCTATGCTGGTACAGTTCTAGGAATAAACCAAACCTACGTGATGCATAATAAAAGAAGGAGCATGTTGTTCAGGATTGGATGGACCAAGTAGAAAGTTTAGCTTCAGAAAAAGGGACAGTGTTACCCATGCCTTCTTGAAAAGGCAGTGTCATTGCAAACTCTTATGTATATACTTTATTGCATTTCTGCTTTGAACTTTTTTTTTCGGTCTTCTTGTAAGATAATTACATGTGAAAGCCTTAAGTTCCTTTGGGTTATGACTCATTCACTATGAATGTAATTAATAATGTGAATTTCAGCTTATTTAAAGAAAACAGAACAAATCCTGCACAAAGACATTTATAACTTTTCTTCTGTGGGCTTCAGATGTGCAGTGTCTGCACTGTTAATCTCAAAACCTCTCCTTCTTAGTCTCTTTAATCTGATTCTGCTAGGGGAAAGAAAATCTTATTAAATAAGTCACTTCTCTAATTTTAAACTGTTTTCCTAGCTATATTAATAGCCAGATGATGCACAAATCTGACACAGGAAACTGCTTTGAACCTCAAGTGCCTAATTGTCTCTTGTACCTTTTAAAAAATCTCATCCTTAACTAGTATGTTTGGTGGATTGAACATCTGAGTTTAAATACTTTGCATTTGAGTTGTCCACATTGGTAAGTGCAAAGCTACATCACTCAATTTTTATCCCTACTCTTTTTGTCTATATGATGGAGTATTGATGCTGTGCTAGACCTTTAAAAATCATAGAGGAAAAACAGAAAAATTAAGAACAATGAAAGAGAGTGTAAAGCATTAAAACTATGTTATAGAGGGCTGTGTGATGCCCTGTCTTTTGAGCAGGGACTGAAATGCTGGTAGCCCACCTCTCCAGGAGATCCTTTGACTGCATTACTGTTGTCCTGCATGTCTTTTCCCAGGAGCCAGTATTACGTGGCTTTTTTTTTTTTTTTTTTTTTGCAAAGGGAGAAATAATGAATTCCACTTCACCTTGTGCAGAGAAGTCAATGTAGGGGTCTCAAATGTTTTGTGCATGTCTCAGCAACTGAGCATTGGGTAGAGTGACAGGACTGTGTTGGTGTGTAAGTCATGTGGGAACAAACTTTGGGAAAGGATGTCCGTTCGAATTTCCAGACAGTTTGGAAAAATATGAGATCAGTCTTCTAAGTAAATAGAATTCGTCCATTCCTAGATGGTTAAATTGGAAATGGGAATGCTAACAATTGTGAATTATGTCCACAATAGTCATAGCCTGCTTTAGGAAATCAGTTTTTTAATTTCTAATTATTATTAAAAAATAAAACCCACTATGTAACAAAACATTGTGTTTCAAAAGTACATTAAAACATGCATTAAGAGTATTTTAAATAGGAAGACAAGTACACATGTTAAAGTATGACAGAAATAGATGTTGTAAATAACAGAGGGCAATGACCATGGCTTGAAGGGCACAACAATATAAAACAGTAAATCAACATTTGTTTGCATTGCTTTTTCTTTGCATCAGAGTGAATATGACTTATTACTTGAATTTACTTTCAGAATCCTACCATAGGTAAGTTTTAGGCTCTCTGAAGGGGTATTTCTCCAGAAATAGGTAAGTACCTTGGAGGCTGCTAGTAATGTTGGCTGGAACTTTTAAAAAGATAACAATTTCTTTCCTCCTCTCTGTTCGTATTGTAACTAAGCTGGTATGCTCTTAGCAATGATCTGACTTAAGCACTTCTTTTACTGTTTAAAATCTGTATGGCTCATCCCAGAAAATCAAGTTTCCTGCAAGTATTTTGTCTGAGAACTCTACCAGCGTGCTGAGTAATAGTACAGTATCAATATTTTGGGTTTTAGATTATAATATTAGGAGAAGGATCAGAATACATGTGATGTCAAGCTTCACATCTTGCCATCTGGTGAATGATAAATCTTCATGATGGAGAATCCCAAGCTTATATACTTTGACAGCTTTATTAGTGTTTGAGTAGAATGCTTACTGACACATTTGTCTGTGTGAGTAGTACCTTACTAATATGTTGTTATATTTAGTGATTATTTTCTTCAGAAGTTCATATAATACACAACATCATTTTAATATTTTAATGTTTGCACATTTGACATTCACTCGGAAGACTGACATACAGGCTTTACTAGATTAAAATATTCAGTACTCCTGAATACATATATTCAGGAATATAAGTGAGCACAGCAAGAAGCCAGGGTTGATAACCAGTGGCTTTTAAGGGGTAAAACCTAAGTTTATTTACACATATTGCAGCATACAGATAATGGGGAAAGTTTTCTTGGTGTTGTGATGAGCTTCTGTGTAAAACTCAGGTGCTCTGGTTGTCTCAAATAAAAAAGCAAAAAACAAAACCAACAACAACAAAAAAACCCACAACAGAAAAAAACCAAGAAAATACAAGTCAGATTTTCCACAGAAAGACAAAACTTTCTTGTCTGGTGATAAAAATGAACTTTGTTGGTACAAACTTAAGCAATATTTGTCTGTGTATTCTGGAGCAAGAGTAGTAGGCATAATGAAGAGTTTGAATTACATGTGTGCTTTCACAGATCCCTGTCCACTTGATTACTTTTATTTATAAATGCTTTTCCATTTCTGTACTTATAATATTAAATAGCTTTACTATTTCTTAGGTGGCTTTGGTCCATTTTGTTCCAGCATTTGGAGTTGTGACCGGGCTGCAGTGTCATTGCATGGGTCCTCTTGTAAATATTCTGTAAAAGAAATCAGAAGACGCATGGAAGGCAATTGTTGATAGTTACTGCATTTTCTTAGGTTTTTCTGATCCATTTCTTTAATAGACTTTATCTGGGAATGGGAAGAGGAGCATAGATACTAAGCAGAGAGCTTATCTTCAGAAAGTTTTGCTGAAGCATTTGACAATACAGAGAACACTTAGGAAAGCTGGGGGTGTAAGTTTTCAGGAAGCATGCTCCTTCCCAAACTTTTTACCAGTGATTTATGTTTTTAGTAATTTTGTTGCAAGGTGACCTGCGAAGTGAGTGATGTGGAGGGCTTAGTTGGAGGCCTGACCTGCACTCACTTCTTCCACAAATGCTGCAGATGCGCTTATGCAAACACTCACTGCAAAAAACGTGCTGCAAATCAAGATCATGGTATACTTACTGCAGCATGAAAAGCAAAAGTGCAGTCCCTCCTGTAAGATTCTCACTGCTGCAGCATAAGACCAAAAGCATGAATATTCTAACTCCTGTCAAGCATGTGGTTTGGACTTTTTAAAGCTATCTTGGCAAAAGAGAGTTTCTTAATGAGGAGTTGGCAAAAGGATTAAAAGACAGACTTCTGAAGTGTTAATAAGCTCCTGCCAAGCTTGAGAAGCAGCTGAAAAAGAATGAAAATGCTGGCATGAAACTAAGTGATTTGAGGCTGGTGTCACAGGCCAACCAGAAATGGAAGTCATCTTGATAGTCAGGAAAGGTGTTCAGTGGGCTGGGGACAGACTGTGAGGCTCAGAAAGTGTTGATGGGGCAGTCTGTATTTGATGTGATAAAGCTGTCAATGGAGTGACCTACAGAGAAGAATGATGTCTTCCTGCAGTGTTGGTGGTTGGTTTTTCTTTCCCCAAAAGATAAAATTGAGAAAAATCATATTCCTCAAACCAGTGAATGGGCTTACCACTCTGGATTTGTAGAGCCCTTAGGAGATTATTTCAAGCAGCATATGGCTGATGGTATTGTAGAGAGCTAACAAAAATGAAATCAAAGCATGATTCTGTGATCTGGCAAAAATCTCTGTCACTGGAGATTCTGGCAAAATAATTTCAATGCTAACACTTAACTATTTCACTGCTTAGTAGAGAAAGCAACAAGAAAGAAAATATCTCATACTCTTACAGCTTACTTTGAGTAACTTCTCAGCTGGATTTGAAACAGAACATCCTTTTTTTTCCTCCTTTTACCTTTCAAAATGAAAACCTAGTCTGGCCTCAACCCAGCCAAAAAAAGGCACCAAAAAAACCTAGGAAAAGCAATCTAGGAGACTTGAGGTTCCACAAGGCACTTAACTACTGGACTATTGTCTCTTGACTTTCTTGACTGTTTTGTTTTTGTTTCAGGCTACTATATTTGGCTTTGTTCCAACGGAGTTTCCAATTACAGAAAGAGTTGTCTAACAAAGAATGTTTCTAGTGCTGCAGATGTTTCACTCATTACATAATACTGAGTGTGGCTAACCTTTAAAGCTTGCAACTGGGGCAGTAAGTGCATTTTATAAAGTACTTCCTTTGCTCTGAGAATTATTATAATCATTATTATTTCTATTACTATAGTATTTTCTTTCTTGGCAGTCCCTGGAGTAGTTGCCATCTTCTGTTATGTGAAGGAACATTTTGGGTACAACACTGATGAAACAATATTAAACTGGCTTATTAAATGGCTGTAGCTGGGCTGCTTGCTGATTATCATTCTTCCCTTCTCGTATCTTTTCCATTTGTTTTCTGTCTTTGGCAGTAGAGCTTAATTTACTGGTACCAAAGTTGCTTTCATTGCATCCCAGCTGCTTCTCCTCTAGACTCTGTAGGTCACTTCAGAATTTGTTTTTTGGCCTCACATATCTGGAACTCCTCCAATTTTTATACTATTGGACAGATTGAAATTATTGTACAATAGGAAAACTTGAACTGCTGATTATGATAGGAGATACTCTGGAGATGGGTTCTTTTTTTTTTTTTCTTTTTTCTTTTTTTCTTCACCTAGGATTTATCTGAGGGGCATTTTTATACTCCTGAGCATCCTGGATCAGAGGTTCCATTAACCTAGCAATATATGCAGTTATTTATAATTCATAAGTAGCTGTTCAAACTGCTATCACAAAACTTTGTTTCTGGAAGTTTTGTTATGTTTGATGCAAGCATTTGTATCGTAACATCATTGCCTGCTGTTGGGGGCAATGGCAACTGGTTTTGCTGACAATCATAAAATATCAGACTAAAAGCAAGTTCTTCTTCCTTAAATGGAATCTTAAGTTGTTTGCTTTTGTGTGTTTCCCAAATAATTCCAATTTATTAAATATAAAGCTGAAAATTTGTGACTAGTTTCCTCTCTTCCTCTGATAATTTTTGCTCCAGCAATCCAAGGAATTGCATACAGGACAGGAGAACATAGCAAATGCAAAGAAAGTTCAGGGTAATGTAGAATAAGAATATATATTGTTTAAGGGCAAAATTATTTTAAAATGTTCTCCATTTGCTTATAGAACTGTAAGATTTCTCAGTAGCAAAACTGATGCTTCAGTGGCAAACTGTGTATTCTTATAAAACTGGAGAATTATTACTATGTAATTATTATTTATTCTGATACTGGATTTGCAAAAGTCACTTCATTTCCTCACCACCCTTCTTCATATGAAGCACACTGTTGCATCATTCCACAGCCCATGGTTTGGAGTTGAAAAGGGAAACTACATTGGAAGACTACAGGCACCTCTTCTGCATTATATGAATAAATGTCAAGGTTTGACTCAGAATCAAAAATAAACCAGAGACAACAAGCTCTTGATGCCCTCCGCCTCCCACCCAGGTAGGGAAGGAGAGAGAGAATTAGGAGAGAGACTTTGCTGGATTGAAAACTAAACTAGACAGCTTTAATTATATGTACAATTATATACAAGTATGTTCAGGAATGTGCAAAAGCCTCTTGCCACCCCCCACCCCCAGCAGCTCCCCCGGCACTCTCCTGAGCTGTGAGCAGTCCCGAAAGCTCTCAGCCCACTGTCTGAGATAACAGCAGAGCAGACAGGGCTGTGGGGAGAGTTATGAGGGTCAGGGCTGAGCCTGGGGTCAATGGTGATGGATGGAGTCCTCCCTGGACACTGGCCATGGACAGAAGAGAAGGGAAGAAGAAGCAGGAAGGAAGTTGTCTTCTGTCATCTCTGACCTTCCTCAGAGCTTACGTAGATACATGGAATGGAATCCCTTTGGTCAGTTCTGCTGTCTGTCTAGTCCAGCTCCCCTACTGGGGGGGTTCACAGACACAATTCTCCTGCTCTCAGTAGCATCTGCAGTGGCAGATTCACTGAGTAGAACAAACTGACATAAACATTCCAGTGTTATCAGCCCACTAGCTGGAACACTTGTTGCTGGTTAAAAGAAAGCTTACTGAAGGAAAAAAAATCAGTAAAAGGAAAATTAGCTTAATTCTGGCTCAACCTAGGACATTCCACCCCTTATTCCATACCGTATATTACATATAGGATCTATATTTTACCACCTGTCAAATTAAGGATTAATATGTACCTTGAGGTACATATTGTACTTCACCATCCTCCATCATCACCCACCGGCTATGTCCAGGTCCCTGAGCAAAAGCAACACCCCGGACAGGTTTACCTTTTCCTGAAGCAGGATAAACCCAAACACTTTTACCCAAAGGGTTTCTTTTACATACCACAGGGACTTTATCCCCATCTGCAGTGTGTAGAAGGTCTGACTGAGCAGGACCAGCCCGATTGATGGATCCTCTGGTATTAACTAACCAGGTGGCCTTTGCCAAGTTTTTGTCCCAGTTTTTGAAAGTTCCACCACCCGTTGCCTTCAGGGTAGATTTTAACAGACCATTGTACCTTTCAGATTTTCCATGAGGCTTGTGCATAGTACGGGATATGGTATATCCACTCAATACCATGTTCTTTGGCCCAGTCAGTCACAAGACTATTTTTGAAATGAGTCCCATTGTCTGACTCGGTTCTCTCTGGGGTACCGTGTCTCCACAAGACCTGCTTCTCAAGGCCCAGGATGGTGTTCCAGTCTGTGGCATGAGGCACAGGATATGTTTCCAACCATCCTGTCCTTGTTTCCACCATTGTAAGCACATAGCACTTACCCTGGCGAGTCTGAGGCAGTGTGATGTAACCAACTTGCCAGGCCTCCCCATACCTGTACTTTGACCACCTCCCCTCATACCACAAAGGTTTTAACTGTTTCACCTGCTTAATTGCAGCGCACGTTTCACAGTCGTGGATAACCTGCACAAGTGTCCATGGTTAAGTCCACCCCTTGGTAACAAGCCCATCTGTATGTTGCATCTCTGCCCTGATGACCTGAAGTGTCATGGGCCCATCGAGCTAAAAAGAGTTCACCCTTATGTTCCCAGTCTATTTGGAACACTTGAGCAGCCTCATCTGCTCATTGGTTGTGTCGATGTTCCTCAGTGGCTCGACTCAGAGGTACGTGTGCATCTACATGATGCACTTTTACAACCAGTTTCTCTATCCGAGCTGCAATGTCTTTCCACAGCTCAGCCACCCAAACAGGCTTACCCTTTCGCTGCCAGTTGTTCTGCTGCCACTGCTTTAGCCAACCCCACAAGGCATTTGCTACCATCCATGAGTCAGTGTAGAGATAAAGTCTCGGCCACCTCTCTTGCTTGGCAATGTCCAAAGGCAGCTGGGTGGCTTCCACACAGTCCAGTAAACTCAGTTGTCCCTTTTCTCCTCCTGGCCAAAGGCAGGGCACCTCTAACGTTGAGCATTTAAGGTTGAAACACTATACTGGTTGGAAACTAGTGCAGCCTTCTTCCTGGAAGAACCATCTCCTGCCTTTGTTCTATTTGGTAGCTCTTGCACGCGTATCTGGAGGGTATCAGTGGGTCTCTTGTCCCAGATTCTCATGTCCTCTTTAAAATAAATACGCAGGAGAGACCACAGGTGGTGTTGGAGTGGGTCCCATCTCTCTTGCTGCTGTCTCTTAACAGGACATCTCCTCTTAATGGCTGCAATATGTGACCAGTTGTCTCTAGGGAGTTCCTGGGGTTTTCATTCCCATCTGTTCGGCATCTTATTCTATCAGTCATTTGTTCAATGGCTGAGGTGTAGAATGGATGGGAATCAGAGATCATGTCTCCTTACTGTCGTGCTCTGAAAGCCACTTCAAGCACAGTTGGTCTCGCGTTGTCATCAGTGCATCCCATAAAGGAGAATATATGGGCATGTGCTGCTGGTACAGCCTGGGCAAACCTCCAGAACATTTGTGTGTCACACAGAACGTCATCAGGATTTGTAAGTCCAGTGTTATCATAGATCACCTCTCGCACAGACAATTCTCTCAAGTACATGATGGCTCTCTCAAGAGTGGGTGTTCTGCTTTGGTGCCATTCAATGTCACCCTTATGGGGTATCTCTCCCTCATAGCTGAAAGAAGTCGGCTCCACAGGGTGGTAGTTCCTGTGCTCTATCAATACTAGCATCTCTGGCCAGGGATCCCAACTGCATGGCTTCTCTCTTGTCCATGTCATAGGTTTCAGCCCCACTATCATAGCATTGGAGCAACCAAGGAAGAAGTCCCTCACCATCAATGCGGGTAAAGTCCTTTCTCATGAGGCGCAGTTCCTTTAGAGAGAAAGACTGGACAAGATCATCATCATCATCATCTGCTTGAGAAGGGCCTGCTTTTCTATCTGCTTGTGAGTGGTCTGATTTCTTATCTTCTTGAGAAGAACCTGCTCCTTTATCTGCTTCTGAAGTACCTGCTCCATCATCTGATTTAGAATTGTCTGCTTTCTTCATTTCGCTGTCTAACACAGCTTTAAGAAACTCTGGATATCTCAGATGGGTGCGGGTAAAAGGGCTGGAGCGTTTCACCTTTGCTTTGCTCCTGGTCACAGGATTAACTCCTGGTTTGTATCTAAGGGGATTTGCCTTAATCTTTGCAGAAGCAGCTGTTTTGGTAGCAGTACCAGAGTTAGCAGCAGTAGCTGTTTTTGTAGTACCGGTGGTGGCAGCAGCAGCAGTGGTGGTAGTAGCAGCATCAAGGGTGGCAGCAGCCTTGCCTGTGGGGGATTGGCAGTGAGTAGAACAACACTTCACCCTATGCATCCACAGTACACTATAAACATGCAGCAGAAGCATCCCTGCTGAAACAATGCTATTCAGATCAAGAGCTGGGAGATTTATCTTGAGACAAAATGGAGAGGTAAAACTGCCATTACCAACATAGACCTTTCCATTCACTTGAGGATCTGTACCATAACTGTACACATACAGTGCCCCCATAAGGATCAGTATCAAAAACCCTATGAGCACTAGGCTGGTGATTATACAGTTGATCATGGCTACAGTTCTGTGGATACACCATAAAACAACAACAAGAACAGCTACACAGAGCAGTGTGATCCTGGCTGCATACCACATGTACAATTGCATGTTGGGAAAAAGGTCCAGCAGAAACATTCCAGAAGGTGTCTGTTCAGTTTTCAATCCATCATTAGATTCAGCAGAAGTGTTGCTCATTGCCATCTGAGGGATTCCTCCCATCAGAAATGGAATTTTAAACTTTCCCAATTAGTGAGAATCTATAATCTGGGTTTAAAATCCAGCCCCACATTGGGCACCAATAAATTGTTGTCAAGGTTTGACTTAGAATCGAAAAATAAACCAGAGACAAACAATGCTCTTGATCGTCTCCCCCTCCCACCCAGGTAGGGCAGGAGAGAGAGAATTAGTAGAGAGACTTTGCTGGATTGAAAACTAAACTAGACAGCTTTAATTATATGTACAATTATATACAAGTATGTTCAGGAATGTGCAAAAGCCTCTTGCCTCCCCTGACCCCCAGCAACTCTCCTGGCACTCTCCTGAGCTGTGAGCAGTCCCAAAAACTCTCAGCCTGCTGTCTCTTGAGATAACAGCAGAGCAGACAGGGCAGTGGGGAGAGTTATGAGGGTCAGGGCTGAGCCTGAGGTCGACAGTGATGGATGGAGTCCTCCCCGGACTGATTTTTGTGTTTGGATGCTGTCAGAAAATAGACAGATAAAGAAACAGCTAGTATCATAGAATCATAGAATCATAGAATCATAGAAACCTAGGGGTTGGAAGGGACCTCGAAAGATCATCTAGTCCAACCCCCCTGCCAGAGCAGGGTCACCTAGAGCACATCACACAGGAACTTGTCCAGGCGGGTTTTGAATGTCTCCAGTGAAGGAGACTCCACAACCTCTCTGGGCAGCCTGTTCCAGTGCTCTGTCACTCTTACAGTAAAAAAATTTTTTCAGATATTCACCTTGAACCTCCTATGCTCCAATTTGCACCCATTACCCCTTGTCCTATCACTGGTCATCACTGAGAAAACATTTCCTCTTTCACTGAGTACATTTCCTCTTTGAAAATGGGCAGGTTTGAAACAATTTAGCTCTCTGATACAAAATGCCAGCTGGGATTATGTGCAATACCAGACCTCGTTACAACTTGTTTTCTGGTTGAAGTGCTCAGCTGATAAAAGCCATCCTATAGGAATACTTAATTAAATGTTATTGGCAAACCTTTTTTCCTTAACCTTGTCCTTAAGTTTATTTTTCACAATGTTATAGACCTCTATAAGGCAATCAGCTTGTAACTTGTAACCTGTTTCAATTGTGCAACCATTACGTTCGCAAATACTAACTTGAAAACTGCTAACAAAGGAATGGCCCTGTATTTGCATATGTGCAGGTTCAGACCCAGTCACAGGCGACATCCAACCATTCTTGTTCAACAGGTGGTTGTGTTAAGGCAGGTAGAAGGTGGGCATTGCATATCTGTGAAGTTATTTTTGCAACTCTGGTTTTTCTAATACTCGTGATTTAGTCAAGTGACTCTCACTGTAATTTAATTTCATAATTTGTGACTGATATGCATACAAAAAAATAAAGTCTTTAAATGCAGTATAGGAACTATTTTTCTCGTCTGTGGCTAATAATCTGTGGACTACTTTTTTTGTGTTTTAATCCTGTTCAGTTCTAATGGTATGCTTGAAATAATGTTGCCTTACCTTGTCTTTTGTTGTGTATATATATATATGTGTATACGGACATGTAACTTCCTCAGGTGTTGCTAATGACATCTGAAGCATTTGATAACCTCCTTGGTTCATTTGAACTAATTTGTTGAAGAGTCTAGATTGTAGTGTTCCATTCTGTAGTAATTTTAAATAATCTGTGATGCATACAAGGTCTGATTTCTGCTGTCCCAAACGCACCAAACTGAAATGCCTAAGCTGGAGTTGCACACTTGTCTGAGTTGAAATGGGCTTGCTGAAAAGTGACGATCATATGGAGAGGCATACTGATGTGAGCAATAGTGAGGATGTGCTGGAGTGGTCAAGCAGCTGGAGTGCAAGCTCACTGGGAACCCTTTGGGTATACTTCAGTACATTCTGGTTATTAGATGGCTTTTATTGGTGACTGTCTTTGCAGCTCTTCACCAATGATGTTATTTAGTCTCAGCACAAGATAAAAGAATGGTCTGTGTGAATAGAGAATCAGATCTCTCCCTACTCTACCACGGCAAGGAAAGCTTCTGAATTTTCAGAAAGGAAAACAAACTCTTCCTAGCCTTTCTCTCTTCAGATTAGTTCATTGGAAAGAACAGAGAAGCTGCATGATCAACTGCACAGTTCACTTGGTCACTTAGCTTATGAAGTTCTGTTATTTGGGGAGTGAGGTGCCTGTGGTAGTAATCCTTGAGTTGTCTATGAAGTTTTGCCTTGCACAGTGGTTGAAAAACATAGTAATGCATCTCTCTCACTCAGATTGTAGCCAGTAAATTTCCAAGTGTTGCAGATGACCTCCTGACACGCTGTCTTGTATCCATCCAGTACAGTCTTTGTCTTTCAAATTAGTTTACCAGATCCAATGTCTACCCTGATCTTGAGGCCAGTTTATTTGAGGAATATATCTCAATACAGAGTGCATATACATTTTTCTTTTAACTTTTTTACTGCTAGTAGCCAAATAAGCCAATAAGGCAGACATCGTGGTGGGAGTATGTTACAGACACCCCAACCAGGATGTATATTCTGTAAGCAGCTGGCAGAGATCTTGTGATCACTAGCCCTTGTTCTCATGTGGGACTTCCAACTTCCCTGATGTCTGCTGGAAATACAACACAGCAGAGAGAGAACAGTCCTGGAGGTTCCTGGAATGTGTGGAAGACAACTTCCTGACACAGATGGTGAGGGAGCCAACTAGGGAAAGTGCCCTGCTGGACTTGCTGTTTGTTAACAGAGAATATCTTGTGGGGGATGCAAAGCTTGGAGGTCATCTTGGGCAGAGTGATCATGAAATGATGGAGTTTTCAATTCTTGGAGAAACAAGGGAGGGAGCCAGCAGAACTGTCGTCTTGGACTTCAGAAAGGCAGACTTTGGCCTGTTTCGGAAGATTGTTAAGAGCATCCCTTGGGAGACAGTCCTGAAGGTCAAAGGAGCCCAGGAAGGCTTTCATACTTCAAGGAGTAACTCTTAAAGGCACAGGAGAAGACCATCCCCAGGACCTGAAAGGCAAGCCGACGGGGAAGAAGACCAGCCTGGGTAAACAGGGAGCTTTGGCTGGACCTCAGGAACAAAAGAAAAGTTTACGGCCTTTGGAAAAGGGAATTGACAACTTACGAGGAATACCAAGATGTAGTGAAGTCATGTAGGGGGAAAATTAGAAGGGCCAAAGCTCAAGCAGAACTCAACTTGGCCACTGTGGTTAAGGATAACAAGAAGAGGTTTTTCCAGTATATTGATAGAAAAAGGAAGACTAGGGAAAATGTAGGCCCGCTGATGAAGGTGGGTGCCCTGGTGGTGGAAGACACAGAGAAGGTGGAGTTACTGAATGCCTTCTTTGCTTTAGTCTTCACTGCTAAAGCCGTCCCTCATGAATCCCAGACCCTGGAGGCAAGGGGAAAGGTCTGGAGAGAGGAAGACCAAGTTAGAGACCACTTGGCCAAACTGGACATCTGTAAGTCCATGGGCCCAGATGAGATGCACCTGCAAGTGCTGAGAGAGCTGGCAGATCTTATTGCTGGGCCACTCTCCACATATTTGAAAGGTCATGGAGAACAGGAGAGGTGCCTGAGGACTGGAGGAAGGCAAATAGCACTCCAGTCTTCAAAAAGGGCAAGAAGAAGAACACAGGGAACTATAGGCAGGTTAGTCTCAGCTCTGTCCCTGGGAAGATGATGGAGCGACTTGTTCTGGATGTCATCTCTAAACACGTTGAAGAACAGGAAGTTATTTGGAATGGTCAGCATGGATTTGCCAAGGGTAAATCATGCTTGACCAGTCTGCTAGCCTTCTATGATGACATAACTGGTTGGCTGGATGAGGGGAGAGCAGCAGATGTCATCTGCCTTGACTTGAGCAAAGCTTTTGGCACTGTCTCCTATAACATCCTCATTAGGAAACTGAGGGAGTGGACAGTGAAGTGGATTGAGGCTGTGTGACAGAACTCAGAGGGTTGTGATCCATGGAGCATGGTTGAGTTGAAGGTCTGCAACCAGTGGTGTCCCCCAGAGGTCAATACTCGGTCCGGTCTTGTTCAACATATTCATCAATGACCTGGACAAGGGGACAGTGTATCCTCAGCAAGTTCACTGATGATACCAAATGGAGAGGGGTGGTGACACTCCAGAGGGCTCCAGCATGACCTGGACAGGCTGGAGAGCTGGGCAGAGAGGAACCTAGTGAGGTCCAACAAGGGCAAGTGTAGGGTCCTACACCTGGGGAGGAAGACCCCATGCACCAGTATAGGTTAGGGGTGGACCTGCTAGAAAGCAGTTCTGAGGAGAAAGATCTGAGAGTCCTAGTAGACAGTAAGTTACCCATTATCCAGCAATGTGCCCTTGTTGCCAAGAAGGCCAGTGGAATCCGTAAGGAAGAGTGTGGCCAGTAGATCGAGAGAGGTCATTCTCCCCCTCTAGTCTGCCCTGGTGAGGCCACATCTGGAATACTGCATCCAGTTCTGGGCTTCCCAGTTCAAGAGAGACAGGGAACTACTGGAGAGAGTCCAGAGGAGGGTGACAAAGATGAGTGGGGGATTGGAGAATCTCCCTTATGAGGAAAGGCTGAGAGAGCTGAGACTCTTCAGCCTGGAGAAGAGAAGGCTGAGGGGACATGTTATCAATGCCTGCAAGTATCTAAAGGATGGGTGCAAGGAGGATGGAACCAGACTCTTTTCAGTAATTCCCAGTGACAGGACAAGGGACAGTGGACACACTCTGGAACATGGGAAGTTCCATTTAAATATGTGGAAAAACTTCTTCACTATGAGGGTGACAGAGCACTGGAACAGGCTGCCCAGGGAGGCTGTGGAGTCTCCTTCTCTGGGGATATTCAAGACCTGCCTGGATGCAGTCCTGAGTAATGTGCTCCAGGGTAGTTGGACTAGATGATCTCTAGAGGTCCTTTCCAACGCTGATAATTCCGTGATTCTGCAATATAAATCACTTGCAATACTAAGTATTTATGTAGAAGTACTGAGTTGTGTTAACATCTACATTGCTTAAAAAATCTTAACCGTTCAGTGTTTACAAAATGATGTTTCAGCCACAGTGCACAAGAAGTGATGATGTTATTCTTTGGTCTGAAATAAAACTTAGTTTTCTATGCAATCTAGTCACAAAATATTTTCAGTCATGAGGAAATATCCCATCTTGGCTTAAGTTTTTCAGTCATCTGTGTATGCATGCTGTAGGCTTCTACACAGCAAGCAGTAGTTTCCATACATTGTAGTTTTCAGGCACTGTCAGTCTCTGAAAGAAGGTGCGAGTGAGTTGACTAAATTGCAAAGTCATGTGTTAGTCATTAATCACACACCTTTATAACTGCAGTTCTTTGACCGTGGGTTCACCAGCATTTTCAGTTAAATAGATTTCTGGACTTTGATTGTATTGCAAATAGACTGAAAAGCTCTTTAAGGCTTTTTTTGTTCTTTGTGATTTAAGGTCAAGAGTATCTCAGTTCTGAGTCTTCCTGTGGCTAGTGAAGAAAAAGGTAACTGGAAGAAAGAGTTGGTCTTTCTTATAAAGCATCATTAAAAGCCGTCTGCTTAATGCAGTTCCTTCACTGCTGCTTACTGCAGTGTATGTTTCTGCAGTTGCAAGAAGATTGTGTTTTGACTGTAAAACTGCCTGCCCTCTCATGTTATTCTTTTACTGATCTGATTTCATTTCTCTCTAGCGGACACAAGCTTAGAGCCAAATTTTGAAACTAGTGAGATTTCTATAAACACGGTTCAACTCCATTTCATAGACTTTCCTGGGTGAAAACTAAACTTGAGAAGAACTTTTTACATTCATTTGTGTACAGTAAGTATGTAGCGAGTTTCTTTTCAGGTAGTAAAGTGCTCAGGGATGAGGACACAAGAGGCTTTTAAGATGAGCTTTATTTTTCTGGTTAAAGATTAGTCGTACTAAAGGGTTGCTAACTTACATTTTAGTGTCTTTTTTATATTTATTAAGCTATTGTATTAAAGAAGATAAACATAGCTAAATTAAGAGCTGTTGCTTTAAGGTCTTTTTTGAGAGATCCTGTTGCTTTAAATCTTTATAAATTGGAGGATAAATACTTGAAGAGCTAAGTTGATGTGCATATTTGAAACCTTACTTCCTTTATCCTTGTGGAGATGAAAGCGAACTGTTTTGAGAAACTTAAATTTTGAAAAACTCACTGAATATTGTGCTGGAATATGAGGCTTCTGTGCCAGCTTTGTCAGCTGAATTGTCTGGTGACTCTGACTTTTGCCTGCCACATATTGCACAGAGTTTCTGTGAAGTAAAACAGCCATGGCTCAGAGAAAAATATAAAATGACAGAAGTAAGTGTATGATCCTTAGCAACCACTGCTAGAGTTTTATTGCTCCCTACTGGTAAAAATTTGGGAAAGGACTCCCTTCGTTGCTTTCTAACCTTCTCAATGTTAGTATTTTTTTTTTAAGTCCTTTTAAATTTTTCTCCTTCCATTTACCCTGGAAAGATAAATTTTCACTTAAAAATATTCAAGGGCAGCATTAGCGCAATTCCAGGAATGACAGCTCTGATTAAAAGTGCAAACTGGTGTGAGATTTTTGATGTCATATGCTGTTATCATTACTGTTTTATTTCCTACTCTGTGTGCTAAAAGTAAGCGTGGGCAATGATTTTTTTAATGTTGCATTGAGAGAATATGATACTGAGCTGTGTGAACATGTAGCAGGTAATAAAAGGCTGGATTGTTTAACAAAGGTTTTGTTTTTTTAAAATTTACATTATGCCAACTATTTTGCTGTTTTTAGCAGCTTGTTCCAGTAATTTGGTTTCATTGTATATCAAGTGCAAACAGTACTTTCCAGGTTACAAGATGTTCTGACTTGATGCTTTCTTTTAAGGAGAGCAGGGAGAGATTGGTTTATTTATTTTATTTTTTTTTTCTTCGATTCTCTGAACAAGTACAAGCATCCAAGAGGCAAACGGAAACATCTTAGACTTCATAGTTTATGATTAATCCAGTGTAAGTCAGTGCTGCTGCTGAAAGGGGCATACTGCAGCTGCTTTTGTGCTGACACAGTGAATTGTTGGAGAACTGCTCTGGTTGAACTCAGAACAGTCTCTGCCAGGTTAGCATTCAGCTAGAGCAATTCCTTGTTACAGTTAATTCCATGGTTGCACTAACTGTAGTTCTGGACAAAAGTGAAGCTGTGAATGAGCAGTGGCAGTCTGAAGATGGACCTTTTAACAGAAGCACCAGTTTATATGAGATTAAGTTGAAGCCATTATCCCTGCATTTCATGCTGACTTTCTTACCTCTGAAGGACTTTATCACTGATTTCATGTTGTTTATCACAGTAAAAAGGTTAAATTACTGCAATTTCTGTAGCTGAAAGTGATTCTGAAGCTTCACAAGTAGCTTCAGCTTTGGAGTGATTTGCTTGTTCTTCAGGAGACCTAGGCACTGAACACCTTACAAATTGAATAAACCTTTTATTGACTTGTTACTACAGCATCAATATAGTTTAGGCCTATGAACTCAGTCATGTGAGTGGTTGTCCCATGACTTTCCCCGTTTCAGAGGAGCTGAACCCTTCTGTGTCTTTTCCCAGGATCTCTGTGTATAGATTGCCCCACAAAGGTGTTAGCCGAAGTGTTTATGATGAGCCATTGTGGGGAAATAGTGCAGAAAAGTCTTTTAAATGGTGTAGGTACTCTCCTTTCAGGTTTGAAAGGATTTGAAAAGTTGTCTTTTCAGTGTTAGAAAATAAAAAACTGAGTCGGTAGGAGTATGGTGGTACTACAAGTTTGCATGAAGTTATTTCCCTTCCCCTCCCTACTTTTATCTCATACTACAGCATCTTGCAATATAGTGGTTGGTGCCTAAGTCACATAATCTGATACTAAGATTTCTTAATAAGCATGCAGGATAAATAACTGATTTTTCCTTTGGCTGAATACTCAGAACATTTTAATAACAAATTTTAGAAGTCTTGTGTAAGGATGGGAAATACCTTTTCAGTATAGTTTCAGTAAGAAAGAAAAGGATAAGAATGGGAGAATAAACCAGGTTCAGGGAACAGAATTATCTCTGCCAAACCACCTTTCTGTTAGCAGAGGCCAGTGTTTCTGCAGATATCAGACTAGGACATTCTAAATACAGGAAACTTTTCAATTTTGCTGCACTTATTATCTGGAAATACCCATGGAGCACCACTCCTTGGTAGATGGGACTTTAGCAGCTGTGGCAATCTTGTTTTCAAAGATAGTAACCAGACTTCCATTCTTGGTTAGCTTTCTAGATGAGATGCTCAGAAATCTGGTGGTAGACACATGGAGATCTACAAGAAGGTGGTCCCTGGCTTCCTGAAGGGGTGTAAAAGTACTCAGGTTTATTGCTTGGCAACTACTGTTTAAATATTTCTTACTCAACTTCTAAAGAGATGGGTATTCCATGAGATCAGGAACTTAAAATTGTACTTTTTATATCTGAGATTAGTCTGTCAGCTAGTTTGCTTTAAATAGAAACTTGTGTTTCACCACTTAAAAAATCATATGCTTGGTGAACATCACTGGCATTGGGAGAACAATTCTTTCCAGATCTGGAATGTGCAGCTGAGCAGTGATGTGTAATGCTCCATCAGCTGATGAAATGTGAGTTTGGATGTGTGATTTTTGTAAACGATTTCCAGATGTTACACTTGCCAACTGCATGCCTCAAGGCTATGCTGTTAGGTCTAGATTATGAAACAAAATGGATGAAATGTGCAGAAGATAAACCAGTGAGCCTATTCTCAGAATTGTTCTCTCTCTCAAAAAAAAAAAAAAAAAAAAAAAGAAAATTAAGAAGAAGAGCAGCACGATCTGTAATTTACTTACCAAGCAATGGCTGAAAAATATAGATGCTTTTATTTAGGGGTACTTGCATTAATTTTTAGCCTGTGAAGAGCCTTAGTGGTCCAATAGCTAAAGCCACCCAATTTTCTGTACAGCTGCTGTGTTAGGAGCTTAGAGTTCTTTATCTCACTTAAACTTCCTTTTGCTAAAATATGACTAGTTTTACTGTGTTAGAACTGAAATCCAGTTGCCAACAATGCTGTATTTCTGAGCAGCAGAAATCAAATATTGTATTGGAATTTCTCTCGAATTGTCAAGAAATGTCTATGTAGGAATTTTTTTTTTTTTATTTGCCAGAATTTCTTTAAAGGTTTTTAAATCCTCGTACTTTTTGAGGGAAGGAGTTTAGCTTGAAAGCAAAGTGAATGATTTCTCTGTCTTTATTTTCCACAGGAAGTACTGACAAAACCATGATAGAAGACAAAGGTCCACGAGTGGCTGACTATTTTGTAGTGGCAGGACTCACTGATACAGATACTGCAACCCTCCTGGACCAAGAAATAAGTCGACATGAAACAAAGTCAACTGGTCCAAAGGCTCCAATTACTGACATTGCTGTGATAATTAAATCAGCTGGTGAAACTGTCCCAGAGGGATACACCTGTGTTGAAGCCACCCCTACAGCCCTTCAAGCCAACTTAAACTATGGAAGTCTAAAGAGTCCTGAACTATTTCTTTGCTACAAGAGAGGCCGGGACAAACCACCTCTTACTGACATCGGGTAAGATTTCTGTAACAATTCAGTTCCTACTTGCTCAATTCTTGCTCTTCATAAGTGATGATAAAAACATAGTGTCTTTGAATCTGTATTGCTTATTGTGTGTATCTGTATAGTGTTTTCTTACTGAAATGAGGTGAAAAAAAGTGTCAGTCTCCTAGAGAACTTGACTTTTTCAAATGAATAGTAATGTTTTAATTAAAAAGATATGATATATACACGTGTATAAAGAGAGAGAGATAGGTGGAGCAAATAAAATGAGAGAAATTCAGTTCTCTGCCACAGTTTTATGAGAGGTGAGAGAACAGTACAAAATTAATCTACAGAAATGCAATAGTGCTAATCCAAAAATATAACATGCTTAATATGAAAGTGATTACTTCAGAAAACAAAAGTTACCACTTTGATGCCTTTTTATACCTGAGGCCTAAGTTCCTAAAGAGTTACCAGTGCTGTATTTGAAAACCTCAGATATTGTCAGTGTTTTAAATTGTATGCTTAGTAACTCTACGGAAGGGACCCCGCTAGCACACATTTATTGTCTTGTCTCCCACAGTCTTTCGAAACTTGAATGCCTGGGGAGATTTCATAGGGAATACCTGATAAGCAAAATAGGCAAATAGTGGGCTAAGGGTTTCTTAACAGAGATAGTTTTTAAAGCTGTTGGTGGAAAACAGAGGTATTTGGCAAGTAGTATTTATTATATATTTTGTTTTACACAGATCTAGTTAGAGTGTGACACCTAACAAATCATGGCAGGCTTTCCTCTCTGAGCAATGATGCTTGTGAATGCTTTCCCCTGCTGTTCCTGCTGTTTTGCAACTATGTGCAAGAGATGGTTAGAGCAAGTTGTTTGGGTTTTTTGTGTGAATTTCAGTATGTTCAAATGAAAGAAAGTGGAGTTTGGGCAAGAGATATGTGTACAGTCTGAAGGCTAATTTATGCTGTTTTCTTTTAATTAAAGAACCAAGTATGAAGGAATATTTTATCTTTGAACCTCAAATATTCATTAAGTCAGCTGACATGCAGAGTGGATTTAGTACTTAGGGGAAGAGTATATCCCTTGAAAGGGTCAAATCCATCGTCTTGTATCAAGGTTGTGTATGTACATATATATTTATATAAAGTTGAGTTATCTTGCAGTTCGACATTCAGATAATTCATGATAAATGTGAGTGTATGTGCCCTATTTCTTTCAGGGCTATTTTTAGGGAACCTAATTAAACAAATGCTGCTTGGAGAATGAGGGAGATGTGGGATACTTTCTACATATTCCCTGCCATTGTCCTTGTATTCTGTATTTCTGTGCACTCTATCCTCTTTCTTTTACCCATGAGTTAGGAAAATGAGAGAGCTCTAGCAGTTGTTTCTTAGATGGAAGAAAAACTGACAGAAAAAAATTTTTTAAGTGTAAGTGGTTTTGAAATCTGTAACAGCACTGTAGAAAGGACCAAGGAAAGAATATCAGACTTCTTGTCTTAAGCAAAGGTTCTTTTATTATTAAGTAGCGCAAAAGTTAGGTAACCTGCATTGTATAAGTGAAGAAATACTAGTTTTTTTTAAACTGGTATGGGAAGCTTTGGTTTGAGTAGTGGTTCTGTGCCAAGGACCCATCTCATTGTGCATTCTGGTTTGTGAAAATATCTGCAGGAGTATTGATCGAACAGATATTTTCTTTACTAGAGATGTATTTAAAAAATGAAAATCAACACAAATTTCAAGCATAATAGAAACTGGTAGATGTTCTTAACAGCCAGCGTCTTCTATGGTTCCTTAAACTCCACCAGTGGGACAATCATAGAATAGAATCATAGAATGTATTGGTTTGGAAGGGACCTCTAAAGGTCATCTAGTCCAACTCCCCTACAGTAAGCAGGGACATTTCAAACTAGATTCATTCAAACAGATTGCTCAGAGCCCCATCAAGCCTGACCTTGTGTGTCTCCAGGGATGGGGCCTCCACCACCTCTGTAGGCAACCTGTTCCAGTGATCCATCACCCTCATATTAAAGAACTTCTTCCTAATGTCCAACCTATATCTACCCTTTTCTAGCTTGAAGCTGTTACCCCTTGTCTCCTATCGTTACATGCCCTAGTGAACAGGTCATCCCCAGCCTTCTTATAGGCCCATTCCAGGTATTGGAAGGTTGCTATGGCAGTTGGGTGTTTGGAACAGTTTAGGATAATAATGATTAAATTAATCACTTGTATGTTTAGACAAATAATAATAGTGGCAGCAGTTGAAATAAAAGACCCAGCACTTCTTGGACCCTTCTTCTGCCTAGTATATTTTAGTTCCTTTATTATTCAATCCTTGCATACTGCCTTCTCTTAAATGAGATGGGAAGAGTTGTATAGAGAGTTGTTTTGCATGAGAACTGTAAGAGGCAGAAATGTGATTAGACCTAGAGGAAGAGTCAGGCTGGAGACCAGCCCCACAGAATGCAATTTGCAACAGTCCGCCTACGTCAAAATTGTTTTCCAGAAGCAGAGTTTTCTGTGGCTTAAGGTTTTTACCTTACAAGGTTTTACCTTACCTACAAGAAGGTAGTACTGTGTTATCTGATGTATTTAAGTGTATCTTTAAATCTGTAAAACTGGTCATGAGGGACCTTCCATTTGAAATCGGAAAGAGCCTTAGGAAGAGATAACAGGAATTTTTGGTCTTGGACCTAAGATCTAGAGGAACCAGTTGGTTACATTTTGCTTGAAATAAAACTTCATTAAAGTTGATAGAATAATGTAGAAAAAAAGGTGTACCTAGGATAGAGGCCAAAGTATTAACAGGAAACAAGTCTTACCTTGATCAGTACTAATTAATCAAGGGCAGGTATTGGGAAGTTGAAACAAGCAGAAGTAAGCTTCTCTCGGGGGGACTTCGTGTATAGAGAGTGTTATGTTAAATATTTCATGCATCACTTCTAACTGTTTTTGTCTGAATCATTAAAATCGTTGTTCATTTGAGTGTTCCATGGATGGCGGTTTTCTTCTGTTCACTTGTTTTCCTGAATTCAATACTATGCATGAGGTCAGGAAACGATAGGGGTGAGAGGTGCTTTCATTTTGTTTTTACCTTTTTTGGGAAGTACTTGTGCTGGGCTGGTTTTGAACCAGAGATTACACATTGTTTTAAATGTAGCAAAAGTGTGATGATCACAGTCTTTACAACCTAAACTATTATCGAAGGCAAGAATATTGTCCTCCACTAACTATCTGTATGGCAGTCCGAGAGCTACGTCAATATACTCCCAAGTCATGCAATTTCTTTGCTTTATGAAAGTATTCTAGGACTCTCTAGTTCATGTATATCCACAATACTGTAACAAGATACACATTTGTTCTGTGGAATCAGAATAAACAGTATTATTTACATATTCCAGTTTAAAGATGAACAGTAGTATTTAAGTAATTTGGGAAGTTTAATGCTACATATTTTTGTGAAAGTTCTGAGAATTGTTGAATCTGGGAAAAATACTTTTATGGTTTTTCTTTAGCTTATACACCTGACTTTTTCAAGTTTTCAAACAACATACTTACTAGTAGTCTGTCAAACATTTAACCAAAGGTATTTCAGGACGGTAGTAGATACATTGCCTGTTGATTTTTTTATTTTAAAGTAAAGTTGTGATGGACTAGACGTGGGAAGCTGCAGGTCACAAAATCTGAAGTTTTGATGTGTTACCCTTATCCTAAATCTTGCCGTGTATTGTAGAGATGAAAACTCTTTTGAAAGTGGCAAGTACTCTACATATTGCGGAGAACCAGGCAAATTGAACCATTGCTTACTTGGGTGTAGAATGGGAGATAAAGCTTGCTCCATCATAGAATCATAGGGGTTGGAAGGGACCTCGAAAGATCATCTAGTCCAACCCCCCCTGCCAGAGCAGGGTCACCTAGAGCACTTCACACAGGAACGCATCCAGGCGGGTTTTGAATGTCTCCAGTGAAGGAGACTCCACAACCTCCCTGGGCAGCCTGTTCCAGTGCTCTGTCACTCTCACAGTAAAAAAGTTTTTTCTGATATTTACCTTGAACCTCCTATGCTCCAATTTGCACCCATTACTCCTTGTCCTGTCATTGGTCATCACTGAGAAGAGCCTAACTCCATCTCCCTGACACTCACCCCTTACATATTTGTAAACATTGATGAGGTCACCCCTCAGTCTCCTCTTCTCCAAGCTAAAGAGACCCAGCTCCCTCAGCCTTTCCTCATAAGGGAGATGTTCCACTCCCTTAATCATCTTTGTGGCTCTGTGCTGGACTCTTTCAAGCAGTTCCCATTTGCATTAATCAAATGCATTAAAAATACCTAGATGTATGCTTTGACATCTATATCTTCTCATGATCACTTCCTAATAGCTTTGCATTTGAGAAAGAGCAGAGTGTAAAGTTTTAGCTCATTTAGCTGCTGTGGAGCTGTGAAGGATCTTTCTGATTTTGCTAAGAGTATGGTGATCTGAAGTGGTGATCTGGGTAAAAAATCCAGATATGATACAAATGTTACTGCAGTGCCATGGAAGATATATTCTGCTTTCTATTGAGTACAGTCAACTGTAGTTATTATTTCTCACTTTTCTGTGGAATTGAGCTTCCCCCCCCTTAAGGAATATTATTCAAGATATGAATGTAAGTCATTACTGGGTTTGGGTTGGGTGGGGTTTTTTTCTGTAAAAATTCACCTAGGAAGCAGACATCTGTCTTCTGGTCTTTTTGTTGTTTTTTGTTTTGTTTTGTTTCCCAAGAACATTCCTTAAAAATTAAAAAAAAAAGGCAAGCTTGAAATGACTTTCCAGACATTTTAATGACGGAAATAATTTCTAAGAAATTATCAGGTATCATTCATGCAATTTTAAGCCCCCTCTGTATTTAATTTTAAGTGATAGTGCAGCACTCCTACTAATTCTGTAACTAAATCCTTTTCGGTATGGCTCGATTTTATTTTTCCATAACTGTGATTTGTTCCCAGAGAGATTTCTCATAATATATTAATATTGCTGGACAGTTTCTTTGCTTTGAATCATGCATATATATAAATATATAAAATTCATGTTGGAACATTGCAGTCATGACTTACAGTGCTAATGGGTGGACAGTTTCTGTGAATGTGTGCAAGTAACTTCATATATATTTGAATGCACATTATTTTGTTTCCTTCCTGTCTGCAGAGTTCTGTATGAGGGGAAGGAACGCATCATTTCAGGCTGTGAGGTGATTCAAGCTACTCCTTATGGTCGTTGTGCTAATGTTAACAACAGTTCAGCTTCTTCTCAACGGATCTTTATCACATATCGAAGGGCTCCTCCAATACGACCCCAAAATTCATTGGCAGTGACAGATATTTGTGTTATTGTTACCAGCAAAGGAGAAACCCCTCCTCATACATTCTGTAAAGTTGATAAGAATTTAAATTGTGGTATGGTGAGTATTTAAATCTTGAGTGTCTTTTTTTCATAGGACTGTTGTAATTGTGTTACAACACTATGTCGTAATTCTTTCATGCCGTATAACATGTGTGAGACTTCAGTTTTGTAAGCTTTGTTGCTCTGATTTCATTTGGTGTTAGGAATTGCTTCTTCATTCTGATTATTCATTTTGCATATTCATGTCTAGGTGCTATTTGGGAGTAGTGTGATGGATTTTTATTTTTTTTAATTACCCTTCTCCTCCCCCCCCCTCCCCCTTGATGATGCTGACACTCAGGATGAATCACAAATACTTTTTTCTTAGTTATTAATAGTGCCTGTGTTACTAAGGCATGTAAGAATGGTAATTACTACTTCTAGTTTCTTGGCATACTTGTGTTTCAATCAGTTTGCTTTTATTTAGTCTGTTTTGCATTTAGTTTACTCAGGCTGAAGTAAGTTTGTTTTGTTGTGGTTTTTTTTTTAATGGTAGAGTGTATTTAGAGAAAATGCAAAAACACTATGTAAATAACCAGTTTATGGAAGTGCAATAAAAGCTTCACTTGATGGTGTTTAGAATTTCGCTTCCACTCATGGGATTCCTGTATGAGTCTCCTTTTAAAGAATGAAGAAAATGTGAAGCAGCAAATGATCTGCTTCACTTTTCCTTCTTCTGTTGGAATAAATCAGAGTAGTGTGGCGGTGTAATTATTTTATGTAAATCGTATAATCTCTAAAAAAATATGAGAAAGGGTAAATTCTCCATTTCGTTATTTACATGTGCTCAGCAGCCAACCAGTGATTTTAATGTCTGATTTGTTTGTAAGTGGGAGTATATTCAAATGCTTATTCTTTATTTCTCTGCTGCCTATTGTCATCTTTTCTCATTCTAAAATGAAACTTGTGTCTTGCAGTGGGGTTCCAGTGTGTACCTTTGTTACAAGAAGTCTGTGCCAGCTTCTAACTCTTTAGCATATAAAGCTGGTAAGTAATTTTAGAAGCAGTCTGTCTAAAGATGGTAACAGAAGGATTTGAATGCCATGTTGGAATGAAGAAAAAAAAAAAAAGGCAAAAGGAAAAATAATCCTTAATAGGAATAGCATTGTTCTGTATTAATTTAGTTCTTATCATGACAGATTTGGTAGCTGAGGAGCTTTATCAGAAGGCTTAGCAAGCATTTCAGGTGTAATAAAAGACATCATATTTCTTGTGATGGTGGTGATGGAGAAAGAATAATTAAAAATTCCGTTCAACCTTACTCGTATTTCTTTTTATATCTTGCAGCTAATGCAACATCTTTTGTCCAATTTGAAAGTCAAATGTGTTTCTTCCCTCAGTTCCACAACTATTCACTATTATTTCAGTGAAAAATATTAAAGTATTATGAAAATTTAATGAGAAAAAATATTTTATTTAAAAAGCTTATAAAAGCTTGACTTAAATGCAATGCTATAGATTTATTTTTTTCCCGAAGAAGTCCCTAAAAACTTTCTCAAGAGTTTGTACTGAGCACTAAGTGCACCAAATTCCTTTGAAAGGAGCAAACAACCAAGCAGAAGCAGAAAGCATAATGAAGTCAGTGTACCATACAGTGAGCTAAATCAATAGTGAACCAATGCTTGTATTCCTGTTTTCCACCAGCAAGAGTTAGATTTATTTCTGAAAAATGAATAGACAATTTGTTTAAATTTAACACGTTGACTGAGTGGCAGAAAATGTGAACAGTCAAGCTAGTTCATCCTATTTTCAATTGAGGTATTGCTGCTGTTTTTACAGAATAATTATCACTTCTTAGGAAGTTCTTTGTAGCAAAAGTCATTCCAATGGCACATTTTAGTAGCGCAGGTAATTCCCAACTGGTTTAGAGTGAAAATTTTTCAAATTAGTTTTTTCTATGTGCTGTTTTTTGAGCGGTTACCATAACTTGCATACACAACTGTGTATGTACTTTTACACGCAGTTTTCAAATAGATGTTACTTGGATGATTTAGTCTTACTTTTAAATGAGAGACTTTCTTCTGCAGATGTACTTTTCAGTTATAAAGTCCAGATAACCAACAGACGTTGCTGTATGTTGTGGAAAATATGTTGCTTACATTATTTAAAGCCTGTAGAGCAAATGTTCTTACTTTTCCTTCTCCCATTCTGAAGGCTTAATTTTTAGATACCCTCAAGAGAACTATGAGTCATTCCCACTGTCAGACTCTGTACCTCTTTTCTGCCTTCCAATGGGAGCTACTATTGAGTGCTGGGACTCTCAAACCAAATATCCACTACCAGTGTTCTCAACATTTGTGCTGACCTGCTCTTCTGCAGAAAAGGTATGACTCCACACATTGACTAGTTTTTGCTTTCAGTTCAGATGGCTGCTATGGGGATAAATAGACATTGTTTCTTCTGTATTTGAGAAATACAACAAAATAATTTGTTAAATATTTTCCTGATACAATAGTATTTCTTAAGCCTTCATGTAAGACGGAAGTAAATCAAAACAGGAAATAGCTGGAAGAGTATGTGCTGTTTAGTCCCAGGTAATCTGAAACATACACATAACTAAAAACAAAACTCACAGCACATGGATTTCCCTGTTCTTTCAAGTAAGTAGTTTCTGGGACTAGAAATGTAGCCTACATGTTAAAGAGATGTTCACTTACCACATGTATTAGCAACAGTTAAGTTGTTACAGTTTTCCTGTGATTACCTTAAAAATGACTTCTGTGTGAATATGTCTAATTGGGTTCCATAGGTATCTATGTACATAAATAGGAAAATAGGTACCAGAAAACTGCAGGGCAAGGAGAGGAAAAGGATGTGCTAAAAGGTAGCATGTGAAGACTTGAAGTCTGATGAGCTTCTTCTAAGACCAGTGGTCCTGTTGAATTCACATGAAGTGATAGATTCAGAACACCAGCAGGCTGCCAAATCTGTGTAAGGCCACCAACACACATGAGCACCAAAAATGTATTGCATAACTTGGCCCACATGTGAGAAGGCAGTGTCTGCTATACACAGAGACTAAAAGATCATAGGTACACCTGATGAAGCAAGGGAGCCCTTGTTTGGGCTTGGTGTCCCAGCTGTTGCTTCAGCTTGTCTGTTGTATCTGTGTGTCTGTTAACTGCATGAGGGAATAAGTGACACTAATGTGTGATTAGCTCTCTCTGACTAATAAACAGCAGTTTGGCTCTCAGTAGTAAGAGTTCTACTCTGCCTTAGTCCTCTATGAGGGAAATTTATGTACTTCTCCATTTCCAAGCAACAAAAAAGTATTTCTCTAATATATTAATACTTCTTTTGCAAGAAGGAGTGCAGTAGCTGCCAGTATTTTTTTCATAGAGAATGTATACTGTGGTATCCATCTTTCCCTGTTCTCCTTTTGCTAATCTTGCCAGAATAATTCAGTTAATTATGAAACTGACAAGTAGGGAAGGAATACTAGAAAAGTTAGCTGTTCAGCTTGATAAAAGGAGTGAAGTCAAAGCCAAAATAATTTTATTGTTTAGTGTGGTAATGATGGGAGAGTTAACTGAACAAAGCATTTATTGAGGGTGGTTGACTTTTTTTTTACTGTAATGGTCAATGGATAGGGTTTTCTCATAGCATGCAGTTTTGTTCCTTCCCTTTCAAATTACTGAGTGTGAATACTTTGTTGAGGGAAGTGCAGTGAAAAAAAGGAGGAGCGGCACAGGAGTCCGAAGCGTACTTTGGATACTTTGTGTATGTTATGTAGTTGAATCACAAGTCATTTAGTAACCTACCAGCAAAAGCACTATAGTGTGTGTGCAAACGCCAAAGACTTAAGGATGCTTCAAAAGTTCTAACTCAATCTCTTGTTAAATAGTGGATCTGCTCAGCTGTTTTTCTTCATCTTTTAGGTTTACGGTGCTGCTATTCAGTTTTATGAGCCTTATCCCCGGGAGCTGCTAACAGAAAAACAACAATTGCAGCTGGGTCTCCTGACAGCTGTAGAAAGGAAAGTGGTTACTTCCAAGTCCATCAATTCGAACAAATGCATTTGCCTTCTCTCACACTGGCCTTTCTTTGAAGCATTTCGAAAATTTCTTATGTTCATCTACAAACTCTCTGTCTCTGGACCTCATCCGCTCCCCATTGAAAAGTATGTAAAACATTTTTCAAGTTAATGTGGGAAGACTGTTATATCAGCTCAAGAAGTCATGTGATTTATTCAGTTATTCACTTACTTGGTGTATTTGCTCCATCCTCTTGCTTGCACTGTGTAGCTTTTGTAGTACTGATAGAAATTTTTGCTGGTTCTGTTTAACAGTGCTGGCTCTTGTAGTGCCAAAAGAGTGAACTGGATTTTACTGTGGCTTTTTTGTTAGAATATGTCAAGCCTGTTTACCTTTCTCTTAACTACATCAAACACAGAAGATGGCTGAGCTGTAACATACATGCTAACATTTGTAGTCCTGCATTTTACATTAATAAATTTAAGCTCAGGGACTTTGTGCATTAGCAATGAATATCTGCATCTGTTTCCAAGCACTGCAACTAATGCAGATTGTATGTGTGTGTAGCGTCTTTAAAGGTTGCTTTTCATGGTCCTAAGAGTTTGCTGAAATACGTTACTTTTGAAACTGTATTAGACATCTGGCAGTGAAGGAAGTAGTTTCTCTTAGCTAACACTCAGTAGAAATTCTGTAGAAGGGGGTTAGGCTGCCTGGGGTTTTAAGTGGTTTGTCTAAATGACAGTGTGTTATCTTTTGCATATATATCTGAAACTGCCACTATTAATTTTCACACATGAAGTGTGAGTGAATGGAGCTTCTTTGTCTTAGTTTGCATAAGTAGACTCTTAAACATATGAAAACAGTAAATAAATCTTACCACCCTTTCTAAAACATGGTACCATAATAGTTTCAAAATGTGATTAACATTGTTTTCAGTCCCTGAACAGTCCCCAGTGCTTGTTCTCTTAATACCCTGTCTTCATTTCAGGCACATATCCCATTTTATGCACAATATACCTTTCCCTTCACCACAAAGGCCAAGAATTCTTGTGCAGGTAAGCAGAACATTTACTTCCATTTTTACTTACAATAACAGCAAACCCTTTTTCTTGCTTTAGAAAGCATGGTGTCTTCCTCTAGGCATTTTATAAGCATTGGTTACCCATCTGCTGGAAGGGAGAAGGGAGGAGATGGATGGGTTGGTTTTCTCTTCCATTGCTATAAACAGGGTGACTTAGCAAAGGAAACTATTTCAGACTTCAGGTGGTGCGGATGGGAGCAGCACCCTACTTGCACTTTTAAAATTTCTGCCGTGTATTACCCTTTCATTTTATAGGCACCATTTTCGTTACCTCATCGAGGGGGTTGTTTATTTTCTTTCTCTCACTCGTCTGCCCTCTACTGTGGGTCAAAGGTTAGTCCCCTGGGGCACTGTCTCTTGTGCTTCTCTGTTTAATCACCTAGCAGCGGTTACCTATTCAACACTGAGTCACAGACTCAGTTCCTGTAACTTCTGAGAATTGTTTCAGTGACTAATAGAAGCTCTGTTGACCTGATCAACACAAGCCCCAAAGATTGTCTCCAATTTGCTTCTCTTGCGTGACATTGTGACTCTGCCAAGCAGTTTATAAGACTATGGATATATACATTTATGTTGGAATATTACACTGTATTAACTTTGTAGTTTTCTGTATCAATCACATACTGTTTTATGTGTTTCAGCTTTCTGCCCATGATGCATTAATATTGTCTCAGCCCGTTTCTACACCATTGCCATTAAGGTATCTTTATTAATGTTTTAAATATATGCTATTTGAAAAATTCAGAGGCAAATAAGAATGAGTCATAGAAGGAAGACAAACATTACTGCAATGTTATTAGATCTTAGAAACAGAAGGCTCAATACACATTCAGTTATTATATTAAACCTTGACAATAATACTACACCAGTGTTGTCTTTTTGACATAGACCTGTCACTTGTGTAACAATGGTATCACTAATTGCCCTGAAATAATGCTGTATTGCCAGATTATTGTAGGAACTCTGAAGAAAGAAGAAACAGGCTGTGAGGAAAGAAATATGTATTTAAATATATTTTATTTTCAAAACCTGTGTAGTAAGCAATTTATTTTTTAAATTGCATAGATAAACTGTTACATTGTTTTTTTCTCTTCTTGGATCCAAGAGAGACATGTACTTCAAGCAGTTGGGTAAAATCAGTCAATACACAAATGTGCAAACATTTAGGATCTTCAAAATTATACCTAAAAATTTGTCTTTGTACTTGAAGGTTGATGCCGTCTCTGTGGATACTGCCTGCATCTTCTATGATTGTGACATGGGATTTTGTTTGGATGGTTTTGTTGATTTTTGGTTTGTTTTTAAGTTAAAAACCAAAATATTCTCCCTTTCTCCTCACTTTTGAACACTATAATGCAATATTCTGTATGCAGAAGAAGCCCATGTTTAATCACATCTGTTACACAGTGTCTTAAGTGAAAAAATTGCCAGCCACCAAACTGGAAAGTAATATGTAAGCACTTATTGAAAGACAGATATTACACCCCTGAGCTCTTACAGATGTCATTACAATTCCTAAACGTCCAACAATTCCTACCGTCAAAACAAGTGAAATGGCGTCTGAACTGTAGAAACTAAGGGCATGTTGCTATCAGAATGTTGGTCTGATTTTACTTGACTAGTATTAGATTTTGACAGTGTGATTCTAAGATCAAATGGATACTCTGGTTCATTATTTTTGCCTGAAGTAAGCCTTCATATGAAACCACTGGTGTTATTTGTGCTTGGATTAGTTGTTAGCCAATTAGATCTGTTTTGCTGCTATGAAGGCCAGGTGCCTGTGCCTATATGAGGGAGCATGCCATAAGCAACACAAACTCAGAAGCAGCATGGTATAGCATCTGTTACTTTAGCAATCAGAATTTGAATTTAGGTTTCTTGGTGGCAGTACAAGTCTCATACCAAGGTGTAGCTGTTAGATAGATGGGTTGACACTTGATGAGTGATACTAGCACAATTCAACTAGTTGGTCCTGAACAGTAGTGACTGGTTTGTTGGGTTTTTTGTTGGTTGGTTGGTTGATTGGTTGGCTTTTTGTTTATTTGTTTGTTTTTGTTTTGTTTTTGTTGTTGCTGGTTTTTAAAAATCAATACTGTAACATTCTTATTCTCTCCCTCCTTCCCACCCACCCCCTAGCGGAGCAAACTTTAGCACTCTGCTCATGAATCTTGGACCGGAAAACTGTGCCACTCTGTTACTCTTTGTATTACTAGAAGGCAAGATCCTCCTCCATTCTCTTAGACCAGCTGTGTTGACAGGAGTTGCTGAAGCTGTAGTAGCTGTAAGTACAAAGTGTTCTGTACAGCAGTGAGAGAAATCAGTTCAAATTCCATAGTTGTTGCAGGCCTTTTTTTAAGTTAAAATTATTGATGCACTGTATGATCATTTTTTCCAGCAACAGCATTTAGTTAAAGTGCCCTAGCATGTCTTTTTACTGTTACTATTAGAATGATCAACATTTTTGCATACATAACTTGGAGCTATGCTGTAAATAAATGGTCAAACTTGAGGACTCCTTACATTACAAGGCTTTAGCAATTTCATTTCAACTTGCTGCATGTAACTTCTTGGGGTTTATTGTACAGTATCTGTTGTCTTGTGTTAATGTGTTGATTTAATTTAATTTTTCCTTCAGATGATATTTCCATTTCAGTGGCAATGTCCATATATCCCCCTCTGTCCTTTGTCTCTGGCCACCGTACTCAGTGCACCTCTTCCATTTATTGTTGGAGTTGATTCACGATACTTTGATCTGTATGATCCACCACAGGATATTGTGTGCATTGACTTAGACACAAACATGGTGTACATGTAAGTTCTATGGAGTTTTTACATTTATCTGTAGATGGAGAGATCGCTGAAATGCTTGGCAGATAGAACTGTTAAACACTGTTTTATCCAATATGATTCATTTCCTCCTGTCCTATGTTCTTTTTCATATTTCTAATGCTTCATAGCAAATTAAAACTTACGAAGTCAAGGGTCAATACTTGGTGCTACCTATAAGATGTGATGTAGATGTTGCTATAAATTTAGTAACAATGGTAATATGTTCTGGTTTGTTTTTCCACGTCTAGTACTGCTTATTAGGGAAACGGGACAAAAGCTAGAAAAGAGGAAGAAGAGCTGTTCTTTTGCTTTTTTTTTTTCTTCCTCACCATTGATTACATTTTCACCTTGATCTACCACTGTTGAATTTGATTCTGTCTTGCATTTGCTGCACTTTTTGTTAGTATTGGTAAAGACATTTTTATCAATTTGCAAGAGCCAAATCTTTTGTGTGAACTATCAAGCAAAATTTAGTGTCTTGCACTAAATAAAGTGCACAACTTTTCTCTGTGAAAATATATTTTTACTTCATCCATGTCATTTTTCAACACTTTTGTTTTTACTAAACTTGAGTTGAATTAGTAATTTGATCTATGGGTCAGTTGAATGCTTTCTTAATTTTCATTGTGTCAAAAGGACCTTTCCTCTACTGAAGCAAATGTTTCCTTTACATTACTGAAATGCTTTGTTTTATTAGCAGCATCAAAGGAAACAGTAAACAATGGAGCAGATGGTTTGTTTTTATTTTTATGCATTTTTTTTCTCCTTCCCTTAGGTCCCCATTAAAAGCACACTGCAAAAAGCATTTTCATCACTGTATATCAAAGTACTATGCCACCAAAAGAGTAATTATAGTAGATGTTTTGAAAGAAGAACATACTGAAGAAAGTCAAGGAAGATGTTTATATGAAGATATTTGCAGTGAAAAATACCTGAATTTTTTTTTTTTCATAAGTCGAATGGAAGTTGAAGACTGGGTTGCAGAAAAATGAAGGAGATAGAAACAGGGAATTTAGCAGGGAGATAAGGATGTCAAGATTCTGTTGAAATGACTGCTAGAAAGACCAAGTAACAACCTTATTTGGATTGCTTACTGAACCAAAATGTACCAGCAGCTGACCTCTTAAGGGGCACTCAACTGGAAAGACTTTTGCACCTTTTCATTTACTGTCTTTATAAATCCATATCTCTTCCAATAGTCAACTAATCTTTCTACTGCCCATTTTGCATATATCTCATCTGTACCGTTTATTTGACTTCCAGAGGAATTTGGCATCTGTAACATTTTACTTAGGTAAATGTGAGATGTTGGTACATGCATTATAAAACTTTTTAAACTTGGAAAGTAGGATATTTTTCAATTTTGGAGATATGTAGGTAAAAGCAAATTTCCATAAAGCATTTTGTGTTGAAGATCATGCAGAATTCTCAAATATGGCATTATTGGTCAGTAAGATTATTGTTCCTTCTGTTTTATCTTCTCTCCCTCCTTATTTCTGTGGCAATGGTGCTTTGTTTTGGTTTGGTTTTTTAGGTGTAAAAACATTAAAAAGCATCATTGCTAACTGTGAAAGACTGCATAATAGAAGAGTAACATTTGAAAAATTCAATATCTTTTAGTACATCAGTTTGTGAGTCTAGTGTCTTTTTAGAGCAAGTTTGCCATGATCTTCCTTATGATAGACTGAAGCTTTATTTACTGGCAAAAAATACTGAAGGCTTTTTATTCATTCAGCATCTTCCTTAATGCCTTTTTTGGATGTTTCCCACTATCTCCATGAAAGTAACAGTAAAAGCTGTTTAAGGAAAGTAGCCTTTTTAGGGCAAAGACTCGAGAGTTTGTCTTATTTTTATAGCAGGATTTTTTTCCTTGCATTTTTGGAACAGTACCACTTACATTGTTTATAGGCATGCCATTATGGAGGGGGGAAAAAATTGTCAAATAGATCCATAAGCATGCATTTTCTTTTTAACTCCTGAAACTTTGGCTTCCTTCCTAAGATAGTTCTGTGTTGATGCCAGTGGAACAAATAACAGTGGAAAAAACATTTCACTGAGGCAAAATGCAAAACAATCAGTGACAGCATCAGATTGGATAGTAGTAAGTGATTAGGTCTGGCCACATTTGTTGCACTCCCTGTTACAGCAATACTCCCCCACCTTCTTCCTTCCAGAAAGAGGCACAGGAGTTCTCAGAATTTACTCCGTACTCTCTCTGTCTTGATATCCAGCTGCTTTAACAAGGTCTAGCATTGTACCCGTTGTTCTTCTAACAAAGATAAGCATCTCTTTAGGCCAATTTACCCCATTGCTTAATCAACCACATAATTTTCAAACTGTAAACTGAATTCCCAGTCTTCCTAGTCCCTGCTAGCCTGTGGTTGAAGTTGGAACTGAGTTGCTGTAGACATGATACAGTGTACCGTATGACCCTAAAGACTGATCTTCCAGCATTTTGCAGTATCAAGTTTGTATTGTACTCCAAACAACCTTTATTTTGTGTCTGTAGTAGTATGGTAGGATTATAGTAGTGTAGACTTTGCACGGTAATCACATGCAGATTAGTGTGCTTAAATTATATTACCAAGACTGATAAAAATTCTGAAAGGGAAATCAGCTGAGTGTAACTTCATCTAAAAAGTCTAAATGAAATATTAAACTAAATTCTCCTTACAGACTGAAGAAAAGTTTCCTCATCATTTATACTATTCTGTATCTGAGGAAATAAGATTCTGAGTTAATGTCACTCCCATTTTTGTATTTTTGACAAGTGGGAACAGTGACAGGATTTCTTTTCAAAATAATTCCTTTGGCTTCATTACTATTTTCTGAACATGAAGCAGGTTAGGGCTGTGGAAGCTGTTCTTTTTTATATGGTCTGTATTTTATATATCCTTTTTTCCTCTTCCCTGGGTTTTAGATCGGATGATAAGAAGAGCACCAACTGGAAGCAGTTTCCTAAGAAGCCATGTAAAAGTCTGCTCAGCACCTTAAAGAAACTACACCCACAGCTGGCAGCAGGTAAAATATATAAAATAAAATGGGAAGGGATAGGAACAGAGTCTGCCTAAAGCAGGGGAAATAAATATTCAAAGAAAACTACTAAATTCTCTGATACACACCTACAAGTCTTACATTATAATTAGTATATACATGTGAGGACTTCTTTCTGTCATATGTGGTGTGAATTATTTTTTAGGCTTTTATTTTCTGTTCTGTGACTTCTTAAAATTTGAGCTTTTTTAGCCTTTACTCGTTATTAAATTATATTTAAACAAAGATTCAGCTGAAACACATTTGGATCAAAAATAATAGAGGAAATGGGGATAGGAGTAAAATAATGTTGAATGTCTTGGCTGTTGTGCAGGTACTACTCAATATCTCAGATAATGGCTTTTCTACAAAAACAATTGAGTAGCTAAGTTTTGGCAAAGTATTTTGTCAAAAGAAAAAAGAAACAACTTACTATCTTCAGCCTAATGACTTGGACAGATAACAGCAAAATAGTAGCTGACCTAACATGGCAGGTATTGCCTCTTTCTGACTGTTGATAGGCTCTTTAAGGTGACCTGGTTCAGAGTGTGTTAGGTTGCATTGTGATGGAGGAGGAGACAATGATGGCTTCTATTACAAAATTTGTAAATAAAAGAAGCACAAAGGTGCATTAATTAAGAGGTAGGTGTTCTTGCCTCAGTTTTCTGTAATTTTTTTTTTTTTTTTTTTTTGCATATAGCCTTTACTTCATCTGTTAGAAAATGTCAGCTTTTCTTTTGGTTTTATCATCAGGGTATGTCATGCAATTGACCTAATATAGAACTGCTTCCTGATTTTAACTTAAGCAGAACCAGTGGTCTTTTTTAGATAGCTAGTTTTCTATGTTGATAGTATTATAATAGATCCATTATTATATGTTTATATAAATATTTGTATTATGATAACTGATATTTTTGTTACAGTAAAAAGTATATAGTTGGTATTGAATTATAATTGTCGACAGTACCTGCTACTGTTTTTTTAAGAGTGCAGGAGTAAACTCTGAATGTCATCTATTTGTTTCTATGTTTTGGTGCACTAAAACGTTGGCATTTTTATTAGAAAAATAGTTGTAGGCACTTTATCTCCAGGTGTGCAATCTTCAGAGCAGGGAATACATGTTTCTTTTTGTTTGTGTTGTTATATTACTACCTTCAGCTGGGTATGTGGTAACATTAACTCAGCTGAGATCCTCATGTCATGTCCCAGAGGGCTGGATGAATTAGGAAAACACATAATCAACCTGCCAGTTATATGTGCCAGATCAACTGGAAAATAGTCACAGGATTTCTAGGGTTTGTCACTTCTGAAAATGGGCAAGTAGAAAAAAGAAAAATCTGTCCTCAATGTCTTGCAAAAGTTGCCTGTTTGAATGCACTGAACTTTAATACCGGACTGTACGTGTTGCTCATTGCTAGTTCACAGGAAAACTCAAGAAGGCTCTGCAGTGGAGATGACTCCTATTGAGGCAGATTTCTCCTGGCAGAAGAAAATGACAGAACTTGAGATGGAGATCCAGGAAGCTTTTCTGCGTTTCATGGCATCTATTTTAAAGGGTTACAGGACGTTTCTCAAGCCAATCACACAGGCACCTTCAAAGAAAGCAACTGCTGCTGATTCCTTGTTTGATCACCAAGGTGAGGGTGAGGCAAACTGGCTGCTGATAGCAGTGGCAGTGTTACAGCTTTAGGGTTGAGGAGCTGCTTAAGGGTCAGTGTTCCCTTTGTTTGTGCAATTCTTGGCAATACTTAAAATTGCAAATGTAGAAAGATGAATTGTTCAGTCGATTAGAACATGAATATTGCACGTGCAACTGGAATTTTGCAGTAGCTCTGATACTAGAAAAGCTGTCTTTCAGAAGCATAATGTATAGCACATTCTCGAGAATGAAAGAATATTTTTCAATTTGTACAAAGCAAAAATGCCAGAAGCCCAGTAATGTTCTTGACATAAATGAGAAGATAATAGAGAACAGGGCAGTGATCAGAAAAATACCAAAACAGTAGTCAGCAAAAGTAATCATATTTTCCTCATCACCTTAACTTTTCAGATCTGTTCATGAGTTGAATGCTACATCAGATGTCGCAGGTGCTTTGTTTTGTATGTAGTGGTGGTGTTTTGGGCTTGGTTTTTTTTGTTGTTTTTTTTTTATATTTGGGGGGAGGGGTGTGATTTGTTGGGGTTTTTTTCAATTACTGGAAGAGAGATGTGAGAAGAGGTTTTTAGTCAGAGGTTTGGAAAGTCTTAAATATTTACAGGCCCATCACCTCTTAGGATAACATCGTTCTTATTTTAGTATTGTTTTAACTGTTAGATTCTTCTGCTTTTGTACAAAATCAAAATCTCCTATTTCTTCCCCAAGAAGTCCACAAACACTGTGAGCAAATGACATGGGGGTGATTGCTTGCAAAGTATTGTTAACTATGGTAAAAAATTATTATTACAAAAAAAATATGTTGTTTCATATATATGTATCTTCCAAGTGCAAGTAGTGATAAGTAGTTGTTTTTGCTGATAAAGCAAATAATTTCTGTATTAGCGTACATAATTTTTTTAACATACATGATTTTTTTACGTAACCTTATATTGACATTTTAGATGTTACTTTTTTATGGAACCCATAACTGGTGTTTAGTTGTGTGTTCCTTTTTATAACCAGGATTTTTAAAAAGCAGAGATCGTGCCTATACAAAGTTCTACATGCATCTCACCAAAACGCAGATATTCAGCCGCTTTATTGAAGAGTGCAGCTTTGTGAGTGACAAGGATACTGGCTTGGCATTTTTTGATGACTGCATAGAAAAGGTGAAGAACATTTGGCAATACTGTTGAATTATATGCTTCTGTTCATTTCGTGTTACTGTCCTTTTTTTAGTTGTAAAGGTAGATACTATCTGCAGTGTTTTGATGGGTTGGAATTCTTGGTGGTTATTGCTGAGTCATTTTCTTTGTTCATCTTCTTGCATGGTCATAATTTTCCGTGTTGATGCAGAAAGCTTTCATTAAAGCCCTGTAGGGTGTCAAGTGGTAAGATAATGTGAGAAACACCAGGAGCTGACACTTTAATATAATGCCATGTCTTCCCTTTAAATGTTAATCATGCTTCCTCAAATGTGGAATTAGCTACCAGTGGTCACCTGTGTTGTTGCTCTTTTCCATACAATTTAAACTTAAAAGAGAAAAACATGCCTGTTGCTCCACTTTGATCAAAACTGATCTATGTAGATAAGATCTACTGTTGTTGCCTGTGTTTTATATGAGAAAGATTGCTGTAAACCATTCTTGTTTTTTTAAACAAAGTCTCCTCAGCATGGTTCTAGTCTGTAGGATTTATTGAGTTTATAGCTTATAACTTTGCTTTGATAGGTTTGGCATTTCGTATTTAGTAGATGATGTCAACACATTGAAAGCATTCTGATTACTGGACTTCCAGTAAAGAAACTATTTGGAGAGGAGTTTAATTGCTTCTAGAGTAATACAAAAACAGTGTTTCTTATTTAGTATTTCAGTAAATGACACAGCTTTAGTAGAGTTATTTAGGATTTTTTTTTTTATTTTTTGTATTTTAGTTGATAAGAAATTAATTTTTTTTTTCTCTTTTTCCAGCTCTTTCCGGATAAAGGAACAGAAAAAGGAGAGAAGGTACTTAGTCCTTCAGAATGTTCTGGAACATCTGATCATGAAATCCAAATGAAAAGATAAGGCTGTGAACCTGATATTTTAGTAATTAAAGCAAATATAATTTATTTTATATATAAACCTGTTTTCAGGTTGATGTGGATTCTGTTGAAGATGCACGATTGATTGAACTTGATGAGTCACAAAAAAGTGAACACACAGTGTTCATAATGCCACCAGAACCTCCTGCTGATGATGCACAGGATCGAGTGCCAAAATACAGGTACAAGTTAAATAGCTGCTTGTAGTGAAACTATAATGCTTATGACGTTAAGCAGGGCAGATGTTTCATCTTGGTGTAGGACCTGCCTTAATATAGTGTTCAGAAGAATCTTAAAAAAGGTACAAAGCTGCCCAGAGTCTGGTAAGTTTCTGAAACTCTAGAAGTTAGATTTTTACGTGTTTATGTTTGAGGGCATGGGGATTTTGGTTTTAATTTTTCAGTAACTTCTTGCCAATTTTACAGTAATTCTTTTTCTACCTGTATTCAGTGTCTTCCTTCCTGCTTGAGTCCTTACCTGTATTTTGTAGCAACTGCAGTGCACTTTGTTTCACGGTGGGAATGACAGGGGGTGGGTAATGGCTCTGCCCAGTACTGTTGATCTGCTGCTGATGAATAAAAAGACCAGAACACTCACTCTGCTTTTCAGACTACTTTCATTCAGTGTTTTTCAGCCCCGTGCAGAAAGTGTGGCATTTCAGACTCTCTGGGTATGATGTTTTTCTTCCTGTCTCTCTTGGAGGTCACAAAGGTTCTATTTCCAACTGTTGTCCTTGTTAATTGTCATCTGTGCTTCCCTGACCTTTGTGATATGGACAGCAGTCTGGTTCTTGTTTCCATTGTGTGTGGAGACTTAATGTCCAAGGCGTCTTCTTGTGATGCCTTTGTGAATAAGACTAAAAGGATCTTGCTGTCTTCTTTCCTTCTTTTTTACCCCTGGTTCTTTATTCTCCTGTTTGTCAGTTCTTTGCACACAAGTTGTCTTTGTATGGCTTTCCTGCTAACTGCAGGTATTTGAAAAGCTTTTATTTTCTTTTCTGTTATTTTGTTGTTGTTTTTTTAATCCTCTATGTAGCTATAAAAACTTCCCACGACTAGATTTCAAGCTCTTTGACAGGCCCCAGGAGCTCAAGCTCTCCTTCAGCAGACACACAGCTGGAAGCAGTATTTCAAATAGTCCAGCACTCATGGCAAAGAGGACAAAACAGGTCAGATGAGTCTTACTGTAATCACTGTATGAACACTGAAAGATGATAATTTTTTTGCTAAGATTGCCACTCCCTATTTATACTATAATTCAATGTTGTTAAGGTCAGGTCTTTGTAGCTATTTGGAATTAATACTTGCAAAAGAAACAGAAGGCAACAAATAAACATATTAGTGTTTGAGATTGGAGTTTATTGTCAAACCCATTTTTAAGCTTTAGACTGTAACATAAATAAAAAGGAAATGAAAATTAATGCTTGGATGGGGAAGAATAAAAATTCATTCTGATGCTAGTTTTTGCTTGCAGTGAGACTTGTGAGAGAGTGGTAACAGGGCAACTTCAGTTGAGTGTTTGTCGATTATTATCGAATGCTTACTTTTAAGAAGCCAGTATCTGAATTAGTAATGGCTTCTAGATTCTGGATTTTACATCTTTTGTCTGCTTTTTTTTGTTTTGTTTCATCCTTACAGGAGATAAAAACTGCCCATAAATTAGCCAAGAAGTATTATGTAAGCCCCCCACAGTGGGCTAAGTGTCTCTTCAGTCATAGTTATAGCCTATGGTTTATTTGTCTGCCAGCCTACATCAGAGTTGCCCATCCCAAGGCCAAAGCACTGCAGCAGGCATACGATGTTCTAATTAAAATGAGGAAAACTGATGTGGAACCACTAGATGAGGCAAGTGCAAATGAAAAAACCTTACCATAAACATGGAATAGGAGACAAGGTGCAAATATAGTGTGTTTCATCACCACCACCAGGTTAAGCATGCTTACAGTTTGACCTGTTTTAAAGCTACCTTGAAAATGTTTCAAAGATTAGTCTACTTAACTAGCACCAGTGTCAGTTAATTTCCTTTTTCATCACCAGTGTGGTCTCAGCTGCCTGCAGGGCACCAACTTAGTCTTCCTAGTCTTCTCCCAGACTTCTTCAAGAAGGAAGTTTGTGAATATCCCTGTTTTTTAAATGCACTTGGAATTAATGCTTTGCAGCCTTACAGCACTGAAGGAATAATGGGTTTGTGAGCAGCATGCCATTTTTCAGTAGTATCCACAGGCACACAGCAGCAGGTTATCCTGCTTTTTGCATGGGCGCTTCCTTCCCTCCTTTATTTTGCAAACAGCAGAGCTTAGTGGAAGAAAATTCAGCATTCTCAACAATGTGGCTGCTGATGTTATTTCAGCTCGTGTCATTTCCTGGTTAATTTTTGCTCCCTCTTCTGGCTCTTGAGTGTTACCTTCTGAGTAACTGCTCTCACATGGCTTTCCCTTTTACATATGTTTAAATTGGAAGGGAAGATCAGGGAAGAGCTTAAGCTGTTTCAAAATCCTTTACATCAGTCCTTTTATGCATTTCTGTATCTTCTCAGGTCTGCTACAGAGTTGTAATGCAGCTCTGTGGACTGTGGGGTCAGCCTGTTCAGGCCGTGAGAGTCCTATTTGAAATGAAGAATGCTGGAATACAGCCAAATGCCATCACCTATGGTTATTACAATAAGGTAAAAGAAGTCTTGACAAGGGATACTGCACCAATGTCGCTCTTGCAGTTGTCACTCCCCTTGTCCTGCAGCATGCTTTGAAGATTGTTTCTTGCAGCTCTTCGCTAGGATTTTGCTGGTTCTGTTGGGGAAGCAATCATTTTGGGCAGACTTATGGCTCACTAAGATCTACACTATGTGGTTTTACAGTGTTAGGTTTACATTCCTTTGCTGTTTGGCTACTAAAAATTCTGTTGAAATAGACATTTATAGTGTTTCCTCTTCCAAGTTTTGGAACCTGCCTCATGTTTCCGTATCTAAACTATCTGTTTCTAGGCGTGTCCTTTAAGGTAGCAGGATCAAAGATAGATGAAAGCTGGAGTTAGGCTAGTTGAAGAAGCCTCCCCCTCTTTTCCTTGCTTCCAAGTTCTGGAAATACGCTGATGAAACTTCTTAGTAAAGTAAACTATGTAAAGTAAGAGGAAAAGAGGTGCTACTAGGGTCTTTTGTTGCTACTGAAGTAAATAAATAAGAATGATACCCACCTTGTTTATTAAAGAAATCTTGATCCATTGTTGCTAGTCAGCTGTTGTACTGAGAGCTGTGGGGTAAAAGGGAAGAGGTCCTAAAAGGGAACATCTTGTAAAAACTCAAATATTTGTCCTTCACATGCTTGACAGAAAAGAACTTTTTTGAGTATGGAAATAAAAGCTCACTGTACTGTATCTCTTAGTACAACTTTCTTAATGTTTTTGTTTTTGCAATGTCTCTTTCTATAGGCAGTTTTAGAATCTCCTTGGCCTAGCAGTAACCGCAGTGGCATATTCCTGTGGACAAAGGTACGAAATGTCGTTCGTGGCACAGCACAATTTAGGCAGTGCTTAAAGAAATCCACGCAGAGCCCACAAGTCCCTGTGATATCAGGTAATAAGTTAGTTGAAATGGATTTATTTCTGCTGAACAAGAGCATGACATGCTTTCTGAGGGATTGCAGCTAACATTGGGACTTGTACAAGTGGAAAACCTTTTCTTAAGTGTGTCAAAATTTATTATTGCCAACTTGATGCTTGAAACAGAATGTCTTTCGCACACTGAAAAATCAATTGTCTAAATTTTGTTGCTAGAATTTCACATTCTTATTTTATATGTGCATGCAAAAGTATTTACTGTTGTCTGTAGAGGTTAGATTTGTTTAAAAACCTAAGAAGTTAAATCCTTTCTTACTAACCAGCTCTCGTTCATGTCTTTAGCTCTGCGGAGTACCACGGGTGGAAGTGATGGGGACATGGTGAGCCATGGTAGCGTGGATAGTTCTAATGATGCTAACAGTGGGGAGCACACTCTCTTCGTCAGTGACTTAGTCAGGCTTGATTCCATTGATAATCCCTCTAGCACAGGTACTAGATTCTGCTGGGTTTCACTACTAACAGTCCCCCAAAAGGCTGAAGTTTCTAGACTCCTGTTGATTTCCCCTCCACAACCACCACCTTCCCCTCTTGAGGCTGCAGAGAATGAAGCATGGAGTTAAACTACATAAATACACTGTTGTTGAATATTAATCCTTTACCACAGATAATGCTTCATTAGTTTAGAGTGAACCATAGTAGAAATACGGCTTTGTTAAAACAAATGTCTTGCTGTGGTCTTTTTCTTGTTTTTTCTGCTAATCTTCAGAAAAGATAAGAAGCCTCTGACATATGAGTCTGTTCCATTTTTGCATTTTTGCATATAATCTGTGTAAGTAAAACCTTTCTCTGCATTAAAGGAAAGGAGTGAAAGTTGCTGAGGTGATGATAAGCTAACACTTTAAAATGTTTCTTCTTTATGTTAGTCCAGAAGGGCCTAATTAGCATTCCTGGAATTAAGAAGTTATGTTTGGCTGTAGTAAACCATGCTTTTAAAGACCATATTCAAGCTTCCTAATAGTAGTTCCTAAACTTGGAAATACATACAGAAATTTTCAGAACCTTGTCATATGGTCTTTATATGGGACACTCCGGGAATGGAAAGGCAGGCAATAAGCTGGAGAAAACTCTGCCTTAAAGCTCTGGTGTGCACTCTTCCAGACTAACTGGTTAAAAAGAGTGCACAGGAAGTTAATGACTTGAGATGGCAAGACAAAATTCATGGCTCTTCATATCTGCTTTAGTACTGATTACATCCTAGCTGTGCATAGTCTATCAACTAAACTTCCTTTCTGTGTGTACTTCAAAAATTAATGTGCAAATGGTTCTTGCACACTCTTCATGTTTTTAATATCTTGAGCCCTTCTGTAAAGAGACCTTTGAGTCCGATTCCTGTGCTTCATCTGATATGCCTGCCTAGATTACTGAACTTCCCTTCTCTCTGCTCTTTGTTGCTCTGCTTTTTGCTCTTTGCTGTCTCTCGGGTGCCGCATTTGTCCTTGGCTATCACGGTGTGGGGTGCAGACTTACATGGTGTGAAGCCTTGGATGCACGTGTGCATTGTTTCTACCCTTGAATGTTACTTCTGCAGGTAATTCACCATTTATTGATAGGGTGTTTTCACTTCTTGTGCAAAGCAGGGATACTAACATTATTGAAATGATGACAGAGAGAAAATAAGGACCAAAGTATGTTGGAATTTACTTTTCTATATAAAAGGCTTCTAATGTAGTAGCCAAATGTAGTAATTGGTGGCTGCTCAAAGTTTTAAATGTAATTCTTTTTTACATGTTTGCTCTTTGTTGGTAAAATAAACAGCAGTAATATGTATTGTAGATAAATTATGTCTGTCACCCAAGTTTTATGGAACTTCCTTAATACCTTTCACACTCAATAACTTACCTACACTTTGATCCTTTTAAATACTGTCATGTATTCTAATAGATACTCTTATGCATATAAATAATCCTGTTTAACATGTCGCTATGGGATATGTCCCGTATAGTATTCTTCTATTGTTTTATATGCAGCAGCACTTCAGATAAAATAACAAAGAAAAGAGTGTCCTTCTGGATTGTTTCCTATGGTAAACTCTTTTAGACTACTGTAAACTTCTGTTGTTGTTAAGAATTAATTACAGCTAACAAATTTAACTGGTATCACAGAGGAACAGACTTCTAAAAATGTTTAGATTTTTACTTAATTTCATTTTATACTTTGCACTAAAGCAGAAAGATGTAGCACAGTTTATGGTACAGTTCTTTTCAGGGCTGTATTAATTGTTAAAAGCTTGCTCAATTACTGTTGCGCTTGTGTTAATTTCTTCCGTAAATGCATTTGAGAATTTAGCTTGCCCAGCAATTAAGTATTTCATGCTAATGAGAAAGGAAAGGAAAGAGATACAATGCCTTAGAAATACTTAGTCAATACAGTGTTCCTGGGAAAATAATTTGTATTTAATACAATAATTAGAAAAGTAATTTTGGATTGTATAGCCTAATGATCTCTGCTGTCACCATCACCAAGTAGATCTGTGCACAGATTAGGCATTTGGGTGATGCTACTGTGAACTTTTCTGGTGAAACAAAATGTGAAACAAGTTGTTTTCAGTTCTTTTGTGTTCTTATTGAAAAACAAATTTAGGCAAGAAGAACAAATCTGAGGCATGTGTTTGTATTCCTTTAAACAGGTGGTCAGTCAGACCAGGGCTACGGATCCAAGGATGAACTTCTAAGAGATTACGGGGATAGTCTTCTTGCAACTGAAACACAAGTAGAGAAAGATATTTCTCCTACCACTGAAGACATAATAGGAGGTTAAGTATGCATGTTTGCATTGATGAGAGCTTTTTGTAAGAAATCTGCTGCATGCATTAGACTACCACAAATACTTAATGTCTTGATTACATTATGTTGCCAACATCAAAATATGACTCTATGAAATCTGGTGGGCTACTTCTGTGCCCCAGATAATAGCAGTGGAATATGTATATGTAAAACTTGACTTTTGTTAGACTAATTTAATACAGATGTAAAAACTGAACAAGTGCTTGGTCATACAGTATTTTGTATTCCATTCCTGTCATTTGTATATTTGAAAACTTGACCACTTTTTTAGTTCTACCAGTTGACCTAAGAAAAGGTACTACCTTTTCCTGCAAACTCTTCCCAGCTGTAGAATATATGGTCAACTTGTGTCTTATATCCAGATCTTGCCCTTAGTTTTTCTGTATTTTGTTTTTCTCATTACTGAACCTGGATTTTTCATGAAAATCTGACAACTGCTGTTGGTGCTCTACTTTGCTTATTTGACAAAATACCAAGGGAAGAAATTGGCACATGCTCAAACCTTGTGAACAGGAAAGCACGCACTGCGTGATACTGTCTAGTGTTGCCTGTCTGGGTATTTTTTCCAGGAAATGCTCAGGACCTAGTAGGACTGACATTTCAGGTTGTAACTGCATAAGGGAACAGTGTTAGAGTTTGTATTTTCCATAACAGTACAAATGAAATTACTGAGTTAAATTAACTAAGGTTTATATTCTTTTTCTTGTAGAGGTTTGTACAGAGAAATCTGAGGAAAAACAAGTGTTGAATATAGAGACTCATAGTTCAACAGACCCACCTGCTTGGGGTAACAGTATTGTGAAAGTTCCATCAGGCATTTTTGACAGCAGTGGAAGGAAAATCAGTGGTGGTGAGTCACTGAGTGAAACAGGGTTTGCGGAAGTCCTGACCTTGTTGTGCTATAGTGTTTTGCAGTCTTTTTCATGCTATGGAAAGAAACAAAATTTGTTAGAAGTGCAGATATCTTGGACGATATTTGCTTTCCACCATTATCCTTTGCAGTTGACTTAGAAGGAGCCTGTAGATTCTAAAGTTAAAAATCACTGTTGGGTAGATTCAAATTAAGATTTTCCCTGTCGGGCTCCGAGAGTGTTTCAGTAATGTCCTAGAAAACCAAGAGAATTAAGAGTCTTCACTCTCAATTTTGTCACCTAAACCTCACTGACCTTGGACAAGCCTCTATATTCCTGTGGCTTACATTGCCAATGTATAACCTGCAAACAGTGCATGTTGTCTTTGTGACATACAACATTTATTTACGTATCGTGTGGAGATGGATATGGTACTTCGAGTCCTTTGTTGGGATCCTAGTATCATAGAATTCCCATACTTGTGGAGGTTTTTGCCTAGCTAACACAACTTTCTAGGCAATAAAAATGTCCAATTCACTTGAGGAAAAGGAAATATTTATTAGATTAGTTTATATGTTCCGCATGCTAAATTTAATTAGCTTTTTCTAAATATGGCTGTGTCATAAACTAAGTAATGCTTCTGTGTTGTACAGATGCACACAGTATTTTTTTTCCAGAACCAGAATGAACTGTAGAGTTTGATGTCTAGATCTGTGAATATAGCTCTGGAAACAAAAAAAAAAGAGCCATCTTATAATTGTACATTTCTTTAGTTCATGGATGTAGTACCTTCTCTCTGTTGGGTGTTGGCATGGAGAAAGGAGATAGAAGCCGTAAAAGGCTTTGATTTCAAGGAGTCAAAGAGCAGATGACTTTTGATCTTCAGGATCCCTCTATAGCCAGTAAAGCAACTTGTTAATACTAGTGTAACTTCTTAATGGATAACTTGAGATTGTGGTGCCTCCAGTCTTCTCACCAGTAAGGAGATAAGGAAATGTAACATGATTTCAGAAAATAAACATTTTTGGTGGCTATGGGTACCATATTAATGCCTTTTCTCTTTTAGAAACTGGTTCTAGTCCACTGTTTGTACCTCAGGATTTGGTTGAAGATGTAGTCTTTGGTGACATTTCTCCTAAGAAAACAAGTGAAAAAGGACAGAAGAGGCAAAGACTGTTCTCAGAGAGAAGCTGCAGTTTCAGCAGTGAAAGCAGAGCAGGAATGCTGCTGAAGAAAGGCAGCTTGGACTTGCATTCTAAAGAAATAGCAATAATGATGGGAGCAGATGCCAAGATCCTAACAGCAGCTTTATCTGGGGCCAGAACTTCAACCTGTCACATCAATAAATCTCACAGCTTTGAAAGTGTTGTTGACCAGCAGGTTTCTGGCAGAAGTGGCACTTGGAGTTGTGTTACTGAGAGTGACTGGGAGTCAGAGCATAGGTCTTCACCGGTGCTGGAAGAACCTGGGGAGGGGCAGGAACCCCTTGAGAATGGGAAAGATGAAAACGTGACCACAGTGAAAGACAAGACCCTTGAAGAGTCAGCTGAGTTTAAAACACAGAAACCAGAATCCAAAGATACAACTGCTAAAAGGAATAGCTTTTATGCAGTGGTTAAGCCTATTGAAAGGGAAGATGTTGAAGTAGGCTTGGACCCTTTATCTTTGCTGGCTACTGACAGCACACAATCAAGGCATTCAGAACCCGAGGAAAAGTTGGTTTCACCAGTTGCAGCACGTAATTTGGCAGATGAAATAGAGAGCTACATGAATCTGAAGAACCCGTTGGGTAGTAAGTTTCCCAGCATGGAACTGCACAAGCCAGATAGGGAAGCAGAAGTCTCTGGTACACTTGGTCACTCCCAAGAAAGGAGGTCAAGCCTGCCTTTGGATCCTGTCCTGCCCTCCCCCAAGTCTTATGAAAATCGGAGAAGTCCGTCTGTCTCCAGATCCAAAACATTCACTGGGCGGCCAAAGCAACAAACCCATCCACGAGTTCAAAAGGAGCGGTCTTCATCTTTGACAGGACTGGGTCGTTCTTCTCCACATGGCTCGTTAGGATCTGTTGTAACAACTTTATCCAGTCTAAAGTTAGACAATATACTGTCTGGACCAAAAATGGATGTTCTGAAATCAGGCATGAAGCAGGCTGCAAATGTGGCCAGTAAGATGTGGGGAGTTGTAACTTCAGCATACAGTTACTCAGATGATGAGGCAAGTGGTTTTCCAATATGAAAAATTTGGGGAGACAAAGTTAGAGGGGTATCTTCTATGTCCAGAAGACTGCTTCATGAGATGGTGCTTTTTATTAAGTATTGACTTTTGTTAGCTAATAAAAATTGCATTTTATGCATGGTGGGTTTCTCCTGTGTCATTAAAAAAATACTTTTCAAACAAAAGCAAATTAAATGTTTCTGAAGCAGTAAACTTGAACCTCTTGTTCTCAGCATTCCCCCCCATCTATTTATTTATTTTTTATCTTATTGTTCATATTTGGAGAAATTGTGCAAAGAAGCAGTATCTTCAGTTATACCATACTGCCTGTCTTATCTTTAAAAAATTAAGAAAAGGTTGCAGAAACAAGTTGCAAACCTCAGGTTGGTGAGGATTAAGGTTGAAAGTAATAAAGGACAGCCTGGGATCTAGTCAATTCATCAGGAATTTGGAAACTAAATGTGATGGTTTTTGTGTGAGCATACATGAGAAACAGTCTTTTTCAATGTATAGCATTTCAGAATATGACACGAATGCAAGTGGGGATGGAGGGATAAATATAACAACTTCCTCTTCTCCACGTACATCTTGTTATTGTGCCTCCAAACATAGGTTTTTCTCTTCAAAAGGCCTCTGCCTGATCCAATTCACCCCCTTGATCTGGTGTTTGGCTTTAAGGATCTTTTGTCTCCTCTCTTCAGGCTGTTAAGGTTATCTTCTGGTTTCCTTTTTCAAATTACCCCTCCTTTCCCCAACCTCCATAAAAGGTGGGAAAGGGAAGATAGCTGTCTCGCTTCATTTCTATATGAAACAGATTTAATGGATGTTACTAATAGGGCCCTTTCCATTAAAGAAAAAATAATATAAATATTTTTTTTTAACAAGATTTGGCCAGTGGCAATGAAAAATCACTGGTTTGCTTTCTTTCCTGTGACCTAGGTTTTGTTCTGTGCCTTTCTATTATACTGACCTTTCCATAAAGTTTGGTTTAATGGCATGTCATAATTACCTTAATGTGACTTATTTTTATTTCCTTCAAGGATCTTTTCATTCTCTCTTATTTCTGCAACTTCTCTTTTTTAATTCTTATTATTGTACTTTGTCACACCTTGTGTCTTTATGACGGTGTTATTGCTGCATCATTTCAGCTGATATGTTCATTCCTGTCTTCAATTCTGAAAATACTTCTTCAACTCAGACCTTTTTTCTGATGATTCCTTCCTTTTGTGTACTGTCTGCCAAATCACAATTTCTGCATCATTTTTCCTGTTTCTCCTGTAATGAAGATGTTTATATCTCTGTCACCTTGCCACTTATTTTGAACGTCAACTAAGTATTTTCACAGAATCACAGAATCACAGAATTGTTAGAGTTGGAAGGGGTCTCTAGAGATCATCTAGTCCAACTCTCCCACTGAAGCAGGATAACCTAGAGCACATCACTCAGCACTGCATCCAGGCGGCTCTTGAATATCTCCAGAGATGGAGACTCCACAACCTCCCTGGGCAGCCTGTTCCAGTGCCTTGTCACTCTCATTGTAAAGAAGTTTGTTCTCATGTTTAAATGGAACTTCCTATGTTCCAGCTTGTGCCCGTTGTCCCTCGTTCAGTCACTGGGAACTACTGAGAAGAGCCTGTCCCCATCTTCCTTGCACTCATCCTTTAGATACTTGTATTCATTGATAAGGTCTCCCCTCAGCCTTCTCATCTCCAGGCTAAAGAGTCCCAGCTCTCTCAGCCTTTCCTCATAAGAGAGATGCTCCAATCCCCCTATCATCTTCGTCACCCTTCTCTGGACTCCTTTCACTGCCAAAGCCTTTCATTTTTCCAGTATCCTTCTGATTTGTTCACTATCTGCACTTTCTGGGATTGTGTAGACTTTTCTTATATCTAATAAATTCTTTTTTTTCATCAGGATTTCATCTTAATCTGCTATTGTAATTATTTATTTAGTAGGATAAAGATGGAAGTCAAATAATGGATCTGGAAGTACTAAAAACTGCTAATTTTCTTCTTCATGTATTAAAGGATGAAACCAATCGACCAGACTTTAACTTCCCTGCTGGTTTTGAAGATAATATTTTAGGAGAGAATCTGTCATCAAGAGCTGGAGTCCCAGGGCTGATCACGAATGACCTTGCACAAAGCACTACTAGTCTTGGTAGTAGCAGTAGCAGTGGAGATGCTGGAAGACAGCAGTATAGTGCAGGTGAGATTTTTTTTTTGTTTCCCCCTCAAAAACTGTCTATAATATAACAAACAGGGAAAACTATTCTAAGTGAAATCATAACAGTGGAAGCTATGATAGTGTAAAGTTATTTCAAGCCCTTAAGTACACGCAAATTTCTATGTATACAAATATATAAATTCCATACTATTCTCTTGCAGTAGCAAATAGCTAATGCTTTTATCTTTGTTGAACATACAAGAAATTGATACACAATACGTGGATTTAACTGTATAAATACTTCCTCTGTGTATGTGATAGGAAGATTCCTAACTAGTTATAGCCAGGAGCTCCTACTTATTCATGTAAAGTCGTAATACTCTGAAAGTTTTTTGACATATTTATACAGAAAAGCAGAGCAGTATTCAGGAACACTATGCCAATAGCTGCATAACTAACACAGGCAGATTTTTGAGGTGGGGAGGAAACCCCACCACCAAGCTGAAAAGAAACAAAAACAACCCACAGCCCCAGCCACAAAAAAATCCAAAGCAATGGACACAATAAATTCATCAGCTTTACTGTGGAGTAGGAGATACTGGATGCATACTTGATTTGAAGTTGTGAAGGTAAATAATTGATGAATATATGCCTATTGCTAAATTGTCCTTTTTTTTTTCCCCCACCTTCCCCTCCCACTTCTAAAGCTGGATGAAGTAAATCTAATCATTTTCAGTTCAGATTTTATTCTTACTTTGACAAAAAAGATGTGTTGCTGAGCAGCTAGTGTGTTGGTTCAGCTCTCTTTGCAGTACTTCATGATGCGCATATCATAAAGAGATCTGCATTAAGTAAGGAGGAACTATCTTATGGACTGGACATAAGCTGGCCCTGTCTAGCCAAAACTTGAAGAGATACCTTCTAGTTCCAGTTAGTTAGGAGGGTTATAAGAACTAACTATAAAAGCGGCAGTCATCAACAAAATATGTAAAATTTGTTCAAAAACATAAAGTTTAGCTAAAGAAGCAGAGGAGCCTTCTCTGTGACAAGGGGACTCAGGTAGTGATTTTTTTGAATAGGAAAGTTTGACTGGGCTTGTCAGAGGAAGTAATACTGATAGTATTGCTTCCTGAAACTGGCTCTGACCATTTTCTTCTGGTAAAATGTTCTAACTCTATTTTCCCTTCTCCTGGGCAAAGTTCATAACCCTAGAAGTCAACTTTACCAAAGAAAGATTTTTTTTTTCTTTTACTGCAATATTAGCCAGGTAAAACTTAAGTAGAGTAATGGCATTTTTGGTATCTTGTGTCTCACCTGATACTGTCCTTCTGTTTGTTCGTTACATATGCATGTATCATTCAAGAAAGCTTGAAGAACTTCTTATTGAGCAATCTCACTGCTCTTTGCCATTCTTTATTCTTCCTTAGTATCTTCAGATTTTATTTACTGATGCTTTTTTTTTCTTTTACCAGCCTGTGGTGTGTTTCTAGACAAAAATTACTTTGAAGTGTTAATCACAAAAATTGTCTATATTTCACTTACGGTATCAGTAAATTTACAGAGCCACATGTATTTTTGGAGATCCCGGTACAATTTTCTGTCTTGATCAAGTGGAAGTTATTTTCTCTGGGAATGGATGAGTTGCTCTTTCCTTGAATACAAGACCCAAATGACTCTTTCTGCACAGGTGAAGTTTCATTCCCAAGAAGTATGAAAGTTCTAGATTCTGAGAAGTCAGAGCACAGTTCTTCTCATAATACTAGTTTATCCAGCATTTTCCAGAACTATGCAATGGAGGTAAGATTAATAAACTCAGAGGTGAAAGATATAATTTTCAATATTATTGTATGCATTAATTACCTGTTTAGTTAGATTGTGGTTAGATTTTTCAAAACAATTTTTTCAATGTTTCTACTGCAAATATATACTGTTTGATAGTTTTAGCCCAGGGTGTGACAGTACCTTTAAAAGAATTGTATTAAATGCTTTTTGTATCTCAAATGTAGAGAGAAGAGGCAGTTGAAGGAAGGTTAAAAACTTGAAGTGAGACAGAAATTAGACAGGAAACAAGAGGTTATTTTTTTTCAAGTTTTTTTTTTTTTCTGTTTTTTTTTTTTTCCTGTTAGGAAAATTACATGTTATTACTAAATAATTATGGTAGGTTGACCACAGCCACCAGCTAAGCCCTCACCCAGTCATTTGCTTCTTTCCTCCTCATCAGGATGGGGGAGAAAATCGGAAAAGTAGAAGCAAGGAAAAAAAAAGCTTGGAGATAAAGACAGTTTAATAAGTGAATTGGGAAAAAAAAAACAGCAGGAGGGAGGATAACAAAAAACGTGATGCAAAGATGACATGGTCATGACAGATGCAATCTGTCAGCACCATGACACTCTAAGCAACAGGTACCTTGGAAAAACTCCTGACACATCCAATTTTATTGCTGAGCAAGACATTACACAGTGTCTCTTTGGTCAGCCAAGGTCAGCTGTCCTGGCTGTGTTCCATGCCAAGCTCTTGTCTACCCCCAGCCTCCTTGCTGGCTTGGGGACAGAATAAGAAAGAAAAGGCCATGGTGGTGTGTGTAAGGAGGCACTGTTCAGCAATAGCTGAAACATTGTCTTGATCACTTTCCTTTCAACAGTAGTGTTATTTTGCTAGGTCTTCTTTTTGGTCTTCTTGAGATCTAGGCTTGTCAAACATCTGCACTGCATTACAGAAGACGCATAGCAGAGTAAAAGTTGGGGAGATATTTAAATATAGTTGGTCTAAAGTATATCATATGCTGTGTTTGGTGGCAGTTTTTGCTTTTGCTTCCTGTGAGAGTGAAACAATGAAGTAAGAAGCCTAAAAAACCAAGGATTATAGACCATTCTGCAGCTAGTACAGGATTATTCTTTACCATCTTTTCTCCAGTTCTCAATCTGGTTTAGTGATGAGACTTCTATTAGGTAAAAAACAACTTGCTGTTTTTTCTACTTGTATTGGGTTTGTGTGGCAATTTTTGTAGTGGGGAGGCTACAGGGCTGCCTTGTGAGAGAAGATGCCAGAAGCTTCCCCCATGTCTGATAGACCCAGTTCTAGATGTCTTGAAGACGGACCTGCCGCTGGTCAAAGCTGAGCCATCAGCAACAGTGGTAGTGTCTCTGTGGTAACATATTTAAGAAGAGGAGACAAATTGCAGCAGCAGCAGCTTGGGGAGAGGAGGGAGGGAGTACGGGAAAGGCTTGAGAGTACGGGGGAGAAACAGCTCTGCAGACGCCAAGGTCGGTGCAGGAGGGAGAGGAGGTGCTCCATCTGCTGGAGCAGAGATTCCCCTGCAGCCCCAGCTGAAGTCCATGGTGAAGCAGATTGTCCCCCTGCAGCCTATGAGGCCACGGTGAAGCAGATTGTCCCCCTGCAGCCTATGAGGCCACAGTGAAGCAGATATCGACCTGCAGCCCGTGGAGGACACCGTGCTAGAGCAGGTGGATGCTCCCAGAGGAAGTTCTGATCCCACGAAGGGGAGCCCACACTGAATCAGGCTCCTGACAGGACCTGTGCACCTGTGGAGAGAGGAACCCACAATGGAGCGGGTTTTTTGGCAGGACTTGTGACCCTGTGGTAGACCCACACTGGAGCAGTCTGTCCTGAAGGACTGCACCATGTTGAAAGGACCCATGCTGGAGCAGCTGGTGAAGAACTACAGCCCAAGGGAAGGTCCCACTTTGGAGAAGTTCATGTAGGACTCTTTCCTGTGGGTGGGATCCCATGCTGCAGCAGGGAAAGAGAGAAGGAAGGAGCACAGAGACAACATGGGATGAACTGACCACAACTCCCATTCCCTGTGCGCCTTCACCATTCAGGGGAATGATGAGACAGAGAAAGCAGGAGTGAAGTTGAGCCTGAGAAAAACGGAGGGGTGGGGCAAGGTGTTTTAAGATTTGGGTTTTATTTCTCATTACCCTACTCTGACTTTTGATTGGCAATAACTTAAACTAATTTCCCCTAGTTGAGTCTGTTCTGCCCATGATGGTGATTGCTGAGTCATCTCCCTGTCCTTATCTTGACCCCTCCCTGTCCCTGTCTTAATCCACGAGCCTTTTGTTTTTCTCCCCCTGTCCAGTTGAGGAGGGGCAGTGATAGAGCAGCTCAGTAGGCACCTGGCATCCAGCCAAGGTCAACCTGTCACAGCACTATAAAGGTTTATTTTGTGTTTGGGTTTGGTTTTGTGTGGGGTTTTGTTTGGTTGGGGTTACATGCATGTATTTAAACAATTTTAAAAAATGTGCATGTGTGGAAGGTTTCATAGGAGTGAGCAATTCCAAATGCTACATTAGTAGCATTTCAGGGTAATGCTTCTTCCAAGTCTCAAAATACCTAACAAAAAAAAAAAATTGTTAGTACATACATTTCATAGGTAAAAGTTATGTCGACGTGGTAACTCTGAATGTGGTGAATAAGTAGTGATGAACTCATGCCTACCAACTGGCATTCTGATACCTGTTAGACTCCTATGGATGCTAAGCCTTTAAAGCAAATTATAAAGAACCCTGAACAAGACATTATATTAATTCTTTGCTGTTCTAGGTATTGATGTCAAGCTGCTCTCAATGTAGGGCTTGTGGTGCTTTGGTTTACGATGAAGAAATTATGGCTGGATGGACAGCAGATGATTCAAACTTGAACACTACCTGTCCTTTCTGCAAAAGTACCTTCCTACCTTTACTTAATGTTGAATTTAAAGACCTACGTGGCTCTGCAAGGTTAGTGGGTTTTATAGATAATATCGTTCTGCATTTGCACTTCTACATAGTTATATTTTTTCACAAAAGGATCTTAGTTACAGCTCCCAGTATTTTTGTCTATGTGTTCATGAGAATGTCACTGCCTGTTTGACAGTTGTGATTATACAGAAGGAAATTATGAGTCATGTCAACTATTGAGTTTCATTGTAGAACAAACAGCCAAAAGGCAAAGAACTCGTTGCCTTTTTATCACTTTTTCTTTTCATGTTGTCTTTGTGAGCATAACTGTACAGAAGGTATAAGTCTGTTTTCATGTTGTTTAGCTTTTAAAACAAAGCTAATGGATCATGAGCTTTTTAAAAGCATGCAAATGCTTTTTAAATGTCAGCAAAGAATTTCTCCCAAATTAAATTTACTAACAGCTTTTAGTTACAGGTGCTCCAGCTTATTGTATCTCCAATAGTTCTCCAGTTTAAGCTTCTGCACTTAGTATTTTTACCTCTTTTAATTGCACTGTGAAGGCTGGAACTTATTTTAAGGTAATTTAAAATGGATTCTCACTGTGGTGCTTATTGCTGTGAAACAGAGCTTCCATTAGTATTCTGTAATGCTGAAACTGAGTATCTGTAGCCTGTGTACTTAAAAACCTTAGCAAAGCAACACACACTCCTGTTATCTTAGGCCTATAACGGTATATGGTCGTCTAGTCTGTATTGTCACATTATAGAAACATTCCTTTTCAGTGATGTGTCAGCTGTTGATATATTGTGGCTAATTGGGAACCATGACAAACTAATGTCACTTGTTATGACTTATGTCCAGTATAGGATTTCTTATTTTGCAGATCAGATCTCTGAATGTTTGTTTACTTTGCCTATATATGTTACAGTGGAGAGAGTAGGATGAAGTTTGCGTCCTGTTGTCAAGCTTTTTAATTTTGTGCTTCCTTATTTTTGCTACTTTTTGAAAGTAAGTGTAGAAGATAACTCTAAATTACTTTATGCTTACATCCTAACCTTTGTATTTCTGTCCTCTCCCATTCATGTTGTAACTTAGCTTTTTCCTGAAGCAAAGTACCTCAGGTGATAGTTTACAGAGTGGTACCCTTCCACTAACAACAGATCCCCTGGAACAGAAGCTGTTGTCCAGTCCAGCTGTTTCTGACTTGATCAGTTTTTCAGATCACCCACAGTCCAGCCACATTATAGCTGAAGAAACTAGCTCTCCAGCTGAGCAGAGGTAGGTAAAAGAAGGTCATAAGTTGTGTCAGAAATCTATCAACACTTTGAGTAATTCTCCTCTAATTCTAAAGTGAAGGTTTGTTTATGTACCAAATATGTTGGAGAAATATTGTAACTTGATGATCGTCTGTTTCCTCTCATTCTTTTTGCATGTTTTAAGTGTGCTTTTGTCAATTTGAAGTACCACACCTCTGAAGTGTTTCTACACTAATGCATGCAGCATAAGGAATAAACAAGATGAGCTTGAAGCTTTGGCCCAGTCCCAGGGATTTGACATTAATGGCATAAGTGAAGCCTGGTGGGATGAGTCCTGTGATTGGAGCACCCTGCTGGGTGGGTACAGACTCTTCAGGAGAGATAGGCAGGGCAGAAGAGGTGGGGGAGTGGCTTTGTATGTAATGGCAGGGCTAGAGTGTATGGAGCTCACAATCGATAATGGTACAGTTGAGAGTCTTTGGGCAAGAATCAAGTGACAAACAAATAATGCAGATGTCATTGTGGGAATATACTATAGACCTCCTGGCCAGGATGAGGATGCCGATGATGTGCTCTTTGAGGAACTAAGGGACGCTTCCAAGTCAACCGCCCTTGTCCTTATGGGGGACTTCAACTTGCCAGAAGTCAACTGGGAGCAACATACAGCTAGCACAACCAGTGTCAGAAAACTTCTAAGCCACCTGGATGACAGCTTTATGGAACAGGTCATAAGGGAGCCATCTTAGAAGAATGCCCTCCTTGATCTGCTGCTCATCAACAGACAGGATCTCATGATTGAAGTGGAGATTGGAGGTTGTCTCGGCCATAGTGACCACAAAGCGATTGAGTTTAAAATCTCTGTTAACAAGAGGAAAACTGTCAGCAAAACTTCAACACTAGATATGAGGAGGGCAGACTTCAGGCTGCTCAGGGAGCTTCTGAGTCAAGTCCCCTGGGAAAATATTTTTGCAGGTGCTGGGATTCATGAGTGCTGGTCACTCTTTAAACATCACCTCCTAAGGGCAGAGGAGCAGGCAATCCCAAAATGTCTGAAGTCAAGCAGACAAGGCAGAAGACCACCTTGACTGAACAGGAATCTGCTCGTGCAGGTTGGGCAAAAAAGGAAGGTGTATGCCCAGTGAAAGCTAGGTTAGGTGATGTGGGAAGAATACAGAGATGCTGCTAACCACTGTAGGGAAAAAATTTGAGAGGCCAAAGCCCAACTGGAGCTGAAACTGGCCAGAACTGTGGGGGACAATAAAAAGAGTTTTTTTCAAATACATTAACTGCAAAAGGCAGCATAGAAATAACACAGGTCCTTTACAGGATAAGGACGGTCACCTCACAAACAGGGATACAGGCAAAGCAGAGGTATTTAATGCATTCTTTGCCTCTGTCTTCAACACTGATGGTGGACTAAGGGGGCCTCAACACCCAGAAGTGGAGGATCATGACTGCAACAAGGATCAACCCTTAGCTGACCCTGAACTTGTGCGGGATCTGCTGCTACAGTTAGATCCCTACAAGTCCATGGGGCCTGATGGGATCCATCCAAGAACCCTCAAAGTGCTGGCTGATGTTATCACCAGGCCTCTCACGATGATTTTTGGGAGGTTCTGGGAATCTGGAGAGGTCCCAGTTGACTGGAAACTGGGTAATGTTGTTCTAATGTTCAAGAAGGGCAAGAAGGAGGACCCTGGAAACTACAGGCTGGTCAGTCTAACTTCAGTGCTTGGTAAAATTATGGAAAAGATTATTGTTGCAACCAGCAACAAGACAAGAGGGCACAGCTTCAAGCTGCTCCAGGGGAGGTTTAGGTTGGATATTAGGAAGCACTTCCTCACGGAGAGGGTGATTAAACATTGGAATGGACTTCCCAGGGAAGTGGTGGAGGCACCGTCTCTGGATGTGTTCAAGGAAAGGCTGGATGTGGCACTTAGTGCCATGGTCTAGATGGTGTGGTGGTGTTGGTCATAGGCTGGACTTGATGATCTTAAAGGTCTTTTCCAGCCTTGGTAATTCTGTGATTCTGGGAGGTATTGAAAAACACCTGGAGGACAACACAGTCATCAATCATAGCCAGCATGCTTTCATGAGGGGAAGGTCCTGCTTGTCAAATTGAATTCCTTTTATAACAAGGTAACTCACCTAGCTGATAAAGGGAAGCCAGTGGATGTAATATTTCTGGACTTCAGCAAGGCTTTTGATACTGTCTCCCACACTGTTCTCTTGGACAAAATGTCCAGCGTACAGCTGGACAAGCAAACCATACGATGGGTGAGCAACAGGTTCACAGATGAAGCACCAAGGATGACAGTGAATGGGGTCATATCAGGCTGGCAACCGGTCACTAGTGGGGTCCCGCAGGGCTCCATCCGAGGCCCAGTCCTCTTCAGCATCTTCATCAATGACCTGGACGCAGGACTCAGAAGAATTCTAAGTAAGTTTGCTGATGATGCAAAGCTGGGAGGAGCTGTCAAGTCCCTCAAGAGCAAGCAGGCCTTGCAGAGAGACCTCGACAGATTAGAGAGGTGGGCAGTCACCAACCACATGAAGTTTAACAAGGGCACATGCCAGATTCTGCACCTGGGATGGGGCATCCCTGGTGGTAAGTACAGACTAGGGAATGAGTGACTGGAGAGCTGCGTGGTGGAGAGGGACCTGAGGATCCTGTTTGATGGCAAACTGAATATGAGTCAGCAGTGTGCCCTGGCAGCCAGGAGGGACAACTGTGTCCTGGGGTGCATCAAGCACAGCGTTGCCAGCCGGTCGAGGGAGGTGATTGTCCCACTCTCCTCTGCACTGGTGTGGCCTCGAGTACTGCATTCTGGGCACCACACTATAAAAAGGACATCAAGCTATTGGAGAGTGTCCAAAGGAGAGTCACGAGGATGGTGAAGGGTCTGGAAGGGATGACTTATGAGGAGTGGCTTGAGGTCACTTGGATTATTCAGCTTGGAGAAGAGGAGGCTGAGGGGTGACATCACTGCAGTCTATGGCTTCCTCACGAGGGGAGGAGATGGGGCAGGTACTGATCTCTTCACTCCTGTGACCAATGACAGGACTCAGGGAAGTGGCAGGAAGCTCAATCAGGGGAGGTTTAGGTTAGATATCAGGAAAAGGTTTTTCACCCGGAGGGTGGTTGAGCACGGGAGCTACCTCCCCAGGGAAGTGATCACAGCACCAAGCCTGCCTGAGTTCAAGAAGCATTTGGATGATGCTCTCAGGCATATGGTGTGATTCTTGGGGTGCCCTACACAGGGACAGGAGTTGGACTCGATGATCCTGATGGGTCCTTTCCAACCCAGCATATTCTATGATTCTATAATTCCATGATTCTATGATTTATGACTCTACAAAGTAAGCCAGTTCCACTAAATGAGTGGGTTTTAGAGATACAACTATACAAATAAACCTTGGGGTCCGTCTGCAATTGAGTAATAGGTAAAACTTCTGTTCAGTGTTTGTAGAACACACCTTTTACAGACACAGAAATTGAAGCATTATTTTCTCTTTCATTGTGTTTAAAATTTAACAAGAAGGACACTACACTGTGGCTAAAAAGAAGTCTGTTTCCTATGGCATTCTGTTTTGAGACAATGCTTGAAGCATTCAACTCTTGTACGGGGCATGTGTTCTACGACAAATAATGCTGATGAAAAACTGAGACACATAAAAACAATATCACTTTTGAAAGAAGCATTAAGTAGAAGGTGTTACAAAATGGTGCTGCTATGAATTGTGACTTTTTGCTGGAATTTGTTGACATCTTGTTGTAATAGGGTTTTTAAAAATCATTATTAAGTGTGAAATTCTCAAGTACCAATGCTGGTGAGCTAATGAGCTAATGCCTGTGTCAGATTATTAAAACTTAAGTTGATAGTTGTTAGTTGATAGTAGTTAGTCTTACTACTCTAAAAATGAAAGGTAATATTGCTAAATCTCTTTTAACTTTGGTATCATGTATTTTTAACTACAGTCAAACCTAGGAATCATAGAATCACAGAATGGTTTGGGTTGGAAGGGACCTTACAGATCATCTAGATCCAACCCCCCTCTTGCATGGGCAGGGACACCTCCCACTAGACCAGGTTAGTCAGAGCCCCATCTAGCCTGGCCTTGAACACTTCCAGGGATGGGGCTTCCACAACTTTCCTGGGCAGCCTGTTCCAACGTGAAGGTCACCTCTAAGTTAATCTCTTCTCTCTCTTTGCAGATTATTTGGAAGCAGACGCTTTCTGTTTCACTTCATTTTTTTCTTCTGTATTATATTTGAATTGTTTTTATCCATTGTGTCAGTTATAAGTGGCACAATTCCCAGTCTGCAAGTTGCTTGACTGTATGGGTTAAATTTGACAAGCCTGAATAGAAGCTTGTTTAAATTAACTTGTTACATGAGTTTGAGACTTAGAATTTTACTTTTTCAGTTATTTTGGCATCCAACTTACAAATTGTTTTCTATGATATTTTTACCCTGCTTATGACATATAAAGAACATTAACCTAAAGGGAACAGGAAATAAAAATTAGCATAGTCATAATTAGATAATCTTTGTGTGTTGACAAAACTGTACTTAGCTGTTTGTCTAAGCAAGTTAAAGCTGTACCAGAGCCATTGTACCTATAGAGAACTACATGCCTTCAGATTCCTGTCTTAGTTTACACCTAGCTGCTTTTCTGGAGCGTTGGCTATACTATTCTGAGAGGCGTTTTGTTTTGTTTCCCTAAACTTTGGTGCTAACTGGACAAATATGTTTCCTTAGTAACACAGAAAGTTGGTTTGGGATACTTACTTGGCAGCCTCTCTCTGCTTCCTTTCTGGTGCCGTAGGAATGCTGTATAGTTTTATATTAGCATATTCTCTTCTAAAATCCAAACAGTGATTTGGCAGAAGAACAGAGTAAAGATCCCAGAACCATGAAGACATCTGCCAATAATCCACCAAAAAGGGGAGTGTCCTTGACTCGGAGCCACAGTGTTGGAGGTCCACTGCAAAACATTGATCTTTGCCAGAGACCCTCTCATGGCATTTCAACAGTTAGTCTTCCAAATAGTTTGCAAGAAGTTGTGGTAAGTCTAGAAGCTTCAGTTTACAGCAAAACATTGGATGCAATGAACTTAAATAATATCCTACTGCTAGCATTCTTGTCCATTTGGGGAATGGGAATTGCCAAGCATGTTTTCATGTTTGTATGACAAAAAAATCTTGGCCTGGTTAATCTAAAATTGCTTTTTCAGTACATTGTGAAAATGTGGCTGCTTAATTTGAAATGTTCTCTCTAGCAGAATGAAGCTATTCTTTGCCTTGCTAAAACTGGAAGTTTGTTTTAAAAATAATCCAACTTCTACAGCGGGCTAAACGTAGTGCAAACAACACAGTGCTACAAGAGTGAAAGTTGGTTCCTTTTCCACCCATTTACTTACACTCCTCTATATTCTCTTAGGCTTACCTGTTGAGTGGATGGGAGAAGGTAAGAGGCAGTATTGAGACTATAACATTAATCTTGCACGTGAAACAGTGTTTATCCTCTCTCCAAATGATTTTTATGGGCAAGAAGCCATCTTAACACGTGAACTCATGAATCAGTTCCACACATGATGGAGTTTTCTGCAGCCTCTGTTGCCAATGGCTTCCTATTGGCTTAGATAGCTTAAAACTGCACAATTAAGAACAAATTGTAACAGATTAGTATCTTCTCTTATCACATAATAAAGGGAGCTCAGGTGATTGTTAAGAAACACCTCAACAGTCAAAGCTGCTGATGCTTTTAAAGTTGTGTGTTAGTACTTTCAGAGGTTTCTTCCAAATATCAAAAGAAACTGCAACGGGATTTTCAGGGCAAGAAATCCTGAAGAGTACTGCTGCAAGAAAAATCTTTGATTTTATAAAAAGACCAATTTTTCTTTTATGTGTGTTATTTTTTTTTTAGGATCCTTTAATAAAAAGACCCAACCCTCTCCCTGTATCTGTGCCCTATTTGAGCCCTTTGGTACTGCGTAAGGAGCTTGAATCACTGTTGGAAAATGAGGGAGAGCAAGTAATTCATACATCCAAATTCATCAATCAACACCCCATAATTTTCTGGAACCTAGTTTGGTATTTCCGACGTCTGGATCTACCTAGCAACTTACCTGGGCTCATTCTAACCTCTGAACACTGTAATGATGGAGTACAGGTAAGTGGCTTGCTCATATTGTAACTGCAGATATTGGAGTAAGCTAAATTGGAGAGTTTCGTTCAAAAAAAGTAGGTGATTTCTGAGTAGCTTGGATCTAGGTTCCTAGTTTTTAGCATACAAGTAGATAGGTTTGTTTTCTGCAAGGAATATTGAAGGAAGATGAGTGAAAACAACATTCAAATTCTAGTCAAGCTGTTCTCTTTTAAAACCCAGAGAGTATGATTAATTAAAGAGAAGGCTGATACAAGGAAGAAAACAAGATGTGTCTGTAGAGAACCCGCAAACCTGCAGTACGTTGTGATCCTCATAATTGGGTTACATACTTCAGCACACAAACCTTTTAAGTTACTGGTCAACATTTTTTTTCTTTTCCACTAATAGTTGTTATTATTCAGATTCCTCTGAGTTTCATTACTATATGAGTAGAACAAAAGAATACAGAATGGATGCCATCCTTTGAGTGTTTTGCTTTTCCCATTTTAAGGAGCAGATGTTTTTCTGAAACCTATGAGTTGTGTATGTAAGTAGCAAATTCATTAGGTGTTTGTATATCATACACTCGAAAAAGTAGTATCTTCCTATCTACTGCATGCACCTTGATTTTAAAAATATCTGCCTCCACTTAAAAAAAAAAAAAAGCCCAACTAGAACCAAGAACAATTTTCCAGGAAATGTAGTTGAAGACTAATACTAATGAAATCTAAAGCATAATGGGACAATACAGTGCATTGGCCAGGAAAACCACAAGATAGAACATAATATCTTGTAATTACTGCTTTAAATTGACACACTAGTGATAAATTTTTCCTGCCCACTAATTCTTACTGTATTAGTGATTCCAGAGGCACTTTACTTATAAAATAACTATGGAACTATTTTTTGAGTGCCATATATTTTTAATGGAAATAAATTTAGGGCAATAATTTTTATGGAAATAGAGATTCTTTGTGCTTGTTTCTAAGACCAATGCATAGACATGCGTACCAAATCTTCATAAGGTCAGAAAATACTAAGGTGTAGCATGATAAGTAGTACAAATTAAGTAACATGTTTGGTGCACAGAAATTATTTTTGGAGACATGCTCATAAATCTTTTCTTCAGATATCTGTGGAAAACTGAATAGTCTTCATACAGTAGGCTGAACTAGAAATGGCAATTAGATGTTGCAGTACTTGTGACTTTGCTGTGGTTGAGTGCAGTTTCCTCTAGAAGACATCAACCATTGCTGTTTGTTGGATTCAAGATAAAGAAAATAAACCATTTTTTTTTTATTTGCAAAATGAGTAAAAAGAGCAGATTTTGAAATAAAAGACTGTACTGGTGTTTTAAAAACTTTTTCCTCATGTTTTTTAGCTTCCTTTGACATCTCTTGCTCAAGATAGCAAGCTAGTGTACATCCAGCTTCTATGGGACAATATCAACCTCCACCAGGAGCCAGGGGAGCCCCTGTATATAGCTTGGAGGAATCTCAGTAAGTAAAATGAATGTTACAGAAAGCAGTGGAAATGCTGTGGCTGTGGAAAGCAACAGATATTTTGTAGTGTCTGAAGTGTACACAACCCATCAAGTTGGAAAGCGTTTTTAGTGTGTGAAGCATCTGCAATCCCTTAGGTACTTAATATAGTCTCTGTATCAAATTATTTGTGAAAATACCTTATTAAGCTGTGTGAAAAGGTATGTTCTCTTTTCTTTGTATGTCATAGACTTAAAAACAGGTTGGGAGGATTTGCTGTAGGTGTGTTGCTAAATAAGATTCACCTGATATGAATGCTTCATAGCATGATCTGATTGTATCTATGCAGGCATGAAAAAGACAACTGTATTACAAAAAAGTCTTTTGTGTTTCTATAAAGGGATGAAAGGTCACAAGTCCCATTAATATGTATACTTGACAGCCTTTTTAACTGTCAGAAAGATCCAAGAAAACCCCTGTCTACCATAACTTGTATTGGAAGGAAGGAAAAACAGGCAGGCTGGTTATGAGAACGTTAGGATTTCATTACTTCTTACCAGCAAAAAAACCTTTGTTGACCTAAACTTCCCAGTCTGTGTTTTAACTTAAAAGCTATGCTAAAAGCTGTGTAGCATGCTGATTCTGGTTCTAAGGAAGCAAAAAGGGTTTGTTGAAAAGTGTCCTAAAAATAAACAGACTGATCAGAGAATCGTTTCCTGTTTTGATGCAACCGTGCATTATGGATTTCAATATGTGGCTCAAAGTTATCAACGAATTGTTGGTGGCACTTAAGAAAAGCTTTGATAAGAAGAGTTTCTCTGATAAGAAACATTACAGTGTTTTATTTTGTTTTAATAATTTTCCTTTGTGCAGAAATAACCTCCCTGGAGTGAACTTAGTTTTTGAAACGTAAGTACAGCAATAAATCTGAGCTAACAAACCATCACAGGAAACATCTGATGCTGGATACTCTTCAGTCTTGTGTACTTCTCTGTCATGTGGGAGCTCTTGCACATGGCTACTTGATGCATCCTATCACTTTCATGGTGGAGTAAAGACTAGAAGCAGGCAAAGCCTTTCTACTGTAACAGATTTCTGTAGATAGAGTAGAGTTTCTGTATATAAATCTCACTTTCTGAAATAACTTCTGCTTATTAAAGTGAAAAAAAACTTCACTGTTGTAATAATCTGTACTGTTGCACTTGCCAGATTCTTCTGAAAAGAGGCCCTCCACAGCTGCAGAAGATCAGCAGGCAACAAACACCTTGTTAGAGAACATCAAACTAAGCATTCAACACAATAATGTTGTAAAACCAATCAACCTCCTTCTGCAGAAAGTTAAGCCAGATGTGAAACGACAGAGGTAAAGGGGTAATCTTACTTTCTCTCCACTCAAGGTTAAACAAGACCAGACCATATACACTTCATAATGATAATTCCAGGAGGACCTCCCAGGAATACTCAGTTTCATTTGTGTCCACCAAGCACTGTGTATATTTGTTTATGCCCATGTTTACAAACAGATGCATTTGGTAGCCAGATGCATAATTCATCCAAATCAAATGAATAAATTCAATTATTTAATCAAAATGGACATTGTACTAATGAATGAGGAAGACGCAGATACTGACTGTGTAGATTTTAATGTTGCTCCAGTTATAGCAAATTGGTAAGTACAAGTGTGCACCATTCTGTTGCAGTGTCTGGAATATTCTCCAAACTACCTTGTTATACCTATTGGAAATCTACCAACCTGGAGTGCTGACTAAGAAAAGTGGATAAAGCATAATCCACAAAGAAATAGAGAAGTGTAAATAACACTTGTACAGTACATTTTGCCATCTGCATTACAGTTCAATGAGGGCTTCACACAAAAACATGGCCTCTAAAGTAAATTACAGCAGACACAAGATGTGCTTGAAGTCTTACCATGCTATGTCACCTTTGCTTTTGTGGTTTGCAGATATAAAAAGAAACAAGCACTAATGCGCCTCGAAAAGAATCTTTGAGTTTCACAAGGAAAAAAATCAAATTGTTTAGTGATAACCAGTTCTGAGACAGGGACATTCTGAAACAAAAAACAAAGTATGGATGATCTGAAATAAGCCTGCTCCCTGTACTTCACCTTCGGGCAGGAGTGAGTTAATAAATAAGTGGTACTTTATATTTCTGGTTTTTCTGGAGTTTTTCACAGAAAATGTAACTGCTAGAATACGGTGGTACTATAACTTTCTGCCTTGAGGAAGTATTCAGGCATGAGACAGCCTTAAGCTAGTAAACATGTAGATCAGTCAGTCACTTCACAAGCAAGAACATAGTCTTTCTAAACTTAGGATAGTTGGTGCTTTCATTGACTTGCCTTTCAAATTATTTCCTAGGAGTTTTTACAGAGAAATTCTTTTCCTTTCTCTGGTGTCTCTTGGAAGAGAGAACATCGACATTGGTAAGTAAAAATATGCATAGTGCCTGAGTATTAGATGTATGAATACCCTATATGACAACATCCATGAGTATCTAAGTAACTTTTAAATTGCTGTGTTTTAGTAAAAACTACTGTGCTATCACTTTTCTCGTAGGTGTTATTTTTATGGAAATTTAATTCAGATGGGGACATTAATTTTAACTTTGTTTGAAACCAGTAATCAGTTACTTTAAACAAAGTTGGTTAGCTTGAAGCTAATTCCACATGTCTGAAACCTTGTTCCCAGTCTTGTCCATCTTTCTCCAACTCGGGTATTAGACCTCACTGCCCACCCCTTCCTGATCTCCCCTACTCTGTCTTCTATTTGGTACTGAGCAAACAAAGGACTCCCTTACAGGATGTGACAGGGGAAATACCCTGGTAACAGCCAAACTGAACTGTGGTCAAAGTAACAGGCATCCACTGTGATGCGTTGTGATGCTGCAGTGTGAAGATACTTTTCAGGTTCTCTGAGAGGATGCATTTTGAAAAAAAATAATAAACCCAGCAGTTAAGATAATTATTTTGTTACCGTATAGAAATCACCAAAAGTATTTTACAGGAACAGTAGTCTGCACTGTACAGAGTTTCTTAAATAAATCCAACTTTTTCTATTTCAGAAGTCTTTGATAGTGAATACAGAATTGCACATAAAAATCTACCAAAGGATGTTCTTGAAAAGATGCAGAAAATAGATGCTCCACCAAGCAGCAGAGTTGAGTGTTGTAGGAAGTGCTTTGGAGCACCTTTAATATAAAAATGAGGAAGATGCATGCTACGCTTCAGTGAGACAAAAGTAGAGGTGAACAAACCAGGAGCATGGTGATACATACACTTTGAATCCCAAAAGGTTGTAAATGAGCAATGTGTCAAAGTGGTTTCATTGAGCTACGACATATATTCTTGTCTTTCATCTCATGAGACACAGTGCAAAGTATGTTAAAATGCTTTAAAACTATATTAATAAGGTTAATTTGTTTTAGTGATTGATCTGGGTTTTTTTCCCCTGTATATACCTCTCCTTTTCCTTCCTTAAACCTTTCCACCACAGTATGAAGTTGTTCAAAAAGGTGATGATTGAACAGCAGCCTATAGTTGGTGACTTTCTTAAGGGCCACCAATACTTGTGTATTTTATTGAAATATATCCTGCCACAGAATACTTATTCTTCACTGCTTCTTTAAAATTCCCTTTACCTAAAGAGGGATCTTTTTATTGGTGTGCATTATGTATGTATGAATGTAAATATTTGAGTCCTTGGATTGGAAGTTGCAATGTAGTTACTTTTGTCAGATCACCATACCTAAAATTGCTACCCTTTTCTCGACCCTTGTCCCAGTCAGTATCCTAAATTATCTTTCCCTAATGTATGTCTACAGCTGTAAAAGCCCAGAAACTCACGCTTAGTTTTCCTGTGTTCTCTGTTTGACAAATTGAAGGTCCTATGAAGGTCTGGCTGCTTTCTCCAGAAGAGTGGTAGGCTCCTACACTAAGCAGCTCGGAAATAAATGGCTTTCTAAAAACTAGATAGGAAGCTTAAATGGCATTAGAATACTACAAGGTTTGTCAAAGGGATACTGTCTGGAAAAAATATGCCTTATACTGTATGCATTTATGCCTAAAAAGTATCTTTTCCTTTAATGCTTTACCACCCTCTCCCATGGTTTCACGCTATCCTGTGGGTTAGTTGTTTTGCACTGATAGTCTAAATTCAATATTTCAATTAAAATGTATTTATGAGTGTGGTCTTCAAAGTGTATATTAGCGCAAGGGAAGTGTTTGAGTGTATGATCTGAAAAGATGAATCTATCTTTTGGGTTGCTTCTAGGAGATAAGACACTTCCTCACCTCACATATCTGATTGACTGCAGTAGTCACAGTCTTGGCAGGAAGAGCTTGGATACTGGTCAACTACTTAAATGTTTCTGTTACTTGAGGAATATGATAAGATATATTCCAAGTTTTTTGCTGAAATGTCATGTTTTCTGATGGAATTCTTTCTAGGGAAAAAAATAGTAAGATTTGTAGCATGTTAAAAGAGCATAGCTAAAGCTAATCAGATGTGAGTATGAATGTATTTACTTCATACTAGTCTCTTTCTTAAAATTTTTCATTCTTGAAAATGATGAGGGATGAAGATCTGTCTGGAACAGCTTCTACATGAAACAACAAAACTAACTTTGTTTTTTCATGAAGCTATCACAAAGGATTTGCACTATTTCTGACAAAATACGTTGGCATCACAGACTGATTACTTGTATTTTGTCTAAAAGTGCTGATCCTATATTAAAATGGGGATATTGCCTAGACAGATTCACTCCTGATGAAAATACTGTGCTTTCTCAACAATTAAAAGCAGGAAAGCACTTACTGATTTTTTTTTTTTTCCATTCTTTATTCTTTGGTTTTATGCATGGTTGCCTGCAGATATCTGTCCTACATCACAATGGAAGAGCAGAGCTTGATTCTTCCTATTTTCCTCTCTTATTATATAATTGACACATGCAGTTCCATCCTTTTAAAGTCTCTCTGAAGCATTCATCCAAACAACTCAATACTTCTGCAAATCAAAATGGCAGATTTATACTGATCTGAAACACAGAGCTATACAAAGACAGTTTTTGAGTGCTAAATGGTCAAACCATATGATTATGTGATGCAACTTGCAAGGAATCCGGTTTAGGTTATCCTTAAATTCTCCCAGCTCATTAAATTGCAAAGAAGATCTGTCCAGTGAGTGCTGTTTTAGATAACCTGGTGACATGCAGATTATTTTAAACCATTGTAAGTAATATTATTTTAAACTGAATTCTGTGAGCAGATCACCTTCCCATCTGTTGCAAAAAAATATAAATTAATCAGCCAGTAGTATTATAGAAATAGAAAAGCAGATTGTGTCACAGCTCCTAGTGCTAAATGTTAGACTTTCACGGGGTATCTACACTAAAAAAAAAACCTAAAGCCTGAGGGGAAAGGACAGCTGCAGAATTGAATTTGCTTTGATTTGCTCCTGCATATTGGCATTTCTGTACACCACAAATTAACTTCTGTTCCTGTTTTATGTACCTGGATTTCAGAGTGGTAAAAGACCTGCATGTAATTACTTGAAGTCTTGAATCTGCCAATTGAAAATAATTCTTTAATGTAGAATGACAAAAGCAAGCACTTACTCTTTTTAATTTGGATTTTTCTTAATGCCTAGTTTTTAATAGCTAACTAATCAACTGGTTGTTGAATCAAATCCATAGTTCAAGGGGAAAGGGAGATCTCTGAAAGCAATTTGTGTGTTAGGTTTTCATCTAAGGAGATGCTTTTTTTTGGGGAAAAAATAAGTTCACAAAACTTTGAAAGGAATTAAGAACTGAGTGTTTTTTTCCTAGTTGCTTTCTCCTTTCAAGTGCAGTATGCACTTCCTGGTCTTCCTTTGCTTTTAGGTCTGGAAACAGGTAGGGACTGCAGGTTTTCCTACACAAACTTTCTGTGTTGTAGCCTTCCCTAATTTGAGTGCTGAAAAAAATGTGAGCATACATAAGAAAACAGCATGGCATAAAATAACATAACATAGCTCAATACTCATGTGCTTGAAAGTCTGGCCAAAAATAAACAGGGAAAAGTCTTCAAAAGTTCGTTGTGAGTTGATTGCAAACACTTTAGTCTTTCTGAAAATTAGACACTAATGGCTTAAGTTATTCTCCACAAGTCATTAACAGCATTAACTTCTTGGGCCGCATAGGGATGACTTAGTTACCTACAACTTCTTCCAATTTGATTGACACTCCACTCCTAGTAATCCAAATTTATCTGAATCCATAATGCAAGAATGAGCTGGACAAAGTATTGTGAAGGAAGGGTGTGGATAAGCTTGATCTCAGTTCTGTTTTCCTCTCAGTGTAAGCGGAAGAAGTAGCATCCAAATAGTAGCTCAACAACCAGTGTTCAGGAGGAGGTGGGTCTCCATTTGTATTTTGGAATTCTCCTATATGAACATGAAGAAAACCATTGCAGACCAGTATTAACTTCAAAACCTGCAGTCTCTGCACAAACTGAGGGTGTAAACCAAACCGATTACATGTGTTGTTGCAAACGGATAATGAATTTCAGGTAAGACCAAGGACTTAGGATGGTTGTGTGGTAATAAAAATGATCACAGAGAAGCTTCCTTGAGTTGCTGCCCTAAGGATGTTGAACTGCAGTTAGTAATACTGAGAAGATAACTGTCTTGCACGTTTTCACCCAGCTATAACCACAGTCACATATAGCTTGTGTGCTCATATAAAAAATAGCTATTTTTTTGTAGAATTAAAACAACAATTGAGGTCTTAAAGGTTTAGAATCAGGATTCTAAAGTGACGAAGTTTTTCTTTATCAATTATCAATATATTCTGGCATATTACCTACACATAAAAACTTTCAAAACCCCGTAGACATTAGAAGACTGATGTAGCTGCAGTATTGGGACAGTAATACCAGCTTTTACATGTTACCAGAAGAATTTGTGTTTTATTTATAGTCATGCTGTCTTCACATTTTATATAACTCAAGTTTAGACAATACAATTTTAATGGAAAATATTTTATTTAGTATACGTGTTTCAAACTAAATTCATTTTGCAAGTAACTAAATCTTGTTCCTAGTGGAATTTCACATTTGTTAAGCTCAAGCTACATTGCACTTATAAATGAATAATTTTATTCCATTCTAACTGTGAATTAATGGCTTTTTTTGCTGCATCTAGAAGAACATACCTTTCATTGAGTTTACTGCTTTCCTTGAATAACTGCAACATAGGGGATATTTTCAAAATCTATATTAAATTAGACCATAGAAATTATATATTTAAAACAAATTGTTAAAATGTAAGTAACTGAAGAATCCACTCAGTAGTCTTCTCTTTTAAAAACTCTTAATTGAATGATTATTTCAATGCAGATAACTTTATTTCATTAAAAGGTAAGCAGGTTGTCTTATTCACATAACTGTACATTTTCAACAAAGATCTTTTTCTTTTAACTAATAAAAACCTTGAGATGCCTTCTGTATATCAGCTTTTCATTATGGACCTTTTTAAAAAACAAACCACCCTTGTAATTTTTAAGTCCTGAAACTGAATGGTTTAATTGGACTCTAGCTCTGTATTCTACTGTGCTGTATATTGTGATGCATACAAAGAGAGAAATGGATGGGGTTTTATTTGTTCTTTCAGTCTGCATCAAGCAATGGTGCAAATAAAAGGGATTGTTTCCTGTTTTTAGAAGCACATTAAACTCCTTTTAGGAGCTTAAAATAAACTGTATTGTAATGAGGATGAAAGGATGTAGTATGAATAAATTATGAATTTATTAAGTGAGCTGGGAAGTTTTCTTTAATGCAATAAAATTTGCACTGGTTTAGAGACTGTTTTGAACTGTTGAAAAATGGCATCCATTTACTGTGCTTTGATTAACAAGTGTTTCTCTGGAATGGTTTTGTACTTTTGACAAATGTTTCTTGAGTTTAAAAGGGCACTCTGCATATTCTGAATTCTGTATAGATACTGTAGACTAAGAAGAAAAATTTAATGTACTTCCCAAAATAAAATGTATGCATCCCGTGTAAAAAAAATTCAGTTGTTCAGGATTTTTGCCACTGGAACTTACCTGCTTGACAGACTTAAATGCAAATTCAGCCAGTAGTTGGGCAAAAGCAATGGCTTTTGACTGCCTTTTTGGGGAATTGTTTCATAGTACCTCCATGACTTCTGAATAGTGGGAAAGAGCGGGAATGGTTGGGACAGGAGAAAAGAGAAAAGGAGGGTTTTACCTGCGGAGATTCGGCTCATGAGAGAGGATGGCTCTGTGGCACCTTCAGCAAGCCATGGGGACCAGCAGAGGTAAGAAGAATTGAAAAACAGGCTGAGGAAGATCTTGTTTGCAGGGAATCATAGACTTGAAGTAATATCATCCTGATGATAGAGCTGCTGCTCTCTGCTGACCAGGAAAAGCACAATGAATCAGTGGGTGGGAAGAGGCTGGTGGTTGTACTTCGTTGAACATCTAGGAGTTCCGGTTTCTCAGTGGCTTTGTAATGGTGGCACACTGATGCTTTCAGTGGTGCATCCTAGCTTGCAAGAGCCACTGGTGGCCCTTCTGCCGCATAATATACTTACAGGTTTACTTTTTTTTTTTTTAATGGGGCAGGCAGGGGGAGACAAGTGAGTCTGGGATGAAATTTAAGCAACAGAAAGTGTCAGTTACTGTCAAATGCTTCAGGCCTTCACAACTGAGAATCTTTCAAACTCCCTGCTCTATGGCAGTCAGTTCATTAATCAAATAAGAATACTAGATCCTAAAGACCTTTCTCTCTGAAGAAGGTGACATGCATAGCACAGACTGATAGCTTGTGGAAAAGATACATATAATAAACAGGCCTGAAACGATGAGGTTTTAGGTAGGGAGCTCAGGAAGAGTTACTTGTGGAGAACAGTCCGTCATCTCCCCCCACGTAAGACTAAATAAAATGCCTTTTAAGCCAGCAGAGGCGACTTTTGCTGATGACTCAAGGACGGACAAGAACAGGCAGGCCTGTTCTGCTGATAGGGCCAAAGGCAAGAAAAGGAATACAAAGGTTTTGATAAAGACAGTAAAATGGACAAAAGGTTATGGACTGCCCCTAACAATGCCCTCCTTGGCTTTGGACCCATGAATGCTATTTGGCTTTGAGCCTTATTAATATGTTAACAATGCAATCACGGCACAAACTTGAACAGTGACACTAAGTTAAACGGAGGTGCCTGGAATATGAAAAGCAACAACTTTTGCTGGTCCCGCGCGGCCCGCTCTGGACGCCACCCGCGGAGGACCTGCCTGCCCCCTCCCCGCAGGGGAGCTGCCTGCCTGCCAGCTGCCGCTGGAACGCCGCCGCTACCGGAAGCCCCGCTACCGGGAAGCCGCCTCTGCCGGGGAAGCCAGCGCCGGAGAGGCTGGAGTCTGCTGGGGTCACCGCTGCTACGGCTGCCTGCGCTATCGTAGCACCTGCAGTCGGGAAGCCGCCCCCCCCTCCCCCCCCCCACGAGCCTGCTCGCCGGAAGAGCAGCTGCAAGTCACACCGAGACCTCCCAGGAGGTAACAAATCCGTGCACCCTATCCCTTAAATCCCTGGCCCCACCGCGGTCCCTGTCCTCATACTCGCACACATATCATGACCTCTGAAAGAGGATTTTCGTCGGGCTCGCTCTCCTCCCTTTTACTCCATTGATCCATGCACCCCTCCCTCAGAGTGTACATTTTAATAAGGACATATTACTTTTGAATTATTTCCCTGATATATTATTTCCCAGATATAAGTCTGCCTTTCCTGAACCTTTGTCTCTTAGTTTGGCTTTTCCCTTAATAAACCGGTGAATTTGTAAATTTAATTTGGTGTCAGTAACAATTTGTGGGCGTGGTGAGGGCGCTGTTCCTCTGTGCGAGGCGAACGCTGCGCGCAGCCCTCGGTATCTTAAAAATCCATCTCAGTGAGAGAGGAAGTCACAGAAGCGTCCTTACTGCGCCCAGCCTGCTGCCGCTGCTGTTGGACCGTGACATTACTCTTTTGGAATTCTACAATCTTGTCAGTGTCACAATGATTTTGCTCTGCTTTCATCATTTCTGTCTTCTTAATAATCCTGCCTGCTAAAAATATTACACTGCCTTCCTCATATGCTGACCTTAAGTGGCCTATTGAGAAAGAAGGCTGAGGGACGGAGGGTGGTTGTAACAGACAGGAACAAAAGCTTGCATTTATGGAATGCCCAAAGAAGCCTGAACACAGGATTTGGGTTTGAAGGTGTAGGGAGAATGGAAGTGCTGTCTCCTTTGCCAGAATCAGGTGGGAAACTTGAGGAAATGTGGTGGTAGAAGGAGAGAACAGAGTGAGCTGGCTTAAAGAGGCTCTGATCCTTCATGTGTTCAGAACTACATCAGAATACTCATTAGTGGTAGTTCTCCCTAGATCTGTAGAGACAAACTTCTGTCTATAGATGGAAATTAAGTAAGGGTCACTAACTTGCCAAGCTGGAGAAAAACTGATGGGCTCCAAAAGAAAACACAAAGGTCCTGACTCTTTGTATGAACAAACTCACAGACCGATGCCAGCTGGGGGCAGAGCAGCTGGAGAACAGCTGGGTGGGAAAAGATCAAGGATGGGCTGCAACCTGACAGCAGAGTGCACTCACAGCAAAGCAGTGTCCAGGGGTGAAATAGGCAGAGCATTGCCAGTAGGTGCAGTGAGGTAATCCTTCTCCTCTACTCAGTGCTGGGACATGTCTGGGTATATGTCCAAGTCTGGTCTAGCCAGTGCAAGGGAGACTGGAACATCCTAGAATGACTCCAGTGAAGGGCCACAAAGGTGATGAGGGCTTGGGGCATCTGTCACACAAGGGGAGGCTGACAGAGCTGGCACTGTTCAGCCCAGAGAAAGACCAGGGACAGGGGGGAGGGAAAATCTCATCCATGTGTCTAAATACCTGAGGGACTTGGAGGGGGGAGCAGAGAAGACAGAGCTAGACTTTTCCCAATGGTGCCCTGGACCAGAAGAAGCAGCACAAACTTGAACTACAAGAAAATCTGCTTAAAAGTTTTAACTATGAGCATGGTGAAACACTGCAATAGGTTGCCTGGAAGATTGTGGAGTCTCCATTCTTTAAAAAAGGCTCAGACACCACCCTGCCTCAATAGGACTTTGCAGTAGAAACTGCCAGGGTTGCCTACCAGTCTCAGTGGCTCCGTGGGGGTGGGTGGCAGCCAGAAACTGCTGGAAAGAGCAGAGACTGTTTTTGTCTGGTTACCAGAGTAGTTTAGAGGGCTGTTCCTCAATTTTTGTTTTCCTCCACTTGGAAAGGACCCTTCTGTGGCATATGGCAGCCATCAGCTCCTCAGCACCCCTCACCACCACCCCACCCCTGTCCCCATTGCATGTTCTCTGCAGGTCTTCCTCTGGCACAGTTCCTCTTTGCTGCAAGTCAACCCCACAGAAAAGGCAGGGCATCTTCCCTGTGCTCCCCAGGGCTGCTCATCCTCCTCTCACTCACTGCTCCATGACCCCTTCTGCAGCAAACCTGGCCACGCAAGGTGAGGGGAGGGACAGAAGGTGGCTGCTGGGTTTGGCACCAAGAGCTGCTGCTGAGCCGCAAAGAAGGAGCCATGTGCCAGTGTCATGAAAGGCCAAAGCTCAACTCAAAACTGGGCAGGATTTTTGAAGTATGTTAATAGCAAGAGGAGGTCTAAGGAAAAAATAGAGCAGATACTTGATGAAGATGGTCACCTGGCACACAGGAATCCAGAAAAAGCAGAGGTGTTTAATGCTTTATTTTTTTTGCCTCTGTCTTTAACCCTCATGATAGACCTTGGGCTGCCTGATCCTCTTGATTTGGAAAACCACGACTATGGGAACAGTGACTTCCCATTTGTAGACCCTGAAATTGTAAGGGTGCGGTTGTATCTGTTCAATGTTCATAAGTCCATGAGGCCTGGTGGGATTCATCGCAGAGTACTGGAGAAGGTAGTGGATGTCACAGCAGAAGCCATCTCCATCATCCAGTAAAGGTTGTGGGAGTTGGGGAGGTCCCTGCTGACTGGAAGCTAGCCAACATTGTGCCAGTTTACCAGAAGGACAAGAGACAAGACCCAGGAAAACTACAGACCTGTTAGTCTTACCTTAGTACCTGGAAAAATTAAGGAGAAGGTTTGCCTGGTTTTGTGGAGAATTTTGCAGAGCATGGGCATGTGAGCAATCCAGTCTTTGGTATAAAGGCTTAATTGTGCTACCAAGGTTTTAGCCTAACTATTGTTACTTTGAAAGCTTACTGAAGGACAATTACAGCATGGGAACAAGAAATCGAGGGAAGTAACTCTTAGCTGCAGAAGAAGAAACAAGATATCAGAAGATGGTGAGATCATGCAATGTAAGGACTTTATCGCCTAGAGCTAGTAACCAATAATGTATTAGAAATAGGCGTGTGGACAGTAGCAATATACCAATCAAAACAGAGTATTGTTCACATGGACAAAGACATTTAACCAATAATAATGTAGCTCAAAGCACATGTTACTAACCAAAAAGCATATAACAAGATATTTTTGTTGTGATAAACGACTTTCGCCTGATCACATTGATCGTTGTGTGTTAGTCCGTGCTCTCACCACACATTCATGCACAGTCGGTAAGACCCACTTAAAGAGCGTAACATATTCCACATACCTTCATCAGTGGAGATCTCCCCAAATTGTCAGCAAGGTCCAGCTGGCAGTTCTGTCCCACTAGAAATGTAACAACCTCCGCATGGCCATTTGCGCAAGCAAGATGCAGAGGTGTCCTAAAAATTAAACATATGAGCTTAACATGGACAGACAACAAAAGAACCAAAGCTGTGTTGCCACCCAGCCCTGGGGACCCTGCGCAGACCCTGCTCCTCCCCAGGGCTGCTGCTGCAATCCTGCACTTCTACCCACAGGGCAGAAGAGAACTGGTGATGCCTCAGCAGCTGCACAACAGCCCTGCAGGGACACTGTGGCCAAGTGGCAGGGCAGGGGCACACACTTCCCACAGCACTCGAGCTGACCCAGCAGCTACAAGCAACAAAAAGCTCTAGAGTTCCCCCTCCCAGCTGACAGGGCAAATCTTGCTTTTCAAGCAATTAGCTTGAATGTGAACCCAAAACAAAGCTTCCACATGGCACCCAAAAGCTGCCGGGGGGGCTGGTCAGGCCATTGGTAGTGGATCCAGAGCCCCTGGATCAGTGGGCTCTCTGTCCTAACACAGTCCTTGTGCTTGGGAGAGGGCTGCCCAGGACTAGTGAGCTTGGCTCACAACCTCCTGCAGCAACACCTGCCAGAAGCAGCCCAGCTGTCCCACCAGTGGCCCACAGCCCCTCACCTCTCCTCCTTGTCTCGGCTGTTGACGCCGACCATCAGCCACCAGCGCCATTGCCTCAGCCTTGTCAGGTTGCCGCGGGCAGCCGCGCGGTGCAGCCTGATGAGGTCTTTCTTATGCAGCTCATAGGCGCTGGTGGCACTGGCAGCGCTGGTGGCACTGGCAGCGCTGGTGGCACTGGCAGCGCTGGTGGCACTGGCAGCGCTGGTGGCACTGGCAGCGCAGGGCAGCCCAGAAGCGCTGCCAGAGTGTGAAGGCCGCCTCTTCTTCTTTAAGAGCCCCATCACCCTCTGCTGCGGGGCAGGAGCAGCAGGAAGCACCCGGCGGGCTCTGGAGGGCCCAAGGCAAGGGCGAGGGACAGCACGGAACAAAGCCAGGGGCCAGGGAGAACAAGGACAAGGACAAGGGTGAGAGCAAGGATGAAGCCAAGGGCGAGGGCGAGGATGAGGAGGAGGAGAGGCACATGAGAAGGCGAGCGAGCTCCAGGAGTAGCCGCAGCCCGCAGCCCCCAACCCCAGGGACGCACAGACCAACACTCCCGGCTCCGGACCCGCTGCAGCCGCGTCCGCACCAATGGCGCCGCCAGGGGGCGTCACGGAGCGCGGGGGCCGGGCCGGGCCGGCCCAGCTCGGGGCGTGTGAGAGACGGACTCTATAATGGCCTTTAATCCAGCGACATTCACTGACCATTCCCGGCGATGCGCCCCCCCGGCACTCGTGGGGAGAGGACAGAGGTACCAGGCGCATGCGCACAGACCACAGACTGCAGCTCCCAGGAGGCACGGCGGGGCCGGAACCGGAAGGGGAGAAAAGAGGCGCGCTCTGTGAACTCAATATGGATACAGCCGCCGCTGTGAGCGTACCGCTGCGGAGGCTGCCGTGAAGTTATACGGTGCCTTTCCCTGTGGTTGTTGGCGTGTGGACGTACCAAACGGACTGTTTGCCCAGAGTCTCAAGGGAAAGGACGTGGATCCCGACCAGGGATTGGCTTTGGCCGTACCCCCGGTGAGAATTGCGAACTACATTCCGAGGCTTCTTACTAACATTCCTACATAACATTCACACATACCAGACACTCACTTCTCTTTTTCATTTCAATATTCTTCTATTTCCCAAAGGTTTTCTCCAGGCTTTCCCTCTTATCCCTGTCCGGGAACGGGAACAGGGGGAAAAAGGGGAAGGGGAGAGGTTCTCTCTAGGTTCTCTCTTGTTTTCTATGTGTGTTGTTATTGGTGTATAGATGTAGTGTACTACATATAGTGTATAGCTGTTGGTATATGGATATATAGGTGTGGATATAAACATATAGATAGTCCTTGTGTGTTAGTTGATATCGGACTTGCCGAACCCTCAGTGCCTATAATAAATTTACTGATTCCTAAGCGTTGTTTGTGAGTGTGACGGGGAGCGGTCCTCAGCCCTCAATTCCCCGAGGTGGGGGTGTGGGTCATGGCTTTACCTATCTCGGTCCGCGACAGGGGATGTCCGGCCCGCCACGCTCGGAAGGGGCCGCTGGTCGCTCCCAGCCTGAGAGGCCAGAGCTCCGGGACCGTGTGCTCTCCTGCAGCAACAGGGGCTTGAGCTTCCTGCAGCCTGGGAAAGGCAAGGGCCGCATCCCACGGGGCTGGGGTCTGCTGCTGCCCCCTGCACAGAGTCACAGAGGGGTTCAGGCCCTCTGGGCTGAGGCCTCTGCTCCCACCGGGCGGCCTGGGGCCAGCTGGCCAGGGCTGTGTCCAGGCAGCGTGGGAAGATCTCTAAGTTTGGCGACGCTATAGCCCTCCGGGGCAGCCTGTAGCAGTGCTCTGGCCCCCTCACAGTAAAAACGTGTTTCCTGGTGCTCAGAAGGAACCTCCTGTGCTTCAGCTGATGCTCAACACCTCTTGTCCTGTCCCCGCACACCACTGAAAAGAGCTTGGATCTTCCCTTCAGGTGTTCATATGCACTGAGATCCCTCCCGAGCTTTTTATTGTCCAGCTCTCTCAACATGTCATCTCACATGTCTCATGTGACATGCCAGGTGTGTGGCTGATTGTTTAACAAGGGCCCGTGGTGATTTAGGGCGATCTTGCCTCCAGCTGCTGCTATTGTGTCTACTCCAAAGGGAAGAGGCAGCCTTTCACCTCTGTCTTCATGTCAGCATTTCCTAATGGGCCTTCCCTTTGGAAGGGGCGGGTAGGATTCTGCCTGAAGCAGAAGGGAGTGCTCAGCAAAACAGTCCCCAGGCTCAAGGTAAGAGCTTTTTTGCTGTTTGCAAAATTCCTGTCTTCTCACACAAGCCGTGGGAGAGCAACTCTTGAAAGAGGGCCAGTGCCCAAGAGATGGAAGTGGCTAAAAGTCCTTGAGCCCAGGAGGGGGGCAATGGCCAAAGCACAAATGCTGCACAGGATAAAGAGTTCATGTCTTTTCCATGCTCCTTCTTGGGACAAGCATTTTCTTTCTAAAAATCTGTTACTGCAAGATAAGAACATAAGAAGAAGGGGAGGGAGGGAGGGGGGAAAGGAAGGATACCTTGAATGTGTGGGATACTGAATGTCTCCTAGTAAGTCAAAGACTTAATGTGCCAATATGTACTGAGCTCAACAAACGTAAATGTTACATATTTACCCACAGTAAGTCAGCCGAATTGCCTGCTCTGGATCATCTGCCCTGTTTTACTTGTTGCAGGACTTGGTTACATCATCTGCCAGGTTGGGGGCAGGGCCCTTTCCTGGTGTTTAAGTGGTGAGATGTGATGAAGGAATGATGTTCTTTTTTCTCCAGCTTATGTCCCATTAAAGCATTTTTCTGTTGTGCCAAAGCCTCGATAATGTGCAGATTTGCGAGGCAGGGATGGGGGGGCGGGGTCAGGGAGGGGATTGCAATTCAGCTTCAGTTTCTGAGAGAAGCTGATAAACTGTCATGAACCTGTAGGAGTGGTATAAAGAGGTGGTAAATTCTTCTCTTGAAGACAGGCTTTTTTTTATAACAAATTAAAGTGAGTAGCTGGAATAGTAAAATAACCCTTAATAAGTTTCTTATAATCCACGTACTCTTCTTTCTAATTTTCTGGTGAAAAATTGAGCTTTTTCTGAACTAATTGTGCAATGTAGGTACCATGTTAATTTGTATATTACTGTCATCTGGGAACTCAGAATAATGGGGGCTTGCAGTTACATTACTCATATGACATTAAACATTCCTTAAATCCATTCCCATTAAATTCTGTCCTGTTGCCAGAGATGTACATTTCAGATACAGTATCCTCTGGAAAAGAATTCAGGTAGAGAATTAAGACCTGCAGAACTGGCTTTTGTTGTGCCAAACCTACAGAAACCAGTATCTGCTTACTTTGTATTGAGGGTTAATATTTCCTGTGCTACTATTAGCACTTCCACTTAGCCTGTATTTTTTTGCTTATGCAATGAGCCTCCACTTTCCTGAGTCACTTCAAATTGTTAAAACAGGCTGGAAATGTGCTGTCCCACATACTGTTTTAATAGCTATAACTAATTTCCTTGGAAGTATTCCTGAAAATCATCATCTATATTTCATTTGAGACCGAGCAGTTATATTGTCTGTAAGGCAGGTGAGCATGTGTGTGATGCAGCTCCAGCCCTAATCTCATCTATTTTAATGTAATGGTTTAGAAGGTGGGCCTACAAGCTCCAAATCTCTCCCAGGTGTGTATTCTGTTTACAAATCATATCCATTCCTAGCTAACTACAGTGATGCCTGTTTTAGGTCTATGCCTCTATTGCCATCAGCCTCTGCTGAGCTACTCTTGTTACTTATGTTAGTGTCAGCTCATGCCAACTCTGAGGGATGATTTTACTTGCATGTTCCTGTTATAACCTAAGTTCTGTTGGCAGGTGGCTGGGGAAGTGGAGGGTATTTTATTTTTTCTTCCCTTGGGGATCCACTGAGCACCATCAGGGAAAGACCATTCTGGAGCACACGAGGCACCGGAGTGATTAGCAATAGCAAGTTAGGAGTCTGCAGCAAGGGGGGGCATCAGAGGGGATGAAATGAGTCTCCCAGGGATTGGGGATCACTGGTCACAATTTACTTTAATTCAGCAATTCAGTGGAAAGGAAAAACATAGTGAACAGATAGAGCTGTTCATGGATCCTTATTTCTATTTGGTCTTTCCCAGTTGCTTTTCCAGACTTAAAATGTTACATGTGTTGGCCTACATTCCAGCATGTAGGAAAGCCCTTTTTATTCTAACACAGCTCCTTGTAGTTTAAAAAATCTTTTTATCTGAGAGGAGATAAAGGCTGTAAAGACCCACCCTTCATCTCAGGATCGTTTGTGGTCCTATAGCACTGGCCTTTTGTAACAGCAATGTGATACTTTTTATGCCCAGGTATCAATGGCAAAGCCATCTCTCTTATTCAGCTATTGAGCTCAATTTTCATCCTACCTTTTTGTCCTACCATCAAAATACAGAAAACTTCCACGTTCCAGCATAAAAGGACTTCCCTACTGCTCTTACTGCAGCTGCCTGGATGGACTCAGTTGTATTAAAAGTGAGGCTGTCTCGCTTTAGTCCAACAAGTTTCAAACCTTGTTTCTTATGTAAGTGGACATAATTTACAAATGTATACTTTGATTCAATTCTTTTTAAAATATGGCTTACTCTCAAGTTATATATCATTATAGCAAGTTTAGGGAAGTAGATGAGTTAAACATTTGCCTACATCGCTCACTATTTTGAAGGATCTTGTTTATGCATTCCTCGTCTATGGGAACAAAAAGATCAAGGGTATCTTCAAACTTGTGCTCTAACTGGATGAACCGTTGTATTAAACTTTTTTCTAGTTACATGATTCCTTAAGGCTACAATTTTCATCTGTGTTCATCTTTAACCATTGCATTTATCTGTCTAGTTCTGCTGCATTGTTTTTTCCTCTGCAAAATGCTAACAGCAAACCTGTCTGGCATGTGTCATTTGACATGAAATGCAGCAAACCCGTGTAGCTTCTGTGCGCCTCCAAAAATACTCCTCACAGGCAAGTTGCTTTGCCTGATTAATTGATGAATGGATTAACTGTAATCTTTCAACATGGCAAATGCTTTGCAATGTGTTAGTTTCTTAATTTAAGTCCTTTCCAAGTATCTTCCTTTGCAAAGAGAAGCCCATAATTCCAGGTAACCTTCTTTAAGTGCTTTCCTTAGTTTCTGAGAATTCTGAGTTCTGTTCTGAGGGGTTTTTAAATTGCTGAGATAATGTGTGGTGTTCAGGATTCAGGCACTCAAAAAGCCTGGCACAGGACAGTTTCACTTTTGGAAGCAAGATTTAAATCATCTAAACACATGGTTTCCAACCTACCAACCCCCTTTTGAGTATGTTGCCAGAGGTTTTGGGGTTGCTCTTGTTTGTTTAACACTGTTCCATGTTCCCTTTTGTGCTGGTGGAATGACTGAACTTGTGCTAAGTATCTGTCATGTAGTGCCCAATAGTGTGGGTGTTTCTGCTGGAACAGCTGGGTATTCCCTGAATTTGATTTCCCATAATAGTTTATATCTTTAAGAAATATTTGGGTACTTTAATTAAATGTACCTGCTTGGTTTTCCCTGAGCTGTAAAAAGAAATGGAAAAAAAAATCTGACAAACACTTTAAAAACCAAAGAAAAAAACTTGAACTTCAAGAATTTCCTGCATTTATCAGAATTGGAAAGTACAGCTAGGAAAAGCAGAATCACTTGACCAATTCTGTCTTTAAACCTGTGAATTAGATTTGCTGGTGAAGTCCAAGGTAGAGTCAATAAAGCTTTCCAAGTATGTTGAGTTCTGTGAACAAAAACTCTTCAAAAACAGTTAGATGAGTGAGAATTTTACATGACTGGAGTGAGTGAGAACACTTCACGCAATCCTGCGAAGTAAACTTTAAACTTGCACAGATAAACTGATCTGTTTGATCCACAGGAAGTTGCCTCATAAGAAATGTGTTCTCTAGACACACATGATGACAAAAGCATGTTTTTCTGTTGGTCAGAAGAGCTTAGTTGGTTGACTGAACTTGCTGGTTACGATTGGACTGGAAATGTCCTGAAGGGTATTGGTGAGGTGAGTGAGGCTTGGTAGATAGATCCATGTCTGCATCATCACATTTGCATTTTCCCCTTTTCCCCTTTTCCCCTTTTCCCCTTTTCCCCTTTTCCCCTTTTCCCCTTTCTTCTTCCACAGACCAACTGTTCGTGAAGTGGCTTTCAGAGCACGACAGTAAGGAGACATGATCTCTGGTTCCCATCCGTTCCACACCTCAGCCATTGAACAAATGACTGATAGAAAGATTAAGATGCCAAACAGATGGGAAGGTAAACCCCAGGATCTCCCTAGAGACAATTGGTCACATGTTGCAGCCATTAAGAGGAGACGTCCTGCCAAGAGACAGCAGCAAGAGAGAGGGGACCCACTCCGACGCCACCTGTGGTGTCTCTTGTGTAATTATTTTAAAGAGGACATGAGAACTTGGGACAATAAACCCACTGCTGTTCTCCAGATATGCGTGCAAGAGCTACTAAATAGAACAAAGGCAGGAGATGGTTCTTCCAGGAAGAAGGTTGCACCAGTCTCTACCCAGGATGGTGCTTCAACCTCAAATGCTCAACATTAGAGGTGCCCTGCCTCCAGCCCCGAGGAGGAGAGGGACAACCGAGTTTACTGGACTGTGTGGATGCAGTGGCCTGGCACATTACAACCACAAAGGTATAGAGCCTTGGTGGACACTGGTGCACAGTGCACCTTAATGCCATCAAATCACAAGGGGACAGAATCTGTCACTATTTCTGGAGTGAGAGGAGGATCTAAAGAACTGACCATTGTCGAAGCTTTTATAAGCCTCACTGGCAATAAGTGGCAGAAGTGCCCTATTGTGACTGGCCCGGATGCTCCTTGCATCCTTGGCATAGACTATCTCAAAAAAAGGTATTTCCGTGACCCGAAAGGGTACTGGTGGGCCTTTGGTATAGCAGCTGTAGAGACTGAGGACACTGAGCAGCTGCATATTTTGCCTGGCCTTCCAGATGACCCTTCTCTAGTGGGGTTGCTGAAGGTTGAAGACCAACAGGTGCCAATTGCCACTTCAATGGTGCATAGACGACAATATCACTCCAACAGAGACTCTGTGATCTCCATTCATAAGCTGATCCAGCAACTGGAGAGCCAGGGAGTGATCAGCAGGACTCACTCACCCTTCAACACTCCTATCTGGCCAGTGCAGAAGCCTGAGGGCAAGTGGAGGCTGACAGTGGATTATTGTGGTCTGAATGAGGTGTCCTCGTTTAACCGCTTTCTTTCCCACATCACCCACACCAGAGAAGGGGAAATACAACAAACCCTGCGGAAAGCGAAAGGTCTCCCTACGTCCTGGACAATCCGTACTGGTACACCTGCCAAACATCAGGAAGGTTAAGTTGATCCTGCAAACACCTGTGAACTCGAACACCTGGGTTGCATCTGATATGAATAACAGAGAACTTAAAATCAGTACAAATTGGATACTGCATGTGGAGTAAAGCAGGATATAGGAGTAGAGTGTAAATATGTATCTGTGTACTTGTGTATATAGTGATGTGTATATGCTGCTTCAACAACCCAAAGAACCAGAGAGACATCCCAATCCAGAACAAGGTCTGATCAGCCTGACACTGGTTTGAGGAGGGGGTACCTTGTGCATTCTATGGACTTGATCACCCCATGGATTGCGCAATGTCTCCCACTTTGCAGCATCATGTCTCCTATAACTGCTTTTCCCTTTGGGTTGTTGTATGTCAATAAGATATTAATGGTGCACCAAAATATTAAGATATCTGTACAGATATATGTATATGTTGTATCCCATATAGGGAATTGTTCCCTCAGAAAGTGCTATATACGTTGTTTGATAAATGTTATAATTGTATATATATATATTGAGAAATACCAGGAAAGGAGGTAAGAATTTGGACAAGAGCCTAATAGGGTACAGATGTACATATATATATATATACACCTACATATACATACGCCACACAAGGAACAAGTCGCTGTCATAAAAGCCACGGGGTGAGATGTGAGAGACGGACTCTATTATGGCCTTTAATCCAGCGACATCTACTGACCATTCCTGGTAATGCACTCCCCGGCACAAGAAGAGGCTAGAGGCAGCAGACGCATGCGCACAGACTCAGACTACAGCTCCCAGGGGGCCCGGCGAGGCCGGAACCGGAGGGGAGCAACGGGCGCACTCTGTGAACACTCCTACGCTGTGGAGGCTGTCGTGTAGCTGCTGCGTACCTTTCCTCTGTGGTTGCCGGTGTATGAGCACGCTGAACGGACTGCCCGCCTGGACTCGCTGGAGAACAAGGGTCCCGACTAGGGACCGGTTTCGGCCGCACCCCGGTGGTGAGATTTGCGAACTTGATTACACTCTGACGTTTCTTACTAACATTTACAGACATTCACCCATTCACACACACCTCTACTATACACTTGCTTCCTTTAATCTCCCCAAAGGCTCTCTCCAAGTTCTCTCCCTCATTTTCTGTCCGGGACCGAGATTGGGGGGGGGAAGATTGGGAGGGGGATAGGATTGTTTGTATCGTATTGTACTGTTGCTGTATTGTATTGCATTATTCTTCCCTACGATTGCTGTTGCTCTGTAGTTCTGTAGCAATAACCCCGCCTAGATAGTAGTACCTTTAATAAACCTATTGATTTTTAAACACTGTTTGTGAGTGTGACAGGGAGTGGTCCTCAGCCCTCGATTCCCTTTGTGTAGGGCAGTGAGTCGCAGTTTTCCTATCTCGGTTTGCGACACCACCACTCAGTGCTGCTGTGCTGGACATGCTAGAACTTCAGTACAAGGTGGAGTCAAAAGCAGCCAGGTGGTATGCCACTACTGACATTGCTCATGCCTTGTTCTCTATTCCTCTTGCACCAGAGTGCAGGCCACAGTTTGATTTCACCTGGGGGGGAGTCCAGTACACCTGGAATCGACTGTCCCAAGGGTGGAAACACAGCTCAACCATTTGCCATGGACAGATCCACACTGCACTGCAGAAGGGTGGAGCTCCAGAACACCTGCAGTACATCGATGACATCATTGTGTGGGGTGACACAGCAGAAGAAGTCTTTGAGAAAGGTAAAAAGATCATCCGAATTCTTCTGGATGCTGGTTTTGCTGTAAAAAGAAGACAGGTCAAGGGACCTTCACAAGAATTTCAGTTCCTGGGAATCAGATGGCAAGATGGATGTCGCCAGATCCCAATGGACATCGTTAACAAGATAACAGCTATGGCTCCACCAGCTACTAAAAAGGACACTCAGGCCTTTTTAGGGACTGTTGGTTTCTGGAGAATGCATATTCCAGGTTACAGTGAAATTGTGGAACCTCTGTATGAGGTGACCCGAAAGAAGAGTGACTTTAAATGGGGTCCTGACCAAAAGAGAGCTTTTGAGCAGATTAGAAAGGAGATTGTGCAGGCAATGGCCCTTGGACCAGTTCGAACAGGGCCAGACATCAAAAATGTGCTCTACACCGCAGCTGGGTACAACGGTCCTACATGGAGCCTCTGGCAGAAAGCACCAGGGGAGACTTGAGGTCGACCCTTGGGATTCTGGAGCCAGAGCTACAGAGGTTCCGAGGCCAACTACACATCAACTGAGAAGGAGATACTTGCAGCATATGAAGGAGTTAGAGCTGCTTCGGAAGTGATCGGCACTGAAGCACAGGTCCTCCTGGTTCCCAGATTACCAGTACTGAGCTTCATGTTCCAGAGTAACCTTTCTCCTATCCATCAAGCCACCGATGTGACTTGGAGTAACTGGACTGCTTTAATTACCCAGTGAGCTCGAATAGGAAGGCCTAATCGTCCAGGTATCGTAGAAGCTATTACAAACTGGCCAGAAGGCACACACTTTGGAATGCCTGTAAGGGACTTGCTGACATGAACTTCAAGCCACGCCCCTCACAGACTATAATGGTTCTCATGGTGGTAGGAACTTGGGGACAAGAGCGGACTCAAGTGGAAACTAAAAGAAGAGCGAGAGTCCAGAGGCAGGAAAATTGCAACGAAGTTGCAAGCCTCAGAGCCGCCTCAGGACCGCAGTTCACAAACTAACCAATGAAGAGGCGGATTGAAAACTTACCGGCCAATCAGAGACTAAAGTTTTCTAGCCTGATTCCTATAAAAGAACCCGTGTGAGACCCGCCAGCGCTGCTTTTCTCGGAGGGGTCACCTACGTGAGGAGCTGTCGCGGGCCTGAAGAAAGAAGCCACCAGAAGAAAAGCCGCCGGAACGACGCCAGCCCACGCGTTTCTCTTCCACCGACGAGGGCTTGAGCCGTAGTTCAAAAGCTTTTCTCAAGGCTCACAGAGCTGAGAACTACGCGTGCTCACCCCCAGAAGAATACGGGAAGGAGGTAGCTGGCCACCAAGAGCCAGGGCCGGTTCCCCGACTCCACCGGGACGTCGGAGAGTAAGAACCTTCCCCAAAATCCACCCACCAGCCACTCTTTCCCTAAACCCCAAATCATCCTGGGAGGTGGGAGGGGGGCAGGGTCCTTTCCTCTTCTGCTCTTCCCTATTCCTCACTTCCCTAATTCGATTACGGGCTTAGTATTCCCCCTTTGCATTAACTGTATGGTTGCTGGTTTCAAGTCATCGTTATCATTGCTGTACTGTGCTCTCTTTTAATTCTTAAAGTAAAAGCACATAATTCAAATCGACCCTAGTCGGAGATCTTATTCCTCCCGATACGTGTTCCTCGTAACTACCTGTGGAGGGGGGTTATATAGAGATATCAAAGCAGGACTTGCTGCTCGGGTCCCTGAATTCATGATCTTGGGCTGTTCCCCAAACAGAGTGTGTGCGTGAAAGACTGAGACGTGGCACAAGCCGCAAAGCGAGTGTGGACTCCTGAACCGCGGTTCCGTGTTCCCACGATGGAAGCGGCCGGTGACGGAGGAAGCGTAAGTCGTGTAAGGACAGCGGGAACGAGAGCGTGCTTGGATACACAGTGTGTAAGGCTGAGCGGGTGTGCACGCTTGCTTTTAAACATTCACACTAAATAATCAGGCTGGCGAAACACTCGCTCCCACTGCATTCAACACTCTCGCCGTTAAATTAAACATACAAAAGGACATCCCGGATCGCGACAGTGCCACACAAGCAGTGGTGAGATGGGCTCAAGAAGCTCCACCACATGATCATCTACCAGGGACTGAGAAACAATTTGCTCTTTCCACCAATGGCTCCTGTCATCTTGTAGTGAACCACCGGAAGTGTAAAGCTGCTGTGTGGAGTCCTACATAACTGGTTGCACAAGCAGCTGCAAGAGAAGGTGAATCGAGTCAATTTGCAGAGGTAAAAGCCATCCAGTTGGCTTTGGACATTGCTGAGGGAGAGGGGTGGCCAAGACTTTATCTCTACACTGACTCATGGATGGCAGCAAATGCCTTGTGGGGTTGGCTAAAGCAGTGGCAGCAGAACAACTGGCAGCGAAAGGGTAAGCCTGTTTGGGTGGCTGAGCTGTGGGAAGACATTGCAGCTTGGATAGAGAAACTGGTTGTAAAAGTGCATCATGTAGATGCACACGTACCTCTGAGTCGAGCCACTGAGGAACATCGACACAACCAATGAGCAGATGAGACTGCTCAAGTGTTCCAAATAGACTTAGACTGGGAACATAAGGGTGAACTCTTTTTAGCTCGATGGGCCCATGACACTTCAGGTCATCAGGGCAGAGATGCAACATATAGATGGGCTCATGACCATGGGGTGGACATAACCATGGACACTATTTCACAGGTGATTCATGAGTGTGAAACATGTGCCGCAATTAAGCAGGCTAAAAGGTTGAAACCTTTGTGGTATGAGGGGAGATGGTCAAAGTACAGGTATGGGGAGGCCTGGCAAGTTGGTTACATCACACTGCCTCAGACCTGCCAGGGTAAGTGCTATGTGCTTAAAATGGTGGAAACAATTACAGGATGGTTGGAAACATCCTGTGCCTCATGCCACAGCCCAGAACACCATCCTGGGCCTTGAGAAGCAAATCTTGTGGAGACACGGTACCCCAGAGAGAACTGAGTCAGACAATGGGACTCATTTCAAAAACAGTCTTGTGACTGAGTGGGCAAAAGAACATGGTATTGAGCGGATCTACCATATTCTGTACTATGCACAAGCCTTGGGGAAGATTGAAAGGTACAATGGTCTGTTGAAAGCTACCGTGAAGGCAATGAGTGGTGGAACTTTGAAAAATTGGGGACAAAAATCTAGCAAAGGCCATCTGGTTAGTTAATACCAGGGGATCCATCAATCGGGCTGGTCCTGCTCAGTCAGACCTTCTACACACTGCAGATGGGGATGAAGTCCCTGTGGTATGTGAAATAAATCTGTTGGGTAAAAATGTTTGGGTTTATCCTGCTTCAGGCAAAGGTAAACCTGTCCGGGGTGTTGCTTTTGCTCAGGGACCTGGACATACCTGGTGTGTGGTGATGGAGGATGGTGAAGTACAATATGTACCTCAAAGTAATCTGACTCTGGGGGAGAATCCTTAATTTGACAGTTGGTAAAATTATAGAGCCTGTATGTAATATATGGTATGGAATAAGGGGTGGAATGTCCTGGGTTGAGCCAGGATGAAGATAATTTTCCTTCTGTTACAGAGGCTACTGGGGCAGGAGAGTCATATCTATGACCTCCCCGTAGGGGAGCTGGACTAGACAGACAGCAGAACTGAGCAAAGGTATTCCATTCCATGTATCTACGTAAGCTCTGAGGAAGGTCAGAGATCACAGAAGACAACTTCCTTCCTGCTTCTTCTTCCATCACCATTGACCCCAGGCTCTGACCTCATAACCCAGCCCCTGTCTGCTCTGCCTCATCTTCTGCCTGCGGGCTGAGACATTTCAGGACTCCTCACAGCTCAGGAGAGTGCCAATGGAGTTGCTGGGGGTGGGGGGAGGCAAGAGGCTTTTGCACATTCCTGAACATACTTGTATATAATTGTACATATAATTAAAGCTGTCTAATTTAGTTTTCAACCCAGCAAACTCTCTCCTTAATTCTCTCTCTCCTTCCCTACCTGGGTGGGAGGGGGAGGGGATTGAGAGCATTGTTGTCTCTGGTTTAATTGCTGATCCTGAGTCAACCTTTGACATCTCTGCAGGGTCACTTTGCTTGAGCAGCTTTTGTATGCAGAGAGGTTCTGCACACAGGATGTGTCTGTCAGTCCAAAGCATTTATTCATTGGCTGGACATGCAAGAGCTGCTAGAGCTAACTTGGTGCTGCACTAACCATCCCAAGGGGCTGTTGGTGAGCTTTGGCCAGACACCTTGTCATGGGTCAGGTGAAGTCTGCCTCAGTGTTTCTGGAAGCAGGCTGAATCTCGTTGTTGAGTTGCTGTCTTCCAATTTGATAGTTGTGGTTTGTTTTCTCCACGGATGAGTACTTTTAAGAGGCTCTGCTTTAAACCTCTAGCTCTGAACAAATTCTGCCCAAGACACTTGGGCTGTGATAGGACTCCTCTTTTGGTTAAGAAGCTTTAAGACAGAGCATTACCTGAAGTTTTTCTGTGCTGTCTATCATGGAAGAGTTCTTAAGAATGGGAATAGTTTATAAAGAATTCCTTGGGATCAGTCGTGCACTTTCAATCTTTATTCTCACTGGTTTGTTCTATGACAGTATTTCTAGGACTCTTTCCCATGTCCCACTTCGTAGAAATTCTTCCTTAAAAATGGAAAGTTAAAAAAAAAAAAGTAGGCATCAAGGCACATTATGATGGTTTGCATAGAACTTCTTTAACCAATACTAAATTGAGGTAAAACATCCCTATGAATCTGAAGACTCACAATTTCAGTTCCTCTGAATTTATATATTCCATTTAAGTGAGTTTGTGAACTGTCATGTCACCTGCTCTTATTTTATACCTCTGATTAATACATTGCTGGATGAGACATTCATGTTTTCACTGTATAACACATTGCTTTTGTGTTCTGATAATCTTGTCTGTTACAACCTCTCTGAAATCAGTTATCAGGAAAATCTGTTTCATTTGTGTGTTAACTGCACACAGCACACATGTAGACACAGCAAACTTAAGATAGAATCCATGTATGTGTTCTAAAAATGACTTGGAGACAAATTTTTGAGTTCCAGTATCTAGCTGGATTACAAATGCATTTAAGGAAAAACAGTTTACTAATTTTTTTTTTTTCTTAAAATTTTGGTAGAAGGTCTGACCAGACTTGAAAAACTCTTTTATTAATATAGCAGGTTCTTTTTGTGTAAATCTTACCAGCCCCCTTAAGTTGCCCCTTAGTTTTCAAGCTCTTCAGAATAGGATACCTGCTCAGAAGACAGTATCAGCTGACAGAATCACTAGAGCTGATAGAAATCACTGCATTATAGAGCCATCACTAATACAAATAACACCATTTTATTTTTGTCAAGGCTGTTTTCACACACCCTGTTATAGTCCAGTTATATCCTAACCTATCAGCAGATTTGTTGTTGCCAATATAGAATGCAAGCTGAGTATTTCAATGGTTGCTCCTGCAGGGCGTCCAGAGCTCTCCTAACACTTGTTCATTCTATTGATTTTTCAGAGTAGACTTCACTGATGTGAACTGGAACTGAATCAATTAGTCACCATGCTACCCTCACTGCTGTGGCTACACCCACTCCCTGTCATCCTTCCCCCAGTCATTGCAACAATTATTGTTCTTTTCATCACACTCCACTGGAAAGAGACGGATTGCACTTCCAGGGGGAAAAAAAGGCTTCAAATGGCATCCTGAGCTTCCCTGTTATCTGCATTAATACTGCATTCCAGAGACTATTATAAATGTGCCCATTTAGGCACTAAATTGCTCTCCACACAAGCACAGCAGCTCAGACACTGAGTGTGAGAGACGGACTCTATTATGGCCTTTGATCCAGCGACATCTACTGGCCATTCCTGGTAATGCACTCCCCGGCACAAGAAGAGGATAGAGGCAGCAGTCGCATGCGCACAGACTCAGACTACACCTCCCAGGGGGCCCGGCGGGGCCGGAACGGGAGGGGAGCAAGGGGCGCGCTCTGCGAACACTTCTACGGTGAGGACATCGCTATGGAGGCTGCCGTGTAGCTGCTGCGTACCTTTCCTCTGTGGTTGCCGGTGTATGAGCACGCTGAACGGACTGCCCGTCTGGAATCGCTGGAGAACAAGGGTCCCGACTAGGGATCGGCTTCGGCCGCACCCCGGTGGTGAGATTTGCGAACTTGCCTACACTCTGACGTTTCTTACTAACATTTACAGACATTTACCCATACACACACACCTCTACTATACACTTACTTCCTTTAATCTCCCCAAAGGCTCTCTCCAAGTTCTCTCCCTCATTTTCTGTCCGGGACCGAGATTGGGGGCGGAGATTGGGAGGGGGATAGGATTGTTAGTATTATATTGTATTGTTATTGTATTGTATTGCATTATTCTTCCCTACGATTGCTGTTACCCTGTAGTTCTGTAAAAATAACCCCGCCTAGACAGTAGTGCCTTTAATAAACCTATTGATTCTTAAACATTGTTTGTGAGTGTGACAGGGAGTGGTCCTCAGCCCTCGATTCCTTTTGTGTGGGGCAGTGAGTCGCAGTTTCCCATCTCGGTTTGCGACACTGAGTCACAGCAGAGTATTTTTGCTCCTGTCCCATTTCCATCTGTCCTTCCATAGAACCAAACAGGCAGACTGCCACCTCTGAATGAAGGAACCAGGGAAAAAGGGGTGAACTTGACAGTGTGTTCCAGTCTTGCCAAGTCCTAGAACAAGTTGGGCCTTGAAAACAAAAGAACAACAAAGTGCCAGATCCAACCCAGTAAGTTGCCAAAAAGCAACTATCTCCCAGATGGTCAAATGCAGTCAATGGACTGAAATGTTATTTAGGAAGGGGTTTATGATTAACACACAGAGCAAAAGACTACATAAACATTGATTCCACAGAAATCTTGTCCCTTAAAACAGTGACAGAAATCACTGTGGCAACTAGTGTGAAGAATGATGATGCAGATTTAAAACGTATCCTGGTTGAAGGATTAGAGGACAGCTCAGACCACTGCGCTCCCAGATGTATCTCTCTTGGGAAAAGTTCCAAGTTGGATGCTTGCCTAATTACCAAGTCTCATTTTTTTGCCATTACGTAAGATCTAGTCCTAATTTTCTCTCCCAAAGAACAGAGCTGCACACAGATTTGGATAATTTTTAGAGGTTACATTTCAGTTGACCTGCACAAATCGCAAACAAAAACCCAAAAGCACCAGGGGGCGCTGGGTGTTGTCTGAGAGCTCTTGCTAACCTAAAAATCAGTAATCCAGCAGAAGAGAAAAGCATTTACCTGATTCTGTTCTCCTACACACAAGACAAGGAATCTGACTGTGTGACCACACTAGTACGGAAACTTATTTTCTTAGGAACCAACTTATGTATTTTCTGCTATCTACAGTTTATATCCTGAGTCTCAGCTTCCTTCAAACCCTAACTCTTCATGTGCTAGGTCTGTTTATACTCATACCATTTTAGGAAATAAAAACCTGCTGATAACATTTGGGGAAAAAAAAACAACTAAGAGCAGCGCTATTTAATAATTCTTTTATCTAAATACTTACTTTACGTACTTCATGACAGTTACTCATAGGAAAACTTGGAGTCACACCTTAAGGTCTTAGACCTTAAGGTCTAAACAAACAGTTCTTCAGTCTCCTCCATTTTCACCACAGTAATTTTGATGCTGCCACCAGTGTCCAACTATGACATAGACTCAAAAATCCTGTCCTTAGGAAATCTGGAGTGAATAGATTGCTGAACGTGATCTTGCTTAAGAGATCCCCTGGTCCCCTTTACCTGCACTCTAGCTGCCCTATTTAGGAACCTGACAGGTAAATAACTCCCTATCAACTACTAAACATGAATTCAAATACATGTATTTATTGCAAACATTAAGGTTATGTCTGGATGACAGCTCATCTAACAGAATGGCTTTCACTGGCTCCTTCCTGCCTTTTTAAATTCTGTACATGGTGTACTTGGGACTCTAAATAAGAACTCTGGCTTTAAGTGTAATATTGGAATCTGTGACCTATTAGCTATGGTGGAACTGAGTGTAATGCATATGGCTGATACAATGCCCTCCCTCAATTAAAAGGTAGCCACAGAGTCTGTATTTGGAAGCTCTAACTAATAAGCTAAGGGAATCTTTATGATTTTCAATTCCCAAGCAGCTGGCCCATATGGAAACAAGATGTCTTGGCACAAAGAATTAGTTAGGCCTACATAGATTCAGTGTGACTGATTATTTGCCACACAACAATAGAAATCTGCAAAACATGTAATTTGAGAAAAAATGGCTATCCCAGTTCTGGCAAGAATTCTTCTCCATCATTTACTCGATCAAGTTATTGTTTTTTTTAATGCAGAGATAGTGTTTCAATGGCTCAAGAAAACCACCAAACTTGGCACACACTCAGCTTCAAAAAAACCCCACAAACAAACAAACCAACCCTACAAACAGTGTTATCCTATTTTCCTCTGAAGTAGAGAAATTAATTTTGATTGTATGTGTTTGCATTCTTCTGTATCGATTTACATGACATTTTATATCCATCAGTTCAAGAAGGCTGAAATATTCTCTTCACATCACTGTGACTTTTAAACTTTATCCTCTTGAGTGTGACAATTAGTTGCTAAGATGTTATACATACACACATAGTGGAGCTAAATTTCTCTTGCCCTGTAAGTTCATCACAATCAAGGAGGAGAAAGAGAAGATGCGACGAGACTGGTTTTGCTTCTACTGAAAACAGTTGTTTTCCCTTTCAGTTAAGAATGTTCTTCCTCTGATTTATCTAGCCATTCAAGCTTTCAGGAAACACTTGTGCCAATTAATACTAAGAGGACAAGCACCTTCAACACCTCTGAAAACACTTCTGGCTCCCACTGCTCAAGGTTAGGTCAAGATCAGAAAAATTCTGATCCGCTGCTTTACACCAGACAGGATTACACAGAAGGAAAGCATTTCCTACCATTCAGCATGAGTTAAACACATTGAAATGCTACATTTAAAAACCAACAAACAACGAAACAACTAATAAAAACAATTAAATAAGCTTTTTCCAAACAAAGGCAATTATTCCTTTTGTCCCTTTTTTTAAATACCTTATACCTTTACTGCAGTGAAGAGAGACTTTTTCATTACTAATGTCTAAGGAGAAGGTTGCTAATTGCCAGTTGTCTGCAATTGTTTGAAATTTCAAAAATTGTAGCTGGTTGTCCACGTCATTCTGTGCCTGCCTTTAGGTCACAGGATTTGAGAGCTGAAGCCTTGACTTAACCTGAAGCACTTTGCAGAAGTGCTGATGGAATCCTCTCCAGAGCTCTCTCTGCGCAGCTCTGCTATGAGTGCAGCTTGGTGGAAGAGGGTAAGCAGTCTCTACCACCAGTCACCTCCTTTCTCACCAATACAGTCTCAATTTTTGTCCTTAGTAAATCTGAGAAAACGAGTTACCTGTGCAGACCTATGCAGCCACTGTCACCTGCTTCCTCCTCCTGATGCAGCTCTCAGTTAATCTTTCGACTTCCTGGTCCACATTATATTAATGACCATACACTTGGTTTTCAGTGCAGAGTTTACACCTTTATTTAGAAAAAAATGGATGATGTACCAGGCTCTTAACTACAAAGAAAGAAAACTACTGCCTTTGACCACACCCAAAATAAAAGCTTGTTCATCATTCCCTCACATCTGGAGGTGGAGGTCATGGCAGGGATGTGGAAGGGAACACCAGAAATACACACACACTGCATGAAAGGGAAGCTGCCACTTTAGGAACTATGATGACTGACATACAGAAGAGACCTTCCTAACTTGGACTTACAATAAGCAATGCAACTTTTCTTCCAGAGATGGGCAACTCTCATAAACAACAATCTCTCCAGAGAAAGGCATCACACAGCTGATGTCAACCAGTAACCTAACTCAGACCACATCAGCCTTTACAGCCCAGGACCTACACAAGGCTGTATAAAAGTCCAACCAGTGACTGCCACTCTGAGATCAACAAGTGAGCAGAGATGGAGAACTAACTCTCTTAACCTCCATAAAGGTGGTTTCTTCTGGTGAAGTGTTTGAGGTAGCAAATTGACTGGCTACATTGCAACTAAGAGAAAGATGCATCCATGAGGGGCTACTAAGCCAAGTGCCATCTATCCAGTAAGGTATGTGAACCAGATCAAGCACAGTACAAATTACTGCCAGGGAAAAGGAAAAAAAACAAACAACCACAAACAAGAAAAAAAACAAACACAAAAAACCAAACCAAAACGAAAGACAAAAACCCCAACAACCCTCACACCTATAGGTAGTTACACAATACTAATCCAACAGAAGATGTCTTTGATTAAAAAAGCACTGGATTCTATGAAACCTGGCTAAAATATACTGGCTGAATATCTTAAATAATAGATACAAGAGTGTTTTCCTGCTCTAATACATTTGTGATTAAATACTGTTTAAGCATATCTTCTGAATTTGTTAAAAAAAGCACTGGATTCTATGAAACCTGGCTAAAATATACTGGCTGAATATCTTAAATAATAGATACAAGAGTGTTTTCCTGCTCTAATACATTTGTGATTAAATACTGTTTAAGCATATCTTCTGAATTTGTTAACAGCTTCTCAGGGAGCTTTTCAGCAAGTATAGGTTAATGTGCACCTGGAATTACCCATTTGATTTGTCATCTCACCTTCACGTGGTTATGCCCATCACAGGAACCAACACACATTTGACATAATTTCAGGAAGGGCTTAACAATATCTTACGTCTTATCATTTAGAGGAGGTCACTTAAGTTTTGAGGTCAGCCTTTCACATCCATGTATGACACCATTAAATCCAAGTGTTTAAAATAAGATTTTATTAAGATTACACAGTGAGACTAGGGATACATTGTTATTTTACCCACAAGGGACTGCCAAGCATCTTGAACAGTCAGCTTCACATTGATGCTGATTTCAAAGATTCACTGTTTGAGAGTCTTAATTAGGCAGCTGGGTTCTAACAGAAAGGTTAGCTGCCTCTGAACTAACATTTCCTGAGCAGCTTGCCAATTCAAAATACTCTATTCTTCATATGTTGTTGGTTTAGGCTATTTTGCTCTACTACATCATCCTACATTAATTCTGTCAGCACCACATCACATCAGTCCAGCAGACTCTTAAGCTTAGCTCTCCTGCTCACGTGGAAAACATACAGGAAGCTTTGTATGACTATCAAAGGAAAAAAAAAAAAGGATTATTTGTTGCAGAAAACACAACTATCAAATCGTTGTAATGTGCAGCTGCATTACTACCTGGAGCAAGTCTGAAGTTTCCCCATCATCCCTAATCATTAGGGAGTCCTAGCAGGGAGATTAATCATCTCACTGTATCTAGAGTAAGCAGACAAGGAGTTTCCTTCATTACCACTTCTCGTAATTTGTGTGTTTATTTTTGGTAGCGTTGCAATCAAACCACTGAGAGTTCTGGGCCAGAACAGACCCTGTTTTCTTTGGCTGATCCATTCAGGGTCTAAATAAAAGCAAAAACATTTTCTGTGCAAATCAGACTTACGGATCCTGGATGAAATAAAAGCCAAAATTAATCAAAACAAGATGCAACACAAAAGCCTTCTGGTTTTACCTGTACAGGAGATGGGTATGTGCAGCACTGGTATTTGAAATTAAATTCCTGGTGATGTCTAGCTCAACGAATGGAGAGGTATGGGTACCAGTTTTTCCACTTGCATTATTACATGGAGTTCAACTTCCCAGTATTTGCTGCAGGATTTGCAGGAGAGTTTACTCACACGTACACATTTGCAATTAGGTAACTCACTACAATGCTCATTCCTAACCATGCCTTGCTGTTGGCTCCAGGCAGAGGTTATGGAGCCTCTTCATTTTAATAGATTTTGCCAAGATATTTGCTATGAGGCATTTTTGTTGACTTGCAATTTTTTATGCATCAAAAACCCCAACAGTCAATATTCATTAAATGAGAGTTACTTTTTTCAGTCAATGAACCCATGGGTAAGTACTTTGTCTTGAGATGCAGTTCCCAAAACTTCTGCATCCTCTGAGGGTTTCCATATGCAAGGGTAATGCTCTGATTTCCATACCTTAGGCTATTCTGGAGAGAAGTAATTCTCAGTTTAATCTCTTTAGGTTTTCCCCTCATTATACGTATTAAACACCCACTGGAATACAGACTGGCCCTCAAGGCCCCACTTGCTAGAGACCACTCCTAGGGCTCCATTTCCATCATATGAATGGAATTCTGTCCAACTGCATGGGTATTTCCATTTCTTATGGAAACCCACGGGGTTAGCACAGCTTCATTAGGATCTGTCTAAAGTAGATTAACTCTGAAAAGGTAAATTAAGCATCTTTAGATATGGAACATGGCTCACTTTTTTCAAAGTGGGAGTATTAAATTCACTTACACTCCATGTTAGTACCATAATTACATAGTTATTGGAGAAAAGAGTGGAAGGCACAATCAATCTCCTCCTGGAGATGCTCTTTAAGTTTAATCTTCCATTGTCTCACTTCTAGAAAAAAAAAAAAAAAAGAAAAAAGGAAAAAAGAGAAGGGAGGAGAGTGAGGAAAAGAGAAAAAAACACACCCACTGTTTCATGAGGAAAATTTTTGCTCACAAAAATAAAGATTCTAATTTTATATTTTACAAAAGAAAACCAACACAAAAAAAACCCAACAAACAAAACATATAAACTCACCAAACACTATGCAACTATTAGGAAGTGTAATCTTATTCTGAACAACCAGTCTTGTCTCTGCATTTATTCCCAAACGTGGAGAAAGAATCCAATAGAAATCTCTCAAAATCAATCCAACACTCAAAAGAAAACACTAACTCGCTACAAATGCTACACACACACAAACAACCAGGGGGATTATCCAAATCACACATGACACTTTTAAAACCAGAAGCCAGTCATGTGCACCTAAAAGCCATTAGATTTCTCTTTGATGAAGGTACACTGAGTAACAGATTTTATAGATAAATTACTACTGATTCTGTTGAAGGAAAAGAACCCACAACACAATCCAGGTTCCCAGCTAAGTGTCCTTCCCAGGAGTCAATGGGGCAGCTATGCCAGCTGTACCTCCCAGTCTTATGTCATGCCAGGCTGCTTTACCCAAGCAGTTTATGATGGTTCCTTTCATTAAATGAAAGCATCAGGGCACCTATGAAATCACACAGGCAAAGCTTAAAAAAAGCACCATACTTTATACCTCTTCTCCACTGCAAAGTTAAGCAAAGATCCATGGACATGGATAAGAATGTAGGACTAATATGCACAAATCTCTGCTTATTGTCTTGATATCCACAGCACGTGGCAATCAAGATACCAGTTCAAGATGCAGTTCATAAGCTTTGTGCTATTCAAGTGTAACTTGTTTTTAAAGATCTCTATGTCTAAGCCGAGCAAGTCTGGAATAACTTTTCCTTCTTTGATTTTCACTGTGTATTTTTTCAAAAGCCTGCAAGTTTCTGGACTAAGCAAAAAACTTAAGTTTGGAAAAGCAACAACATACAGCTATGCTGTTGTTCATTTGAAATTGCTAAATGAGAAAATCTGCATTTATCTAAGAATGTGTGGAAGGGAGAACTGGCACAATGGCCGAGCTCTATTAACTGTGTTACTGGACTTGACAAAAATGATGTTTCTTTGGCTAGAGTCTCCCAGTTTTTCTCGGCCAGCAACATCAGATTTCCTATTGACTTTAATAGATGCAATTCAGAAATATCCGTCTCTTAATTTTAGATTCCAGTGGCCTGACCTGCCACAGCCTTCTTACATGTAATTTTAACAAAAGTTTTTGTTTATGCTACGTTTTTTTGTGAAAACAAAACTATCAGTACGGCCTGTTTCTGACCCTTAATTTTAACTAACTTTCTCTAAAGTCAAAGAGGCTGTCACATCTCACAGTGTCTTCACAGTAATGATGATGCTGTTCTATGTAGAACTTTAGAAAACCCTTTTTCCAGGGAAAACAGAGGTAGGGCAAGTTGTTGTAAGAGAGCAAGTCAGCCTTTGACTTGTAACCCACAAATTCAAACAGGATTTTTTTTATTTGGAATCACAAAAGGTGAGAGGACCAATTGAAAATCCCACCAACCAGAAGTCTAGAATAAAAGTATGTGGGAAGCTTAATAAGCAGGCCTAGGGTTTTGCCTTTTTTTTTTTTTTCTTTTTTTAAAAACATCTTAAGGCCCCACAGCACAGGCAAACATTATATGTGATCTCAATTTGTCATAGTCCTTTCACATGGAAGTGTTTAAGCTGAGCTCAGAGTAGCCACACTTGGTGTTTTTGACAGGTTTATCTCATAGTCTCAGAGCTCTGCCTGGCCAGTGCACTGACAGGCCCAATGCTGGGCCTGACGCTGATTTTTCTCTGGGTTTAATGTTTCATGCACAGCCATTTCCTGCAGGTCTCTTTGTCCAGTGATGCTCCCTTTTTTGTCCAGTGATGATTCTAGTCTTGATGCTTACTTTCTCATCAGAAAGCATGTTAAATATTTAGTATTAAAATGTTGATTTTAAAGACCATTCCTAAAATAGCAGCATACCATTTTCTCCCACCTTGCCATTTAGCACATACAATGTAGTAAGGATTTACATTCATGCCTTTTTTTTTTTTTTAAAGGACTTGTGAACGCTTTCTCAGCTGTGTTGACATTTCCTTGAGATCTGTTTCAGATGCAAATTGTTGTGCTCAGTGGCTCTTATTGTTTTTTTTCTAGCGGCTTTCAGGTTTTTCTCACCAGTGAGCAGATTCTGTCAGACTTGCCGTGTGTTAAGTACAAGGTGGTTGCTCTGCAGTTCGGACCTGTTTTTTTCTCTCGGATTTTGTTTAACAGTAAAAGCCTTGATGGGCGTATTCCAGGTTCTGCCAAGTGAGATGTACAGTATAGTTTAAGCGGTCATAGTGTTGTCTGAAGAGTTTCCTTCCTCAACCCTTCTTTTCCACTTAAAAGCCACCGGGGTGATGGGGCAGGGGCTGAGAGTTTGAGTTTGTACTCCAGGCTTGGTTGCTGCTGGCCGCTGAAAATGAAGGTCAGGACCTTGAGGTGACTGCCAGCATGAGGGTGATAGCTCATCTATAAGCAAAAAAAAGTTGCCTGTGTCTGCCTGCCAGACACTTCGGTTCTTTCAGATTTTGAGTTAGTTGCCCCATTCCGATAAGACTGAAAGGAAACTAAAACCCTGAAAGGGATGAGGTGGGCAAATAAAAGACAGGCTGCATGTGTCCTGTCTGTTACAGACTGCAGGAGCTCAGGCTTTCCAGCTGTGGCTCAAGGAAGGGTGGCAAGAGAGAACACAGAGCGGCTGTGGTCTGAGACAGTTGAAGGGGAGAGGTGTCAGGAGCCTTTCAGCTAAAAAAAACAAACTTGTAGGAGATCTGTGTGCTTCCTGCAGTACTCCTTTGGTAGATGGTGGTAGAGAGATTGCAGCCTAAATTGCATATCAGGGTAATGCCATGTGCCTGGGGAATGTTGCCCTGCACTCAAGCAAGGTGCAGCCTCACTGTGCAGCATAGTCAGGTTTTGTGTGATGAAAAGACTCACGAGCCCTTCTGGTTATTTGGAGTGTCTTTTAGGTTGCACATCACGCTGGCAAATGCAGGTAATGCTGGAGAGGCAAACATTTTGCCATCTTCTTTGGTCAGAAGGTTGCACTGTGTTCTGTCCACGATAATAATGCTATTGGATTGGACAAGATACCATGTTTATGTTGCTGCTGGCCTTTAAAGCATTTAGTTATTGCAAGGTATTTGTGGGACTACTGCAGAGCGTTGCTCAAATGGCATGCTCACAAAGTGAATAAAGAGGCAGCATTGGAAAGAGCTGTGAAATGAAGTAAATTTAGGCACCATAGAAACTACAGTTGAAGTAACTTGTAACTTGAAGCAATAGCTACATGTAGATAAAATAATTAGCTCCCAAGAAAGTTGGAAAGCTAGCAGTATGAAAGAAAAGTTTCTGATCCCATTAACTTGTGAAGAACTGGAATTCCCACAATGCTTGCTGGGACTGTTGTTGGCATTCAGGGAGAAATATGACTGCCTTCACGTCCTGGGCAGCTTGGAGTGTCCCAGATTCCTTCTGGCTTTTTGGTCACTTCCACTGATAAAGTCTCACTGGTGATCAGGTTCTGCAAGAAACTTGCAGTGTGTTAAGGAATTTATTCTGTTGTACTCTTCGCTATTGCTTACTTGCACAACCAGGCATGAAGTGGCAGTTTTAGATGCTGTGTAGATTTGGAAAATACAACAAAATACACACACTTCCTTGTAAAGGGAGCTTTTTGTTACTTCATGTTAACCATATTATTCACAATGAGTAAATGTGGTGCAAAATGTCTTATTTTCTAAATGTAAAATGAGGAGACTGACTCTGGAGTTAGTGCAGCACTGACACTGTCATCAGCCTGAAAAGGGGGGCCAACCAGTGGCAGTATGGCTTTAGATGGAAATTGTGTGTGGAAAAATGTGTTCTGAAATGCCATTGTTTTCTTTCTGCCTTGTAATTTGATGGTAAACAAAAGCTTCATATTGAGGAAAAGTACCAGAAATGAAACTACCATGTCCAAAATGGGGAGAAAGTAAAAAGGAAAAGAAAATTCCTTCTTCTTAACAATTACCTGAAATGCTGTTAATTTATATACAGCTTCACTAAAATAAGGTAACAAGCCACTTCTGTCTGACAGAGGTGCCTTCCTCCCCCCAAAATCCCCACAAACAACAAGCAGTCTGCTGATCACTGTACTCTCATCCCCTCATCTAAAAGGGCATTAAATCAGCCCTCTCAGGTGATACCCAGATTATCTCGTGGAAGCTGAAAAGTTTGTCTTCAGTCAGACAGACTGTTTGTACTTGTGTTTTGCCAACTTATGCTTTACCAAAGGGCAGGGTCAGCACAAAGGACACAGATGCCCAGTCTAGGAAGTTAGCTTATTTTTACTGGCTAAGGCTAAAAATGATACAAAAACCACAACAAACACACACAATATCTGCTGAAGACAAATATGACAAAACTAAAATACTTATAGCACAGTTGGAGCAAAGCACAGCAATGCATCTAATCATTACTACACAGGAAGCAGCTATAGTGATTAAGAAGGATACACCACCAATTGCCCCTAGTATGTTACCATCACCCAGGTCCACAGTGGCTGGGGAGCCCTGGTTGCAGCGAGGATCTGGAGAGCCCTTCCCGGCAACTGGGACATCGTACGCAGTGCATCCACTCATGGGTGAGGTCTCCAGAGTTTGCTGCAAGAGGGTCCCACCTTTATAGTGCCAAATCAGCAAGTCGGAATGAGTTGCATGTTTTTGTGTGGAAACATCTGGTGGTATTCCTTTCCAACCAACTGAGACCAGGGCTTGGCCAGAACCCAGACGCAGTTGGTGGGGTTTCCCTAAAATATCTTGCCAAGACATGTTATCAGCAAAAGCTGTATTTTAATAGTCTATTACATAGAGTTACACAAGAGTTTGTAGACACTTCATCAGCATCGGTGTAAAATACCTGGGCTAGTGGTAAAACACACAAGATCCTAAAATATCTGGGTTATCTGCAGCATAAGCAGTTTGTGAGTGATGGTTTAAACTAATAAATAGAATAGAAATAGAATGGAATGGAATGGAATGGTTAAGGTTGGAAGAGACCCTAAAGATCATCAAGTTCCAACCTCCCTGCTATGAGCAGGGACACCTCACACTAAACCAGGCTGCACAAGGACTCATCCAACCTGGCCTTAAACACTTCCAGGGAGGGGGCTTCCACAACCTCCCAAGGCAAGCTATTCCAGCTCCTTACTACCCTCATAGTGAAGAATTTCTTCCTGATGTGATGTCTAACTTAAATCTCCCCTCTTTCAGTTTAAAACCATTAGCCCTTGTCCTATCACTACCCTCTCTGGTGAAAAGCCCTTGCAGAGCTTTCCTGTAGGCTCCCTTCAGGTACTGGAAGGCCCCTATAAGGTCTCCCCGAAGCCTTCTCTTCTCTTACCCAGGTTAATATGTACAGGAAAACATACAACTGATATTCTGTAAGTAGAGTATACATAATTCTGTCCTAAGAAGATGTAGAGATCAACTCTGCCAAATAGATAACCACAACGTTTCTTTAGACAAAGAAGAAATTGAGGCAATGAATTGTAGTTTAATTATACCACAAAAGTTAGTAACTACAAAGGCTAATGACTATAAAATATACAGGGTTCATCTATAGGTCAACTCTGGCTTGGGCCTAATATCCAAGCCCCAGCACTTCAGGTGGCTGCTTCCAGGCACTGAGGATCCTCTCGCCCCTCGTGACCCCAAGGGCCAGATCCATCAGCTCAGCGGCCAGGTGGGATGGGAGGTCCCTGGCTGAACCCCCCAACCCTGGCCACCGAGCAGGCCTGCAGGCAGCTGCAGCCGGCAGCCATAAAGGGCTCGGCCCCATCCTGGTGCCCTGCCAGGAACATCCCGTGGCCAAGAGAATAGGCAGGGACCACTGGCCTCAGAAAGGGATTTTTTGTTTGTAGTTGTATTTGGTTGTTATATTTAGTTATAGTTACATTTAAATTAATAAAAAACCTTCAATTGTTTTTCCTTGTTGGGTTTTGTTTTTCTTTTTGTTCAGGTCTTTTTTTAGGTAAGATTGGTCACTCCCTACAGAAGGTTATAGTCAGGTGGGGGTCAGGATCTTCTCCCAGGCAGCTAGTGACAGGACAAGAGGGCATGGCCTGAAGCTGCACCAGGGGAGGTTTAGGTTGGATATTAGGAAGCACTTCCTCACGGAGAGGGTGATTAGACATTGGAATGGACTTCCCAGGGAAGTGGTGGAGGCACCGTCCCTGGATGTGTTCAAGGCAAGGCTGGATGTGGCACTTAGTGTCATGGTCTATCCAATGTGGTGGTGTAAGGTCATAGGTTGGACTTGATCTCAGAAGTCTTTTCCAGCCTCAATGATTCGGTGAATAGTAAGAAAGTCCCCTCTCCCCCCTGCCCGGGGAAGAGCCATGACTGATGGTCACAGGGAAAAGGGAGGCATCACCTCAAGGAATCAGGGAAACATCCCCCTGTCACAAACGCAGCTGCAGCAGCAAAACGTTCTCTGATGTTTTAACTTACTGACCCCCTGATGTACTCACCCAAGTACATGGGTGCAAAGGCTTTGGGGGCAAGGGCAGGGGATGTGACACACCCCGGAGCTGAGTCACAGCTTCCCTTTCTTGCATTCCCCTCATCAGAGGGGCCCCCAGCAGCACCAACGTGGCCTTCATGGCCACTGCCGTGGGGGAGGGAAAGAAGGACAGTGAAATGAAGGAGAGTGGCATGTCCAAGGTAGAGGCTCTGGCCGCTCCCCTGGATGCTACTCTGCCCAACCCCCTCCTGCAGGCTCTGTATGGTTCACATGCTGCCCTTAGACCAGGGTCTGAATTAAGCCCAAGTTCCTGGTGGGACATGGAGCTTCCCTGCAGGAAATGGAGTTTTGGGGATGAAGAGCTGGGGCTGAAATCCTGCTCTGCTTGCTCTGGGTCCTCCCCTCATTGCCATCAGCAAATGGTGGTGGGTCCAATCCAATCCCCAATGCCCTTGGCTCTGTTGGTCTGGGGCTCAGTACCACTGGAGCTCCAACCCCACCACCCTCCATCCCACCCTTCCCCACTCTCCACCTCCAGCAAGCCTCTCCCCTGCACCTCACTCAGCCCTGGTAACCCCCTCATGACAAGCCTGTGTCACAGGATCTCCTCCAGGAGATGGGTGGGATGGAGGTGGAGCGGGCATGCATGGAAAAGGACATCTGGGCAATGAGAGATGCTTGGCTTGGTGAGCTGGTGCCAGTGCCCTTGGGAGGGAGCCGGGCCCTCACCCCCACTCAGCCCCTCCTTCTGTCCCCCAGCAACCCAAGCCCCTGCCCCATGGCCATGGCTGTCACCCAGCATGAAGGAAGGACGTCCCAGAGAGCAGGAGCCCCCCACTCCCTCCTCCACCCATGCAGTGCAGCCCCAGCCCTCAGCCCTGCCCAGCGACCCTGTGTCTTGTGCCCCAGTCGATTTGCAGATGCCCCTTTTCCATCCTGCTGTCCAGTCCTGACTGCCATCTTCTCCTCGCCCCACTCCAGGGGAAAGTCCAGGATGCTGCCAGCAGCCAGGGAGGAAAGGGACTCCCCAGCCAAACCTCCCTGTCGCGGACCTAGATAGGTAAAGCCATGACCCACACCCCCACCTCGGGGGATCGAGGGCTGAGGACCACTCCCCGTCACACTCACAAACAACGCTCAAGAATCAATAGATTTATTACAGGCACTGAGGGTTTGGCAAGTCCAATATCAACTAACACACAAAGACTAGCTATATACCTATATCCACATCTATATATTTATATACCAGTAACACCACGCACAGAAAACAAGAGATAACCTCTCCCCCTCCCCTTTTCCCCTGTTCCCGTTCCCGGACAGGGATAAGAGGGAAAGCCTGGAGAGAGCCTTTGGGAAATAGAAGAATATTGGAAAAGAGAAGTGAGTGTCTGGTATGTGTGAATATTATGTAGGAATGCTTGTAGGAATGTTAGTAAGATGTCCGCAATTCTCACCACCGGGGGGTACGGCCGAAGCCAATCCCTGGTCGGGATCCACGTCCTTTCCCTTGAGACTCTGGGCAAACAGTCCGTTTGGTACGTCCACACGCCAACAACCACAGGGAAAGGCACCGTATAACTTCACGGCAGCCTCCGCAGCGATGCGCTCCCTGCAGCGGCTGGATCCCTAATATTTGCAGCACGCGCCTTTCGGCTCCCTTCCGGTTCTGGCCCCGCCGGGCCTCCTGGGAGCTGAAGCACTCAATCTGGCTATACCATTTCCTGATTGTCCCCTTTTGGGATATTCCCTCTGGAGGGGCTTTCCCAGACAGCACATGATTAACTACTTTGAAAGGACCCTGTAGTATCACCTTTTGTTTTTTAACAATTTTACTGACCTCTGTTAGCGCTGTGCACACTGTTAGCAATCCCTTCTCCAGTGTGGAATATCACTTCTCTGAGTCCTTAAAAGATTGTGAATAGAAGCCAATTGGTCATGTACTCCCACTAGGTCCCTTTTGCCAAAAGTGATATGATAAGGCATTAGCTGAAAATCCCCATTCTATTATTATTGGATCCTCTGGGTGAAGAGGTCCCAGAGTCTGGAAGGTCTGTGCTTCCAGTATTAGCAGTTCAAGGGCCTCGTCATGAAATTTATTCCATTCCCAGTGATGATTCTTTTTCAAGAGATCATAAAGAGGCCGTGCTATAACAGAGAAATCAGGGATAATGTTTTCTCCAATACTGAAGGGTTCCCAGCAATTGTTGCAATTCTTTTTTATTAGCTGGTACCTTCATCTGAGTCAGTTGGGACACAGTATCAGACGGAATATTCCAGGTTCCCCCCTTCCACCTTATTCCCAAGAATTTTACCTCTTGGGATGGTGGTTGCCTTTTTCCTTCAGGGATCTCTAGCTGAATATCAGTTAGATGCTTAATTATGACATCATAAATGACTTTCACTTCTCCCTCACTCTGGCCCCCTATCAGTACATCATCTATGTACTGATAAACTTTCACTTTGGAATTGTTTTTGATTTCTGGAATGTTTTCCAGTTCACACGCAAGTGCATGATGGGCCAGTGTGGGTGACTGTTTATATCCCTGGGGCAACCTCGTGAAGGTGTATTGGACTCCATCCCAAGTGAAGGCAAAATACTTTTGGTCCTCAGTATCAACAGGGACCTGGAAAAACATGTCCTTAATATCCAGTGCTGCCAGCACAGGATGTGCTGCTTCCTGGATTTCTAGCACCAGTTCAGCTATGTTTGGTACAGCTGCAGTGAGGCCTTCTGTGTTGGCATTCAATTTTCTGTAGTCTAAAGTCAGTCTCCATTTACCATCTGGTTTCCTTACAGGCCAGACTGGGGCATTGTATGGTGAATGGCATGGCACTATTACACCTTTTTGTTTTAAATCAGCTATTACCTCCCTGATACCATCCTTGGCAGCAACTGGGATAGGATATTGTTTTACTCTCATTATTTTGCTCTGTGGCAGATGTGGGGCACGTTGTAACAACTTTACTTCCAGTGTTGGTGTGCCAAATGTCCAGTAGCGACCTTGCTCGTCTCTCCAGGCATGACCTGCCAAAACATCCAAACATCCAAACCTAACAAGTTAGGAACATCACCTACAATCATTTTGGTTCGGATCGGTTTGTCATCTCCTGGAAGGTGCATGGTGACCATAGCTGTTTTCTGTAAAGTAGAATTACCGAATGCTCCACTTACACAAACCGATTTTGCAGATGTGGTAATGCCACAGTATCTTGCCTCCTCAGCTTTCAGTGTGGACATCTGGGCCCCTGTGTCTACAACAAAAGTAACAGGATAACGTTTTGGACCAACAGCACAAGTGAGTACCAGATCTCCATCCTTATTATACACGAGTCATTTGGGGGACTAGGATATTCCTGGATTATGGGAGCTTCTTGAGCTATGTGGGAGACGTGTTGACATTCTGTATTAGGATTCTGTGTTTTACCCCTTCTCCGTCGCCTTTTTGACTTACCAGCTGTAGCAGGAGGAGGGAATTCTAGTTTCCCGAACTACTGGACCTTCCCTGTGCTTTATCCTGGGCTCTAGACTGTGACCGGCCTCGGGCCCCAGTTTGTGATCGTGATCTGCCTCGGGTTTGTGATCGTGATCTGCCTCGGGTTTGTGATCATGATCTGCCTCGGGTTTTTGATCGTGATCTGCCTCGTAGTTTTCCCTCATTCAGAAAGCATCAACCAGTTCCTTCAGGTCCTCATAAGGACAGGTCTTGGCTAGGAGTGAAGCTGGCACTCCCAATTGCCTGCCTTCCTCCTTAAGCCTAGCATAAGGCCCCCCTTGTTATCTTGTGTTGAGGAATGCTGTGTATCAAAGGCCTGTCTCCTGGGTGACCTCTGCTGTGTTTTCTTCTGTCTATCCCTGTTTACCACATTCCAGTCACCCCGTGACCTCTCCTGTCTGGGAGAGGGGGGAGTCTCGGGGTGGCTTAGCAGCAACTTCAGCATAAGACAGTCGAGCAGCCTTTTTGGGTGTAGAAGAGGAGGACTTAGGGCCCTTATATTCAACTTTTTTAGCATAATCAACCAGGCTCCGGGCTAAGTCACCCCACGTAACCTGTAACCGTCCAGCCGCAATCTCCTCTTGACAATGTATGACCTTCATTTTGAGCGCCCCAGAGAGCCCCTTAATTAACACGGTCAGTCTCCTCTCTTTTACCCTAAGGGACATGGGACTTGCATGCTCTACTACCAACTCATGATCATAGATCATTTGGAGTGCAGCAGCCCTACGAACGTTTTCCATAATGTTATTGGGGCTCCCTTGTAGGGCAATCGGTTCTCCTCGCTCCACTGCCTCAGTATTACCCATGCTCCAGGCTGCACGCTGCGTTAGGGACCATGGGTGATTCGTATTTCCAGTTAGTAACACTATTTCAGGTCCCCAAAAACCATCTGCCTCTCATTCAGTCAACATAAGGTCATCCCTTCCTGTGAGTGACACTCTCATGACATATTCAGCTTCTGTTTCGGAAGCCAGTCTGCTATATTTTTCTTTGAGTTTACCCAGATCAAAGGACAAATAGGGCTTTTCCTTTATCTCTGTATCTCTTTGTGCAGCGCCTGCTTTCTGGGTATAGGTAGTTAGCCTAACAGGCCGGACCGCCTTCTTTTCTTCCTGCTCTTCCTCCTTCCCCTCTCCATACCAGATCCCAAATTCATACGTTTTCTCTCTCTGACTTTCCCTTTTTTCCTCGACTTTGCAGGACAGCTCCGGAGATGGGGAGACCCGCTCCTGCTGTGGCTCGTGAAAAACACCAAGCAGTGCTAGCTTCTTGTGTAGGATCCGGTCGATTTCCTGCTCCAAGAGGTCATCGACCTTCTTTTCCTGGGGGGGGAGCGGGGGGTGGAGGAAGAAGCCCCTGTTTGAGCCGTTCATTATCGCTCTGCAATGTTACATTCTCTTGCTGCAATTTCGAGATGTCTCTGGGACCTCTTCACCCAGAGGATCCAATAGAAGATAGCATCCATGAAACACCTTGGGGGTATAAAAGGATGTCCCTCTGACAAGGTGACACGTCCAGCCCAGCTGAAGTGCCTCTACACTAATGCATGCAGCATGGGCAACAAACAGGAGGAGTTGGAAGCTACCATGCTACAGGAAAGCTATGACATAGTGGTGATTCCAGAAACTCGGTGGGATGAATCCTATGACTGGAGTGTGGCTATTGAAGGCTACAAGCTGTTCAGAAGGGACAGGAGAGGAAGAAGGGGTGGAAGTGTTGCCCTCTATGTAAAGAATTGGATAGAGTGTGAAGAGTTGTCCCTAAAGAATAGCCATGAGCAGGTTGAAAGCTTTTGAGTAGGAATTAGGGATCGGCACAACAAAGAGAGCCTGTCGATGAAGCCTTACTCCAGCTCGAGGAGACATCGTGATCGTAGGCTCTCATCCTGCTGGGGGATTTCAACCATCCCAACATCTGCTGGAAAAGTAGCACAGCAAGCTGTAGGCAATCCAGGAGATTCCTGGAATGTCTCGATGACAACTTCTTAAGTCAAGAAATTGACAGTCCTACTCGGGGGGATGCATTATTGGACCGGATGGTCACAAATGTGAGTGAACTCATCAGGGACATCAAGGTTGAAGGCAGCCTGGGCTGCAGTGATCATGCACTAGTGCAGTTCACTGTCCTAAGGGGAATGAGGCAGATGAGAAGCTTAGTTAGGACTCTGAATTTTAGGAAAGCAAACTTCCAGCTCTTCAGGGAGTTAGTAGATAGGACCCCAAGGGAAACAGCCCTCAGGGACAAGGGAGCAGAAGAGAGCTGGCAGCTCTTTAAGGATGCTTTCTGTAGGGCACAAGAAGTCTCAATCCCCAAGTGTTGGAAATAGGGCAAGGAAGGCAAGAGACCAGCATGGCTGACTCAAGACCTGCTGTTCAAACTAAAGGACAAGATGGACCTACACAAGCGGTGGAAGAGGGGACAGGTTTCCTGGGAAGAGTATAGGGACACTGCCCAGTTATGTAGGGACGAGGTCAGGAAGGCCAAGGCACAGCTAGACCTGAACTTGGCAAGGGATGTAAAGAATAACAAAAAGGGCTTCTATAGGTACATAAACCAGAAAAGGAAGGTTAAAGAAAGCGTGCCCCCCCTGATGAGCAACATTGGTAAATTGGTAACAACAGATGAGGAGAAGGCTGAGGTTCTCAAGGACTTTTTTGCCTCGGTCTTCACTGGCAACCCCTCTCCTTACAGCTCTCAAGCTGATGGCCCACAAGATGGAGACCAGAGAGACAAAGTCCCCGCCACTGTAAGTGAGGACATGGTCCGAGACCACCTGAGGAACCTGAAGATATTCAAATCCATGGGACTTGACGAGATGCATCCCAGAGTGCTGAGGGAATTGGTGGATGTAGTTGCCAAGCCACTCTCCATGATATTTGAAAAGTCATGGCAGTCAGGTGAAGTGCCCAGTGACTGGAAGAAAGGACATGTCACACCCATCTTTAAAAAGGGTAGAAAGGATGACCCTGGGAACTACCAACCTGTCAGCCTCACCTCTGTGCCTGGGAAAATCATGGAACAGATCCTCCTAGAAGACATGCTAAGGCACATGGAGGACAGGAAGGTGATTCAGGACAGCCAGCATGGCTTTACCAGGGGCAAAATCCTGCCTGACCAACATAGTGGCTTTCTACAGTGGTGTAACTAGATCTGTCGACAAGGGAAAAGGAGTGGATGCCATCTATCTGGATTTCTGCAAGGCCTCTGACACGGTCCCTCACAGCATCCTTCTCTCTAAATTGGAGAGACAGGGGTTTGATGGGTGGATAAGGAACTGGCTGGATGGTCGCATCCAGAGGGTAGTGGTCAATGGCTCAGTGTCCAGATGGAGAACAGTGACAAGTGGTGTCCCTCAAGGGTCCGTACTGGGACCTGTGTTGTTTAATATCTTCATCAATTATATTGACAGTGGCATTGAGAGCACCCTCAGCAAGTCTGCTGATGACACCAAGCTGGGCAGTGCAGTCGATATGCCGTAGGGATGAGATGCCATCCAGAGGGACCTGGACAAGCTGGAGAAGTGGGCCCAGGTGAACCTCATGAGGTTCAACAAAGCCAAGTGCAGGTTCTGCACCTGGGCCAGGGCAACCAGAGACATCAATACAGGCAGGGGGAAGAGATGCTAGAGAGCAGCCCTGTGGAAAAAGACCTGGGGGTACTAGTGGATCCAAAGGTGGACATGAGCCACCAATGTGCAACTGCAGCCCAGAGGGCCAACTTGCATCCTGGGCTGTATCAAAAGAAGTGTGGCCAGCAGATCAAGAGACGTGATTCTGCCCCTCTACTCTTCCCTGGTGAGACCTCACCTGGAATACTGTGTCCAGCTCTGGAGCCCCCAGCACAAGAAAGACGTGGACCTGCTGGAGCATGTCCAGAGGAGGGCCACCAAAATGATCCAAGGGCTGAAGCTCTTATGAAGAAAGGCTGAGGGAGTTGGGGTTATTCAGCCTGAAGAAGAGAAGGCTCCGGGGGGACCTCATAGCAGCCTTCCAGTACCTGAAGGGGGCCTACAGAAAGGCTGGGAGGGGCTTTTTACAAGAGCACATAGTGATAGGACAAAGGGTAATGGTTTGAAACTGCAGGAGGAGAGGTTTAGGTTAGATATGAGAAGGAAATTCTTTAGTGTGAGGGTAGTGAGACACTGGAACAGGTTGCCCAGAGAAGTTGTGGAGGCTCCATCCCTGGGGGCGTTCAAGCTCAGGTTGGATGGGGCTCTGAGCAACCTGGTCTAGTGGGAGGTGTCCCTGCTCATGCAGGGGAGTTGGAACTCGATGATCTTTAAGGTCCCTTCCAACTCTAACCATTCTATGATTCCATGAAGGTGGAAAGGGGAGGTCCCAGGGCAGGAAAAAGGGATCAGGGCACATTGTCCTGGCAGCATCAACTGCCATCACAAAGAGAAGTCATACTGGAAGGGCTGCTGCAGAAAGGATGAAATAAAGGAAGTTAATGCACAAAGCAGCTGGCTTTAGGGAAGGATTTCCTGAGATGCAGCTTCTCTCTTTTTTGAAAGCTTGACCAAACATTTACTCCACACAATTTTTGAGTTTTCTAAATCAATCCAAGTGTGCCACGTATTATCTGATCAGCAATATCAGTAGACTCATGTACAACTCTTTCAACTGACACTCTTCAAATAGAGCTCTGGCTTCTAATCTAGAAAACATCCAGCAACAGAAAAAGTTTTCACTACTCCTTTGATCATGAACGTTTAAAGCTTACTCAGGAAAAGAAGCTGTCAGCTTGTCTTCTTTCTTAGCTTTCTTAGTGTCCCAAGTCATGTCTAAAGGCTAGACAGATTCATTTCAAAGGGACTTATTAAATCAAAACTACAATACAGCAGTCAATAGTTTTTCTGTATTATTAATGCAAATATTGAACCTCCTGAGAGATGCAGAAACAGCAGAGGAACCTTAAAAAAAAGTTGTTTTGTTTTTTTTAATCAGTATCTTTTTCCTGTTATGGATGTCTACTCTAAGTAACAACCTTATAATGTCAATTAAATAAACAGTGGCAAATCTGAGGTATGGAAGAAACTTCTGAACTCCCACTAACAGTGAGATTAAAGGATGACACCAGATTTTTTATCTGAGAGATCTCCTGGGTCCCAGAATTAGGAAAACACGTGCAGTTAAAACAACATAAGACCATGAATATAGCTCTCCATAGATACTTAAATCTCAAAGTCAGTGCATCTAATCAGAAGCATTGGTGTTCAAAATCACTACTGCTAATGACCAGTAGGAGCAAAAGTATCAATCCTGCCTGCACCTGTGAAGAGATATTCATCATTCTGTGTCTGGACAGCATTTGCAGAGGCAAGTATAAAATCAGCCTCCTACAACAGGAATTCTACATGAAAAGAGATCAAAATTGAAAATGAAAAGCACGGCCAGTTATAGTTAAAATCTGAAGACGATTTAGATTTAATTTGCAACTGGACCACTTCTATTCCTCTTGGCTCCCTTGCTATTTATCTTCTGAAGACATCTCTGAATACAAACCTAACTGAATTTTTCTCTTGACCTTCATAACTTGTCAATACTTCGCAGAACATCCCGTCTTGCCAAAAGAAAATCCCAAATAAATTAAAGGATTGAAAATCTGGCTCCAAGCTAGAGACAAAACCTCCTTTTACCACAACTGGAGAAAAACTCACTCCAGCTCAACAGAGACACTCCACTGCACAGCATCCATCAAGCTACTGCATGTTTTTTCTACGTATCAGGAACAAAGAAGGGTTAAGATACCCTTTTAGGTTTTATGAGGTTTCTGGGGTTATTGAAGGTATACCCACAACTGCAGAGAGGTGTAGAGGTAGTGGTTTGTATCTCCTACAAGGTCCTCCATGACACAGCGAGTCTTGATGAAGAAAAGAGTGTGTCTCAAGTCCAGTACCAGCTACACACCAGAAACCTACATGAGTCATACCATGTGTTATAGCAATACATTATATGAAAGTCTAGATGTTGATCATAACTTTCTGGTGCACAGCCAGTGGGCCTGCAGACCACTCCTTATTTTCTTTCCTTTAGCAAAAAACACATAGATTTTCAAAGACACCTAAGAGCCATTCACCCTATTTCTCTTACAACTTCTTAACAGGAAACTAGACAAACTAAAAAGATTCAAATGTCCAGGTATTCATACCCATTCCGCACTTTTGAAGTTCCCAGCAAAAACATTTGGAAAACTTTACTGTGATTTAGTTTGTTTTGCTTTAAATTAAAACTGTATAGTAAAAGGAATCTAAAAAGGTTTGAACAGTGATTTCACCATACACTCATCTCTATTGTAACCTTCAGCTCACTGTTAACAGGAAGGCATAGCATCTCTGCTAAAGAAAATTCGCATTTCGTTAATATTTTATCTTATCTTTATTCTGCTATCAAAGCATTACCACTCCTTAGAAGGATGCATATTGAAATGTGCATGAAAAGGGCAAAAAAATCAGGTTTAACAGTGAATGCAAAAGTGTTGCCGTAAACACACATACTGAAACTCTCAGCTACGCAATTTACCAGATGTCAGGAGAGAAACATCATTTCAGAATATTCACTGAAATAAGCCCAAGTGCCAAATCACTTTCCAGTGCAATTTAAGCTGGACTACAACAACAGCTTCAGAGGCTGTTCTTGTGTTGGTCAGAGTCAATGGAAGTTTCGCCACTGAATTCAGTACAGAAACACACTTCAATGTAAATCAGGATTTTGGATACTTCTGAAAACCTATCAGATAGCAAACTTTGTTCAAAATGTTTAGGGTCAACTTGCTCATGGTGCTTTAGGTTTCTGACAAACCACAGAATAGAGAACACTGGTCAAAACCTCCTTAATCACATGCAAGGCTCAAACGCTTAGGGAAGAAGCAAAATAACGGGAAGGAGTTCGCTCTGATTAAGTTCAAACACGTGTGACCTGCAGGAGGCCACAGGAAACAACCAGCTGTCATAAAGAAACAAATGATGTTCTGCTCTTGAGCAGTGATGAACAGAGACTGGATCCTGCAGAAGTTCCCCAAGGGCCTGCCTCACTGCTGGCTGAAACAGCTGTGGTAAAGCTTCCGATTTTAGTACTGCAGATCAAACAACAGGCACTGCAGCATTAATCTCCACCATCTCCAGGAAAGTGTTTGTTGTAAACTACCAATCATGTGAAACTGCTATTATTCTCTCACTGATAGGAGAAATAAAACTCATCAGCACACCATGAAACAATGCTAATTCAGCAGCACAATCCTTCTCTATACAACTTGCTCTGCTCTAACTCAAGAACACTGGCAAAAGGTGGCAGTAATGAAGAACGAGGACCAAAGAGGCCAGCAGAAATTGCAGATGCTTCACTTTCATACATGAAGTGGAAGAAGTCACCCACCTCTAGGATGAACAAAGCAACATGTCCTAGTAAGATACACTGCAGGAACCACAAAGTTTATTTTATACCAATGGTTTGTTCCCACAAAATGCAGTCAGTATTGGATTCTTAAGTGTCAACGCTTGAGAGCATCTGGTCATAAAACTCTGAATTTCAAAATAATTCACAAAAAAAAGCCCACTATACACATAAATGGTGTTTTTAAAAACCAATACTGAAAAACTCTAACTGCCAACTGATTCTGTGAAAATGTGCTTAATGAAAAATGATGGTCACTGATGGAAGGAATTAAAATGTTTTTGCTGTCTGGTTTTGGTATGTTTGCCATGGTTATACATTTTCCCATACAGGAGGAGTACAGTAGAATTAACTGTTCTCTATCAGCCTCACATGGTGAACTGGTAAATGTGAAAGCTGAGAAGAAAGAATGCACTCACCATGTACGTGGCCTGCCCTCACAAAAAAGACAATCTTTTTGGACAGCTGTACCAAAACCTAATTGAGTTCCTATTCACCTGTTATGAATCAGACTCCCTCCCTCTCCTCAGCTCCCAAATGCTCTTTCACACAAAGAAAGTTAAAACACGTAAATACAGATAACTGCTAAAAATCTGCCAACTGTTCTTGTCAGAAAGCAGGTGGACTATAAACAAGTTTTGACTGCTGCCATAAAAGGTTTGCTAGAATGATGAAAAATAAAATGCAGTACTACGTATAGAGATTAAGGCTTTTTGAATGTTCCTTTTTAAATCTCTGTGTTTAGAAAATCAGTATTAGGGAAATATTTTCATAATGTTATAGAAAATATACAGACTAACTTACACTGAAGATCACAAGCTTTTATTTTGGCAGGAATTTAACTTGTCTAAATGCCTGAGAGGTCAAGCGTATGCAGAAAAGCAGACATGTATTTTTTGGATGTTTCTTGCATATCCCTAAAGTGGCTGCTTCCTCCCTTCAAGTGAGGAAATCCCTTTGAAACATGGAGGTACCATAGCATTGGACAGATGCAATACTTCTCAAGTTCCTTCTGACTCACCTGCTGATGATCTTCTGTGTAGACACGCATGACATGGGGCTCACAGCTCACACAGTTTCAACCTTCCCTTTTAATTCCCCAGAGCTTACATTTACATACATTTTTCAAGACAGCACATTGAAGTTTTTCTGAGTCATGAACTGCTACTCAGAGATCTTAGCTTGGATGCAGGTTTTGGAGCAATCTGTGGTATCAGTTGCTAGCTTTTCTCAGAAGCTACAGGACCATCACATACAGACGTAGCTATAAAGCAGTCAGGTTTTTTGTTTGCCCTCCAGAACAAACGCATGCGTTTAGCTAACAGTCTCATTTTGAATCTATAAATTTGTTAAGTCAGAATAGACTTCACAAGAGTTTAACATCTATAGTTTTAGTTAAAAGCTGGTGGAGACATACATCATGCAAGCATGCTTAAAATGTTCATTAGTGAGCTCATGCATGAAGTGCTAAATTAAGCACAGAGCTACAGCGAAGATGCTGGAGACTATTTGTCTATACAGCAACAGATTTGTCTTCCACAGTGTGCTCTATCCATCAGTAAACTGATGTATCAGTTTACTGAACTATTTTAAGAATGAAACTGCTGATGTGCATGACTCACATTTTATTAAGCTAATGACCATGATGCTTTCTATTTAGACACGCATCTTGGCGTGAGAGCAACAATATATTGATGCTATTCTAGAGCATTACACAATCAGAGAAGAGATAGATATCTGTGTGGACAAAATAAATGCTTACAATCAAATAAATAATTGTAACTGCTACCAGAATGCAATCAAAACACATTTTTAACAAGCACTAACTCGAGCACACCCCTTATGCAAATTATAGATATGCATGTGCCTACATATGCAAGTGAGGGGAATGGTTTCCACGTTGTCTGAAAATAATTATTTAATCCATGTTTCTTGATTTTTTTTCCCCTGCAAAGACTTAAATCATACAATTTCATATTTACATGTATTACAAATTGCATCTTGCAAAGCACAATCACCAATACTATTTTGGAAGAAAGCTATCCATACTTGCAATTGTTGCTACTGCTGGTAAGGCACATGAAAGCATCTGGGCAATGAGACTGGTACATGAGAAAAAACAAGACAAGTTCTGCTCACCTTCCTCACACGAGTCATCCCCAGCTAAAACACTGAATATGTGTGTGTGTGTACATGGAGAAGGGAAGGTCATGCAACCTAGTTATTTCTAGCATGTAAATTGAAACAGTAGTAACCTATGGTGTGCAAGGGAGGAGGGGGGAAGTTGCACCCTTCTGTCGATGCAAGTCCTCACCACAGCAGAGACATTAGAGGCACCAGAGGCAGTATCAAAACTCCCATCTGCTTCAAGGGCACAGGACTGAACCCCGGGCCAGCAGGGAACATGAACACTGCACTTTGAAGAAGCCCTTTAGCACTCAAAAATTTGGCTGTTAGGATGAGTCTCTGTCTTAAAAAAGAATAACTGACGGGCAGATTGGGAAGGCTGCAAAATCCAGCCTGCAGAAGCCAGGTAGGAACATTACCCTCCAACTTGGCAGATAGAGATAGTGACAGGCAGCTAAAGCCCTGCAAGCAAAAGGAAAAAAGATAAATCCTGCACATTTCAAGCAGCTGCTGAGGCAGCAACACAGATGAAAGCACAAACTTGTTTCCCACGCAGGGTGCTTGACCAGATCAACGTGCAGACCTTCAGCAGTGCGTTTATTCCAAGAAGATGCACTATCCAAGCTGCACAAAGAAGTAATTTCAGAGATACCCAACTGCAGTGGATTGCTTTTGGATTACAAAACAGTAACCTTCCTGTAAACATGGAAAATGACAGCGTATTCTGAAGAGATTATCAGTCATGCCTCCACACTGCATGTGCCTGCTTTACATGTACAGATTTCATATAAATATTTGTATTGAACACATACAAATATATAAAACCTGTTCCTGTTGATATCATGCTCTAATCATAGGATATATCCAGCTTTAAATACGCGTATATGAGAACAAAAGAGAAATACATTCAGCCTATACAGCCTCAACTGAACAAAGAATGCAGAGCACACAAACTCTAAATAAGTATTTCCAGATAGTGGCACATCTTTTCTTTTAAAGAGATCCATTAATCAATCTTAGCTAGCTTCAAACTGAGGCTTATAGATAAAACCATTTTAAAATGAACTATTGATGGAATACCGCTGGGAAAAACTACAAACCACAAGTACAAAGGAGAGTTAAGTATTTAAAGGAGGTTTAAAGTTTGCTCCTTCAGCTGAAATTCAGTGCAGTTGAGAAAGTGACAGAGAAGTCATGTCACTTATTCAGAGGTGAGTTGACATGTTTATCGTTTAGAATAAACTTTCTTATTCCTTCCTGTGGCATTCAGAATGTATAGTGCTTGTCTCGAACAATCCAAGAGATAAGTGATGGACTCTGGTACTCAGGATATCTGTTGTCTGTCTTGTGGCATCTGAGAGTTAAACAACAGCTGTTGATGAATTAAAGAGATGTCTCAGCAACCCACCCACCCCTCCTGCAGCAAGTAACTGGGGAGTTTAGTGTGGGACGTGCTGAGCTTGGAGAAAAAGATCTACAGCTGGCTCTGGGAGCAGGATATCCAGTGATAACCAGACCTTGATATCTCATTAAAGCCACCAACTTAGCAGGACAAGATAAAGAGTGCCACCTCCTAGGACCAAAACTACTGCAATAAACTAAGCCTGTGGTGCCAGTTGTCTCGACCTCCTCTTTGTAATGCAGAGATCTCCAAACAAAGACTATCTGCAGGACTTAGCCCAGACCTACCCCGCCCTCCTATCTCAGAGGACTGAGAAGATAGGAGTTTTTCCCTGACGCAGGGAGAAAAGTGGGGGTGCAGTGGGTAAGAACTGTATAAAAATCTGGGACTCTATGGGTGCATTGGAAGCACTTCCCCACCAGGAACCACTTCCCCACCGACGACATCGCTGGACCGTGGGTGGTAACTATTCTCTCGCTTGCTGTCCTCTTCTCTCTCTGCTTTCTCCTTTCTTTTCTGTCTCTGTTTTCCTGCCTGTCCTAACCGCTCTAGGGACCTTTGCTGTATTGCTCTAATAAAATTTTGTTGTGTGCGTGACATCTGACCTCGTTTGCGTCTTAATTTCACCATTTGGGATCACCTTTATAAAAAATTGCCACGTATCCGAATACCGGATCGTGACACTTCCCTTTCTGCTTGATTAGAAACATCTGTAGGTCAGGGAGAAACATGACTATTTAGACAGGACTGCTAACCAAACCAAAATGATGTAGCACCACACAAATCCAGGGGCTGGATTGCTACAGAAGAGGCCTGTAAAATCCCCTAGAATTGCCTGTGCACAACCTACTGAATAAAGACAAAAATTGACTCCCTGCTGCAGGGAAACAGCAAGTCAACTATTTTTAACATGGGTCTTCAAACACATTTTTAAGTTGCTTGCATTTAGGAGCAATCCCTTAAGCATCTACAGGCAGTTTGATTTGATGAACAGGCATGAAAAATACTTTTCGCATGTCCTTCATATCACAGGCATACTATATTAAAAAAGCCTCTAATTTCTCATTGGATTAAATGGATTTAGGCACCTGGTGAGTACATTTAAACAGTTTTTCATCAGTACAAACATATTTTTGCAAAACAAGTTTGTGTCTACATAAATACAATTAAGCTGTTATTAGTCCCATGATACTGCTTTGCAGCAATCTCAAGAAAAGAAAAAAGAGAGGACACATGGGTCCAGCACGGCAACAGGCTGACTGTCCTGCTTCTACACAGAGGTGAAGAAAGACTGCTGAATGCCAAAAAATGGTCTCCGCTGAGGCTTGATCTCCCAACTGACCAGGTTCTATGGGTTTCTACATAGATGTTGGATATTTGTTCTCATTAGTCGCATGAGCAGTCCAGCATGCCCCCTAGGATTATTTGCATGAGTAATCATGCCAGCAGAACACCTACAGACATAAGCCTCGTGAAGGCTCTGCCTTCAAAACAGTAGGGAAAATTTATGTCCACAGAGAGGTCTTTTTAAAACCAGCAGAAGCACACACACAAGCAGACAAAACAGGGACAGAAAAGTTATCAATGTGAGGCAGCTCATTACTTTCTTGAATTGCTTTTTTTTCTTCCACAGTCTCAAGAGATGCATCCAACCCCTCAGTGGGCACAGAAACATTTTCTTCAAAATATACTCAAGCAAAATGACCTATTCTCATCTCAGAAACAAATTTCTAAATCTGTCTAGTGACATCAGTCAGAAAAGTAGAGTCCAAAGTCAACAAGCATCAGACATGACTTACAAGCTGGAACACACCATCCTGTGTAATATAAATGCCACTGAACCACGAAGGAGTTTGGGCAGGCATTGAAGAGAGTCTAGATTTCACTAGCTGTGACTCCCCCAACCCAAGATTTTCGGAGTCCCATTTAGACAGGTCTGAATACCTGTGCCAGCTTTCAAACTGTAGACAGAACCTTGCTTTAGAAATACACTTTGCCAGCTTCTGCACAGCTGAGGAATTGTCCTTGCCCGTGGCCAGCTTCATTATGCAATGGCCCCATGATCACAGTTTAACTCCTCTCCGCCATTGTCTGGTAACGCCTGTGGTGAACAGTACTAATTACCTTGTAAACAGCCAGATTCCTGTGGTAAACAGTACTAACTACCTTGTAAACAGACAGATTCCTTTCAATTGCTGACAAAAACCAACACATTCTTCCGAGTCCCACACATTTGAAGCAAAATGCTTCCAGAGTTCAGTTCCCACTAAGTCCAAGTGAATATCAAAGACCCGTGGCCAATAAAATGCAAAAAGCACGGCTTCCTCACACCTACGCACATGCAGAGCAGCTCAGATAATATGTTTTTTTAAGATTCAAAGATAAACACATCACCAAAAATGCAACAGTGCAGTTCATTATCTATGCAAATGAAGCACATTTGTTATAAGAAATGTTGCAGAGTAACGAAGAAGCATGTTTAGCTGCTGTAGGAAAGACGCTCAACATTGGCTACAAGAAAGAAATGCTTGAGGTGTGTAGTTGCTATTTCTTTTACATTCAGAGAAGTTCCCACTGTAAGAAATTTATTCACTCCTAGGAGTAAGGACGTACTGTTCCCCAGCAATCAGCTTTATTCACAATGCAACTCGATACTAAGAGAATGTAAGAATAATTCAGCTAAGCTTCAGCCGACCTGTAATTCATTTAAGCTAAAGCTCAGCTAAACCAGAGCCTATGTTTTCACTTGCAAAACTGGAAGGTGCCACTAAGCTACTTTATCTTGTCTGTTGCAAGCAGACGTTGATCAGATACGGCTAGAAATGCAAACTGAAAACCCCAGCAAGTTCTGTATGGCTACCCCGAGTTGTGTTGGTGTCACCCTCTGTTCTAGCCAATTACTTATCTGCCGGCCGCTTTCTGTGATGACCGGATCACAAACCTCGCGAGCGGACTGAGCAACGCGCACACGCACATAACACACGTACATAACACACGCACATAACACACGTACATAACACACGCACCTAATACACGTACATAACACACGCACATCGGCGCTGCCGTCACTCACCACATCCGCCGCAGGGCGCCCCGTCGCCGCCTCCCGCCGCCCCGCAGCCCGGCGGCGGTGGCGCCGGGAGGCTGCGGCTCCATGCGGAGGGCAGCGGCGGCTCGCCTACCCCCGGCCGCCCCGCGGAAGCCGCCGCCACGCAGAGCCGGAGCGGGAGGGCGAAAGCCGCGGCCGCATAGTGCTGCCCGCCGCGCTGCCCAACGCCCGCTGCGCACCGTACTGCCCCCGCCCGCCCGGGCCCCCCGGCGCTGGAGCCTGGCAGACGGGGCTCTCTGCGGACCGGCTGGAGCAGCCTTCCTGGCCCCTAGTCCGCCCAGGCGCTAAAGAGGGGTCTCGTCCCTTCATCAGCTATTCTCTTCTCTCCTCCAGAGTTCTCCCACGTCTCTTGTCTGCCACTCACGTCTCATGCTCCTTTTGTAAACCAAAGTAGATGGTGCTGCTCTTGGGTGGTCTGCAATAACCGGAGGTAGTTCACATGCTTCCTAAAAAGTTCACTGATAAAACTCCCGTCGAAAACTCCCGAATCTGTGCTGGGCTTGGCTGGGGCGAGGCTCTCAAACCCCTAAATACTTCTGCATGAAGCACACGCAGACCAGGAACTCCAGTCCCTGAGTAGCCTTTAGTGTAAAGGGTCACTGCAGGCAAACAACAGTAAAAGCACAGACAGAAAGATTCAGTATTGGAAAAGCTCACTTAACCCAGATTTCTCACTTTTAAATTAAACCCTTCTTCTGTTGGTTCTTAGACTCCTCCCTACCTCACAGGTGGGCCAACCTGACATTGTAGCTGGTTTCTCCGGTCCATGTCCAGACAGGTTGGAAAGATGCCCAACAGTGGAAAAACCTGCAGCCCCACTGGGCTGCCCTGCCTCAGCACTGAGCACCCTCCCAGGGAAGAAAGTACCTTCCAATCTTCTATGAGTGCCCTATGTTGCAGAGAGTGTCTTCTGCCTTCGTGCACGTCTGAGAAACATCTGCCTGCCTTATCTCAGTGCCCTGAAGTGAAGGAGCTGATGACAGCTGGAGGAGCTCCCTTTCATCATCTTGTCCCCAGGCTGAATAAAATCCCTTCTTGCAGCCTCTCCTGTCACGTGCCATGCTTCAGCCCCTTCTGCATCTCAGTGACCTTCACTTGCTCCAGGGTGTCAGTGTCTGTCTTAAAATGGCCTCTAGAGCCCAAACGGAACCTGAAATTTGACAATGCTGAACTCCAGGAGGTTCCCATCAAATCATTTCTCTGGCTTGTCACCCTCTTCTCCAGCATATTATATTCCCCTCAGTGTGGAAGCATCAGCGAACTTGCTGAGAAGACACACTGTCACATCACCCAGGTCATTAATGAAGACATTAGAGTCTTGGCCTCAGTATCAGTATTTCAGGGGAACACCGCTAGTAACCAGCTGTGAGCAAGACTTTGAATTGCTGATTAAAACACTTCGAACCCTAGGGTCCAGACAATTTTCCATGCATCTTCTAGTCCACTTAACCAGTGTGGATCTTTCCCATATCCCTGTCCATTTGCCAGTTTTTACTCTATCTAAAAGCAAATCTAAAATCTACAGTGCATGCAGACAGCTATGACCAGTGGCATGCTATAATCAGGTATATGGGTATCTGAACTCAGAGTACAAGGAGTAGCCTCCTGCCTCTTCCCCATGCACTTCAGCATCAGGCTTCTGAATGAGCCCTTAGCAATAAATCAGAAAGGAAAAAGCAAAGAATAATTTTCAATTTTTTTAGCTAAGAATGTTGATGACTTCAATGCATTCCTAATTTGAGCAGTGCCTGACAAAGAGGTCTGATTTTCACTGAAAGCTGTGATTGGAGCTCAAATAGACAGCACAGCTTGCCAATAATTTTTGGCTTTCTGAAAAGTGATGTTTTGAAAACTTCCCTTGGTTTCACCTCGTCTTTTGCCTAGCAAGCAGGCCAACCTAAACGATCACAGGCCAATGACCTAAATCCGCCCTGGCTATGGGATCTGACTCCTTGATTTTAATACCCAGTCTGCTTGAGGTTTCCATGTCACACAGTCTCATTTTAATAACAGACTTAGTGCATATTCTTTAAAATATTGGACAACCTAGTAGGAAGTGACCCCCTTTTTAAAAGAAAATGCTCTTTTATATAGAGATATAGATATAGATATATAGATATAGCTATAGATACAGATATACATATACATATATACAATTTTCATGTGTACTTACAATTTAAAAATAAAATCAAATACAGTTTCTCCCCTTAAAATACCAGCATAAGTTCACTAATTCAATGAAGAGCATCACTAAGCTTGTGTTACAGTCACCATCTAAGTAATTACTATTCTGAGGAAAAGTCTCAATTTAGAAAACCATTTCAGTGTATGTTTATCGTTAAACATGTGCTTAAACCTGCAGCTATTCAGCAAAGCACTGCAGCCTGTACTTGAGCATGTGCTTTAGACATCTTGCTGACTTAGGGCTTTAGTCAGTAGCAGTTGGTCTTGCAGGGGTAGCTAACACAAGCACCCAGAAAGAATGACAAAAAGTAATTCAACTTGTAGCATGATTACAATGCTACTTAGAGTGAATTTAATGGCCCCAGCACTTCTGTGTAGTAAAAAGTATATATTACATAAGTCGATATTCCTGTGGCTTTTACAAAATCTCCGCATAGGCTCAAGCAGCTGGCAAAATCAAAGCAAATGCTCTGTACAATTTCCAAGGCTTCAGTACATGTAGCTTTCAATCTCTGGTTGACAAGGAAGCCACAGCTTCTGTGTCAGCTGGTGGTACCACTCAGCAAGCCATTTGCTTGATGAGCAATGGTCAGCAGATAACCAGAACCAGCTCCTGACAAAGCCTCTTGGATCTGAAGGGTTTTATGAACAGTTGTCAAGACTTCTGCATCATTAACTAGATCTTTGTTCATCTGCTCAGAAGAGGTCTGAAAGCCCTGAGTAATTCATGTGAGTGTGTATGTGCTGACAACATGGATCAGACAATCTCCAGACAAACACATGCATCAAACTACCATCACACTTCCATTTCTGTCAGGCCCACTGCAGAGAGCGGTGTCTGTGTTTTAGAAGTAGCGCTTTGAAATTCATGCCAGCCATCACCAAAAGGTGCCCAGGCACTCCTCACAAGCTGTGTCAACATGGGCAGATTGCACAACTTGCATTTATTCTGTCCATTTGTAGGATCTATGGAAAACGCACAAAGGAGCAACACAAGGAGCAGAAGTGGAGCAAATGCTGACTGTCTCTCCCTGTGAACCTGCGTTTGATGGCAGTAAATCTGGGGGTGCTGCAGCAGCAGCAGTATGAATTTTCACCACACTGTATCCTGACTCAGAGAAGATACCAAGCCCTTGTGCGTGCCTGCTTTGAGTATTAGGGTGTGAGGGTTTTACCCCTCACTAAGGGAAAAATTGTCTCCCATAAAGAACTATTCACCTAGTAAAGGAGACAGGACTGCACCAGGACAAGCCTGGGCAAGTCCAGGACAAGCCTGGGCAAGCCTTAGACCAAGGCTGCTGCTAAGCCCTGGATGGAACTCTTGCAGCTGGCTGGATAGCTATCTGATTGGCTGGAACTATATGTAAATGAACGGATTCAAAAGATGCGCCAAATCAGAAGGCTCCTAGGGGCTATAAAGAGACCGCTCGCGGGAGCTATGGCTCTCTTTTCGTCGCTGGACCGCCCTGCCGCCTCGCTGCCCTGCCGCCTCGCTGCCGCACCCGCCTACCTGCACCCGTCTGTGCCGAGGAGGAGAGGTAAAGAGCCACGGATCTCGGCTACGGAGGCTAGGTCTCCACCCGAGAATCCAAAAAGGGGAAGCCTAAAGAACTATAAAGCTACTACTCGAGAGCCGGGTGCCACGTGGAAGCCGCCATCTTGAAGCTGCAGACCGCCACGTGGAAGCCGCCATCTTAAAGTTACAGACCACCTTGTGCAGCTTGTCGAGACTAAGATTTAATAATATTTCTTTTTCTGTCATGAACCGTAATCTTTCCCTGGGGTAAACCCACAAACGGCCCTCACTTCCCCGCACAACGTCGATCCTATTGAGAGGGAAACCGCGTCGCGCTATACCAGCCCCCTCTATCATAAGTTTTCTTCTCTCTTCAATCTAAACTCCCACACACACACACACCCCTTGCGTCCTACCTTCTAAATTTACCTCCTACACATTTGTGACTCCACTCAAACAGTTAAAGCATATAAAATATAACTCTCTGTCTGGTCTTCACTGCGTGTGGACGTGTATGCTCTCCTATTTAGGGCTTCTGGTATATCATACATTGGCGTCATCGCCATCCCCAAAATCAGGGGCGAATCCTAAATATAGAAGGGCTAACCGCTCGAGCCCATCCGAGTCCAAGTCACCGCTTTGACCGGGACATAGGGGAAACTATGCTTATTCTTACAGATGCTCAGTGTCTGGAAGAACTGAACCGCCACCCCATTCAGCATCCTTCAGGCTGAAAGTTCTCCATTCCCCCCCATCAGCAGGTCTAGAAAAGAGCCTGTGTCCTTAGGATCTGAGGTACTTGCTTCTTCTAACTACTGTGTACTTGCTGCCATCTTCATCAGCTTATTTGGCTCCATGTGAAATTTTTACTTGATGGCATTCAGGAGCAGGAATATTTTGCAGTTCTTAAAAAAAAACAAACAGCTGAGGCCTAGTTTCAACAATGTGTGATTAATGACAGGCAGCACTGGGAGCTGAAATATCTCTGGCACAAAACTCTGGGGGTTTTTTTTGAGCTGCTTTTTTGAGAGTGAAGCAGCCTCAACAGTTATCAATTATAACAAATGTTAAAAGCAGCACCAAAACAGTGACTTCTTCAGGTTACAGGAGAAAATGGCCAGGGTTGCTCTACAGCACAGGTATGCCATGCCTTCATTGTTGTAGGTGAGAACACAAAAGTGAACATAGTAACTTCTGCATGTAAGAAGAAGCACCAGGAGGAGGGGGTGGGAGGTGTGGGGAGGGAAGTGGGAAGAAAGCCCAAGCCAAAAAAGAAACAGTTTTCCCTAAAGAAAAATGAGTATGCACACATCATCACCTGCACACAATGTCAACCAAGCCCTGGTGCTACAAAGTGATGAAGCAAGAAGTACTTGAATTCAGCATTTTGAACTCTTCTGAAGCAGAATGACAGTAGCAAAGATGACCACACTACAGCAAGGAAAATCTGGGGGAAGGCTGAGGATGAGCCCTGCATGGAAGGAGTTTGAATGGCTTTACTTCATTTGTTAGCATTTTCTAATAGGAGATTCTGAACGAAGTGTTCTGTAGGAATGCCAAAGTGGTAAGGAGTGGTCCCTTGTTTGCATGGGCAGCCACGTCAAGATAATTTTAAAAATAATTATTCTGAGTTCCATCTTCACAGATGCTGTAGGGTTTGGGACCAAAATCTTTCCTTTGGAAAGCTATCCCACAATCTTATTTCTCTACCAGTAAGGATTTCTTCTAACTTCAATCCTAAATACATAATTGGCACAAGAACAACAATTATGACCTCCTTGACACCATTCTTTACCTGAAATAGCTCTGTGTACCCCTCTTCCTGCTCCTCAGTGCTTATGAGAAGCTCAGTGTTGTCTCTTAGTCTTCATTCTCAGGGGCCAAGAGAAGACAAAATATTGCAACCTCCTCTTCTAACAAGGATCATTCCTCCTTTCTCATAATTGCTGTACCAACATTCCCCACTTTGATCCAGTATCAGTCTGATGTTTTTTGGGATACACACCATTCCAAACCCAGTGGCTGGTGGCCAAGGCTCTTCCCTGCCTCAGTTGCTGGCAACTCTGTGATGATCCAACCTGAAAAGACTTACATTTGGGATTACTGAAATGTAGTATTTCCATTAAAATTGTCCAAATAGTTAAATATCTGTTGGCATGAGGAAATAACTCCATAGCCCCGAGAAGCTATAAAGCATGTATTCTTTATTGCAGTGTTGGGTGCATGGGGGATCGCTCCTCCTAACATGCACACCAATGGACAAAAGCAGTACGTATTTATTCACTTTAAAATGTACATATGCACTACTTCACAAAGGAAGATGCAGGATTATATGAACTAGCTCCTAGAATTCATAATATTTAAATAATGTCCCTGAAATCATTAAAGCTACGCCCATTCCCGCATACGCAGTGCCTCTTGGTGGTCGTGGGCAGGGGTCTCTTGGAGGAAGACTCATAGTCTTCTTCGCTCTGCTGGGTCATGTTGTTCCTTATTCTTGCGAGCTGGCTGATGTTGCAATCACAGACTCAGCTGAATCCTGTTTCTTGGGCTCTCGGGCAAGACACATTCTCGTTCAACACAATGCCTCTAACAAACATGAACAGATTCTACCATTCAGCATCATATAGGTTTAACAAATTTAACCCTTAAGTCTCTGATTCACTCTATACACTATATACACACACACATACACTTTGTCACAATTTTGCTATTTTTTTTTCATTCTGATTCGGAATAGAAACCTACATTTTTACCCACAGCCATAGCGTAAGTTTTCCAAACAGCTTGATTTACTTTATTGCAAGGAATAACTACACCTCTTTATTTTTCATTGCATTTTTGTGACTAGGAATGACATAAAAAGGTAGAGACAGAGGTAGAAAGTAAGAAAGTAAAGAATATCCTTACAGACTTAAAAATCTAACCAAGTGTTTGTCTGAATCATCTTCTTAGCAGCAACTCACAAAGTATTCTCATTGTAGTCTCTATTCTTGTTTTTGAGGAATGGTTTTGAGTGAAGAATTAATGTGAAATGTTCACTGGAGTTTTCTCAAAACAGTAATTTCCTGCAATACCTTCCAAGAAAAAAACACCCAGCAGGCTGAGTTTCATTAAAACTATTTCCAAAAGATATTTGCAAAACTTACTGTTTCTTTGGAACTCATTGTGAAACATAATAACAGGTATAAAAGATGTGTGCAGAGCACAGAACTGCAGCTGTAAACTTCTCCCTCTCTGTTCCTCTCTCATGAGACCCTGCCTGGAGTACTGTGTCCAGTTCTAGAGCCCCCAGCATAAGAAGAGCATAGAGCTGTTGAAACGCGTCCAGAGGAGGGCCACAAAGATGATCGGAGGGCTGGAGCGCCTCTACTATGAAGGCAGTCTGAGAGAGTTGGGGCTGTTCAGCCTGGAGCTGAGAAGGCTCCAGGGAGACCTTAGAGCAGCCTTCCAGTACCTGAAGGGGGCCTACAGGAAAGCTGGGGAGGGACTTTTGCAAGGGCATGGAGTAATAAGACAACGGGTAATGGCTTTAAACTGGAAGAGGGGAGGTTTAGGTTAGACATTAGGAAGAAGTCCTTCACCATGAGAATGCTGAGACACTGAAACAGGTTGCCCAGGGAAGTTGTGAATGCCCCCTTCCTGGAATCGTTCAAGAACAAGCTGGATGGGGCTTGGAGCAACCTGGTCCAGTAGGAGGTGTCCCTGCCTATGTAAGGGGATTGGAACTAGATGATGGTTAAGGTTCCTTCCAACCCAAACCTTTCTATGATTCTAGGATTCTTCACCAAGTTGCATACCCCTGTTCTGAGAACACCAACAAGCACTTTGGTTTAGGGTTTCTTTCTTGGGATTACAAGCCATGGATTTGCCAGAGGCAAAGTTGGTTGGTGGCATGTGATGGTGGTGAATGATGTTGCTGTTTGCCGCATGAGTTAGGCTGACTTAACATAAGCTTTATGATGGCAGCGTAGATGTTCAATGTATGTGACATTAGAAAATACGAGATGAAGCCAGGTGAAATGCATGCGGCCTTTTATCTCCCTCTGGTGGCTAGATAGCAAACTAGTGATCGGCTGCTCTCTGAGCTGGCAGAGCCAGCTTGTCTGTTCAAGCAATCCTGCTTAGTATATTCACAAACACTATGGGTTCAGCCACAATGGTAACTTTGTCTTGGGCATCTTGGAAAGTGTTGGCACTTGAAGGTTTTGACTGCTTGGAGCTGCATGTTTCGGGTGAGGTCCCTTCCAGAGCAAACAGCATTCTCACCCCTGTGTATTTCCATGTCCCTTCTAGAAGCGATCCATGGGGCAAAAATTCCAAGAGTTTCTGGCTCAAAAATTGTACATTTGTGGAGCCTCAGCCCAAGCATTATTCCTTGCCTTGGCAAAGATGCCTTATATGCATTGTCCAAGATGCAAGGGCTGTTAGGCAGATTATAGAAGAAAATGCAAACCATTTGTCTTTAACATATTCATTGTGTTTCCTTTCCCACAGCAGACAGAGAAAAGTGCTTTTCAAGTATAATATTTTATGCCACTGACAAAAAGAACCCAATAGAATTTTTATTTTTGCAACAGAGAAATACATACAATCTATGTTGGTAGCTGCTGTGAAATAAATGCTCCAGGATGAGGATCTAGACTTATCTCCACCTTTCCTGTACACTGATACCTCTGTAAAAATATTGTGTTGCACCTTCTGTTCTGTTTGTGAAGTCTTCCAGCACTTTGGATCTGCTCATCACTTTGCAAAGGGGTTGATGTATAACAGGCAAACATGGTTAAAGTCTGAGTCTGACTGTTATACGAGGGGTAGAGAACAATCTTCCAAAGGTGGGCTTCAGGATGCAGCATATATTGTAATGGCACAAAAAAAAAAATAAATTAAAAAATACTTTTCTCATTAATTTCGCCAGAGACAGAAATCCATGCACCTCACCTAACAATGAACTCAAGAGACTGCAAAAAAAGTCTTTCTCGGATTGTGCCAGAGGTAAATGTTTTCTTCTCCCTGTGCAACTCACTTCAGCTAGAGCTGATTCCCTTTTTATGTCCATATGGGAAGAGGAAAAGAGCTGTTCCTCACCTTTCATCCCTACCCAGGAGCTGCTCATATATTTTGTTAGTGCTGAATCGAACTCGAACAAGGTGGTAAAAAAAACAAACTCAAAACCAAAAACAACAAAAGCAAACAAAAACAAACAAACAAAAAACAAACCAACCAACCAAACAAAAACCACAAAAAAACCCCACCACTTTTGGAAGCTGCCAAGATTCCTGCTTTGATTTCTCATTGAGTAGCTTCAGCAAGAAAAGAGGCAGCAAGTAGAAGGCTCTTGTAAGAAAAAAACAGGCTTTTTCTACCTGTTTCAGCAGCAGCAGACAAATTTCCTGTGACTAAGCAACAAAGAAAGGAGGAAAGGAACACACCAACCTGAGTTATTTAGAAACTGAGGGAGCAACTGGAAAGGGCAAACTGTCATGCTTATTCCTATGTTGTCTGCAAAACAGTTTCAGGAACTAAAAACCGGATCTTTTCAACTGAATATGTACTTAAATGTTTGAATTTTGAGAAAATCTGTCCTGTTTATTTGTGTTTGGACCAGTTTATACAAAGTAATTTTTAAAAGCTTGTTAGTGCTGTCACCAAATAGGATGAAAATAACTTCTCAACACCAATGCGATGTAGATAAGCGGACCCTTCGTTATTAGCGCGCTGAGGATACAGGGGATAACTCCTCCTAGCGTATCCTCCATTGCATTTCAATCAACAGGTTTTTATATATTCGATTTCTATTGTCTAAAATATTTAACATAAAAATGCATATAATGCTCGCTTTTAATTACTGATTAAGCATAGAGTTGATTTTGTAATTGAAGATCACCTAATTGGGATACATTTTCTGGCTTGCAGTGTATTTATTGAGAAAACTGATTAATTGAGATTAACTGATTTATTGAGAAAACTGTGGCTTCGGCCACACCCCGGTGGTGAGACTTGCGAACTTAACTACGTCCTTACACTTCATGTTATCTCTTACAGACATTCACACACAACGTACACCTTAGAACACTTTTCTATACCTTTTCCTAAAGGCTTTATCCAGGCTTTTTCCCTCTTATCCCTATCTGGGAATTAGGAGCAGGGGAGGGCGGGGGGGGGAAGACGGGGATAGTCCTAATGTTCTTATATGTTGTTCTGATATATATCGATATCATTCCATAGAATTAGTCTTGCCATAACCTCAGTGCCTTTAATAAACCTATTGATTCTTGAGCATTGTTTGTGAGTGTGACAGGGTGTGGTCCTCAGCCCTCAATCCCCTTTTGGAGGGGGAGTGGGTCGCGGCTTTACCCATCTCGGCCCGCGACACATACCTAAGAAAGGGAAAAAACTGCTGTGCACCAGCAGCCAAAGAGAGGAGTGACAATATGTGAGAGAAACAACTATGCAGACACCAAAGGCAGCTTTCCAGCCACTCGTCCCCACGCCTATAGAATTGCATGGAGTTGTTTTGACTCAAGTGCAGGACCTGGCACTTGGTCTTAATATATGTGTACTAGATATAACGAACGGAAACACAGTTAGCTTTACAGAACAAGGAGCTTCATGGGGAGATTATAGGGCCATAGAAATGACACTGGAGCACCTTTCCCGTGAGGAAAGACTGTTCAGCCTGAAGAAGAGAAGGCTCCAGGGAGTCCTTATTGCCGCCTTTGAATAATCAAAGGACTTATAAGAAAAGTGGGGACAAACTTCTTAGCAGGGTCTGTTGCTCTAGGACAAAGGGTAATGGTTTTAAACTTAAATAAGGTTATTTTAGACTAGATAGAAGTTTTTTACAATGAGGGTGGTGACACACCGGAGCATGTTGCCCAGAGAGGTGTAAGATGTCCCATCCGTGAAAACATTCAGGGTCCGGTTGGATGGGGGTCTGAGCAAGCTGATCTAGTTGAAGATGTCCCTGCTCATTGTAGGGGGGTTGGACTTTACAGGTCCCTTCCAATCTAAACCATTCTATGATTCTGTTGATTCTATTCGACAGGAAGAAAGTGACCAAGACTTTAACATTTCTTCCATTATTTGTTTTTAAGGAAACTTTAGAGCTGAGTTTCTGAAATGTTTAAACATTTTCTTACAAATATTGAGACTTGGGATATACGAGAGGGAAAAGAAAACCTGTGAAATCCTCTCTTCTCCTGCCAGAGCCACAGAACAGGCCCAGGTGTGGGGCAGGTGGTATTGGCTCTTAGGTGAGTTAGTCAGCATCAGGGACCCGCTTGCAGAAGCGAGCAATTAATTTATGCCTGAGTGGTCCACTGCGGAAACAGAGCAGCAGAATGGAATTGTGCACCACAAAGCACTGAGCAGTTCAGGCATGGAATGCAGGAGGACATCTGGGACTCAGAACAGCAATTCTTCGCACCTTATACTTCACCAGGTAGTTACTATGCAAGTGTACAATAGGTGTGGCATGTGATATGCTGTATCTTGTCTGCGAGCCAGCTACCTAAAGCTCTGCTGACATGTGGTGCTGAACAGAAAATGAGTTTGAGCTTTTCAGTGCAATTAAGTTCTCAAGTTTAAAGCAGTACTTCATGGGACAAAAGCTGCGTTCTTCATTCTGTCTCCCAAAGTAGCAGTCTTTGACACAGCCTGCCTTGCATGTACACATGTATAGAGAGTTTGGGTTCAGACAGATCCCTGTCAGAAATATCTGAAGTGAACAACGAGTTGGCAACTGAATGTCATTTATTAATCAGTGGGAAGATCTGATTTTTGTCAAAATTTGAGTTCCTTATAGAGCATAGAGTTGATTTTGTAATTGAAGATCACCTAATTGGGATACATTTTCTGGCTTGCAGTGTATTTATTGAGAAAACTGATGAAAATATCAAAAATATTTGTGAATTTCCCCTTCAAAATCTGGTGTGCTTTGGCCTTCAGGCTACTTTAAAAAAAAGAGTCTAAATTTGAGTAGGAAACTTCTGCAGATCTTGAAGTCTAAGATTTCTTTCCACACTTGGGATCTTTTCCTTTTTTCCCTTAGATCTGCCTTCCTTGCTTTGAAGTCTGCCCCTAGCAGCATAAAAATATTTCTCCCAACATTGTCTGTGCTCGGCAAGCCTTTGTTTGTAATATGCTGTCCAGTAAATAAAATGTAAATCAGAATACTCAATACAGTAATGCAAGGACTTAGTGTAGGAAACACCACAGTGGCACATGACAAGAACTGTTCATTAAAGAGCATTTCTGTAGGCTTGGACCTATTCTTCAAGTGTTTAAAAGTAGTAAAGGAAATTTTTCCTTTCCCACTTTGTCACTTGCAAATAATTCATTATCAGTTGTATCAACTAACATAATACATGATTTATTGGTCAGCCAATGTTCCATCTAGTATCTTTTTTCCAGCATCCAGTAGCGGATGCTTTGGATAAAATGGAGAACTGCCATAGACTGATATTCCTGTCAGTATCCATTTTCAAATTCCAGCTCTCAGTGATAGTTGTAGAAATTTACTAAAGTGATGACTTTGCTGTACTAAGTTAGCTGAATGGGTTACATTTAAACATATGCTTTGTGTCAGTTATGCCAAGCATCCTGCAGGTTGTGGTAACATCCAGTCGTCTAAGACCTGTGGCACCAACAGACAACATTCGTGTTCATTCTGGACCCACCTGGGCAATCTACAAGCTGGAGACTGGAGACAGGACCAGCATGGGAGACAGGACAAAGACAACAAAAGACTAGAATCAACAAAGACCCCCACAGGAGACCCTCGAACATGCATAATTAGGAAGATAACTAGTTCCAGGAAATAAAATGACTATGTAGAAGAATTTTGGGAACTCAGTGGCATAGAATGGAATATGAATGTTTTTGGTGTATATCAGTTGGGGTGTTTTGCTAACTTATGGTGGAGATACCCCCAGTGTTGCCCAGCACTGCCAATAAAGAATGCCTGCTCAATAACAGGGCGTGCAGAATCGGTGGGTAGCTAGCCATCTTACATCAGCTCAAGATGAGCTACAACACTGAGAGCTGTGGAGTCATTCTGGCTTTGTATCCATGGGCCTACAGGCCGGTTTGATGTGAGGCAGAGTGTTTCACAGGTGACAGCACCTCCTGGCTGCTACCATACTCTGCTGAGGGCAGCAGCCACCAAAGGCCACCCACACCCCAGGAGAGGGAGGCGCCTCTTGTCCATGGGGAACAAGCTGAGCACACCTCAGGCCTCCCAAGTGCAGCACACGGGCTCCTCTCCCTGCTCTGTCCCCTCTGTCCTCTTGCTTGCTTGCTTCCTTCTTTCCATCTGTCCCTCATTTGGTCCTTCTCTCCTGCCCTTTCTTCCTCCCTCACTTTTCCTCTTTTTCTACCCCTCTCTCTTCTGCTCTCCTGACCCCTTCTTTCTGTCCCTATTGATATACTTCCTTGACAGCCCAGAGAAAAAGGCAGGCAAAGTTTCTTCACCAAAAGGGTTGTCGAGCATTGAACAGGCTGCTCAGGGAAGTGGTTGAGTCACCATCCCTGTGTTGTCAGTGATTAATTGAAATAAGTAACATGTGGGAGGAAAAAATCACATTTGCGGAAAACCACATAAAAGAGAACGTAAGGGAAACATAGAATAAAACCAAGGCCTGGATAACAGTGAAACAGTAAGAATTGGACATAACCAGGTTCCAATTAGAGAAAAATACTCTCCAAGTAGTCAACAGCCCAGCCTTGAGACAGGCCTGCAGGACACCTGCAGGACAGAGAAAAGGGTGGAAAGAAGCACTCCCCACGGCCTTAAACACTGGGGAAAAACACACTGAGTAACTGAAAGCACCGTATTAATATATTAATGGGCCATTAGCACAGTGAAATTCACACCCACTGGCTGGAGGGACCCCTGCTAACAACAAGCCCCCTACTCTTTGAGCAGGCGCCGTGCAATTCCCGAGCGCTGCCGCTTTAAATGGAAGCGAGGAATTAGTGACCAATCGTGTGTGCCAGTGATAGAATAATGGTGGAGATACAGTTCTTTCTCACATTTTTGGGTAGAAAAGTAGCACTTGCATTTTGGCAATCGGAGCTTGCTCTGTGGAACACCCCCCTGCTCCCTGTTCTGCACAGAACTGGATGTTAAAGCAAATCTCTCCACTTGATGTGTGGATTGGCTTCTTGCACACCAGGTCAGGTGGGCCAAGATCGGTGGGCCAAGGTTAACTACACGGGGTTCAACAAGGCCGAGTGCCAGGTCCTGCACTTGGGTCATAACAACCCCATGGTAACCTGCAGACTTGGTGATGTGTGGTTGGAAAGCTGCAGGTTGGAAAAGGACCTGGGGGTATTGATTGACAGTCGACTAGATACGACTCAGCAGTGTGTGCAGGTGGCTAAGAGGGCCGATGGCATCCTGGCTTGTATTAGGAACACTGTGGCCAGCAGGAATAGGGAGGTGATCCTCCCCCTGTACTTGGCACTGGTGAGGCCACACCTTGAGTACTGTGTTCAGTTCTGGGCCCCTCACTATAAGAAGGACATAGAAGTGCTGGAGCGTGTCCAAAAAAGGGCAACAAGGCTTGTGAAGGGCCTAGAGCACAAGTCCTGTGAGGAGCGGCTGAGGAAGCTGGGGTTGTTTAGAGAAGAGGAGGCTGAGGGGAGACCTCATTGCTCTTTACAACTACCTGAAAGGAGGCTGGAGCGATGAGGGGGACAGCCTCTTCTCCCTGGTGACGTATCATAGGACCAGAGGGAATGGATGCAAGCTGTGCCAGGGGAGGTTTAGGTTCTATATTAGGAAGCATTTTTTCACTGAAAGGTTTGTCAGGTATTGGAATAGATTGCCCAAGGCGGTGGTGCAGTCACCATCTCTGGAGGCATTTAAACAGCATGTGGACCTGGTGCTTAGGGACCTGGTTTAGTGGTGAGCTTGTGGTGTTAGGTCTCAGGCTGGACTGGATGATCTTGGAGGTCTCTTCTGGCCAGGGGGGCATTCTGTGATTCTGTGGGTGACAGACCTGCTTTCGGGACAACACTTTCAGGACAACAGCAGGAGTTTCTGTGGCCTAAGCAAGCCCTTCAGCTCTTTAGAGCAACTTTAGATACCTGGCTCTCCTCCTGCAAATACTTTCAGTAACAAACGTACAGTGCTTGGAAATCCTTATGGGTGGAGAAAAAACAGCCTACGTTTTCAAGAGCCTTTCACTATTTTGTTTCACACTTCCGCTCTTATTTCACTCTTGATGTAGCTACAGCTTGGCTACAAGCAATTGAATGAGGATCTCTCCTTTGCCTTTTCAAGGGAGATGGGCTGTGCAGACCTTTCCCCCTGCTCAGTTTGCATCTCTGATTGAATCTTGTTTAATTGCTTTATTTAGTCCTACTGTAAAATTTGCAGGGCTGACTGCATCAACCTCTTTCCCCCACCCCTCTCTTGCTCGTGTGAACTGCTCCCACCAGGCCTGCCGGATTCCTCCTGCCAACAGAAACACAGTATTCAGGACAGCTTACTGCTGTGGTGGGGCCCGAGCAGAGTTGGTGAGGACAGTAAAGCAAAGAACTTGCCGTCTCAGCACACCTTAGATCTGGTGGGAGGAAGGAGATAAGAGGATGCAGACAGAATCTACCCCAAATGCAGGTTCTTGCTCGTTGCAAAACGCAGCCCCAGCAGTTGAATTCCCCCAGCCATTTCTCCCAGAAATAACAAGCCTCGCCCCGCACAAGCGTCTCTGGATAGAAAAGGCACACAGCAAAGGTGTTATAAATACCCTGACTCTATTTTTGGTCTCCGGTGGGGAGAAGGGAGATGGAATGAAGCCAGGGTGCAGCGGAGGAAAGACCTCAAGAATGAAATGCCTTCAGCTGCCTTGATCTCGCCGGGCTCTCACAGCTTGATGCTGCCTCTCAGCTCCTGGCCCATGCTGGTGGCGCTGGCTTGCTCTTGCTGGCTCTTGAGGACCAGCTGGCGCATCTGGTCGTAGTCCAGCGGCACCTCCACTGCGCAACAAAATGGCCGCCTGTCACCCACAGCCCCCCGGGCCTTCTATACCCGGTGGGGCGGGGCAGGCTGGTCGGGATTGGCTGGGGAGCAGGGATGGCAGCAGGGGATTGGCCAGGCCAGCGGGGGGGAGCTGCGGATTGGCTGGCTGTGGGGACATGGTCCCTCCCTCCCCCCTCCCACACTCACAGGCCTCCATGGGGTCGTCAGGGTCGCCCAGGGCGAGGGCCGGCGGGCAGAGCTGGACTGGAACCACTGTCCGGAGCAGCTCCGTGCTGGCCAGCAGCGGGATGGAGACTGGCTCGTCTGGGTCAGCGTCGATAGCTGACGCGTAGAGCAGCGTGGAGTCCCGCAGCAGGAGCTCGATGATTGTCTTCTCCAGGACACCTGGGCAGGAGGGAGTGCCAGGGTCACACAGGGCTCCTGCCCAAATCCACCCCCGGCTCTTTGCTCCACAGTAACCCACTGATCTCTCCTAGGCAGTGCCGTCGGGCAGCCTGTCTCCCCAGGGCAGATGGTCCCCACCCCCAGAGCCAAGGTGAGGGCTTGGGGGTCCACTGGCACGTTTCTACGGCCAGGACTGAACTGGCTGGGAATTTGGGACCCCAAAGTCCTATGAGGGACAGCCCAGCATGACGGGGCAGGGGAAAAATCCAGATCGATTAAAACGCAGTGCAAGCGGGTGGTGGGCATACAAGGGTGGGGCTGTAACGGGGGGAAAGATGGGCAGCCCTGACCCACCGTAACACTGCATCACGTTCTCCTCTGTGACCTGTCCTTTTCCTCCAAGCTGCTGCAGGATCGCGGGGCAGTCACGGCTGGCCTCCTGGAGCAGGGCCTCCAAGCAAGACATCAGCTGGCCCAGGACTTTGCTGCTCTTGTTGCACTGCTGTTCATACATGTTGGCTTCCTGGGTGGTTTCCTTTAGTCTTTCCTATCAACAAAGATTTTGCTAGGTGTCACACCAGCCCCCTGCTCTCCCCACCACCCCAGTGCTGGTCAGCTCCAGTCTGGACACTGGAGACATCCCAGGAGAGGCTGTGGGATGCTTCCATCCCTGCAGGGGAAAGGCTCTAGGAAGGGCTCCCCAAGCTCCCCATGCACAGATGAGGCCCCAGGCACTGCAGGACCAGGGCTGGCAGGAGCCCTGCAGTCACCCTTTCCCCATGCACTGGGAGACAGGGCTGCCAAAGCCAGTGCAGGGCCCTCTTCTGCCCCACTCCTCTCCAGCCCTTGGCCAGAGCAGCCTTGGCAGGACTAGACTCCCCTAGGACATATGCCACGAGGGACAGGGCTCTGCTGCCCTTGCCGAGGGAAACCCCGGCCTCCATACCTCCAGCTCCTGCAGGATACGAAGGCTGCTGCTCTTTGCAGTGTCCTGGTCCCTTTTGAGGGCTTCAATTTCGTCCTTTGTAAACACAAGCACATGGAGGGGGGACTGGCTGAATGCCCACCAGACATGCCTAACGGACCATCTGGAGACCATCCCTCCGCCCTGGGAGCAGGGGCATCCCACTTGACCCCTCTGGGGACCACTGTCCCCCGGGCCAGAAGGGTGGGTGATGGCCCCACAACACGCAGCCCTTCTTCTCCCTCCAGCCAGCCCCACACACGGCCGAGGCAGCTCTGAGCCCTCCTGGACACGGCAGTATTTGTGCTGGGTACACGGTGGCAGCACTGAGACACTTTTGGCTCCGAGAACGCAGCTCTCTGTCTACTGGAGTTCTATTCTTTGCTGCCCCTTTGCAATCCCCTCATCCCACCCGTGTGGCAGGCCGGGAGCTGGGCTCTGCTGTGGGCAGCCATGCTGGACACATGGGAGAGGAAAAACCCAGCCCAGCCCAGCCCAGCCCAGCCCAAAAGCACCAGCTGAGAAAGGGGAGACATGAAGAGCCTGGAACAGACCTGGAGAGCCTCGATCTTCAGCGGCAACTCCTCCCCCTGCTTGCTCAGCTCAATGCAATAGTTGATGCAGGAAAACTCCTTCTCCACCTTTTCCACACAGCGGTTCACCTCTTCTTCAATGTTCCCATTCTCTGAGAGCTCCAACAGGAGCCTGTGAACCACCTCCCGGCTCTCCCAGCTCTCGCCTTGCCTTCTTCGTTCTTCCTGCTGGGCTGAGGGAGAGAAGGAGAGCCTGGCTTGTGCATGTCCCCACGGGCTGCCCTTTGCAGAGCCTTCCCCCCTGGGTGCTGTGGGGTTTGGTGGGGTGCTCGGGGCAGGGGAGGCTGAAAGTCTCTTTCTTTCACTCAGAAATGAAGCAAAGAGCTCACTGTCTGCATGGGATGGGGCAAACACAATGGGATCCCTCCCCGGGAGGATGAAAGGAGCCCTGGCTGACCATGGTGGCAGCTCCCTGCCTCCACATCCCTCCCCCTCTCCAGGGCACCCCAAGACACAGGGGTTTCGGTGGCCTCACTGGGGTTATCACTGCTCATCCTTTTCTCCTCTGGGACAAAGGGTGCTGAAGGAGCCTGCAGGCAGGGGAGAGGTCCTGCCTTTGGGGTGCAGTGCCCTAAGCAGCCCCCCCACCTTGCCAGCCCTGCAGACTCCTGCTCTGCAGCCCCAGTTGCAGGTGCTTTCTCTCATCTGATACCTTTTTTCTTTTTGGCCTCTTCCTCCAGTTCTGAGCGGTCTCTGTGTTTGGCCACTATGAAGTTCCTCAGATTTCTCCTGCCTTCAAGGACCTGCTGCCGCTCCTGCAGCTTGACACGCTCTCTGCGGTGCTTCTCTGCCAGTTCTGACATCTCTTTCAGCTTGTTCGTCCTGCACACAGAGAGCAGCAGGTTACCCCACGAGTCGGTACTGGGGTTTGTATTCCTGGCCATTCCCACCATCTGTGCCTGACCCAGCGCCCAACCCTGAGCACCCAGCTCCAGGCAGGAGCAGTGGATCCTGTCTCTGCCCTTGCAGCCGGTCTCTCGTTACATCCCTGCTCATCCCTGGCATTGCCCCTCGGTGCCCAGTTTGCCACAGAGGGCTTGCAGGGCCACGTACCGCTGCTCGTAGGCCCATGTGGACTGCTCAAGAGCAGCGTTCATCCTTCTGGCCTGTTCATCCAGTATCTTATGGAGCCCCAAGTAGGTGTTGTCGAAAACGGCTTTTTGGACTCGCAGGCTTTCAATCTCCCCCTGAAGCTGATTATTTTTGGCCAGGGTGGTATTGAGAAGAACGGTGGCCTGGGGAGAGGAAAGCAAATGGTTTGAAGCTGGTGCAGGACTGGGAGGCTCAGCTCTCTGCTGACAGACATTGAGCAGGGCTGGGAAAAACGCAGCCCAAAAGATTTCAAGCTGGCCCTGCACTATCCTCCTCCCCAGGACTGGAGAGGCAACAGGCTGATGCCAGCAGAGACCCGGGAGCTGGTGCTGCCCAAAGCAAGGTGGCTTTGGGCAGCTCTAAACAGGTGCAGACCTTCATGCTTCCTGGCATGGCACAAGTGCTGCATTTGGGTCACCAGGCTTGAAGGAGCCTTTGGGATATTCTGGGAGCCATCAGGCCAGAAGAACAAGCCCCAGGGCCTTTATGCGGCTTGTGTCAACCAAAAGCACCTGCACCATCTACATCCGTTTGTCCTGAGCAAAAAGCATTTTGCACAGAGGCCTCACTCAGTGTGGCCCCAAACATGGTCTCCAAACATCTTCAAGATGTTTGCTTACATTGTATAGTTGCACCTCTAGTCTCTCAGCCTCCTTTTCTAGCTGAATAGCATTGTTGGATTGCTTGACCTTGGCTGCCCTCCAGTTTTGCCTCGCAATCTTCTGTTCAAGCTCTAGTATCTGCACACACAGAGACAAAAAAAAAAAAAAGGAGAAAATATAACATCCACCCCTGTTTTCTGGACTCTTGTCAGGACATTCAGCCAAAGAAAAGATGCTCTCCTGACCTGAGCTACAGTAACCATGTCACTAATGAGCTCACAGTTACAGAAGCAGCTTTAATCCTAAAGGGTCCCATCCTGCACACGCAGAAACACAAACTAACCAGGAATGGGTTGATTTTCATGTCACAGGGGAAATGCAGCTGCCTCTGGAGGGAAATTCAGCCCCCAGTGCTGGACAAGGCACAGCAGCCCTTGGTGCAGGGTGGAAGGATGGCTTTGGTAGCGCTATTCTGCTGGCCAGACAGGGCTCTGTGCAGTCCCCCCTTGCAATGAGTGGAGGAAAACTTCTGTCAGAAGTGGGGAGCTGGCAGAGGGAATAAACCCCTGGGAACAACGAAGCAGGGGGGACGTTGTGTGGCCCCAGGCACATGTGTGCCATCAGAGAGGAGCTGCAGAGAGTGGTGGCACAACAAGGTTGCGAGTCAGACCTTGGTCTTTTAGCCAGCGCTGCTGACTTGGCTGGCAGCCTGGCTCTACCCATGGGTCACTGGCATGTGTCTTTTGGCCGCAGGCACCATCGTATTCCAAGGCCTGAAATCTTACACCGAGGAGTTTCAGTCACAAGGCTCACGCTCTCAGTCTGCCATGCTCAGCCAGGGAACAGTCCAGACGCTCTTACCTCCTTGTCCAGGGCAGCTAGCAGGGCTTTTCTGTCTCTGTTTAAAGACTCATAGTACTGGACGGCTGAAAGGTGCTGGAGCTTTTCACGCTCTCTCTCCTCCAGCCTGGCATTTCTCTGCAGCTGGCTGAGCCTGAACATCATGTCTTCACGCTCTTGCATGAGGGACTCCATTTCTCTTCTGTAAAAACAAAACGACAAAGCACATCTAGCATATCCCAGCTGCAGTGCTGGAGCAGGTCCTTACCCCACGCCGTGTCAGCACCCGGCAGGTCCCCAGATCTGGGCATGGAGGAATTTCCCCAACAAGAGAAGCTGCACTCACTCCTGGGCCAGCATTTGCTGCCTCACGTTGGCACAGTATGATTTCCTCTTGGCAGCTGCAATTCGAAGCTTTTTCTGCAGCGGTCCAATGTCCCTCGCAGCCTTTTCTTCCTCCTTCCCCCTCAGGGCCAAAGGCTGCTTCCTCAAAGAGGCATTTCCCTGCTGCCACAAAGAGGGAGAGGTGTGGCGGACCCGCCGTCACGAACTGCAAGCCACGCCCCCACAGACTAATGATCCTCATGTTGGCAGCAAAGGGAAGACGGACCAAATTGGGAACTGAGTGAAGTGGGCAAGGAAAAGGCGGGAAAAAAGATACATTGTCTCAGCCGCCTCAGCCGCCGCTTCACCAAACGGACCAACGGGCTGGCGGATTGAAAACTGCACCACCAATCAGCAGCCAGCCCATTCCCTATAAAAGAGCCTAGGTGAGCCCCACTTTGCCGCTCGCCGAGGGGGTCACCTGAAGAGGAGAAGAGAAAAGGGAGAGGACTCGGGAAGCCGCCGTGGAAAAAACGCCGGAGGGTGCCAGCCAACGTGCACCGCTACTCATCGGGGCTCGAGCCGCTCCCTAAAAGCCTTTTTCAAGGCTCGAAGGAGCTGAGGGGAGCGGAGCTCGCCCAGAAGAGGGACGCCGCAAGAAGCCGCTGGCCAGCAAGAGCCGGAGCTGGTCTCCGACTCCCACGGGACGGCCGGAACGTAAGAAAATTCCCCTAAAGCCTCGTTCATTCCCGTCTTCCCTGAAATCCTATAATTCTCCCTGGGAGGTGGGAGGGGGGTGGGGAAACCTTCCCTATCCGCTTGCTCCTTCCCTCTTTTCCCTAAAGTGACTGCGGGTGCCCAATCCCATTCCCCTTGACTTAAGTTACTGGTTCCTGGGACAAACTGTATTGCTGTTATTTAATTGTATTGTGTTCTCGAATTAATTATAAAGTAAAAGCACATAATTCAAATCGCCCCTAGTCTCCGGAGCCCTTCTTTCTACCGGTTTTTCCGTAAATACCCGTGGGGGGGGGTTGTATGAGCGCTTAAGAAATGGGACTGACCGCTCGAGTCCCCGGGTGCGCGTTCTCGGGCTATTTCCATAACCGAGTGAGTGTGTGAGAGGCTGAGACGCGGCACAAGCTGCGAGGCGAGTGTGGACTCCCGAACCGCGGTTCTGTTCTCCCGCGAGGGAAACGGCCGGTGACGGAGGAAGCGTAAGGCGTGGAAGGACAGCGCGGACGAGAGTGTGCTTGGCAATTGAGCGTAAGGCAGAGCGAGTGTGCGTGCTTGCTTAAAGACATACCGCTCCACAAAACTTGGTCCGCGAAACACGAGCTTCCACGCATCCAACACAGTCGCGCCTAAATTAATTCACTCGCCAAAGCCCGGATCGCGACAAGAGGTCAGTCGCTTGAGCAAACACGACCAGCGGTGGTAGACAGAGGAGCTGGACACAGGGGTTAATGGCATCACCACCTCCAGCTCTTTGTCACCACCTCCAGCTCTTGGCTGCCACCTTGCATAGGAGGTGATCCCCACAGCAGAGACTCCACAGCACCTGTGGAGGAGTTTGGCTTTGGATTGGGCTTCAGTTTTTACCTTTGGGCCGCTCATCTCTTCCGGCTCACTCGGCTGGTCGCTCGGCACACACTTCTGGAAAGGGGACTGTCCTGGACAGAAGCCTGCTACAGGGACGAGCAGCCAGGGAGGGCACCGGGGCCAAGCCTGCAGCCCTCACCCCAAAGCTCTTCCCCCCAGACCCACTGCAGCCCCCCAGGCTCCCCTCTCCCCCCCTACCCAGCACTGCTCACCCTGCCACAGGGTGCTGTGGTTCCTTTCTAGTCAGGCAATGGGACTGTCGTCACACTTGGGTCTTCCCAAGAAACAGCCCGGATTTGCCAACAGAAGCTCAGGAGAGGCAAGATCCCAGCACGGAGCTGACATCCACTCCAGTCCTGTGCCACCTGTGCACTGGTCCAAGTGCTGTGGCACTGGCACTGGTCTAGGTGCCACAAGGGTGTCATCATAGTGGAGCATGGGTGGGTTCTCCATGGGGACCGTCACCAAGGAGATAGAACAAAGGGACAGTGCTGGGAGCCCACACTTACATGGACCAAAGGTGTTTCCATGCGCCAAAACCAGCCCTGAAGCTCCAAGGTCTCCCTGGGTGCATGTCCACAGCAAGCAGAAACCCTCATTCACCAGTTCCCACTTCTCTTTGTGGTGTCTGCATTGGCCCGTAACCTGAGACTTGGAAGCCTTTTGCCCCATCCCCAGCAGCGTTTCAGGGCCATGAAGCTGCCATCCTGTCCTCTTCCTGGCCTGCTCCCTGGGCTTCCAACCTGGTTTCTCTCTGTTCTGCTCGTGGCGTGGAAAGGCAGCAACCACCACACCCCTGCCATCGCCCTCGGCACCCAGACCCCCTCCAAGGTGCTCACCATCGGGAGAGCAGCAAGGGTTGGCACTGCCGATCCAGGGAAGGGCCCTGGGGACAGAGCCTGTTCAGGTGTTCAGCACAGGGACAAGTTGAGGATTCATGCCTGCTTCTGCCCTCTCCATGCAGGGAAGCACACGGGAGCCGTGGGCTGAGTCACAAGAGCCGTGATAATCCCTTCCCCATAAGCCAGAGTGCATGGCCGGTTCCTTCCAGGGACTTGGCAAACCCTGAGGTTCCCGGTGGGCGGAAGCACGAGACAGCACCAGAGGCTGCAGCAGGGCTGTGTTTTGTAGCCCTGGTGTTGCTTCCTCAGCTCTAGGATGAAGGGGGAGAAAGAGCTGCTGAAGGTGAGCAAAGGGCATCCGTGTCCCATCAGGCAGAGCTGCAGTGAGTTCAAGGCAAGGAGCAAAATCCCCAGCCAGGGCATCTCCCTGATCCCGGAGACTCTGAGGAGCTAACGAGCCAGCCCTCAAGTTCCAGGCTAATTCACAGCCAGTGGAGAACGGTCTGTCTTCTCCCCCCACGTAAGACTAAATAAAATGCCTTTTAAGCCAGCAGAGGCGACTTTTGCTGATGACTCAAGGACGGACAAGAACAGGCCTGCCTGTTCTGCTGATAGGGCCAAAGGCAAGAAAAGGAATACAAAGGTTGTGATACAAAGGCAGTAAAATGGACACTGCCCCTAACAATGCGCCGCCCTCGGTCTCTTTTAAAAATCCCTCTCAGTAAGAGAGGAAGTTGCGGAAGCATCCCGACTGCCAGTGGCCCGCTACTGGCGCCGTCAGACCGTGACACCTGTCTTTCTGACCATGGATCTGGATATGTCATGGTAAGTAAGGTGAAGGTAAAAGCTCTTATGTTGTTAGCTCATATTCCAATATTTATTTAGGATGCTTATTGAAGTACATGCTGCTCTGTACCAACAGAAGAAGTATGACTGTACCTGTACCAAAAGCTTCATAGCATAATTGCAGCTGTAAAAGAGGAGCCAAACTTCTCACGAAAAGGCTGACTGAGTATAACTACATTAAGTAGAATTAGTTAGGAAACAGATGTGTGGACAGACCTTCTCCTGAACAGTATCTTCAGTCCCATTTATCTGCTGCTCCTGTAGTACTTAACAGCCAGCTCAAACATCCTTTCCGCTGTCAAAGACATTCTCCCAAGCCAGATGAGAGCAGAACAAACTGAGCTCCAGCACACACACACACACACACACACAGAGGATGTGCCAGCTTTCCTACAGCTAATTAGTGCCATGCCACTTCTCTGTGCAACAGGAGAACTCTCTCTCCTATCCAAGGGAAGGGGAAGCAAACCCATATTGTCTTAGACCTTCTGCTCAACCTCAGAAGAAAGAGGCTTAAATGCATAATGTAAAACTCAAGCATGAACATTTCAGCTTTGAATTGACAGAAGCAATGTGGTAAGATGATGCACTTCGGCTTGGATTGCTCTGAAACCTTCCATGGAGAGTAAGACACGGCAGAAGCTGGTTTGTGGCCAGACACAAAAGCTTTAATGAAATTAAAACATGGGAATAATGCTGCCTTCAGAAACATGTAAGAGAAGACCAGTTTTGCTCAAAGCCTTTTCAATGTCACTCATTTTTGATTGAGAAAGCAATACCACAAAATCAAGCCGAAAGGATTTTATTGGAAAAAATGATGGGAGAGCAGTCCTCAGTCCTAACAATGCACATGGCACTTTGCACCACTGCAGAACCTATTCCTTTGAGAAGGATCTTCTCTGTAATGTAAACCTATGTCACGGTGCTCCTCCTACAGGTCCCAATACAGCAACACATGCAAGAAACTGCCCAGGTGTTGTTCTGCTGGCTCTGTTCTGCTGTCTTGCTCTGGTAAACATGCAAACAGTATCAGCAGGCCAATAATGACACTTGCATTTATGGAAACAAGTTGGAACAAGAGTATCAACAATTCTAAGCATCAAACAATGCAAAGGAATGAAGTATGTGGGAGGTGAGCAGAAGAGAAATGAAGGCTGACAGCTCTGAATGAACTTTGGTGACACACAGCAATGGATGTTGTTCAAGAGCAGAATGGTGTAAATTCCTGTGGGTTTATAGAAAATCAGCATGCCTGAATTAGAAGAAGGCAGCAGTGTTGCAGGTGCTGCTGACCTAATCGCCTTGTCCTGAGGCAAACCATGGGATCAGTAAACAAGCTGGTGTCCCACAGCCGTTATCTCAAGAAGCAGCGGGAAAACAGAATGTTGTAGCAAGGATGGAGAGGCACCAGCTGGGGATTCAGAGTAGTGTTCCAGACTGAAGATTGATGTGCACGAAGAGTAAGTTAACGAATAGCACTATTGTATAATCTGAGGGACACAGTAAAAATGTAGAGAGACAAGAAATAAAGCGGCTTCTGCTCCTGCTTTCTAGCGGACCTGATGACTGCATGATTTATGCCCACCATAACCTTCTGTATAATCCATTGGATGGTCCCGTTGTGTAGGATCCAAGCATTTCTTTTGTCACCAAATAGGATGAAAATAACTTCTCAACACCAATGCGATGTAGATAAGCAGACCCTTCGTTATTAGCGCGCTGAGGATACAGGGGATAACTCCTCCTAGCGTATCCTCCATTGCATTTCAATCAACAGGTTTTTATATATTCGATTTCTATTGTCTAAAATATTTAACATAAAAATGCATATAATGCTCGCTTTTAATTACTGATTAAGCATAGAGTTGATTTTGTAATTGAAGATCACCTAATTGGGATACATTTTCTGGCTTGCAGTGTATTTATTGAGAAAACTGATGAAAATATCAAAAATATTTGTGAATTTCCCCTTCAAAATCTGGTGTGCTTTGGCCTTCAGGCTACTTTAAAAAAAAGAGTCTAAATTTGAGTAGGAAACTTCTGCAGATCTTGAAGTCTAAGATTTCTTTCCACACTTGGGATCTTTTCTTTTTTTCCCTTAGATCTGCCTTCCTTGCTTTGAAGTCTGCCCCTAGCAGCATAAAAATATTTCTCCCAACATTGTCTGTGCTCGGCAAGCCTTTGTTTGTAATATGCTGTCCAGTAAATAAAATGTAAATCAGAATACTCAATACAGTAATGCAAGGACTTAGTGTAGGAAACACCACAGTAGCACATGACAAGAACTGTTCATTAAAGAGCATTTCTGTAGGCTTGGACCTATTCTTCAAGTGTTTAAAAGTAGTAAAGGAAATTTTTCCTTTCCCACTTTGTCACTTGCAAATAATTCATTATCAGTTGTATCAACTAACATAATACATGATTTATTGGTCAGCCAATGTTCCATCTAGTATCTTTTTTCCAGCATCCAGTAGCGGATGCTTTGGATAAAATGGAGAACTGCCATAGACTGATATTCCTGTCAGTATCCATTTTCAAATTCCAGCTCTCAGTGATAGTTGTAGAAATTTACTAAAGTGATGACTTTGCTGTACTAAGTTAGCTGAATGGGTTACATTTAAACATATGCTTTGTGTCAGTTATGCCAAGCATCCTGCAGGTTGTGGTAACATCCAGTCGTCTAAGACCTGTGGCACCAACAGACAACATTCGTGTTCATTCTGGACCCACCTGGGCAATCTACAAGCTGGAGACTGGAGACAGGACCAGCATGGGAGACAGGACAAAGACAACAAAAGACTAGAATCAACAAAGACCCCCACAGGAGACCCTCGAACATGCATAATTAGGAAGATAACTAGTTCCAGGAAATAAAATGACTATGTAGAAGAATTTTGGGAACTCAGTGGCATAGAATGGAATATGAATGTTTTTGGTGTATATCAGTTGGGGTGTTTTGCTAACTTATGGTGGAGATACCCCCAGGGTTGCCCAGCACTGCCAATAAAGAATGCCTGCTCAATAACAGGGCGTGCAGAATCGGTGGGTAGCTAGCCATCTCACATCAGCTCAAGATGAGCTACAACACTGAGAGCTGTGGAGTCATTCTGGCTTTGTATCCATGGGCCTACAGGCCGGTTTGATGTGAGGCAGAGTGTTTCACAGGTGACAGCACCTCCTGGCTGCTACCATACTCTGCTGAGGGCAGCAGCCACCAAAGGCCACCCACACCCCAGGAGAGGGAGGCGCCTCTTGTCCATGGGGAACAAGCTGAGCACACCTCAGGCCTCCCAAGTGCAGCACACGGGCTCCTCTCCCTGCTCTGTCCCCTCTGTCCTCTTGCTTGCTTGCTTCCTTCTTTCCATCTGTCCCTCATTTGGTCCTTCTCTCCTGCCCTTTCTTCCTCCCTCACTTTTCCTCTTTTTCTACCCCTCTCTCTTCTGCTCTCCTGACCCCTTCTTTCTGTCCCTATTGATATACTTCCTTGACAGCCCAGAGAAAAAGGCAGGCAAAGTTTCTTCACCAAAAGGGTTGTCGAGCATTGAACAGGCTGCTCAGGGAAGTGGTTGAGTCACCATCCCTGTGTTGTCAGTGATTAATTGAAATAAGTAACATGTGGGAGGAAAAAATCACATTTGCGGAAAACCACATAAAAGAGAACGTAAGGGAAACGTAGAATAAAACCAAGGCCTGGATAACAGTGAAACAGTAAGAATTGGACATAACCAGGTTCCAATTAGAGAAAAATACTCTCCAAGTAGTCAACAGCCCAGCCTTGAGACAGGCCTGCAGGACACCTGCAGGACAGAGAAAAGGGTGGAAAGAAGCACTCCCCACGGCCTTAAACACTGGGGAAAAACACACTGAGTAACTGAAAGCACCGTATTAATATATTAATGGGCCATTAGCACAGTGAAATTCACACCCACTGGCTGGAGGGACCCCTGCTAACAACAAGCCCCCTACTCTTTGAGCAGGCGCCGTGCAATTCCCGAGCGCTGCCGCTTTAAATGGAAGCGAGGAATTAGTGACCAATCGTGTGTGCCAGTGATAGAATAATGGTGGAGATACAGTTCTTTCTCACATTTTTGGGTAGAAAAGTAGCACTTGCATTTTGGCAATCGGAGCTTGCTCTGTGGAACACCCCCCTGCTCCCTGTTCTGCACAGAACTGGATGTTAAAGCAAATCTCTCCACTTGATGTGTGGATTGGCTTCTTGCACACCAGGTCAGGTGGGCCAAGATCGGTGGGCCAAGGTTAACTACACGGGGTTCAACAAGGCCGAGTGCCAGGTCCTGCACTTGGGTCATAACAACCCCATGGTAACCTGCAGACTTGGTGATGTGTGGTTGGAAAGCTGCAGGTTGGAAAAGGACCTGGGGGTATTGATTGACAGTCGACTAGATACGACTCAGCAGTGTGTGCAGGTGGCTAAGAGGGCCGATGGCATCCTGGCTTGTATTAGGAACACTGTGGCCAGCAGGAATAGGGAGGTGATCCTCCCCCTGTACTTGGCACTGGTGAGGCCACACCTTGAGTACTGTGTTCAGTTCTGGGCCCCTCACTATAAGAAGGACATAGAAGTGCTGGAGCGTGTCCAAAAAAGGGCAACAAGGCTTGTGAAGGGCCTAGAGCACAAGTCCTGTGAGGAGCGGCTGAGGAAGCTGGGGTTGTTTAGAGAAGAGGAGGCTGAGGGGAGACCTCATTGCTCTTTACAACTACCTGAAAGGAGGCTGGAGCGATGAGGGGGACAGCCTCTTCTCCCTGGTGACGTATCATAGGACCAGAGGGAATGGATGCAAGCTGTGCCAGGGGAGGTTTAGGTTCTATATTAGGAAGCATTTTTTCACTGAAAGGTTTGTCAGGTATTGGAATAGATTGCCCAGGGCGGTGGTGCAGTCACCATCTCTGGAGGCATTTAAACAGCATGTGGACCTGGTGCTTAGGGACCTGGTTTAGTGGTGAGCTTGTGGTGTTAGGTCTCAGGCTGGACTGGATGATCTTGGAGGTCTCTTCTGGCCAGGGGGGCATTCTGTGATTCTGTGGGTGACAGACCTGCTTTCGGGACAACACTTTCAGGACAACAGCAGGAGTTTCTGTGGCCTGAGCAAGCCCTTCAGCTCTTCAGAGCAACTTTAGATACCTGGCTCTCCTCCTGCAAATACTTTCAGTAACAAACGTACAGTGCTTGGAAATCCTTATGGGTGGAGAAAAACCAGCCTACTTTTTCAAGAGCCTTTCACTATTTTGTTTCACACTTCCGCTCTTATTTCACTCTTGATGTAGCTACAGCTTGGCTACAAGCAACTGAATGAGGATCTCTCCTTTGCCTTTTCAAGGGAGATGGGCTGTGCAGACATTTCCCCCTGCTCAGTTTGCATCTGTGAGGGTTTTACCCCTCACTAAGGGAAAATTGTCTCCCATAAAGAACTATTCACCTAGTAAAGGAGACAGGACTGCGCCCTGCCGCCTCGCTGCCCTGCCGCCTCGCTGCCCTGCCGCCTCGCTGCCCTGCCGCCTCGCTGCCCTGCCGCCTCGCTGCCCTGCCGCCTCGCTGCCCTGCCGCCTCGCTGCCCTGCCGCCTCGCTGCCCTGCCGCCTCGCTGCCCTGCCGCCTCGCTGCCCTGCCGCCTCGCTGCCCTGCCGCCTCGCTGCCCTGCCGCCTCGCTGCCCTGCCGCCTCGCTGCCCTGCCGCCTCGCTGCCCTGCCGCCTCGCCGCCGCACCCCCCCGTGCCGAGGAGGAGAGGTAAAGAGCCACGGATCTCGGCTACGGAGGCTAGGTCTCCACCCGAGAATCCAAAAAGGGGAAGCCTAAAGAACTATAAAGCTACTACTCGAGAGCCGGGCTTAAAGCAGGAGCGGTGAGCTCAGTATCTGCTAGCCCCACTGCCTCGAGAGCACCTGAAAGAACAGTGAATCTCCCCAAAGGCGCTCTCTGTCTCTCCCTCCTCCCGTCGGGGAAGACGCCCGCAGCCTGCCGTCTGCCGCGAGCCGCTTTGCTCTAGCGCAGCCCGCAGTCTCAAAGCCGCCGCTACAGCTGCCGTGAAGCCTACAGCCTGCCGCCGCACCCAGAGCCGCTGCTGCCTGTGCTGTAAAGCCACCGACCGCCACGTGGAAGCCGCCATCTTGAAGCTGCAGACCGCCACGTGAAGCCGCCATCTTAAAGTTACAGACCGCCTTGTGCAGCTTGTCGAGACTGTAAGATTCAATAATATTTCTTTTTCTGTCATGAACCGTAATCTTTCCCTGGGGTAAACCCACAAACGGCCCTCACTTCCCCGCACAATGTCGACCCTATTGAGAGGGAAACCGCGTCACGCTATACCAGCCCCCTCTATCATAAGTTTTCTTTCTTCAATCTAAACTCCCACACACATACACACCCCTTGCATCCCACCTTCTAAATTTACCTCCTACACATTTGAAACTCCATTCAAACAGTTAAAGCATATAAAATACAACTCTGTGTCTGGTCTTCATTGTGTGTGGACATGCGTGCTCTCCTATTTAGGGCTTCTGGTGGAGAACGGTCCGTCTTCTCCCCCCACGTAAGACTAAATAAAATGCCTTTTAATATAAAATAAAAAATGCCTTTTAAATAAAATGCCTCCCTTTTGGAGGGGGAGTGGGTCGCAGCTTTACCCATCTCGGCCCGCGACACATACCTAAGAAAGGGAAAAAGCTGCTGTGCACCAGCAGCCAAAGAGAGGAGTGACAATATGTGAGAGAAACAACTATGCAGACACCAAAGGCAGTAAAGAAGGAAGGGGAGGAGCTGTTCCAGGTGCCAGCGCAGATTCTTCCACAGTTCATAGTGAATATCACGGTGAAGGTGGCTGTTCCCCTGCAGCCCATGGAGATCTGTGGTGGAGCAGATATCCACCTGCAGCCTGTGGACAACCTCATGCAGCATGTGGATGTGCCTGAAGGGAGCTGTGAGTCTGTGGATAGCCTGTGCTGGAGCAGGCTGGTGCCAGGACCTCTGACCCCATGAAGACAGAAGCCCACACTGGAGCAGGTCTGCTGGCAGGACTCACTGCAGTGGGTCTCTTCCTGAAGGACTGCACCCTGTGGAAGGGACGCATGGAAAGGACACACGAATGCTGAAGTAGTTTGTGAGAACTGCACCTGGTGGGAAGGACTCATGTTGTAGAAGTTCCTGAAGGATTGTCTCCTGTGGGAGGGACCCCACGCCAGAGCGTGGAGGAGAACTCCCCCTGAGGAGAAAGCAGCAGGAGAAGCGTGGGTTGAACTGACTGGCCGCAGCCCCCACCACCAGGAGGCAGGAGGTAGAGAAATTAGGTGTAAAGTTAAGCCCCGGAAGAAGGGAGGAGGGGGGGTAAAGTGTTTTAAGTTTTGAGGTTGCCCTACTCTGATTTTATTGCTAATAAATTAAACCAATTTCCCCAAGTCAAATTTGTTTTGCCTATGACAGTAAAGTGATCTCTCCTTCACCTTAACTCAAAAGCCTTTCATTTTATTTTCTTTCCCTTGTCCAGCTGAGGACAGTGAGTGAAAGCAGCTTTTGTAGGCACCTAGCACTCAGCCAGGGTCAACTCACCACATACAGAAATACTAAACCAGTGGCTTTATTATTATAAATAAGCAAATCAGCTGCTAGACTGCAGAAGATAGCTCAGAGAATATTAACAATAATAACAATAGCATTTTAAAATTATAAAATCATTTATGTTCTAGAGGAACCCAAACCCCTTTACCAACTTAGGGATAATTTTATCATTTATAGGAGTTAAAGCACCTCTAAGGAAATTAAACATAAGCAACAAAGAAGACAGAAGCATAAGCAATTAATCTCTGTGGAATCTCCTTCTCTGGAGATGCAAAACCTGCCTGGATGGGTTCCTGTGTGGCCTGCTCATGGTGGTCCTGCTCTGGCAGGGGGGTTGGACTAGATGATCTCTAGCAGTCCCTTCCAACCCCTAACATTCTATCATTCTATCATCCTATGATTCTATGATTTTTTCCAAATGTTTCCCCCCCCCCCCTTTTTTTTTTTTTTTTTTCTTTTCCCTTCCCACTGCTCTTGTGTGGAGACATGGAGAATCTCTACCCATTTCACAAGCACCACTGTATGCCAGGAGCCACGCCAGATGAATCCTTGCATAGTCCAATTTGCTGCTGAAGCAATAGTCATCCATCGTTGTCATCCATCTTTATCCAGGGACATCTCCAAAGTGCTCACATAGCAGTAAAGGGAGACTGCTATAACAAATATGTCTGTAGGAATGAGCCACAGGTTCCTTTATCCTGAAAATAATGTGGATAATGTTCTCTCCTGGATCAGGATGTGCTGAGAGCATCTGGTGATTGCTCCTTGAATTCAGCAGAGGCCTATGTCTGGGGAAAGATTACCTCAGACCTATATTGAAACACTTCAAAAGCCAGATCCCACGTGACTTCAGCTCTGTGCAAATGAAAGCTGAGGGCAGACTTGTGATGTTAAAAGCACTGCTGTGCCCATGTGGCTTGCTGTGGGTCAGCTAGGAAAATCAGCTGCCTGGACAGATGTCCCTCATATGATTACTTTGGAGGCCAAACTTTGGATTACATACTAAGACAGGAGACAGTCTTTCTGTCCATTGTGCCTTCTACATGATGGTAGGACTCTAAGGTATCCTCTTCTTTGCTCACAACACCTGCAAATAGGAAAATAAATTTTACTTGTGTCCTGCAAACTAACAGTAGGTTTTTTTGTTGGTTTGCTTTTTGTTTTTTTTCCTGGGACAGATAGTTGTTTTGCCTCTTGACTAAATACTCTAGCAAGCAATTTGAATTTCCACACCATTGATAGTCTTTATCCTTACATTTTCAGTGCAATGACCTAGGCCATCTTCCCTGGGGCTGCTGAGTTCAGCTGACCCCAAAACAAGCACTTCTTCCATAGAAGAGGTAAGGTAGGCTCCCAGATCTCCTCACTCCTTTTTTCTATGAGGTGCCAGTAGATTTGTGGCATAAGTTGGTCTACCCCACACAGATGGCCAAAAGCAGACAACTTTGGGCAGAACAAATACTAGACATGCTTTTCCAAGGCCTCAAGGGATAGATGTTATCTGTTTATCTATTACTGTGCAGTGTGCCATAGAGAGAGTCTGGAGTAAATTTCAGAGTACAGATACAAACTAAGTGGCTTTCTACTGAATGGGACCTTTGGGAGCAATTCAACAGGCCAGTATGAATGTAAATGTTTAATGCTGCAAATTGCAAAACTTTCAGCATCCCTTAAGCATTGCAGCCCATTACCAATCCCAACAGCCCTTATAATTAATTTATTTTATTATAATTTAAATAACACGTATTTCAGTAGATGTCTTTTACTATTAGCTGATAATATAAACCAGATGAGAAGCATTAAGTAAAAGCTCATCAAAGTCCAGAAGGGGGGTAGTAAAGAGGTAGTAAACGCATATCAGAAGAATGATTACCATTTTTCTCTGCTTCTTATATTACTCAGAGTAGTCACACAATGTATGAATAGCTTTAGCTTTTTTATACTGGGAAGTTCTCATCTCTGGGAGACTGGGAATCTTCTGGATGATCCTGCCCTCCCTTCTCCCATGACATCCTCCACAGAAATTACTTTGGAGATCCTTTCAAATTTGACTACCCCATGAAAGGATCTCAGAAATCTAAGGCTGGGAAGCATTTCAGAAGTGCTTATATTTCTGGACTGGCAGCATTCCAAGGAGCACACTTCCTGGACGAGGAGAAAAGAAAAAGCAAAACAGGGAGAAAGAAAGCAAGTGTATTGTACACCTATCATACTTTCATCCTACAGTGCTGTTTACAGTACATCTGCTTGCTTACCAGCAGCAAGTTTGCAACACAAGGAAAGTGCACATGGCCAAGTAACATACTGGATCTGATTTCAAGTTCCAGCTCTCACAGGCCAGGAAACTGGCAGATACTGGTATTACAAACTAAAAGGCACACACAGTCATTTGCAATTTGAGAGACATTTGCACGCACATTTGTAAGTGGGAGACACTTGGAACCCATAGGATTGCAACATGATAGACAGAGCTCTTCAAAGAAAAAAATTACATTTATTTAATTACAAATCTCCTAATATCATTTACTCTCATAAGACCTTAGCAGTAAATCTGCAGTAAGACATTTTCTACCGGTAGTTTTCTTAAAGAGAAAGCAATATAATACACTCAAGCCAGGCAGAAATGTGGATCTTCTATCGGGTGCAGGAGTTGTTCTGTTCCTAGGCTCCACAAGCCATCCTGTGCATAACACCAAGCTCCGTTGCTCTGAGCTTTTCCATTCTTCTTGCAGGAAGAATGCTTGCATATGTCTTACAAAATTCCTGTAGTCTTCTTAGCATTTAACATGCACCACTAAATCTCCTGATGGTAGACTAGGTGCTAGAACAAAAACACTAGAAAATTTTATTCATTGCATATCAGAAAAAACTGATGCTACACATTGTAATATCCTAGCAGTCCATTTAAAACTATTCTAACATTAGGTCAGGAAGATTCTCTGCTTTTTGGGGACTATCAATGAAGTTTCATCCTTCAAAGCTACCATTTTGATTTGGCTTTCTAAGAGACTTGAAGACACACAGAGCAAGCCCTTCAGCTCTTTAGAGCAACTTTAGATACCTGGCTCTCCTCCTGCAAATACTTTCAGTAACAAACGTACAGTGCTTGGAAATCCTTATGGGTGGAGAAACCAGCCTACTTTTTCAAGAGCCTTTCACTATTTTGTTTCACACTTCCGCTCTTATTTCACTCTTGATGTAGCTACAGCTTGGCTACAAGCAATTGAATGAGGATCTCTCCTTTGCCTTTTCAAGGGAGATGGGCTGTGCAGACCTTTCCCCCTGCTCAGTTTGCATCTCTGATTGAATCTTGTTTAATTGCTTTATTTAGTCCTACTGTAAAATTTGCAGGGCTGACTGCATCAACCTCTTTCCCCCACCCCTCTCTTGCTCGTGTGAACTGCTCCCACCAGGCCTGCCGGATTCCTCCTGCCAACAGAAACACAGTATTCAGGACAGCTTACTGCTGTGGTGGGGCCCGAGCAGAGTTGGTGAGGACAGTAAAGCAAAGAACTTGCAGTCTCAGCACACCTTAGATCTGGTGGGAGGAAGGAGATAAGAGGATGCAGACAGAATCTACCCCAAATGCAGGTTCTTGCTCGTTGCAAAACGCAGCCCCAGCAGTTGAATTCCCCCAGCCATTTCTCCCAGAAATAACAAGCCTCGCCCCGCACAAGCGTCTCTGGATAGAAAAGGCACACAGCAAAGGTGTTATAAATACCCTGACTCTATTTTTGGTCTCCGGTGGGGAGAAGGGAGATGGAATGAAGCCAGGGTGCAGCGGAGGAAAGACCTCAAGAATGAAATGCCTTCAGCTGCCTTGATCTCGCCGGGCTCTCACAGCTTGATGCTGCCTCTCAGCTCCTGGCCCATGCTGGTGGCGCTGGCTTGCTCTTGCTGGCTCTTGAGGACCAGCTGGCGCATCTGGTCGTAGTCCAGCGGCACCTCCACTGCGCAACAAAATGGCCGCCTGTCACCCACAGCCCCCCGGGCCTTCTATACCCGGTGGGGCGGGGCAGGCTGGTCGGGATTGGCTGGGGAGCAGGGATGGCAGCAGGGGATTGGCCAGGCCAGCGGGGGGGAGCTGCGGATTGGCTGGCTGTGGGGACATGGTCCCTCCCTCCCCCCTCCCACACTCACAGGCCTCCATGGGGTCGTCAGGGTCGCCCAGGGCGAGGGCCGGCGGGCAGAGCTGGACTGGAACCACTGTCCGGAGCAGCTCCGTGCTGGCCAGCAGCGGGATGGAGACTGGCTCGTCTGGGTCAGCGTCGATAGCTGACGCGTAGAGCAGCGTGGAGTCCCGCAGCAGGAGCTCGATGATTGTCTTCTCCAGGACACCTGGGCAGGAGGGAGTGCCAGGGTCACACAGGGCTCCTGCCCAAATCCACCCCCGGCTCTTTGCTCCACAGTAATCCACTGATCTCTCCTAGGCAGTGCCGTCGGGCAGCCTGTCTCCCCAGGGCAGATGGTCCCCACCCCCAGAGCCAAGGTGAGGGCTTGGGGGTCCACTGGCACGTTTTCTACGGCCAGGACTGAACTGGCTGGGAATTTGGGACCCCAAAGTCCTATGAGGGACAGCCCAGCATGACGGGGCAGGGGAAAAATCCAGATCGATTAAAACGCAGTGCAAGCGGGTGGTGGGCATACAAGGGTGGGGCTGTAACGGGGGGAAAGATGGGCAGCCCTGACCCACCGTAACACTGCATCACGTTCTCCTCTGTGACCTGTCCTTTTCCTCCAAGCTGCTGCAGGATCGCGGGGCAGTCACGGCTGGCCTCCTGGAGCAGGGCCTCCAAGCAAGACATCAGCTGGCCCAGGACTTTGCTGCTCCTGTTGCACTGCTGTTCATACATGTTGGCTTCCTGGGTGGTTTCCTTTAGTCTTTCCTATCAACAAAGATTTTGCTAGGTGTCACACCAGCCCCCTGCTCTCCCCACCACCCCAGTGCTGGTCAGCTCCAGTCTGGACACTGGAGACATCCCAGGAGAGGCTGTGGGATGCTTCCATCCCTGCAGGGGAAAGGCTCTAGGAAGGGCTCCCCAAGCTCCCCATGCACAGATGAGGCCCCAGGCACTGCAGGACCAGGGCTGGCAGGAGCCCTGCAGTCACCCTTTCCCCATGCACTGGGAGACAGGGCTGCCAAAGCCAGTGCAGGGCCCTCTTCTGCCCCACTCCTCTCCAGCCCTTGGCCAGAGCAGCCTTGGCAGGACTAGACTCCCCTAGGACATATGCCACGAGGGACAGGGCTCTGCTGCCCTTGCCGAGGGAAACCCCGGCCTCCATACCTCCAGCTCCTGCAGGATACGAAGGCTGCTGCTCTTTGCAGTGTCCTGGTCCCTTTTGAGGGCTTCAATTTCGTCCTGTGTAAACACAAGCACATGGAGGGGGGACTGGCTGAATGCCCACCAGACATGCCTAACGGACCATCTGGAGACCATCCCTCCGCCCTGGGAGCAGGGGCATCCCACTTGACCCCTCTGGGGACCACTGTCCCCCGGGCCAGAAGGGTGGGTGATGGCCCCACAACACGCAGCCCTTCTTCTCCCTCCAGCCAGCCCCACACACGGCCGAGGCAGCTCTGAGCCCTCCTGGACACGGCAGTATTTGTGCTGGGTACACGGTGGCAGCACTGAGACACTTTTGGCTCCGAGAACGCAGCTCTCTGTCTACTGGAGTTCTATTCTTTGCTGCCCCTTTGCAATCCCCTCATCCCACCCGTGTGGCAGGCCGGGGAGCTGGGCTCTGCTGTGGGCAGCCATGCTGGACACATGGGAGAGGAAAAACCCAGCCCAGCCCAGCCCAGCCCAAAAGCACCAGCTGAGAAAGGGGAGACATGAAGAGCCTGGAACAGACCTGGAGAGCCTCGATCTTCAGCGGCAACTCCTCCCCCTGCTTGCTCAGCTCAATGCAATAGTTGATGCAGGAAAACTCCTTCTCCACCTTTTCCACACAGCGGTTCACCTCTTCTTCAATGTTCCCATTCTCTGAGAGCTCCAACAGGAGCCTGTGAACCACCTCCCGGCTCTCCCAGCTCTCGCCTTGCCTTCTTCGTTCTTCCTGCTGGGCTGAGGGAGAGACAGAGAGCCTGGCTTGTGCATGTCCCCACGGGCTGCCCTTTGCAGAGCCTTCCCCCCTGGGTGCTGTGGGGTTTGGTGGGGTGCTCGGGGCAGGGGAGGCTGAAAGTCTCTTTCTTTCACTCAGAAATGAAGCAAAGAGCTCACTGTCTGCATGGGATGGGGCAAACACAATGGGATCCCTCCCCGGGAGGATGAAAGGAGCCCTGGCTGACCATGGTGGCAGCTCCCTGCCTCCACATCCCTCCCCCTCTCCAGGGCACCCCAAGACACAGGGGTTTCGGTGGCCTCACTGGGTTATCACTGCTCATCCTTTTCTCCTCTGGGACAAAGGGTGCTGAAGGAGCCTGCAGGCAGGGGAGAGGTCCTGCCTTTGGGGTGCAGTGCCCTAAGCAGCCCCCCCACCTTGCCAGCCCTGCAGACTCCTGCTCTGCAGCCCCAGTTGCAGGTGCTTTCTCTCATCTGATACCTTTTTTCTTTTTGGCCTCTTCCTCCAGTTCTGAGCGGTCTCTGTGTTTGGCCACTATGAAGTTCCTCAGATTTCTCCTGCCTTCAAGGACCTGCTGCCGCTCCTGCAGCTTGACACGCTCTCTGCGGTGCTTCTCTACCAGTTCTGACATCTCTTTCAGCTTGTTCGTCCTGCACACAGAGAGCAGCAGGTTACCCCACGAGTCGGTACTGGGGTTTGTATTCCTGGCCATTCCCACCATCTGTGCCTGACCCAGCGCCCAACCCTGAGCACCCAGCTCCAGGCAGGAGCAGTGGATCCTGTCTCTGCCCTTGCAGCCGGTCTCTCGTTACATCCCTGCTCATCCCTGGCATTGCCCCTCGGTGCCCAGTTTGCCACAGAGGGCTTGCAGGGCCACGTACCGCTGCTCGTAGGCCCATGTGGACTGCTCAAGAGCAGCGTTCATCCTTCTGGCCTGTTCATCCAGTATCTTATGGAGCCCCAAGTAGGTGTTGTCGAAAACGGCTTTTGGACTCGCAGGCTTTCAATCTCCCCCTGAAGCTGATTATTTTTGGCCAGGGTGGTATTGAGAAGAACGGTGGCCTGGGGAGAGGAAAGCAAATGGTTTGAAGCTGGTGCAGGACTGGGAGGCTCAGCTCTCTGCTGACAGACATTGAGCAGGGCTGGGAAAAACGCAGCCCAAAAGATTTCAAGCTGGCCCTGCACTATCCTCCTCCCCAGGACTGGAGAGGCAACAGGCTGATGCCAGCAGAGACCCGGGAGCTGGTGCTGCCCAAAGCAAGGTGGCTTTGGGCAGCTCTAAACAGGTGCAGACCTTCATGCTTCCTGGCATGGCACAAGTGCTGCATTTGGGTCACCAGGCTTGAAGGAGCCTTTGGGATATTCTGGGAGCCATCAGGCCAGAAGAACAAGCCCCAGGGCCTTTATGCGGCTTGTGTCAACCAAAAGCACCTGCACCATCTACATCCGTTTGTCCTGAGCAAAAAGCATTTTGCACAGAGGCCTCACTCAGTGTGGCCCCAAACATGGTCTCCAAACATCTTCAAGATGTTTGCTTACATTGTATAGTTGCACCTCTAGTCTCTCAGCCTCCTTTTCTAGCTGAATAGCATTGTTGGATTGCTTGACCTTGGCTGCCCTCCAGTTTTGCCTCGCAATCTTCTGTTCAAGCTCTAGTATCTGCACACACAGAGACAAAAAAAAAAAAAAAGGAGAAAATATAACATCCACCCCTGTGTTCTGGACTCTTGTCAGGACATTCAGCCAAAGAAAAGATGCTCTCCTGACCTGAGCTACAGTAACCATGTCACTAATGAGCTCACAGTTACAGAAGCAGCTTTAATCCTAAAGGGTCCCATCCTGCACACGCAGAAACACAAACTAACCAGGAATGGGTTGATTTTCATGTCACAGGGGAAATGCAGCTGCCTCTGGAGGGAAATTCAGCCCCCAGTGCTGGACAAGGCACAGCAGCCCTTGGTGCAGGGTGGAAGGATGGCTTTGGTAGCGCTATTCTGCTGGCCAGACAGGGCTCTGTGCAGTCCCCCCTCGCAATGAGTGGAGGAAAACTTCTGTCAGAAGTGGGGAGCTGGCAGAGGGAATAAACCCCTGGGAACAACGAAGCAGGGGGGACGTTGTGTGGCCCCAGGCACATGTGTGCCATCAGAGAGGAGCTGCAGAGAGTGGTGGCACAACAAGGTTGCGAGTCAGACCTTGGTCTTTTAGCCAGCGCTGCTGACTTGGCTGGCAGCCTGGCTCTACCCATGGGTCACTGGCATGTGTCTTTTGGCCGCAGGCACCATCGTATTCCAAGGCCTGAAATCTTACACCGAGGAGTTTCAGTCACAAGGCTCACGCTCTCAGTCTGCCATGCTCAGCCAGGGAACAGTCCAGACGCTCTTACCTCCTTGTCCAGGGCAGCTAGCAGGGCTTTTCTGTCTCTGTTTAAAGACTCATAGTACTGGACGGCTGAAAGGTGCTGGAGCTTTTCACGCTCTCTCTCCTCCAGCCTGGCATTTCTCTGCAGCTGGCTGAGCCTGAACATCATGTCTTCACGCTCTTGCATGAGGGACTCCATTTCTCTTCTGTAAAAACAAAACGACAAAGCACATCTAGCATATCCCAGCTGCAGTGCTGGAGCAGGTCCTTACCCCACGCCGTGTCAGCACCCGGCAGGTCCCCAGATCTGGGCATGGAGGAATTTCCCCAACAAGAGAAGCTGCACTCACTCCTGGGCCAGCATTTGCTGCCTCACGTTGGCACAGTATGATTTCCTCTTGGCAGCTGCAATTCGAAGCTTTTTCTGCAGCGGTCCAATGTCCCTCACAGCCTTTTCTTCCTCCTTCCCCCTCAGGGCCAAGGCTGCTTCCTCAAAGAGGCATTTCCCTGCTGCCACAGAGAGGGAGAGGTCAGTCACTTGAGCAAACACGACCAGCGGTGGTAGACAGAGGAGCTGGACACAGGGGTTAATGGCATCACCACCTCCAGCTCTTTGTCACCACCTCCAGCTCTTGGCTGCCACCTTGCATAGGAGGTGATCCCCACAGCAGAGACTCCACAGCACCTGTGGAGGAGTTTGGCTTTGGATTGGGCTTCAGTTTTTACCTTTGGGCTGCTCATCTCTTCCGGCTCACTCGGCTGGTCGCTCGGCACACACTTCTGGAAAGGGGACTGTCCTGGACAGAAGCCTGCTACAGGGACGAGCAGCCAGGGAGGGCACCGGGGCCAAGCCTGCAGCCCTCACCCCAAAGCTCTTCCCCCCAGACCCACTGCAGCCCCCCAGGCTCCCCTCTCCCCCCCTACCCAGCACTGCTCACCCTGCCACAGGGTGCTGTGGTTCCTTTCTAGTCAGGCAATGGGACTGTCGTCACACTTGGGTCTTCCCAAGAAACAGCCCGGATTTGCCAACAGAAGCTCAGGAGAGGCAAGATCCCAGCACGGAGCTGACATCCACTCCAGTCCTGTGCCACCTGTGCACTGGTCCAAGTGCTGTGGCACTGGCACTGGTCTAGGTGCCACAAGGGTGTCATCATAGTGGAGCATGGGTGGGTTCTCCATGGGGACCGTCACCAAGGAGATAGAACAAAGGGACAGTGCTGGGAGCCCACACTTACATGGACCAAAGGTGTTTCCATGCGCCAAAACCAGCCCTGAAGCTCCAAGGTCTCCCTGGGTGCATGTCCACAGCAAGCAGAAACCCTCATTCACCAGTTCCCACTTCTCTTTGTGGTGTCTGCATTGGCCCGTAACCTGAGACTTGGAAGCCTTTTGCCCCATCCCCAGCAGCGTTTCAGGGCCATGAAGCTGCCATCCTGTCCTCTTCCTGGCCTGCTCCCTGGGCTTCCGACCTGGTTTCTCTCTGTTCTGCTCGTGGCGTGGAAAGGCAGCAACCACCACACCCCTGCCATCGCCCTCGGCACCCAGACCCCCTCCAAGGTGCTCACCATTGGGAGAGCAGCAAGGGTTGGCACTGCCGATCCAGGGAAGGGCCCTGGGGACAGAGCCTGTTCAGGTGTTCAGCACAGGGACAAGTTGAGGATTCATGCCTGCTTCTGCCCTCTCCATGCAGGGAAGCACACGGGAGCCGTGGGCTGAGTCACAAGAGCCATGATAATCCCTTCCCCATAAGCCAGAGTGCATGGCCGGTTCCTTCCAGGGACTTGGCAAACCCTGAGGTTCCCGGTGGGCGGAAGCACGAGACAGCACCAGAGGCTGCAGCAGGGCTGTGTTTTGTAGCCCTGGTGTTGCTTCCTCAGCTCTAGGATGAAGGGGGAGAAAGAGCTGCTGAAGGTGAGCAAAGGGCATCCGTGTCCCATCAGGCAGAGCTGCAGTGAGTTCAAGGCAAGGAGCAAAATCCCCAGCCAGGGCATCTCCCTGATCCCGGAGACTCTGAGGAGCTAACGAGCCAGCCCTCAAGTTCCAGGCTAATTCACAGCCAGTGGAGAACGGTCTGTCTTCTCCCCCCACGTAAGACTAAATAAAATGCCTTTTAAGCCAGCAGAGGCGACTTTTGCTGATGACTCAAGGACGGACAAGAACAGGCCTGCCTGTTCTGCTGATAGGGCCAAAGGCAAGAAAAGGAATACAAAGGTTTTGATAAAGACAGTAAAATGGACAAAAGGTTATGGACTGCCCCTAACAATGCCCTCCTTGGCTTTGGACCCATGAATGCTATTTGGCTTTGAGCCTTATTAATATGTTAACAATGCAATCACGGCACAAACTTGAACAGTGACACTAAGTTAAACGGAGGTGCCTGGAATATGAAAAGCAACAACTTTTGCTGGTCCCGCGCGGCCCGCTCTGGACGCCACCCGCGGAGGACCTGCCTGCCCCCTCCCCGCAGGGGAGCTGCCTGCCTGCCAGCTGCCGCTGGAACGCCGCCGCTACCGGAAGCCCCGCTACCGGGAAGCCGCCTCTGCCGGGGAAGCCAGCGCCGGAGAGGCTGGAGTCTGCTGGGGTCACCGCTGCTACGGCTGCCTGCGCTATCGTAGCACCTGCAGTCGGGAAGCCGCCCCCCCCTCCCCCCCCCCACGAGCCTGCTCGCCGGAAGAGCAGCTGCAAGTCACACCGAGACCTCCCAGGAGGTAACAAATCCGTGCACCCTATCCCTTAAATCCCTGGCCCCACCGCGGTCCCTGTCCTCATACTCGCACACATATCATGACCTCTGAAAGAGGATTTTCGTCGGGCTCGCTCTCCTCCCTTTTACTCCATTGATCCATGCACCCCTCCCTCAGAGTGTACATTTTAATAAGGACATATTACTTTTGAATTATTTCAAAGGCAGTAAAATGGACACTGCCCCTAACAATGCGCCGCCCTCGGTCTCTTTTAAAAATCCCTCTCAGTAAGAGAGGAAGTTGCGGAAGCATCCCGACTGCCAGTGGCCCGCTACTGGCGCCGTCAGACCGTGACACCTGTCTTTCTGACCATGGATCTGGATATGTCATGGTAAGTAAGGTGAAGGTAAAAGCTCTTATGTTGTTAGCTCATATTCCAATATTTATTTAGGATGCTTATTGAAGTACATGCTGCTCTGTACCAACAGAAGAAGTATGACTGTACCTGTACCAAAAGCTTCATAGCATAATTGCAGCTGTAAAAGAGGAGCCAAACTTCTCACGAAAAGGCTGACTGAGTATAACTACATTAAGTAGAATTAGTTAGGAAACAGATGTGTGGACAGACCTTCTCCTGAACAGTATCTTCAGTCCCATTTATCTGCTGCTCCTGTAGTACTTAACAGCCAGCTCAAACATCCTTTCCGCTGTCAAAGACATTCTCCCAAGCCAGATGAGAGCAGAACAAACTGAGCTCCAGCACACACACACACACACACACAGAGGATGTGCCAGCTTTCCTACAGCTAATTAGTGCCATGCCACTTCTCTGTGCAACAGGAGAACTCTCTCTCCTATCCACGGGAAGGGGAAGCAAACCCATATTGTCTTAGACCTTCTGCTCAACCTCAGAAGAAAGAGGCTTAAATGCATAATGTAAAACTCAAGCATGAACATTTCAGCTTTGAATTGACAGAAGCAATGTGGTAAGATGATGCACTTCGGCTTGGATTGCTCTGAAACCTTCCATGGAGAGTAAGACACGGCAGAAGCTGGTTTGTGGCCAGACACAAAAGCTTTAATGAAATTAAAACACGGGAATAATGCTGCCTTCAGAAACATGTAAGAGAAGACCAGTTTTGCTCAAAGCCTTTTCAATGTCACTCATTTTTGATTGAGAAAGCAATACCACAAAATCAAGCCGAAAGGATTTTATTGGAAAAAATGATGGGAGAGCAGTCCTCAGTCCTAACAATGCACATGGCACTTTGCACCACTGCAGAACCTATTCCTTTGAGAAGGATCTTCTCTGTAATGTAAACCTATGTCACGGTGCTCCTCCTACAGGTCCCAATACAGCAACACATGCAAGAAACTGCCCAGGTGTTGTTCTGCTGGCTCTGTTCTGCTGTCTTGCTCTGGTAAACATGCAAACAGTATCAGCAGGCCAATAATGACACTTGCATTTATGGAAACAAGTTGGAACAAGAGTATCAACAATTCTAAGCATCAAACAATGCAAAAGGAATGAAGTATGTGGGAGGTGAGCAGAAGAGAAATGAAGGCTGACAGCTCTGAATGAACTTTGGTGACACACAGCAATGGATGTTGTTCAAGAGCAGAATGGTGTAAATTCCTGTGGGTTTATAGAAGATCAGCATGCCCTGAATTAGAAGGAGGCAGCAGTGTTGCAGGTGCTGCTGACCTAATCGCCTTGTCCTGAGTCAAACCATGGGATCAGTAAACAAGCTGGTGTCCCACAGCCGTTATCTCAAGAAGCAGCGGGAAAACAGAATGTTGTAGCAAGGATGGAGAGGCACCAGCTGGGGATTCAGAGTAGTGTTCCAGACTGAAGATAGATGTGCACGAAGAGTAAGTTAACGAATAGCACTATTGTATAATCTGAGGGACACAGTAAAAATGTAGAGAGACAAGAAATAAAGCGGCTTCTGCTCCTGCTTTCTAGCGGACCTGATGACTGCATGATTTATGCCCACCATAACCTTCTGTATAATCCATTGGATGGTCCCGTTGTGTAGGATCCAAGCATTTCTTTTGTCACCAAATAGGATGAAAATAACTTCTCAACACCAATGCGATGTAGATAAGCAGACCCTTCGTTATTAGCGCGCTGAGGATACAGGGGATAACTCCTCCTAGCGTATCCTCCATTGCATTTCAATCAACAGGTTTTTTATATATTCGATTTCTATTGTCTAAAATATTTAACATAAAAATGCATATAATGCTCGCTTTTAATTACTGATTAAGCATAGAGTTGATTTGTAATTGAAGATCACCTAATTGGGATACATTTTCTGGCTTGCAGTGTATTTATTGAGAAAACTGATGAAAATATCAAAAATATTTGTGAATTTCCCCTTCAAAATCTGGTGTGCTTTGGCCTTCAGGCTACTTTAAAAAAAAGAGTCTAAATTTGAGTAGGAAACTTCTGCAGATCTTGAAGTCTAAGATTTCTTTCCACACTTGGGATCTTTTCTTTTTTTCCCTTAGATCTGCCTTCCTTGCTTTGAAGTCTGCCCCTAGCAGCATAAAAATATTTCTCCCAACATTGTCTGTGCTCGGCAAGCCTTTGTTTGTAATATGCTGTCCAGTAATAAAATGTAAATCAGAATACTCAATACAGTAATGCAAGGACTTAGTGTAGGAAACACCACAGTAGCACATGACAAGAACTGTTCATTAAAGAGCATTTCTGTAGGCTTGGACCTATTCTTCAAGTGTTTAAAAGTAGTAAAGGAAATTTTTCCTTTCCCACTTTGTCACTTGCAAATAATTCATTATCAGTTGTATCAACTAACATAATACATGATTTATTGGTCAGCCAATGTTCCATCTAGTATCTTTTTTCCAGCATCCAGTAGCGGATTGCTTTGGATAAAATGGAGAACTGCCATAGACTGATATTCCTGTCAGTATCCATTTTCAAATTCCAGCTCTCAGTGATAGTTGTAGAAATTTACTAAAGTGATGACTTTGCTGTACTAAGTTAGCTGAATGGGTTACATTTAAACATATGCTTTGTGTCAGTTATGCCAAGCATCCTGCAGGTTGTGGTAACATCCAGTCGTCTAAGACCTGTGGCAACCAACAGACAACATTCGTGTTCATTCTGGACCCACCTGGGCAATCTACAAGCTGGAGACTGGAGACAGGACCAGCATGGGAGACAGGACAAAGACAACAAAAGACTAGAATCAACAAAGACCCCCACAGGAGACCCTCGAACATGCATAATTAGGAAGATAACTAGTTCCAGGAAATAAAATGACTATGTAGAAGAATTTTGGGAACTCAGTGGCATAGAATGGAATATGAATGTTTTTGGTGTATATCAGTTGGGGTGTTTTGCTAACTTATGGTGGAGATACCCCCAGGGTTGCCCAGCACTGCCAATAAAGAATGCCTGCTCAATACAGGGCGTGCAGAATCGGTGGGTAGCTAGCCATCTTACATCAGCTCAAGATGAGCTACAACACTGAGAGCTGTGGAGTCATTCTGGCTTTGTATCCATGGGCCTACAGGCCGGTTTGATGTGAGGCAGAGTGTTTCACAGGTGACAGCACCTCCTGGCTGCTACCATACTCTGCTGAGGGCAGCAGCCACCAAAGGCCACCCACACCCCAGGAGAGGGAGGCGCCTCTTGTCCATGGGGAACAAGCTGAGCACACCTCAGGCCTCCCAAGTGCAGCACACTGGCTCCTCTCCCTGCTCTGTCCCCTCTGTCCTCTTGCTTGCTTGCTTCCTTCTTTCCATCTGTCCCTCATTTGGTCCTTCTCTCCTGCCCTTTCTTCCTCCCTCACTTTCCTCTTTTTCTACCCCTCTCTCTTCTGCTCTCCTGACCCCTTCTTTCTGTCCCTATTGATATACTTCCTTGACAGCCCAGAGAAAAAGGCAGGCAAGTTTCTTCACCAAAAGGGTTGTCGAGCATTGAACAGGCTGCTCAGGGAAGTGGTTGAGTCACCATCCCTGTGTTGTCAGTGATTAATTGAAATAAGTAACATGTGGGAGGAAAAAATCACATTTGCGGAAAACCACATAAAAGAGAACGTAAGGGAAACGTAGAATAAAACCAAGGGCCTGGATAACAGTGAAACAGTAAGAATTGGACATAACCAGGTTCCAATTAGAGAAAAATACTCTCCAAGTAGTCAACAGCCCAGCCTTGAGACAGGCCTGCAGGACACTGCAGGACAGAGAAAAGGGTGGAAAAGAAGCACTCCCCACGGCCTTAAACACTGGGGAAAAACACACTGAGTAACTGAAAGCACCGTATTAATATATTAATGGGCCATTAGCACAGTGAAATTCACACCCACTGGCTGGAGGGACCCCTGCTAACAACAAGCCCCCTACTCATTGAGCAGGCGCCGTGCATTTCCGAGCGCTGCCCGCTTTAAATGGAAGCGAGGAATTAGTGACCAATCGTGTGTGCCAGTGATAGAATAATGGTGGAGATACAGTTCTTTCTCACATTTTTGGGTAGAAAAAGTAGCACTTGCATTTTGGCAATCGGAGCTTGCTCTGTGGAACACCCCCCCTGCTCCCTGTTCTGCACAGAACTGGATGTTAAAGCAAATCTCTCCACTTGATGTGTGGATTGGCTTCTTGCACACCAGGTCAGGTGGGCCAAGATCGGTGGGCCAAGGTTAACTACACGGGGTTCAACAAGGCCGAGTGCCAGGTCCTGCACTTGGGTCATAACAACCCCCATGGTAACCTGCAGACTTGGTGATGTGTGGTTGGAAAGCTGCAGGTTGGAAAAGGACCTGGGGTATTGATTGACAGTCGACTAGATACGACTCAGCAGTGTGTGCAGGTGGCTAAGAGGGCCGATGGCATCCTGGCTTGTATTAGGAACACTGTGGCCAGCAGGAATAGGGAGGTGATCCTCCCCCTGTACTTGGCACTGGTGAGGCCACACCTTGAGTACTGTGTTCAGTTCTGGGCCCTCACTATAAGAAGGACATAGAAGTGCTGGAGCGTGTCCGAAAAAAGGGCAACAAGGCTTGTGAAGGGCCTAGAGCACAAGTCCTGTGAGGAGCGGCTGAGGAAGCTGGGGTTGTTTAGAGAAGAGGGAGGCTGAGGGGAGACCTCATTGCTCTTTACAACTACCTGAAAGGAGGCTGGAGCGATGAGGGGGGACAGCCTCTTCTCCCTGGTGACCGTATCATAGGACCAGAGGGAATGGATGCAAGCTGTGCCAGGGGAGGTTTAGGTTCTATATTAGGAAGCATTTTTCACTGAAAGGTTTGTCAGGTATTGGAATAGATTGCCCAGGGCGGTGGTGCAGTCACCATCTCTGGAGGCATTTAAACAGCATGTGGACCTGGTGCTTAGGGACCTGGTTTAGTGGTGAGCTTGTGTGTTAGGTCTCAGGCTGGACTGGATGATCTTGGAGTCTCTTCTGGCCAGGGGGGCATTCTGTGATTCTGTGGGTGACAGACCTGCTTTCGGACAACACTTTCAGGACAACAGCAGGAGTTTCTGTGGCCTGAGCAAGCCCTTCAGCTCTTCAGAGCAACTTTAGATAACCTGGCTCTCCTCCTGCAAATACTTTCAGTAACAAACGTACAGTGCTTGGAAATCCTTATGGGTGGAGAAAAAAACCAGCCTACTTTTTCAAGAGCCTTTCACTATTTTGTTTCACACTTCCGCTCTTATTTCACTCTTGATGTAGCTACAGCTTGGCTACAAGCAACTGAATGAGGGATCTCTCCTTTGCCTTTTCAAGGGAGATGGGCTGTGCAGACATTTCCCCCTGCTCAGTTTGCATCTGTGAGGGTTTTACCCCTCACTAAGGGAAAATTGTCTCCCATAAAGAACTATTCACCTAGTAAAGGAGACAGGACTGCGCCCTGCCGCCTCGCTGCCCTGCCGCCTCGCTGCCATGCCGCCTCGCGGCCCTGCCGCCTCGCTGCCCTGCCGCCTCGCTGCCCTGCCGCCTCGCTGCCCTGCCGCCTCGCTGCCCTGCCGCCTCGCTGCCCTGCCGCCTCGCTGCCCTGCCGCCTCGCTGCCCTGCCGCCTCGCTGCCCTGCCGCCTCGCTGCCCTGCCGCCTCGCTGCCCTGCCGCCTCGCTGCCCTGCCGCCTCGCTGCCCTGCCGCCTCGCTGCCCTGCCGCCTCGCTGCCCTGCCGCCTCGCTGCCCTGCCGCCTCGCTGCCCTGCCGCCATCGCTGCCCTGCCGCCTCGCTGCCCTGGCCGCCTACGCCGCCGCACCCCCCCGTGCCGAGGAGGAGAGGTAAAGAGCCACGGATCTCGGCTACGGAGGCTAGGTCTCCACCCGAGAATCCAAAAAGGGGAAGCCTAAAGAACTATAAAGCTACTACTCGAGAGCCGGGCTTAAGCAGGAGCGGTGAGCTCAGTATCTGCTAGCCCCACTGCCTCGAGAGCACCTGAAAGAACAGTGAATCTCCCCAAAGGCGCTCTCTGTCTCTCCCTCCTCCCGTCGGGGAAGACGCCCGCAGCCTGCCGTCTGCCGCGAGCCGCTTTGCTCTAGCGCAGCCCGCAGTCTCAAAGCCGCCGCTACAGCTGCCGTGAAGCCTACAGCCTGCCGCCGCACCCAGAGCCGCTGCTGCCTGTGCTGTAAAGCCACCGACCGCCACGTGGAAGCCGCCATCTTGAAGCTGCAGACCGCCACGTGAAGCCGCCATCTTAAAGTTACAGACCGCCTTGTGCAGCTTGTCGAGACTGTAAGATTCAATAATATTTCTTTTCTGTCATGAACCGTAATCTTTCCCTGGGGTAAACCCACAAACGGCCCTCGACTTCCCCGCACAATGTCGACCCTATTGAGAGGGAAACCGCGTCACGCTATACCAGCCCCTCTATCATAAGTTTTCTTTCTTCAATCTAAACTCCCACCACATACACACCCCTTGCATCCCACCTTCTAAATTTACCTCCTACACATTTGAAACTCCATTCAAACAGTTAAAGCATATAAAATACAACTCTGTGTCTGGTCTTCATTGTGTGTGGACATGCGTGCTCTCCTATTTAGGGCTTCTGGGTGGAGAACGGTCCGTCTTCTCCCCCCACGTAAGACTAAATAAAATGCCTTTTAATATAAAATAAAAAATGCCTTTTAAATAAAAATGCCTCCCTTTGGAGGGGGAGTGGGTCGCAGCTTTACCCATCTCGGCCCGCGACACATACCTAAGAAAGGGAAAAAAGCTGCTGTGCACCAGCAGCCAAAGAGAGGAGTGACAATATGTGAGAGAAACAACTATGCAGACACCAAAGGCAGTAAAGAAGGAAGGGGAGGAGCTGTTCCAGGTGCCAGCGCAGATTCTTCCACAGTTCATAGTGAATATCACGGTGAAGGTGGCTGTTCCCCTGCAGCCCATGGAGATCTGTGGTGGAGCAGATATCCACCTGCAGCCTGTGGACAACCTCATGCAGCATGTGGATGTGCCTGAAGGGAGCTGTGAGTCTGTGGATAGCCTGTGCTGGAGCAGGCTGGTGCCAGGACCTCTGACCCCATGAAGACAGAAGCCCACACTGGAGCAGGTCTGCTGGCAGGACTCACTGCAGTGGGTCTCTTCCTGAAGGACTGCACCCTGTGGAAGGGACGCATGGAAAGGACACACGAATGCTGAAGTAGTTTGTGAGAACTGCACCTGGTGGGAAGGACTCATGTTGTAGAAGTTCCTGAAGGATTGTCTCCTGTGGGAGGGACCCCACGCCAGAGCGTGGAGGAGAACTCCCCCTGAGGAGAAAGCAGCAGGAGAAGCGTGGGTTGAACTGACTGGCCGCAGCCCCCACCACCAGGAGGCAGGAGGTAGAGAAATTAGGTGTAAAGTTAAGCCCCGGAAGAAGGGAGGAGGGGGGGGTAAAGTGTTTTAAGTTTTGAGGTTGCCCTACTCTGATTTTATTGCTAATAAATTAAACCAATTTCCCCAAGTCAAATTTGTTTTGCCTATGACAGTAAAGTGATCTCTCCTTCACCTTAACTCAAAAGCCTTTCATTTTATTTTCTTTCCCTTGTCCAGCTGAGGACAGTGAGTGAAAGCAGCTTTTGTAGGCACCTAGCACTCAGCCAGGGTCAACTCACCACATACAGAAATACTAAACCAGTGGCTTTATTATTATAAATAAGCAAATCAGCTGCTAGACTGCAGAAGATAGCTCAGAGAATATTAACAATAATAACAATAGCATTTTAAAATTATAAAATCATTTATGTTCTAGAGGAACCCAAACCCCTTTACCAACTTAGGGATAATTTTATCATTTATAGGAGTTAAAGCACCTCTAAGGAAATTAAACATAAGCAACAAAGAAGACAGAAGCATAAGCAATTAATCTCTGTGGAATCTCCTTCTCTGGAGATGCAAAACCTGCCTGGATGGGTTCCTGTGTGGCCTGCTCATGGTGGTCCTGCTCTGGCAGGGGGGTTGGACTAGATGATCTCTAGCAGTCCCTTCCAACCCCTAACATTCTATCATTCTATCATCCTATGATTCTATGATTTTTTCCAAATGTTTCCCCCCCCCCCTTTTTTTTTTTTTTTTTTCTTTTCCCTTCCCACTGCTCTTGTGTGGAGACATGGAGAATCTCTACCCATTTCACAAGCACCACTGTATGCCAGGAGCCACGCCAGATGAATCCTTGCATAGTCCAATTTGCTGCTGAAGCAATAGTCATCCATCGTTGTCATCCATCTTTATCCAGGGACATCTCCAAGTGCTCACATAGCAGTAAAGGGAGACTGCTATAACAAATATGTCTGTAGGAATGAGCCACAGGTTCCTTTATCCTGAAAATAATGTGGATAATGTTCTCTCCTGGATCAGGATGTGCTGAGAGCATCTGGTGATTGCTCCTTGAATTCAGCAGAGGCCTATGTCTGGGGAAAGATTACCTCAGACCTATATTGAAACACTTCAAAAGCCAGATCCCACGTGACTTCAGCTCTGTGCAAATGAAAGCTGAGGGCAGACTTGTGATGTTAAAAGCACTGCTGTGCCCATGTGGCTTGCTGTGGGTCAGCTAGGAAAATCAGCTGCCTGGACAGATGTCCCTCATATGATTACTTTGGAGGCCAAACTTTGGATTACATACTAAGACAGGAGACAGTCTTTCTGTCCATTGTGCCTTCTACATGATGGTAGGACTCTAAGGTATCCTCTTCTTTGCTCACAACACCTGCAAATAGGAAAATAAATTTTACTTGTGTCCTGCAAACTAACAGTAGGTTTTTTTGTTGGTTTGCTTTTTGTTTTTTTTCCTGGGACAGATAGTTGTTTTGCCTCTTGACTAAATACTCTAGCAAGCAATTTGAATTTCCACACCATTGATAGTCTTTATCCTTACATTTTCAGTGCAATGACCTAGGCCATCTTCCCTGGGGCTGCTGAGTTCAGCTGACCCCAAAACAAGCACTTCTTCCATAGAAGAGGTAAGGTAGGCTCCCAGATCTCCTCACTCCTTTTTTCTATGAGGTGCCAGTAGATTTGTGGCATAAGTTGGTCTACCCCACACAGATGGCCAAAAGCAGACAACTTTGGGCAGAACAAATACTAGACATGCTTTTCCAAGGCCTCAAGGGATAGATGTTATCTGTTTATCTATTACTGTGCAGTGTGCCATAGAGAGAGTCTGGAGTAAATTTCAGAGTACAGATACAAACTAAGTGGCTTTCTACTGAATGGGACCTTTGGGAGCAATTCAACAGGCCAGTATGAATGTAAATGTTTAATGCTGCAAATTGCAAAACTTTCAGCATCCCTTAAGCATTGCAGCCCATTACCAATCCCAACAGCCCTTATAATTAATTTATTTTATTATAATTTAAATAACACGTATTTCAGTAGATGTCTTTTACTATTAGCTGATAATATAAACCAGATGAGAAGCATTAAGTAAAAGCTCATCAAAGTCCAGAAGGGGGGTAGTAAAGAGGTAGTAAACGCATATCAGAAGAATGATTACCATTTTTCTCTGCTTCTTATATTACTCAGAGTAGTCACACAATGTATGAATAGCTTTAGCTTTTTTATACTGGGAAGTTCTCATCTCTGGGAGACTGGGAATCTTCTGGATGATCCTGCCCTCCCTTCTCCCATGACATCCTCCACAGAAATTACTTTGGAGATCCTTTCAAATTTGACTACCCCATGAAAGGATCTCAGAAATCTAAGGCTGGGAAGCATTTCAGAAGTGCTTATATTTCTGGACTGGCAGCATTCCAAGGAGCACACTTCCTGGACGAGGAGAAAAGAAAAAGCAAAACAGGGAGAAAGAAAGCAAGTGTATTGTACACCTATCATACTTTCATCCTACAGTGCTGTTTACAGTACATCTGCTTGCTTACCAGCAGCAAGTTTGCAACACAAGGAAAGTGCACATGGCCAAGTAACATACTGGATCTGATTTCAAGTTCCAGCTCTCACAGGCCAGGAAACTGGCAGATACTGGTATTACAAACTAAAAGGCACACACAGTCATTTGCAATTTGAGAGACATTTGCACGCACATTTGTAAGTGGGAGACACTTGGAACCCATAGGATTGCAACATGATAGACAGAGCTCTTCAAAGAAAAAAATTACATTTATTTAATTACAAATCTCCTAATATCATTTACTCTCATAAGACCTTAGCAGTAAATCTGCAGTAAGACATTTTCTACCGGTAGTTTTCTTAAAGAGAAAGCAATATAATACACTCAAGCCAGGCAGAAATGTGGATCTTCTATCGGGTGCAGGAGTTGTTCTGTTCCTAGGCTCCACAAGCCATCCTGTGCATAACACCAAGCTCCGTTGCTCTGAGCTTTTCCATTCTTCTTGCAGGAAGAATGCTTGCATATGTCTTACAAAATTCCTGTAGTCTTCTTAGCATTTAACATGCACCACTAAATCTCCTGATGGTAGACTAGGTGCTAGAACAAAAACACTAGAAAATTTTATTCATTGCATATCAGAAAAAACTGATGCTACACATTGTAATATCCTAGCAGTCCATTTAAAACTATTCTAACATTAGGTCAGGAAGATTCTCTGCTTTTTGGGGACTATCAATGAAGTTTCATCCTTCAAAGCTACCATTTTGATTTGGCTTTCTAAGAGACTTGAAGACACACAGAGCAAGCCCTTCAGCTCTTTAGAGCAACTTTAGATACCTGGCTCTCCTCCTGCAAATACTTTCAGTAACAAACGTACAGTGCTTGGAAATCCTTATGGGTGGAGAAACCAGCCTACTTTTTCAAGAGCCTTTCACTATTTTGTTTCACACTTCCGCTCTTATTTCACTCTTGATGTAGCTACAGCTTGGCTACAAGCAATTGAATGAGGATCTCTCCTTTGCCTTTTCAAGGGAGATGGGCTGTGCAGACCTTTCCCCCTGCTCAGTTTGCATCTCTGATTGAATCTTGTTTAATTGCTTTATTTAGTCCTACTGTAAAATTTGCAGGGCTGACTGCATCAACCTCTTTCCCCCACCCCTCTCTTGCTCGTGTGAACTGCTCCCACCAGGCCTGCCGGATTCCTCCTGCCAACAGAAACACAGTATTCAGGACAGCTTACTGCTGTGGTGGGGCCCGAGCAGAGTTGGTGAGGACAGTAAAGCAAAGAACTTGCAGTCTCAGCACACCTTAGATCTGGTGGGAGGAAGGAGATAAGAGGATGCAGACAGAATCTACCCCAAATGCAGGTTCTTGCTCGTTGCAAAACGCAGCCCCAGCAGTTGAATTCCCCCAGCCATTTCTCCCAGAAATAACAAGCCTCGCCCCGCACAAGCGTCTCTGGATAGAAAAGGCACACAGCAAAGGTGTTATAAATACCCTGACTCTATTTTTGGTCTCCGGTGGGGAGAAGGGAGATGGAATGAAGCCAGGGTGCAGCGGAGGAAAGACCTCAAGAATGAAATGCCTTCAGCTGCCTTGATCTCGCCGGGCTCTCACAGCTTGATGCTGCCTCTCAGCTCCTGGCCCATGCTGGTGGCGCTGGCTTGCTCTTGCTGGCTCTTGAGGACCAGCTGGCGCATCTGGTCGTAGTCCAGCGGCACCTCCACTGCGCAACAAAATGGCCGCCTGTCACCCACAGCCCCCCGGGCCTTCTATACCCGGTGGGGCGGGGCAGGCTGGTCGGGATTGGCTGGGGAGCAGGGATGGCAGCAGGGGATTGGCCAGGCCAGCGGGGGGGAGCTGCGGATTGGCTGGCTGTGGGGACATGGTCCCTCCCTCCCCCCTCCCACACTCACAGGCCTCCATGGGGTCGTCAGGGTCGCCCAGGGCGAGGGCCGGCGGGCAGAGCTGGACTGGAACCACTGTCCGGAGCAGCTCCGTGCTGGCCAGCAGCGGGATGGAGACTGGCTCGTCTGGGTCAGCGTCGATAGCTGACGCGTAGAGCAGCGTGGAGTCCCGCAGCAGGAGCTCGATGATTGTCTTCTCCAGGACACCTGGGCAGGAGGGAGTGCCAGGGTCACACAGGGCTCCTGCCCAAATCCACCCCCGGCTCTTTGCTCCACAGTAATCCACTGATCTCTCCTAGGCAGTGCCGTCGGGCAGCCTGTCTCCCCAGGGCAGATGGTCCCCACCCCCAGAGCCAAGGTGAGGGCTTGGGGGTCCACTGGCACGTTTCTACGGCCAGGACTGAACTGGCTGGGAATTTGGGACCCCAAAGTCCTATGAGGGACAGCCCAGCATGACGGGGCAGGGGAAAAATCCAGATCGATTAAAACGCAGTGCAAGCGGGTGGTGGGCATACAAGGGTGGGGCTGTAACGGGGGGAAAGATGGGCAGCCCTGACCCACCGTAACACTGCATCACGTTCTCCTCTGTGACCTGTCCTTTTCCTCCAAGCTGCTGCAGGATCGCGGGGCAGTCACGGCTGGCCTCCTGGAGCAGGGCCTCCAAGCAAGACATCAGCTGGCCCAGGACTTTGCTGCTCCTGTTGCACTGCTGTTCATACATGTTGGCTTCCTGGGTGGTTTCCTTTAGTCTTTCCTATCAACAAAGATTTTGCTAGGTGTCACACCAGCCCCCTGCTCTCCCCACCACCCCAGTGCTGGTCAGCTCCAGTCTGGACACTGGAGACATCCCAGGAGAGGCTGTGGGATGCTTCCATCCCTGCAGGGGAAAGGCTCTAGGAAGGGCTCCCCAAGCTCCCCATGCACAGATGAGGCCCCAGGCACTGCAGGACCAGGGCTGGCAGGAGCCCTGCAGTCACCCTTTCCCCATGCACTGGGAGACAGGGCTGCCAAAGCCAGTGCAGGGCCCTCTTCTGCCCCACTCCTCTCCAGCCCTTGGCCAGAGCAGCCTTGGCAGGACTAGACTCCCCTAGGACATATGCCACGAGGGACAGGGCTCTGCTGCCCTTGCCGAGGGAAACCCCGGCCTCCATACCTCCAGCTCCTGCAGGATACGAAGGCTGCTGCTCTTTGCAGTGTCCTGGTCCCTTTTGAGGGCTTCAATTTCGTCCTGTGTAAACACAAGCACATGGAGGGGGGACTGGCTGAATGCCCACCAGACATGCCTAACGGACCATCTGGAGACCATCCCTCCGCCCTGGGAGCAGGGGCATCCCACTTGACCCCTCTGGGGACCACTGTCCCCCGGGCCAGAAGGGTGGGTGATGGCCCCACAACACGCAGCCCTTCTTCTCCCTCCAGCCAGCCCCACACACGGCCGAGGCAGCTCTGAGCCCTCCTGGACACGGCAGTATTTGTGCTGGGTACACGGTGGCAGCACTGAGACACTTTTGGCTCCGAGAACGCAGCTCTCTGTCTACTGGAGTTCTATTCTTTGCTGCCCCTTTGCAATCCCCTCATCCCACCCGTGTGGCAGGCCGGGAGCTGGGCTCTGCTGTGGGCAGCCATGCTGGACACATGGGAGAGGAAAAACCCAGCCCAGCCCAGCCCAGCCCAAAAGCACCAGCTGAGAAAGGGGAGACATGAAGAGCCTGGAACAGACCTGGAGAGCCTCGATCTTCAGCGGCAACTCCTCCCCCTGCTTGCTCAGCTCAATGCAATAGTTGATGCAGGAAAACTCCTTCTCCACCTTTTCCACACAGCGGTTCACCTCTTCTTCAATGTTCCCATTCTCTGAGAGCTCCAACAGGAGCCTGTGAACCACCTCCCGGCTCTCCCAGCTCTCGCCTTGCCTTCTTCGTTCTTCCTGCTGGGCTGAGGGAGAGACAGAGAGCCTGGCTTGTGCATGTCCCCACGGGCTGCCCTTTGCAGAGCCTTCCCCCCTGGGTGCTGTGGGGTTTGGTGGGGTGCTCGGGGCAGGGGAGGCTGAAAGTCTCTTTCTTTCACTCAGAAATGAAGCAAAGAGCTCACTGTCTGCATGGGATGGGGCAAACACAATGGGATCCCTCCCCGGGAGGATGAAAGGAGCCCTGGCTGACCATGGTGGCAGCTCCCTGCCTCCACATCCCTCCCCCTCTCCAGGGCACCCCAAGACACAGGGGTTTCGGTGGCCTCACTGGGTTATCACTGCTCATCCTTTTCTCCTCTGGGACAAAGGGTGCTGAAGGAGCCTGCAGGCAGGGGAGAGGTCCTGCCTTTGGGGTGCAGTGCCCTAAGCAGCCCCCCCACCTTGCCAGCCCTGCAGACTCCTGCTCTGCAGCCCCAGTTGCAGGTGCTTTCTCTCATCTGATACCTTTTTTCTTTTTGGCCTCTTCCTCCAGTTCTGAGCGGTCTCTGTGTTTGGCCACTATGAAGTTCCTCAGATTTCTCCTGCCTTCAAGGACCTGCTGCCGCTCCTGCAGCTTGACATGCTCTCTGCGGTGCTTCTCTACCAGTTCTGACATCTCTTTCAGCTTGTTCGTCCTGCACACAGAGAGCAGCAGGTTACCCCACGAGTCGGTACTGGGGTTTGTATTCCTGGCCATTCCCACCATCTGTGCCTGACCCAGCGCCCAACCCTGAGCACCCAGCTCCAGGCAGGAGCAGTGGATCCTGTCTCTGCCCTTGCAGCCGGTCTCTCGTTACATCCCTGCTCATCCCTGGCATTGCCCCTCGGTGCCCAGTTTGCCACAGAGGGCTTGCAGGGCCACGTACCGCTGCTCGTAGGCCCATGTGGACTGCTCAAGAGCAGCGTTCATCCTTCTGGCCTGTTCATCCAGTATCTTATGGAGCCCCAAGTAGGTGTTGTCGAAAACGGCTTTTTGGACTCGCAGGCTTTCAATCTCCCCCTGAAGCTGATTATTTTTGGCCAGGGTGGTATTGAGAAGAACGGTGGCCTGGGGAGAGGAAAGCAAATGGTTTGAAGCTGGTGCAGGACTGGGAGGCTCAGCTCTCTGCTGACAGACATTGAGCAGGGCTGGGAAAAACGCAGCCCAAAAGATTTCAAGCTGGCCCTGCACTATCCTCCTCCCCAGGACTGGAGAGGCAACAGGCTGATGCCAGCAGAGACCCGGGAGCTGGTGCTGCCCAAAGCAAGGTGGCTTTGGGCAGCTCTAAACAGGTGCAGACCTTCATGCTTCCTGGCATGGCACAAGTGCTGCATTTGGGTCACCAGGCTTGAAGGAGCCTTTGGGATATTCTGGGAGCCATCAGGCCAGAAGAACAAGCCCCAGGGCCTTTATGCGGCTTGTGTCAACCAAAAGCACCTGCACCATCTACATCCGTTTGTCCTGAGCAAAAAGCATTTTGCACAGAGGCCTCACTCAGTGTGGCCCCAAACATGGTCTCCAAACATCTTCAAGATGTTTGCTTACATTGTATAGTTGCACCTCTAGTCTCTCAGCCTCCTTTTCTAGCTGAATAGCATTGTTGGATTGCTTGACCTTGGCTGCCCTCCAGTTTTGCCTCGCAATCTTCTGTTCAAGCTCTAGTATCTGCACACACAGAGACAAAAAAAAAAAAAAAGGAGAAAATATAACATCCACCCCTGTGTTCTGGACTCTTGTCAGGACATTCAGCCAAAGAAAAGATGCTCTCCTGACCTGAGCTACAGTAACCATGTCACTAATGAGCTCACAGTTACAGAAGCAGCTTTAATCCTAAAGGGTCCCATCCTGCACACGCAGAAACACAAACTAACCAGGAATGGGTTGATTTTCATGTCACAGGGGAAATGCAGCTGCCTCTGGAGGGAAATTCAGCCCCCAGTGCTGGACAAGGCACAGCAGCCCTTGGTGCAGGGTGGAAGGATGGCTTTGGTAGCGCTATTCTGCTGGCCAGACAGGGCTCTGTGCAGTCCCCCCTCGCAATGAGTGGAGGAAAACTTCTGTCAGAAGTGGGGAGCTGGCAGAGGGAATAAACCCCTGGGAACAACGAAGCAGGGGGGACGTTGTGTGGCCCCAGGCACATGTGTGCCATCAGAGAGGAGCTGCAGAGAGTGGTGGCACAACAAGGTTGCGAGTCAGACCTTGGTCTTTTAGCCAGCGCTGCTGACTTGGCTGGCAGCCTGGCTCTACCCATGGGTCACTGGCATGTGTCTTTTGGCCGCAGGCACCATCGTATTCCAAGGCCTGAAATCTTACACCGAGGAGTTTCAGTCACAAGGCTCACGCTCTCAGTCTGCCATGCTCAGCCAGGGAACAGTCCAGACGCTCTTACCTCCTTGTCCAGGGCAGCTAGCAGGGCTTTTCTGTCTCTGTTTAAAGACTCATAGTACTGGACGGCTGAAAGGTGCTGGAGCTTTTCACGCTCTCTCTCCTCCAGCCTGGCATTTCTCTGCAGCTGGCTGAGCCTGAACATCATGTCTTCACGCTCTTGCATGAGGGACTCCATTTCTCTTCTGTAAAAACAAAACGACAAAGCACATCTAGCATATCCCAGCTGCAGTGCTGGAGCAGGTCCTTACCCCACGCCGTGTCAGCACCCGGCAGGTCCCCAGATCTGGGCATGGAGGAATTTCCCCAACAAGAGAAGCTGCACTCACTCCTGGGCCAGCATTTGCTGCCTCACGTTGGCACAGTATGATTTCCTCTTGGCAGCTGCAATTCGAAGCTTTTTCTGCAGCGGTCCAATGTCCCTCACAGCCTTTTCTTCCTCCTTCCCCCTCAGGGCCAAAGGCTGCTTCCTCAAAGAGGCATTTCCCTGCTGCCACAGAGAGGGAGAGGTCAGTCACTTGAGCAAACACGACCAGCGGTGGTAGACAGAGGAGCTGGACACAGGGGTTAATGGCATCACCACCTCCAGCTCTTTGTCACCACCTCCAGCTCTTGGCTGCCACCTTGCATAGGAGGTGATCCCCACAGCAGAGACTCCACAGCACCTGTGGAGGAGTTTGGCTTTGGATTGGGCTTCAGTTTTTACCTTTGGGCTGCTCATCTCTTCCGGCTCACTCGGCTGGTCGCTCGGCACACACTTCTGGAAAGGGGACTGTCCTGGACAGAAGCCTGCTACAGGGACGAGCAGCCAGGGAGGGCACCGGGGCCAAGCCTGCAGCCCTCACCCCAAAGCTCTTCCCCCCAGACCCACTGCAGCCCCCCAGGCTCCCCTCTCCCCCCCTACCCAGCACTGCTCACCCTGCCACAGGGTGCTGTGGTTCCTTTCTAGTCAGGCAATGGGACTGTCGTCACACTTGGGTCTTCCCAAGAAACAGCCCGGATTTGCCAACAGAAGCTCAGGAGAGGCAAGATCCCAGCACGGAGCTGACATCCACTCCAGTCCTGTGCCACCTGTGCACTGGTCCAAGTGCTGTGGCACTGGCACTGGTCTAGGTGCCACAAGGGTGTCATCATAGTGGAGCATGGGTGGGTTCTCCATGGGGACCGTCACCAAGGAGATAGAACAAAGGGACAGTGCTGGGAGCCCACACTTACATGGACCAAAGGTGTTTCCATGCGCCAAAACCAGCCCTGAAGCTCCAAGGTCTCCCTGGGTGCATGTCCACAGCAAGCAGAAACCCTCATTCACCAGTTCCCACTTCTCTTTGTGGTGTCTGCATTGGCCCGTAACCTGAGACTTGGAAGCCTTTTGCCCCATCCCCAGCAGCGTTTCAGGGCCATGAAGCTGCCATCCTGTCCTCTTCCTGGCCTGCTCCCTGGGCTTCCGACCTGGTTTCTCTCTGTTCTGCTCGTGGCGTGGAAAGGCAGCAACCACCACACCCCTGCCATCGCCCTCGGCACCCAGACCCCCTCCAAGGTGCTCACCATCGGGAGAGCAGCAAGGGTTGGCACTGCCGATCCAGGGAAGGGCCCTGGGGACAGAGCCTGTTCAGGTGTTCAGCACAGGGACAAGTTGAGGATTCATGCCTGCTTCTGCCCTCTCCATGCAGGGAAGCACACGGGAGCCGTGGGCTGAGTCACAAGAGCCATGATAATCCCTTCCCCATAAGCCAGAGTGCATGGCCGGTTCCTTCCAGGGACTTGGCAAACCCTGAGGTTCCCGGTGGGCGGAAGCACGAGACAGCACCAGAGGCTGCAGCAGGGCTGTGTTTTGTAGCCCTGGTGTTGCTTCCTCAGCTCTAGGATGAAGGGGGAGAAAGAGCTGCTGAAGGTGAGCAAAGGGCATCCGTGTCCCATCAGGCAGAGCTGCAGTGAGTTCAAGGCAAGGAGCAAAATCCCCAGCCAGGGCATCTCCCTGATCCCGGAGACTCTGAGGAGCTAACGAGCCAGCCCTCAAGTTCCAGGCTAATTCACAGCCAGTGGAGAACGGTCTGTCTTCTCCCCCCACGTAAGACTAAATAAAATGCCTTTTAAGCCAGCAGAGGCGACTTTTGCTGATGACTCAAGGACGGACAAGAACAGGCCTGCCTGTTCTGCTGATAGGGCCAAAGGCAAGAAAAGGAATACAAAGGTTTTGATAAAGACAGTAAAATGGACAAAAGGTTATGGACTGCCCCTAACAATGCCCTCCTTGGCTTTGGACCCATGAATGCTATTTGGCTTTGAGCCTTATTAATATGTTAACAATGCAATCACGGCACAAACTTGAACAGTGACACTAAGTTAAACGGAGGTGCCTGGAATATGAAAAGCAACAACTTTTGCTGGTCCCGCGCGGCCCGCTCTGGACGCCACCCGCGGAGGACCTGCCTGCCCCCTCCCCGCAGGGGAGCTGCCTGCCTGCCAGCTGCCGCTGGAACGCCGCCGCTACCGGAAGCCCCGCTACCGGGAAGCCGCCTCTGCCGGGGAAGCCAGCGCCGGAGAGGCTGGAGTCTGCTGGGGTCACCGCTGCTACGGCTGCCTGCGCTATCGTAGCACCTGCAGTCGGGAAGCCGCCCCCCCCTCCCCCCCCCCCGAGCCTGCTCGCCGGAAGAGCAGCTGCAAGTCACACCGAGACCTCCCAGGAGGTAACAAATCCGTGCACCCTATCCCTTAAATCCCTGGCCCCACCGCGGTCCCTGTCCTCATACTCGCACACATATCATGACCTCTGAAAGAGGATTTTCGTCGGGCTCGCTCTCCTCCCTTTTACTCCATTGATCCATGCACCCCTCCCTCAGAGTGTACATTTTAATAAGGACATATTACTTTTGAATTATTTCAAAGGCAGTAAAATGGACACTGCCCCTAACAATGCGCCGCCCTCGGTCTCTTTTAAAAATCCCTCTCAGTAAGAGAGGAAGTTGCGGAAGCATCCCGACTGCCAGTGGCCCGCTACTGGCGCCGTCAGACCGTGACACCTGTCTTTCTGACCATGGATCTGGATATGTCATGGTAAGTAAGGTGAAGGTAAAAGCTCTTATGTTGTTAGCTCATATTCCAATATTTATTTAGGATGCTTATTGAAGTACATGCTGCTCTGTACCAACAGAAGAAGTATGACTGTACCTGTACCAAAAGCTTCATAGCATAATTGCAGCTGTAAAAGAGGAGCCAAACTTCTCACGAAAAGGCTGACTGAGTATAACTACATTAAGTAGAATTAGTTAGGAAACAGATGTGTGGACAGACCTTCTCCTGAACAGTATCTTCAGTCCCATTTATCTGCTGCTCCTGTAGTACTTAACAGCCAGCTCAAACATCCTTTCCGCTGTCAAAGACATTCTCCCAAGCCAGATGAGAGCAGAACAAACTGAGCTCCAGCACACACACACACACACACACACAGAGGATGTGCCAGCTTTCCTACAGCTAATTAGTGCCATGCCACTTCTCTGTGCAACAGGAGAACTCTCTCTCCTATCCAAGGGAAGGGGAAGCAAACCCATATTGTCTTCGACCTTCTGCTCAACCTCAGAAGAAAGAGGCTTAAATGCATAATGTAAAACTCAAGCATGAACATTTCAGCTTTGAATTGACAGAAGCAATGTGGTAAGATGATGCACTTCGGCTTGGATTGCTCTGAAACCTTCCATGGAGAGTAAGACACGGCAGAAGCTGGTTTGTGGCCAGACACAAAAGCTTTAATGAAATTAAAACACGGGAATAATGCTGCCTTCAGAAACATGTAAGAGAAGACCAGTTTTGCTCAAAGCCTTTTCAATGTCACTCATTTTTGATTGAGAAAGCAATACCACAAAATCAAGCCGAAAGGATTTTATTGGAAAAAATGATGGGAGAGCAGTCCTCAGTCCTAACAATGCACATGGCACTTTGCACCACTGCAGAACCTATTCCTTTGAGAAGGATCTTCTCTGTAATGTAAACCTATGTCACGGTGCTCCTCCTACAGGTCCCAATACAGCAACACATGCAAGAAACTGCCCAGGTGTTGTTCTGCTGGCTCTGTTCTGCTGTCTTGCTCTGGTAAACATGCAAACAGTATCAGCAGGCCAATAATGACACTTGCATTTATGGAAACAAGTTGGAACAAGAGTATCAACAATTCTAAGCATCAAACAATGCAAAGGAATGAAGTATGTGGGAGGTGAGCAGAAGAGAAATGAAGGCTGACAGCTCTGAATGAACTTTGGTGACACACAGCAATGGATGTTGTTCAAGAGCAGAATGGTGTAAATTCCTGTGGGTTTATAGAAGATCAGCATGCCTGAATTAGAAGGAGGCAGCAGTGTTGCAGGTGCTGCTGACCTAATCGCCTTGTCCTGAGTCAAACCATGGGATCAGTAAACAAGCTGGTGTCCCACAGCCGTTATCTCAAGAAGCAGCGGGAAAACAGAATGTTGTAGCAAGGATGGAGAGGCACCAGCTGGGGATTCAGAGTAGTGTTCCAGACTGAAGATAGATGTGCACGAAGAGTAAGTTAACGAATAGCACTATTGTATAATCTGAGGGACACAGTAAAAATGTAGAGAGACAAGAAATAAAGCGGCTTCTGCTCCTGCTTTCTAGCGGACCTGATGACTGCATGATTTATGCCCACCATAACCTTCTGTATAATCCATTGGATGGTCCCGTTGTGTAGGATCCAAGCATTTCTTTTGTCACCAAATAGGATGAAAATAACTTCTCAACACCAATGCGATGTAGATAAGCAGACCCTTCGTTATTAGCGCGCTGAGGATACAGGGGATAACTCCTCCTAGCGTATCCTCCATTGCATTTCAATCAACAGGTTTTTATATATTCGATTTCTATTGTCTAAAATATTTAACATAAAAATGCATATAATGCTCGCTTTTAATTACTGATTAAGCATAGAGTTGATTTTGTAATTGAAGATCACCTAATTGGGATACATTTTCTGGCTTGCAGTGTATTTATTGAGAAAACTGATGAAAATATCAAAAATATTTGTGAATTTCCCCTTCAAAATCTGGTGTGCTTTGGCCTTCAGGCTACTTTAAAAAAAAGAGTCTAAATTTGAGTAGGAAACTTCTGCAGATCTTGAAGTCTAAGATTTCTTTCCACACTTGGGATCTTTTCTTTTTTTCCCTTAGATCTGCCTTCCTTGCTTTGAAGTCTGCCCCTAGCAGCATAAAAATATTTCTCCCAACATTGTCTGTGCTCGGCAAGCCTTTGTTTGTAATATGCTGTCCAGTAAATAAAATGTAAATCAGAATACTCAATACAGTAATGCAAGGACTTAGTGTAGGAAACACCACAGTAGCACATGACAAGAACTGTTCATTAAAGAGCATTTCTGTAGGCTTGGACCTATTCTTCAAGTGTTTAAAAGTAGTAAAGGAAATTTTTCCTTTCCCACTTTGTCACTTGCAAATAATTCATTATCAGTTGTATCAACTAACATAATACATGATTTATTGGTCAGCCAATGTTCCATCTAGTATCTTTTTTCCAGCATCCAGTAGCGGATGCTTTGGATAAAATGGAGAACTGCCATAGACTGATATTCCTGTCAGTATCCATTTTCAAATTCCAGCTCTCAGTGATAGTTGTAGAAATTTACTAAAGTGATGACTTTGCTGTACTAAGTTAGCTGAATGGGTTACATTTAAACATATGCTTTGTGTCAGTTATGCCAAGCATCCTGCAGGTTGTGGTAACATCCAGTCGTCTAAGACCTGTGGCACCAACAGACAACATTCGTGTTCATTCTGGACCCACCTGGGCAATCTACAAGCTGGAGACTGGAGACAGGACCAGCATGGGAGACAGGACAAAGACAACAAAAGACTAGAATCAACAAAGACCCCCACAGGAGACCCTCGAACATGCATAATTAGGAAGATAACTAGTTCCAGGAAATAAAATGACTATGTAGAAGAATTTTGGGAACTCAGTGGCATAGAATGGAATATGAATGTTTTTGGTGTATATCAGTTGGGGTGTTTTGCTAACTTATGGTGGAGATACCCCCAGGGTTGCCCAGCACTGCCAATAAAGAATGCCTGCTCAATAACAGGGCGTGCAGAATCGGTGGGTAGCTAGCCATCTTACATCAGCTCAAGATGAGCTACAACACTGAGAGCTGTGGAGTCATTCTGGCTTTGTATCCATGGGCCTACAGGCCGGTTTGATGTGAGGCAGAGTGTTTCACAGGTGACAGCACCTCCTGGCTGCTACCATACTCTGCTGAGGGCAGCAGCCACCAAAGGCCACCCACACCCCAGGAGAGGGAGGCGCCTCTTGTCCATGGGGAACAAGCTGAGCACACCTCAGGCCTCCCAAGTGCAGCACACGGGCTCCTCTCCCTGCTCTGTCCCCTCTGTCCTCTTGCTTGCTTGCTTCCTTCTTTCCATCTGTCCCTCATTTGGTCCTTCTCTCCTGCCCTTTCTTCCTCCCTCACTTTTCCTCTTTTTCTACCCCTCTCTCTTCTGCTCTCCTGACCCCTTCTTTCTGTCCCTATTGATATACTTCCTTGACAGCCCAGAGAAAAAGGCAGGCAAAGTTTCTTCACCAAAAGGGTTGTCGAGCATTGAACAGGCTGCTCAGGGAAGTGGTTGAGTCACCATCCCTGTGTTGTCAGTGATTAATTGAAATAAGTAACATGTGGGAGGAAAAAATCACATTTGCGGAAAACCACATAAAAGAGAACGTAAGGGAAACGTAGAATAAAACCAAGGCCTGGATAACAGTGAAACAGTAAGAATTGGACATAACCAGGTTCCAATTAGAGAAAAATACTCTCCAAGTAGTCAACAGCCCAGCCTTGAGACAGGCCTGCAGGACACCTGCAGGACAGAGAAAAGGGTGGAAAGAAGCACTCCCCACGGCCTTAAACACTGGGGAAAAACACACTGAGTAACTGAAAGCACCGTATTAATATATTAATGGGCCATTAGCACAGTGAAATTCACACCCACTGGCTGGAGGGACCCCTGCTAACAACAAGCCCCCTACTCTTTGAGCAGGCGCCGTGCAATTCCCGAGCGCTGCCGCTTTAAATGGAAGCGAGGAATTAGTGACCAATCGTGTGTGCCAGTGATAGAATAATGGTGGAGATACAGTTCTTTCTCACATTTTTGGGTAGAAAAGTAGCACTTGCATTTTGGCAATCGGAGCTTGCTCTGTGGAACACCCCCTGCTCCCTGTTCTGCACAGAACTGGATGTTAAAGCAAATCTCTCCACTTGATGTGTGGATTGGCTTCTTGCACACCAGGTCAGGTGGGCCAAGATCGGTGGGCCAAGGTTAACTACACGGGGTTCAACAAGGCCGAGTGCCAGGTCCTGCACTTGGGTCATAACAACCCCATGGTAACCTGCAGACTTGGTGATGTGTGGTTGGAAAGCTGCAGGTTGGAAAAGGACCTGGGGGTATTGATTGACAGTCGACTAGATACGACTCAGCAGTGTGTGCAGGTGGCTAAGAGGGCCGATGGCATCCTGGCTTGTATTAGGAACACTGTGGCCAGCAGGAATAGGGAGGTGATCCTCCCCCTGTACTTGGCACTGGTGAGGCCACACCTTGAGTACTGTGTTCAGTTCTGGGCCCCTCACTATAAGAAGGACATAGAAGTGCTGGAGCGTGTCCAAAAAAGGGCAACAAGGCTTGTGAAGGGCCTAGAGCACAAGTCCTGTGAGGAGCGGCTGAGGAAGCTGGGGTTGTTTAGAGAAGAGGAGGCTGAGGGGAGACCTCATTGCTCTTTACAACTACCTGAAAGGAGGCTGGAGCGATGAGGGGGACAGCCTCTTCTCCCTGGTGACGTATCATAGGACCAGAGGGAATGGATGCAAGCTGTGCCAGGGGAGGTTTAGGTTCTATATTAGGAAGCATTTTTTCACTGAAAGGTTTGTCAGGTATTGGAATAGATTGCCCAGGGCGGTGGTGCAGTCACCATCTCTGGAGGCATTTAAACAGCATGTGGACCTGGTGCTTAGGGACCTGGTTTAGTGGTGAGCTTGTGGTGTTAGGTCTCAGGCTGGACTGGATGATCTTGGAGGTCTCTTCTGGCCAGGGGGGCATTCTGTGATTCTGTGGGTGACAGACCTGCTTTCGGGACAACACTTTCAGGACAACAGCAGGAGTTTCTGTGGCCTGAGCAAGCCCTTCAGCTCTTCAGAGCAACTTAGATACCTGGCTCTCCTCCTGCAAATACTTTCAGTAACAAACGTACAGTGCTTGGAAATCCTTATGGGTGGAGAAAAAACCAGCCTACTTTTTCAAGAGCCTTTCACTATTTTGTTTCACACTTCCGCTCTTATTTCACTCTTGATGTAGCTACAGCTTGGCTACAAGCAACTGAATGAGGATCTCTCCTTTGCCTTTTCAAGGGAGATGGGCTGTGCAGACATTTCCCCCTGCTCAGTTTGCATCTGTGAGGGTTTTACCCCTCACTAAGGGAAAATTGTCTCCCATAAAGAACTATTCACCTAGTAAAGGAGACAGGACTGCGCCCTGCCGCCTCGCTGCCCTGCCGCCTCGCTGCCCTGCCGCCTCGCTGCCCTGCCGCCTCGCTGCCCTGCCGCCTCGCTGCCCTGCCGCCTCGCTGCCCTGCCGCCTCGCTGCCCTGCCGCCTCGCTGCCCTGCCGCCTCGCTGCCCTGCCGCCTCGCTGCCCTGCCGCCTCGCTGCCCTGCCGCCTCGCTGCCCTGCCGCCCTGCCTGCTGCCCTGCCGCCTCGCTGCCCTGCCGCCTCGCTGCCCTGCCCTGCCGCCTCGCTGCCCTGCCGCCGCCTCGCTGCCCTGCCGCTTCGCTGCCCTGCCGCCTCGCCGCCGCACCCCCCCCGTGCCGAGGAGGAGAGGTAAAGAGCCACGGATCTCGGCTACGGAGGCTAGGTCTCCACCCGAGAATCCAAAAAGGGGAAGCCTAAAGAACTATAAAGCTACTACTCGAGAGCCGGGCTTAAAGCAGGAGCGGTGAGCTCAGTATCTGCTAGCCCCACTGCCTCGAGAGCACCTGAAAGAACAGTGAATCTCCCCAAAGGCGCTCTCTGTCTCTCCCTCCTCCCGTCGGGGAAGACGCCCGCAGCCTGCCGTCTGCCGCGAGCCGCTTTGCTCTAGCGCAGCCCGCAGTCTCAAAGCCGCCGCTACAGCTGCCGTGAAGCCTACAGCCTGCCGCCGCACCCAGAGCCGCTGCTGCCTGTGCTGTAAAGCCACCGACCGCCACGTGGAAGCCGCCATCTTGAAGCTGCAGACCGCCACGTGAAGCCGCCATCTTAAAGTTACAGACCGCCTTGTGCAGCTTGTCGAGACTGTAAGATTCAATAATATTTCTTTTCTGTCATGAACCGTAATCTTTCCCTGGGGTAAACCCACAAACGGCCCTCACTTCCCCGCACAATGTCGACCCTATTGAGAGGGAAACCGCGTCACGCTATACCAGCCCCCTCTATCATAAGTTTTCTTTCTTCATCTAAACTCCCACACACATACACACCCCTTGCATCCCACCTTCTAAATTTACCTCCTACACATTTGAAACTCCATTCAAACAGTTAAAGCATATAAAATACAACTCTGTGTCTGGTCTTCATTGTGTGTGGGACATGCGTGCTCTCCTATTTAGGGCTTCTGGTGGAGAACGGTCCGTCTTCTCCCCCCACGTAAGACTAAATAAAATGCCTTTAATATAAAATAAAAAATGCCTTTTAAATAAAATGCCTCCCTTTTGGAGGGGAGTGGGTCGCAGCTTTACCCATCTCGGCCCGCGACACATACCTAAGAAAGGGAAAAAAGCTGCTGTGCACCAGCAGCCAAAGAGAGGAGTGACAATATGTGAGAGAAACAACTATGCAGACACCAAAGGCAGTAAAGAAGGAAGGGGAGGAGCTGTTCCAGGTGCCAGCGCAGATTCTTCCACAGTTCATAGTGAATATCACGGTGAAGGTGGCTGTTCCCCTGCAGCCCATGGAGATCTGTGGTGGAGCAGATATCCACCTGCAGCCTGTGGACAACCTCATGCAGCATGTGGATGTGCCTGAAGGGAGCTGTGAGTCTGTGGATAGCCTGTGCTGGAGCAGGCTGGTGCCAGGACCTCTGACCCCATGAAGACAGAAGCCCACACTGGAGCAGGTCTGCTGGCAGGACTCACTGCAGTGGGTCTCTTCCTGAAGGACTGCACCCTGTGGAAGGGACGCATGGAAAGGACACACGAATGCTGAAGTAGTTTGTGAGAACTGCACCTGGTGGGAAGGACTCATGTTGTAGAAGTTCCTGAAGGATTGTCTCCTGTGGGAGGGACCCACGCCAGAGCGTGGAGGAGAACTCCCCCTGAGGAGAAAGCAGCAGGAGAAGCGTGGGTTGAACTGACTGGCCGCAGCCCCCACCACCAGGAGGCAGGAGGTAGAGAAATTAGGTGTAAAGTTAAGCCCCGGAAGAAGGGAGGAGGGGGGGTAAAGTGTTTTTAAGTTTTGAGGTTGCCCTACTCTGATTTTATTGCTAATAAATTAAACCAATTTCCCCAAGTCAAATTTGTTTTGCCTATGACAGTAAAGTGATCTCTCCTTCACCTTAACTCAAAAGCCTTTCATTTATTTTCTTTCCCTTGTCCAGCTGAGGACAGTGAGTGAAAGCAGCTTTTGTAGGCACCTAGCACTCAGCCAGGGTCAACTCACCACATACAGAAATACTAAACCAGTGGCTTTATTATTATAAATAAGCAAATCAGCTGCTAGACTGCAGAAGATAGCTCAGAGAATATTAACAATAATAACAATAGCATTTTAAAATTATAAAATCATTTATGTTCTAGAGGAACCCAAACCCCTTTACCAACTTAGGGATAATTTTATCATTTATAGGAGTTAAAGCACCTCTAAGGAAATTAAACATAAGCAACAAAGAAGACAGAAGCATAAGCAATTAATCTCTGTGGAATCTCCTTCTCTGGAGATGCAAAACCTGCCTGGATGGGTTCCTGTGTGGCCTGCTCATGGTGGTCCTGCTCTGGCAGGGGGGTTGGACTAGATGATCTCTAGCAGTCCCTTCCAACCCCTAACATTCTATCATTCTATCATCCTATGATTCTATGATTTTTTCCAATGTTTCCCCCCCCCCCCCTTTTTTTTTTTTTTTTTCTTTTCCCTTCCCACTGCTCTTGTGTGGAGACATGGAGAATCTCTACCCATTTCACAAGCACCACTGTATGCCAGGAGCCACGCCAGATGAATCCTTGCATAGTCCAATTTGCTGCTGAAGCAATAGTCATCCATCGTTGTCATCCATCTTTATCCAGGGACATCTCCAAAGTGCTCACATAGCAGTAAAGGGAGACTGCTATAACAAATATGTCTGTAGGAATGAGCCACAGGTTCCTTTATCCTGAAAATAATGTGGATAATGTTCTCTCCTGGATCAGGATGTGCTGAGAGCATCTGGTGATTGCTCCTTGAATTCAGCAGAGGCCTATGTCTGGGGAAAGATTACCTCAGACCTATATTGAAACACTTCAAAAGCCAGATCCCACGTGACTTCAGCTCTGTGCAAATGAAAGCTGAGGGCAGACTTGTGATGTTAAAAGCACTGCTGTGCCCATGTGGCTTTGCTGTGGGTCAGCTAGGAAAATCAGCTGCCTGGACAGATGTCCCTCATATGATTACTTTGGAGGCCAAACTTGGATTACATACTAAGACAGGAGACAGTCTTTCTGTCCATTGTGCCTTCTACATGATGGTAGGACTCTAAGGTATCCTCTTCTTTGCTCACAACACCTGCAAATAGGAAAATAAATTTTACTTGTGTCCTGCAAACTAACAGTAGGTTTTTTTGTTGGTTTGCTTTTTGTTTTTTTCCTGGGACAGATAGTTGTTTTGCCTCTTGACTAAATACTCTAGCAAGCAATTTGAATTTCCACACCATTGATAGTCTTTATCCTTACATTTTCAGTGCAATGACCTAGGCCATCTTCCCTGGGGCTGCTGAGTTCAGCTGACCCCAAAACAAGCACTTCTTCCATAGAAGAGGTAAGGTAGGCTCCCAGATCTCCTCACTCCTTTTTTCTATGAGGTGCCAGTAGATTTGTGGCATAAGTTGGTCTACCCCACACAGATGGCCAAAAGCAGACAACTTTGGGCAGAACAAATACTAGACATGCTTTTCCAAGGCCTCAAGGGATAGATGTTATCTGTTTATCTATTACTGTGCAGTGTGCCATAGAGAGAGTCTGGAGTAAATTTCAGAGTACAGATACAAACTAAGTGGCTTTCTACTGAATGGGACCTTTGGGAGCAATTCAACAGGCCAGTATGAATGTAAATGTTTAATGCTGCAAATTGCAAAACTTTCAGCATCCCTTAAGCATTGCAGCCCATTACCAATCCCAACAGCCCTTATAATTAATTTATTTTATTATAATTTAAATAACACGTATTTCAGTAGATGTCTTTTACTATTAGCTGATAATATAAACCAGATGAGAAGCATTAAGTAAAAGCTCATCAAAGTCCAGAAGGGGGGTAGTAAAGAGGTAGTAAACGCATATCAGAAGAATGATTACCATTTTTCTCTGCTTCTTATATTACTCAGAGTAGTCACACAATGTATGAATAGCTTTAGCTTTTTTATACTGGGAAGTTCTCATCTCTGGGAGACTGGGAATCTTCTGGATGATCCTGCCCTCCTTCTCCCATGACATCCTCCACAGAAATTACTTTGGAGATCCTTTCAAATTTGACTACCCCATGAAAGGATCTCAGAAATCTAAGGCTGGGAAGCATTTCAGAAGTGCTTATATTTCTGGACTGGCAGCATTCCCAAGGAGCACACTTCCTGGACGAGGAGAAAAGAAAAAGCAAAAACAGGGAGAAAGAAAGCAAGTGTATTGTACACCTATCATACTTTCATCCTACAGTGCTGTTTACAGTACATCTGCTTGCTTACCAGCAGCAAGTTTGCAACACAAGGAAAGTGCACATGGCCAAGTAACATACTGGATCTGATTTCAAGTTCCAGCTCTCACAGGCCAGGAAACTGGCAGATACTGGTATTACAAACTAAAAGGCACACACAGTCATTGCAATTTGAGAGACATTTGCACGCACATTTGTAAGTGGGAGACACTTGGAACCCATAGGATTGCAACATGATAGACAGAGCTCTTCAAAGAAAAAAATTACATTTATTTAATTACAAATCTCCTAATATCATTTACTCTCATAAGACCTTAGCAGTAAATCTGCAGTAAGACATTTTCTACCGGTAGTTTTCTTAAAGAGAAAGCAATATAATACACTCAAGCCAGGCAGAATGTGGATCTTCTATCGGGTGCAGGAGTTGTTCTGTTCCTAGGCTCCACAAGCCATCCTGTGCATAACACCAAGCTCCGTTGCTCTGAGCTTTTCCATTCTTCTTGCAGGAAGAATGCTTGCATATGTCCTTACAAAATTCCTGTAGTCTTCTTAGCATTTAACATGCACCACTAAATCTCCTGATGGTAGACTAGGTGCTAGAACAAAAACACTAGAAAATTTTATTCATTGCATATCAGAAAAAAACTGATGCTACACATTGTAATATCCTAGCAGTCCATTTAAAAGCTATTCTAACATTAGGTCAGGAAGATTCTCTGCTTTTTGGGGACTATCAATGAAGTTCATCCTTCAAGCTACCATTTTGATTGGCTTTCTAAGAGACTTGAAGACACACAGAGCAAGCCCTTCAGCTCTTTAGAGCAACTTTAGATACCTGGCTCTCCTCCTGCAAATACTTTCAGTAACAAACGTACAGTGCTTGGAAATCCTTATGGTGGAGAAACCAGCCTACTTTTTCAAGAGCCTTTCACTATTTTGTTTCACACTTCCGCTCTTATTTCACTCTTGATGTAGCTACAGCTTGGCTACAAGCAATTGAATGAGGATCTCTCCTTTGCCTTTTCAAGGGAGATGGGCTGTGCAGACCTTCCCCCTGCTCAGTTTGCATCTCTGATTGAATCTTGTTTAATTGCTTTATTTAGTCCTACTGTAAATTTGCAGGGCTGACTGCAATCAACCTCTTTCCCCCACCCCCTCTCTTGCTCGTGTGAACTGCTCCCACCAGGGCCTGCCGGATTCCTCCTGCCAACAGAAACACAGTATTCAGGACAGCTTACTTGCTGTGGTGGGGCCCGAGCAGAGTTGGTGAGGACAGTAAAGCAAAGAACTTGCAGTCTCAGCACACCTTAGATCTGGTGGGAGGAAGGAGATAAGAGGATGCAGACAGAATCTACCCAAATGCAGGTTCTTGCTCGTTGCAAAACGCAGCCCCAGCAGTTGAATTCCCCCAGCCATTTCTCCCAGAAATAAACAAGCCTCGCCCCGCACAAGCGTCTCTGGATAGAAAAGGCACACAGCAAAGGTGTTATAAATACCCTGACTCTATTTTTGGTCTCCGGTGGGGAGAAGGGAGATGGAATGAAGCCAGGGTGCAGCGGAGGAAAAGACCTCAAGAATGAAATGCCTTCAGCTGCCTTGATCTCGCCGGGCTCTCACAGCTTGATGCTGCCTCTCAGCTCCTGGCCCATGCTGGTGGCGCTGGCTTGCTCTTGCTGGCTCTTGAGGACCAGCTGGCGCATCTGGTCGTAGTCCAGCGGCACCTCCACTGCGCAACAAAATGGCCGCCTGTCACCCACAGCCCCCCGGGCCTTCTATACCCGGTGGGGCGGGGCAGGCTGGTCGGGATTGGCTGGGGAGCAGGGATGGCAGCAGGGGATTGGCCAGGCCAGCGGGGGGGAGCTGCGGATTGGCTGGCTGTGGGGGACATGGTCCCTCCCTCCCCCCTCCCACACTCACAGGCCTCCATGGGGTCGTCAGGGTCGCCCAGGGCGAGGGCCGGCGGGCAGAGCTGGACTGGAACCACTGTCCGGAGCAGCTCCGTGCTGGCCAGCAGCGGGATGGAGACTGGCTCGTCTGGGTCAGCGTCGATAGCTGACGCGTAGAGCAGCGTGGAGTCCCGCAGCAGGAGCTCGCTGATTGTCTTCTCCAGGACACCTGGGCAGGAGGGAGTGCCAGGGTCACACAGGGCTCCTGCCCAAATCCACCCCCGGCTCTTTGCTCCACAGTAATCCACTGATCTCTCCTAGGCAGTGCCGTCGGGCAGCCTGTCTCCCCAGGGCCAGATGGTCCCCACCCCCAGAGCCAAGGTGAGGGCTTGGGGGTCCACTGGCACGTTTCTACGGCCAGGACTGAACTGGCTGGGAATTTGGGACCCCAAAGTCCTATGAGGGACAGCCCAGCATGACGGGGCAGGGGAAAAATCCAGATCGATTAAAACGCAGTGCAAGCGGGTGGTGGGCATACAAGGGTGGGGCTGTAAACGGGGGGAAAGATGGGCAGCCCTGACCCACCGTAACACTGCATCACGTTCTCCTCTGTGACCTGTCCTTTTCCTCCAAGCTGCTGCAGGATCGCGGGGCAGTCACGGCTGGCCTCCTGGAGCAGGGCCTCCAAGCAAGACATCAGCTGGCCCAGGACTTTGCTGCTCCTGTTGCACTGCTGTTCATACATGTTGGCTTCCTGGGTGGTTTCCTTAGTCTTTCCTATCAACAAAGATTTTGCTAGGTGTCACACCAGCCCCCCTGCTCTCCCCACCACCCCAGTGCTGGTCAGCTCCAGTCTGGACACTGGAGACATCCCAGGCGAGGCTGTGGGATGCTTCCATCCCTGCAGGGGAAAGGCTCTAGGAAGGGCTCCCCAAGCTCCCATGCACAGATGAGGCCCCAGGCACTGCAGGACCAGGGCTGGCAGGAGCCCTGCAGTCACCCTTTCCCCATGCAAACTGGGAGACAGGGCTGCAAAGCCAGTGCAGGGCCCTCTTCTGCCCCCACTCCCTCTCCAGCCCTTGGCCAGAGCAGCCTTGGCAGGACTAGACTCCCCTAGGACATATGCCACGAGGGACAGGGCTCTGCTGCCCTTGCCGAGGGAAACCCCGGCCTCCATACCTCCAGCTCCTGCAGGATACGAAGCTGCTGCTCTTTGCAGTGTCCTGGTCCCTTTTGAGGGCTTCAATTTCGTCCTGTGTAAACACAAGCACATGGAGGGGGGACTGGCTGAATGCCCACCAGACATGCCTAACGGACCATCTGGAGACCATCCCTCCGCCCTGGGAGCAGGGGCATCCCACTTGACCCCTCTGGGGACCACTGTCCCCCGGGCCAGAAGGGTGGGTGATGGCCCCACAACACGCAGCCCTTCTTCTCCCTCCAGCCACCCCACACACGGCCGAGGCAGCTCTTGAGCCCTCCTGGACACGGCAGTATTTGTGCTGGGTACACGGTGGCAGCACTGAGACACTTTTGGCTCCGAGAACGCAGCTCTCTGTCTACTGGAGTTCTATTCTTTGCTGCCCCTTTGCAATCCCCTCATCCCACCCGTGTGGCAGGCCGGGAGCTGGGCTCTGCTGTGGGCAAGCCATGCTGGACACATGGGAGAGGAAAAAACCCAGCCCAGCCCAGCCCAGCCCAAAAGCACCAGCTGAGAAAGGGGAGACATGAAGAGCCTGGAACAGACCTGGAGAGCCTCGATCTTCAGCGGCAACTCCTCCCCCTGCTTGCTCAGCTCAATGCAATAGTTGATGCAGGAAAACTCCTTCTCCACCTTTTCCACACAGCGGTTCACCTCTTCTTCAATGTTCCCATTCTCTGAGAGCTCCAACAGGAGCCTGTGAACCACCTCCCGGCTCTCCCAGCTCTCGCCTTGCCTTCTTCGTTCTTCCTGCTGGGCTGAGGGAGAGACAGAGAGCCTGGCTTGTGCATGTCCCCACGGGCTGCCCTTTGCAGAGCCTTCCCCCCTGGGTGCTGTGGGGTTTGGTGGGTGCTCGGGGCAGGGGAGGCTGAAAGTCTCTTTCTTTCACTCAGAAATGAAGCAAAGAGCTCACTGTCTGCATGGGATGGGGCAAACACAATGGGATCCCTCCCCGGGAGGATGAAAGGAGCCCTGGCTGACCATGGTGGCAGCTCCCTGCCTCCACATCCCTCCCCCTCTTCCAGGGCACCCCAAGACACAGGGGTTTCGGTGGCCTCACTGGGTTATCACTGCTCATCCTTTTCTCCTCTGGGACAAAGGGTGCTGAAGGAGCCTGCAGGCAGGGGAGAGGTCCTGCCTTTGGGGTGCAGTGCCCTAAGCAGCCCCCCCACCTTGCCAGCCCTGGCAGACTCCTGCTCTGCAGCCCCAGTTGCAGGGTGCTTTCTCTCATCTGATACCTTTTTTCTTTTTGGCCTCTTCCTCCAGTTCTGAGCGGTCTCTGTGTTTGGCCACTATGAAGTTCCTCAGATTTCTCCTGCCTTCAAGGACCTGCTGCCGCTCCTGCAGCTTTGACATGCTCTCTGCGGTGCTTCTCTACCAGTTCTGACATCTCTTTCAGCTTGTTCGTCCTGCACACAGAGAGCAGCAGGTTACCCCACGAGTCGGTACTGGGGTTTGTATTCCTGGCCATTCCCCACCATCTGTGCCTGACCCAGCGCCCAACCCTGAGCACCCAGCTCCAGGCAGGAGCAGTGGATCCTGTCTCTGCCCTTGCAGCCGGTCTCTCGTTACATCCCTGCTCATCCCTGGCATTGCCCCTCGGTGCCCAGTTTGCCACAGAGGGCTTGCAGGGCCACGTACCGCTGCTCGTAGGCCCATGTGGACTGCTCAAGAGCAGCGTTCATCCTTCTGGCCTGTTCATCCAGTATCTTATGGAGCCCCAAGTAGGTGTTGTCGAAACGGCTTTTTGGACTCGCAGGCTTTCAATCTCCCCCTGAAGCTGATTATTTTGGCCAGGGTGGTATTGAGAAGAACGGTGGCCTGGGGAGAGGAAAGCAAATGGTTTGAAGCTGGTGCAGGACTGGGAGGCTCAGCTCTCTGCTGACAGACATTGAGCAGGGCTGGGAAAAACGCAGCCCAAAAGATTTCAAGCTGGCCCTGCACTATCCTCCTCCCCAGGACTGGAGAGGCAACAGGCTGATGCCAGCAGAGACCCGGGAGCTGGTGCTGCCCAAAGCAAGGTGGCTTTGGGCAGCTCTAAACAGGTGCAGACCTTCATGCTTCCTGGCATGGCACAAGTGCTGCATTTGGGTCACCAGGCTTGAAGGAGCTTTGGGATATTCTGGGAGCCATCAGGCCAGAAGAACAAGCCCCAGGGCCTGTATGCGGCTTGTGTCAACCAAAAGCACCTGCACCATCTACATCCGTTTGTCCTGAGCAAAAGCATTTTGCACAGAGGCCTCACTCAGTGTGGCCCCAAACATGGTCTCCAAACATCTTCAAGATGTTTGCTTACATTGTATAGTTGCACCTCTAGTCTCTCAGCCTCCTTTTCTAGCTGAATAGCATTGTTGGATTGCTTGACCTTGGCTGCCCCTCCAGTTTTGCCTCGCAATCTTCTGTCAAGCTCTAGTATCTGCACACACAGAGACAAAAAAAAAAAAAGGAGAAAATATAACATCCACCCCTGTGTTCTGGACTCTTGTCAGGACATTCAGCCAAAGAAAAGATGCTCTCCTGACCTGAGCTACAGTAACCATGTCACTAATGAGCTCACAGTTACAGAAGCAGCTTTAATCCTAAAGGGTCCCATCCTGCACACGCAGAAACACAAAACTAACCAGGAATGGGTTGATTTTCATGTCACAGGGGAAATGCAGCTGCCTCTGGAGGGAAATTCAGCCCCCAGTGCTGGACAAGGCACAGCAGCCCTTGGTGCAGGGTGGAAGGATGGCTTTGGTAGCGCTATTCTGCTGGCCAGACAGGGCTCTGTGCAGTCCCCCCTCGCAATGAGTGGAGGAAAACTTCTGTCAGAAGTGGGGAGCTGGCAGAGGGAATAAACCCCTGGGAACAACGAAGCAGGGGGGACGTTGTGTGGCCCCAGGCACATGTGGTGCCATCAGAGAGGAGCTGCAGAGAGTGGTGGCACAACAAGGTTGCGAGTCAGACCTTGGTCTTTTAGCCAGCGCTGCTGACTTGGCTGGCAGCCTGGCTCTACCCATGGGTCACTGGCATGTGTCTTTTGGCCGCAGGCACCATCGTATTCCAAGGCCTGAAATCTTACACCGAGGAGTTTCAGTCACAAGGCTCCACGCTCTCAGTCTGCCATGCTCAGCCAGGGAACAGTCCAGACGCTCTTACCTCCTTGTCCAGGGCAGCTAGCAGGGCTTTTCTGTCTCTGTTTAAAGACTCATAGTACTGGACGGCTGAAAGGTGCTGGAGCTTTCACGCTCTCTCTCCTCCAGCCTGGCATTTCTCTGCAGCTGGCTGAGCCTGAACATCATGTCTTCACGCTCTTGCATGAGGGACTCCATTTCTCTTCTGTAAAAACAAACGACAAAGCACATCTAGCATATCCCAGCTGCAGTGCTGGAGCAGGTCCTTACCCCACGCCGTGTCAGCACCCGGCAGGTCCCCAGATCTGGGCATGGAGGAATTTCCCCAACAAGAGAAGCTGCACTCACTCCTGGGCCAGCATTTGCTGCCTCACGTTGGCACAGTATGATTTCCTCTTGGCAGCTGCAATTCGAAGCTTTTTCTGCAGCGGTCCAATGTCCCTCACAGCCTTTTCTTCCTCCTTCCCCCTCAGGGCCAAAGGCTGCTTCCTCAAAGAGGCATTTCCCTGCTGCCACAGAGAGGGAGAGGTCAGTCACTTGAGCAAACACGACCAGCGGTGGTAGACAGAGGAGCTGGACACAGGGGTTAATGGCATCACCACCTCCAGCTCTTTGTCACCACCTCCAGCTCTTGGCTGCCACCTTGCATAGGAGGTGATCCCCACAGCAGAGACTCCACAGCACCTGTGGAGGAGTTTGGCTTTGGATTGGGCTTCAGTTTTTTACCTTTGGGCTGCTCATCTCTTCCGGCTCACTCGGCTGGTCGCTCGGCACACACTTCTGGAAAGGGGACTGTCCTGGACAGAAGCCTGCTACAGGGACGAGCAGCCAGGGAGGGCACCGGGGCCAAGCCTGCAGCCCTCACCCCAAAGCTCTTCCCCCCAGACCCACTGCAGCCCCCCAGGCTCCCCTCTCCCCCCCTACCCAGCACTGCTCACCCTGCCACAGGGTGCTGTGGTTCCTTTCTAGTCAGGCAATGGGACTGTCGTCACACTTGGGTCTTCCCAAGAAACAGCCCGGATTTGCCAACAGAAGCTCAGGAGAGGCAAGATCCCAGCACGGAGCTGACATCCACTCCAGTCCTGTGCCACCTGTGCACTGGTCCAAGTGCTGTGGCACTGGCACTGGTCTAGGTGCCACAAGGTGTCATCATAGTGGAGCATGGGTGGGTTCTCCATGGGGACCGTCACCAAGGAGATAGAACAAAGGGACAGTGCTGGGAGCCCACACTTACATGGACCAAAGGTGTTTCCATGCGCCAAAACCAGCCCTGAAGCTCCAAGGTCTCCCTGGGTGCATGTCCACAGCAAGCAGAAACCCTCATTCACCAGTTCCCACTTCTCTTTGTGGTGTCTGCATTGGCCCGTAACCTGAGACTTGGAAGCCTTTTGCCCCATCCCCCAGCAGCGTTTCAGGGCCATGAAGCTGCCATCCTGTCCTCTTCCTGGCCTGCTCCCTGGGCTTCCGACCTGGTTTCTCTCTGTTCTGCTCGTGGCGTGGAAAGGCAGCAACCACCACACCCCTGCCATCGCCCTCGGCACCCAGACCCCCTCCAAGGTGCTCACCATCGGGAGAGCAGCAAGGGTTTGGCACTTGCCGATCCAGGGAAGGGCCCTGGGGACAGAGCCTGTTCAGGTGTTCAGCACAGGGACAAGTTGAGGATTCATGCCTGCTTCTGCCCTCTCCATGCAGGGAAGCACACGGGAGCCGTGGGCTGAGTCACAAGAGCCATGATAATCCCTTCCCCATAAGCCAGAGTGCATGGCCGGTTCCTTCCAGGGACTTGGCAAACCCTGAGGTTCCCGGTGGGCGGAAGCACGAGACAGCACCAGAGGCTGCAGCAGGGCTGTGTTTTGTAGCCCTGGTGTTGCTTCCTCAGCTCTAGGATGAAGGGGGAGAAAGAGCTGCTGAAGGTGAGCAAAGGGCATCCGTGTCCCATCAGGCAGAGCTGCAGTGAGTTCAAGGCAAGGAGCAAAATCCCCAGCCAGGGCATCTCCCTGATCCCGGAGACTCTGAGGAGCTAACGAGCCAGCCCTCAAGTTCCAGGCTAATTCACAGCCAGTGGAGAACGGTCTGTCTTCTCCCCCCACGTAAGACTAAATAAAATGCCTTTTAAGCCAGCAGAGGCGACTTTTGCTGATGACTCAAGGACGGACAAGAACAGGCCTGCCTGTTCTGCTGATAGGGCCAAAGGCAAGAAAAGGAATACAAAGGTTTTGATAAAGACAGTAAAATGGACAAAAGGTTATGGACTGCCCCTAACAATGCCCTCCTTGGCTTTGGACCCATGAATGCTATTTGGCTTTGAGCCTTATTAATATGTTAACAATGCAATCACGGCACAAACTTGAACAGTGACACTAAGTTAAACGGAGGTGCCTGGAATATGAAAAGCAACAACTTTTGCTGGTCCCGCGCGGCCCGCTCTGGACGCCACCCGCGGAGGACCTGCCTGCCCCCTCCCCGCAGGGGAGCTGCCTGCCTGCCAGCTGCCGCTGGAACGCCGCCGCTACCGGAAGCCCCGCTACCGGGAAGCCGCCTCTGCCGGGGAAGCCAGCGCCGGAGAGGCTGGAGTCTGCTGGGGTCACCGCTGCTACGGCTGCCTGCGCTATCGTAGCACCTGCAGTCGGGAAGCCGCCCCCCCCCCTCCCCCCCCCACGAGCCTGCTCGCCGGAAGAGCAGCTGCAAGTCACACCGAGACCTCCCAGGAGGTAACAAATCCGTGCACCCTATCCCTTAAATCCCTGGCCCCACCGCGGTCCCTGTCCTCATACTCGCACACATATCATGACCTCTGAAAGAGGATTTTCGTCGGGCTCGCTCTCCTCCCTTTTACTCCATTGATCCATGCACCCCTCCCTCAGAGTGTACATTTTAATAAGGACATATTACTTTTGAATTATTTCAAAGGCAGTAAAATGGACACTGCCCCTAACAATGCGCCGCCCTCGGTCTCTTTTAAAATCCCTCTCAGTAAGAGAGGAAGTTGCGGAAGCATCCCGACTGCCAGTGGCCCGCTACTGGCGCCGTCAGACCGTGACACCTGTCTTTCTGACCATGGATCTGGATATGTCATGGTAAGTAAGGTGAAGGTAAAAGCTCTTATGTTGTTAGCTCATATTCCAATATTTATTTAGGATGCTTATTGAAGTACATGCTGCTCTGTACCAACAGAAGAAGTATGACTGTACCTGTACCAAAAGCTTCATAGCATAATTGCAGCTGTAAAAGAGGAGCCAAACTTCTCACGAAAAGGCTGACTGAGTATAACTACATTAAGTAGAATTAGTTAGGAAACAGATGTGTGGACAGACCTTCTCCTGAACAGTATCTTCAGTCCCATTTATCTGCTGCTCCTGTAGTACTTAACAGCCAGCTCAAACATCCTTTCCGCTGTCAAAGACATTCTCCCAAGCCAGATGAGAGCAGAACAAACTGAGCTCCAGCACACACACACACACACACACACAGAGGATGTGCCAGCTTTCCTACAGCTAATTAGTGCCATGCCACTTCTCTGTGCAACAGGAGAACTCTCTCTCCTATCCAAGGGAAGGGGAAGCAAACCCATATTGTCTTCGACCTTCTGCTCAACCTCAGAAGAAAGAGGCTTAAATGCATAATGTAAAACTCAAGCATGAACATTTCAGCTTTGAATTGACAGAAGCAATGTGGTAAGATGATGCACTTCGGCTTGGATTGCTCTGAAACCTTCCATGGAGAGTAAGACACGGCAGAAGCTGGTTTGTGGCCAGACACAAAAGCTTTAATGAAATTAAAACACGGGAATAATGCTGCCTTCAGAAACATGTAAGAGAAGACCAGTTTTGCTCAAAGCCTTTTCAATGTCACTCATTTTTGATTGAGAAAGCAATACCACAAAATCAAGCCGAAAGGATTTTATTGGAAAAAATGATGGGAGAGCAGTCCTCAGTCCTAACAATGCACATGGCACTTTGCACCACTGCAGAACCTATTCCTTTGAGAAGGATCTTCTCTGTAATGTAAACCTATGTCACGGTGCTCCTCCTACAGGTCCCAATACAGCAACACATGCAAGAAACTGCCCAGGTGTTGTTCTGCTGGCTCTGTTCTGCTGTCTTGCTCTGGTAAACATGCAAACAGTATCAGCAGGCCAATAATGACACTTGCATTTATGGAAACAAGTTGGAACAAGAGTATCAACAATTCTAAGCATCAAACAATGCAAAGGAATGAAGTATGTGGGAGGTGAGCAGAAGAGAAATGAAGGCTGACAGCTCTGAATGAACTTTGGTGACACACAGCAATGGATGTTGTTCAAGAGCAGAATGGTGTAAATTCCTGTGGGTTTATAGAAGATCAGCATGCCTGAATTAGAAGGAGGCAGCAGTGTTGCAGGTGCTGCTGACCTAATCGCCTTGTCCTGAGTCAAACCATGGGATCAGTAAACAAGCTGGTGTCCCACAGCCGTTATCTCAAGAAGCAGCGGGAAAACAGAATGTTGTAGCAAGGATGGAGAGGCACCAGCTGGGGATTCAGAGTAGTGTTCCAGACTGAAGATAGATGTGCACGAAGAGTAAGTTAACGAATAGCACTATTGTATAATCTGAGGGACACAGTAAAAATGTAGAGAGACAAGAAATAAAGCGGCTTCTGCTCCTGCTTTCTAGCGGACCTGATGACTGCATGATTTATGCCCACCATAACCTTCTGTATAATCCATTGGATGGTCCCGTTGTGTAGGATCCAAGCATTTCTTTTGTCACCAAATAGGATGAAAATAACTTCTCAACACCAATGCGATGTAGATAAGCAGACCCTTCGTTATTAGCGCGCTGAGGATACAGGGGATAACTCCTCCTAGCGTATCCTCCATTGCATTTCAATCAACAGGTTTTTATATATTCGATTTCTATTGTCTAAAATATTAACATAAAAATGCATATAATGCTCGCTTTTAATTACTGATTAAGCATAGAGTTGATTTTGTAATTGAAGATCACCTAATTGGGATACATTTTCTGGCTTGCAGTGTATTTATTGAGAAAACTGATGAAAATATCAAAAAATATTTGTGAATTTCCCCTTCAAAATCTGGTGTGCTTTGGCCTTCAGGCTACTTTAAAAAAAAAGAGTCTAAATTTGAGTAGGAAACTTCTGCAGATCTTGAAGTCTAAGATTTCTTTCCACACTTGGGATCTTTTCTTTTTTTCCCTTAGATCTGCCTTCCTTGCTTTGAAGTCTGCCCCTAGCAGCATAAAAATATTTCTCCCAACATTGTCTGTGCTCGGCAAGCCTTTGTTTGTAATATGCTGTCCAGTAAATAAAATGTAAATCAGAATACTCAATACAGTAATGCAAGGACTTAGTGTAGGAAACACCACAGTAGCACATGACAAGAACTGTTCATTAAAGAGCATTTCTGTAGGCTTGGACCTATTCTTCAAGTGTTTAAAAGTAGTAAAGGAAATTTTTCCTTTCCCACTTTGTCACTTGCAAATAATTCATTATCAGTTGTATCAACTAACATAATACATGATTTATTGGTCAGCCAATGTTCCATCTAGTATCTTTTTTCCAGCATCCAGTAGCGGATGCTTTGGATAAAATGGAGAACTGCCATAGACTGATATTCCTGTCAGTATCCATTTTCAAATTCCAGCTCTCAGTGATAGTTGTAGAAATTTACTAAAGTGATGACTTTGCTGTACTAAGTTAGCTGAATGGGTTACATTTAAACATATGCTTTGTGTCAGTTATGCCAAGCATCCTGCAGGTTGTGGTAACATCCAGTCGTCTAAGACCTGTGGCACCAACAGACAACATTCGTGTTCATTCTGGACCCACCTGGGCAATCTACAAGCTGGAGACTGGAGACAGGACCAGCATGGGAGACAGGACAAAGACAACAAAAGACTAGAATCAACAAAGACCCCCACAGGAGACCCTCGAACATGCATAATTAGGAAGATAACTAGTTCCAGGAAATAAAATGACTATGTAGAAGAATTTTGGGAACTCAGTGGCATAGAATGGAATATGAATGTTTTTGGTGTATATCAGTTGGGGTGTTTTGCTAACTTATGGTGGAGATACCCCCAGGGTTGCCCAGCACTGCCAATAAAGAATGCCTGCTCAATAACAGGGCGTGCAGAATCGGTGGGTAGCTAGCCATCTTACATCAGCTCAAGATGAGCTACAACACTGAGAGCTGTGGAGTCATTCTGGCTTTGTATCCATGGGCCTACAGGCCGGTTTGATGTGAGGCAGAGTGTTTCACAGGTGACAGCACCTCCTGGCTGCTACCATACTCTGCTGAGGGCAGCAGCCACCAAAGGCCACCCACACCCCAGGAGAGGGAGGCGCCTCTTGTCCATGGGGAACAAGCTGAGCACACCTCAGGCCTCCCAAGTGCAGCACACGGGCTCCTCTCCCTGCTCTGTCCCCTCTGTCCTCTTGCTTGCTTGCTTCCTTCTTTCCATCTGTCCCTCATTTGGTCCTTCTCTCCTGCCCTTTCTTCCTCCCTCACTTTTCCTCTTTTTCTACCCCTCTCTCTTCTGCTCTCCTGACCCCTTCTTTCTGTCCCTATTGATATACTTCCTTGACAGCCCAGAGAAAAAGGCAGGCAAAGTTTCTTCACCAAAAGGGTTGTCGAGCATTGAACAGGCTGCTCAGGGAAGTGGTTGAGTCACCATCCCTGTGTTGTCAGTGATTAATTGAAATAAGTAACATGTGGGAGGAAAAAATCACATTTGCGGAAAACCACATAAAAGAGAACGTAAGGGAAACGTAGAATAAAACCAAGGCCTGGATAACAGTGAAAACAGTAAGAATTGGACATAACCAGGTTCCAATTAGAGAAAAATACTCTCCAAGTAGTCAACAGCCCAGCCTTGAGACAGGCCTGCAGGACACCTGCAGGACAGAGAAAAGGGTGGAAAGAAGCACTCCCCACGGCCTTAAACACTGGGGAAAAACACACTGAGTAACTGAAAGCACCGTATTAATATATTAATGGGCCATTAGCACAGTGAAATTCACACCCACTGGCTGGAGGGACCCCTGCTAACAACAAGCCCCCTACTCTTTGAGCAGGCGCCGTGCAATTCCCGAGCGCTGCCGCTTTAAATGGAAGCGAGGAATTAGTGACCAATCGTGTGTGCCAGTGATAGAATAATGGTGGAGATACAGTTCTTTCTCACATTTTTGGGTAGAAAAGTAGCACTTGCATTTTGGCAATCGGAGCTTGCTCTGTGGAACACCCCCCTGCTCCCTGTTCTGCACAGAACTGGATGTTAAAGCAAATCTCTCCACTTGATGTGTGGATTGGCTTCTTGCACACCAGGTCAGGTGGGCCAAGATCGGTGGGCCAAGGTTAACTACACGGGGTTCAACAAGGCCGAGTGCCAGGTCCTGCACTTGGGTCATAACAACCCCATGGTAACCTGCAGACTTGGTGATGTGTGGTTGGAAAGCTGCAGGTTGGAAAAGGACCTGGGGGTATTGATTGACAGTCGACTAGATACGACTCAGCAGTGTGTGCAGGTGGCTAAGAGGGCCGATGGCATCCTGGCTTGTATTAGGAACACTGTGGCCAGCAGGAATAGGGAGGTGATCCTCCCCCTGTACTTGGCACTGGTGAGGCCACACCTTGAGTACTGTGTTCAGTTCTGGGCCCCTCACTATAAGAAGGACATAGAAGTGCTGGAGCGTGTCCAAAAAAGGGCAACAAGGCTTGTGAAGGGCCTAGAGCACAAGTCCTGTGAGAAGCGGCTGAGGAAGCTGGGGTTGTTTAGAGAAGAGGAGGCTGAGGGGAGACCTCATTGCTCTTTACAACTACCTGAAAGGAGGCTGGAGCGATGAGGGGGACAGCCTCTTCTCCCTGGTGACGTATCATAGGACCAGAGGGAATGGATGCAAGCTGTGCCAGGGGAGGTTTAGGTTCTATATTAGGAAGCATTTTTTCACTGAAAGGTTTGTCAGGTATTGGAATAGATTGCCCAGGGCGGTGGTGCAGTCACCATCTCTGGAGGCATTTAAACAGCATGTGGACCTGGTGCTTAGGGACCTGGTTTAGTGGTGAGCTTGTGGTGTTAGGTCTCAGGCTGGACTGGATGATCTTGGAGGTCTCTTCTGGCCAGGGGGGCATTCTGTGATTCTGTGGGTGACAGACCTGCTTTCGGGACAACACTTTCAGGACAACAGCAGGAGTTTCTGTGGCCTGAGCAAGCCCTTCAGCTCTTCAGAGCAACTTTAGATACCTGGCTCTCCTCCTGCAAATACTTTCAGTAACAAACGTACAGTGCTTGGAAATCCTTATGGGTGGAGAAAAACCAGCCTACTTTTTCAAGAGCCTTTCACTATTTTGTTTCACACTTCCGCTCTTATTTCACTCTTGATGTAGCTACAGCTTGGCTACAAGCAACTGAATGAGGATCTCTCCTTTGCCTTTTCAAGGGAGATGGGCTGTGCAGACATTTCCCCCTGCTCAGTTTGCATCTGTGAGGGTTTTACCCCTCACTAAGGGAAAATTGTCTCCCATAAAGAACTATTCACCTAGTAAAGGAGACAGGACTGCGCCCTGCCGCCTCGCTGCCCTGCCGCCTCGCTGCCCTGCCGCCTCGCTGCCCTGCCGCCTCGCTGCCCTGCCGCCTCGCTGCCCTGCCGCCTCGCTGCCCTGCCGCCTCGCTGCCCTGCCGCCTCGCTGCCCTGCCGCCTCGCTGCCCTGCCGCCTCGCTGCCCTGCCGCCTCGCTGCCCTGCCGCCTCGCTGCCCTGCCGCCTCGCTGCCCTGCCGCCTCGCTGCCCTGCCGCCTCGCTGCCCTGCCGCCTCGCTGCCCTGCCGCCTCGCTGCCCTGCCGCCTCGCTGCCCTGCCGCCTCGCTGCCCTGCCGCCTCGCTGCCCTGCCGCCTCGCCGCCGCACCCCCCCGTGCCGAGGAGGAGAGGTAAAGAGCCACGGATCTCGGCTACGGAGGCTAGGTCTCCACCCGAGAATCCAAAAAGGGGAAGCCTAAAGAACTATAAAGCTACTACTCGAGAGCCGGGCTTAAAGCAGGAGCGGTGAGCTCAGTATCTGCTAGCCCCACTGCCTCGAGAGCACCTGAAAGAACAGTGAATCTCCCCAAAGGCGCTCTCTGTCTCTCCCTCCTCCCGTCGGGGAAGACGCCCGCAGCCTGCCGTCTGCCGCGAGCCGCTTTGCTCTAGCGCAGCCCGCAGTCTCAAAGCCGCCGCTACAGCTGCCGTGAAGCCTACAGCCTGCCGCCGCACCCAGAGCCGCTGCTGCCTGTGCTGTAAAGCCACCGACCGCCACGTGGAAGCCGCCATCTTGAAGCTGCAGACCGCCACGTGAAGCCGCCATCTTAAAGTTACAGACCGCCTTGTGCAGCTTGTCGAGACTGTAAGATTCAATAATATTTCTTTTTCTGTCATGAACCGTAATCTTTCCCTGGGGTAAACCCACAAACGGCCCTCACTTCCCCGCACAATGTCGACCCTATTGAGAGGGAAACCGCGTCACGCTATACCAGCCCCCTCTATCATAAGTTTTCTTTCTTCAATCTAAACTCCCACACACATACACACCCCTTGCATCCCACCTTCTAAATTTACCTCCTACACATTTGAAACTCCATTCAAACAGTTAAAGCATATAAAATACAACTCTGTGTCTGGTCTTCATTGTGTGTGGACATGCGTGCTCTCCTATTTAGGGCTTCTGGTGGAGAACGGTCCGTCTTCTCCCCCCACGTAAGACTAAATAAAATGCCTTTTAATATAAAATAAAAAATGCCTTTTAAAAAAAATGCCTCCCTTTTGGAGGGGGAGTGGGTCGCAGCTTTACCCATCTCGGCCCGCGACACATACCTAAGAAAGGGAAAAAACTGCTGTGCACCAGCAGCCAAAGAGAGGAGTGACAATATGTGAGAGAAACAACTATGCAGACACCAAAGGCAGTAAAGAAGGAAGGGGAGGAGCTGTTCCAGGTGCCAGCGCAGATTCTTCCACAGTTCATAGTGAATATCACGGTGAAGGTGGCTGTTCCCCTGCAGCCCATGGAGATCTGTGGTGGAGCAGATATCCACCTGCAGCCTGTGGACAACCTCATGCAGCATGTGGATGTGCCTGAAGGGAGCTGTGAGTCTGTGGATAGCCTGTGCTGGAGCAGGCTGGTGCCAGGACCTCTGACCCCATGAAGACAGAAGCCCACACTGGAGCAGGTCTGCTGGCAGGACTCACTGCAGTGGGTCTCTTCCTGAAGGACTGCACCCTGTGGAAGGGACGCATGGAAAGGACACACGAATGCTGAAGTAGTTTGTGAGAACTGCACCTGGTGGGAAGGACTCATGTTGTAGAAGTTCCTGAAGGATTGTCTCCTGTGGGAGGGACCTCACGCCAGAGCGTGGAGGAGAACTCCCCCTGAGGAGAAAGCAGCAGGAGAAGCGTGGGTTGAACTGACTGGCCGCAGCCCCCACCACCAGGAGGCAGGAGGTAGAGAAATTAGGTGTAAAGTTAAGCCCCGGAAGAAGGGAGGAGGGGGGGTAAAGTGTTTTAAGTTTTGAGGTTGCCCTACTCTGATTTTATTGCTAATAAATTAAACCAATTTCCCCAAGTCAAATTTGTTTTGCCTATGACAGTAAAGTGATCTCTCCTTCACCTTAACTCAAAAGCCTTTCATTTTATTTTCTTTCCCTTGTCCAGCTGAGGACAGTGAGTGAAAGCAGCTTTTGTAGGCACCTAGCACTCAGCCAGGGTCAACTCACCACGTACAGAAATACTAAACCAGTGGCTTTATTATTATAAATAAGCAAATCAGCTGCTAGACTGCAGAAGATAGCTCAGAGAATATTAACAATAATAACAATAGCATTTTAAAATTATAAAATCATTTATGTTCTAGAGGAACCCAAACCCCTTTACCAACTTAGGGATAATTTTATCATTTATAGGAGTTAAAGCACCTCTAAGGAAATTAAACATAAGCAACAAAGAAGACAGAAGCATAAGCAATTAATCTCTGTGGAATCTCCTTCTCTGGAGATGCAAAACCTGCCTGGATGGGTTCCTGTGTGGCCTGCTCATGGTGGTCCTGCTCTGGCAGGGGGGTTGGACTAGATGATCTCTAGCAGTCCCTTCCAACCCCTAACATTCTATCATTCTATCATCCTATGATTCTATGATTTTTTCCAAATGTTTCCCCACCCCCCCCTTTTTTTTTTTTTTTTTTCTTTTCCCTTCCCACTGCTCTTGTGTGGAGACATGGAGAATCTCTACCCATTTCACAAGCACCACTGTATGCCAGGAGCCACGCCAGATGAATCCTTGCATAGTCCAATTTGCTGCTGAAGCAATAGTCATCCATCGTTGTCATCCATCTTTATCCAGGGACATCTCCAAAGTGCTCACATAGCAGTAAAGGGAGACTGCTATAACAAATATGTCTGTAGGAATGAGCCACAGGTTCCTTTATCCTGAAAATAATGTGGATAATGTTCTCTCCTGGATCAGGATGTGCTGAGAGCATCTGGTGATTGCTCCTTGAATTCAGCAGAGGCCTATGTCTGGGGAAAGATTACCTCAGACCTATATTGAAACACTTCAAAAGCCAGATCCCACGTGACTTCAGCTCTGTGCAAATGAAAGCTGAGGGCAGACTTGTGATGTTAAAAGCACTGCTGTGCCCATGTGGCTTGCTGTGGGTCAGCTAGGAAAATCAGCTGCCTGGACAGATGTCCCTCATATGATTACTTTGGAGGCCAAACTTTGGATTACATACTAAGACAGGAGACAGTCTTTCTGTCCATTGTGCCTTCTACATGATGGTAGGACTCTAAGGTATCCTCTTCTTTGCTCACAACACCTGCAAATAGGAAAATAAATTTTACTTGTGTCCTGCAAACTAACAGTAGGTTTTTTTGTTGGTTTGCTTTTTGTTTTTTTTCCTGGGACAGATAGTTGTTTTGCCTCTTGACTAAATACTCTAGCAAGCAATTTGAATTTCCACACCATTGATAGTCTTTATCCTTACATTTTCAGTGCAATGACCTAGGCCATCTTCCCTGGGGCTGCTGAGTTCAGCTGACCCCAAAACAAGCACTTCTTCCATAGAAGAGGTAAGGTAGGCTCCCAGATCTCCTCACTCCTTTTTTCTATGAGGTGCCAGTAGATTTGTGGCATAAGTTGGTCTACCCCACACAGATGGCCAAAAGCAGACAACTTTGGGCAGAACAAATACTAGACATGCTTTTCCAAGGCCTCAAGGGATAGATGTTATCTGTTTATCTATTACTGTGCAGTGTGCCATAGAGAGAGTCTGGAGTAAATTTCAGAGTACAGATACAAACTAAGTGGCTTTCTACTGAATGGGACCTTTGGGAGCAATTCAACAGGCCAGTATGAATGTAAATGTTTAATGCTGCAAATTGCAAAACTTTCAGCATCCCTTAAGCATTGCAGCCCATTACCAATCCCAACAGCCCTTATAATTAATTTATTTTATTATAATTTAAATAACACGTATTTCAGTAGATGTCTTTTACTATTAGCTGATAATATAAACCAGATGAGAAGCATTAAGTAAAAGCTCATCAAAGTCCAGAAGGGGGGTAGTAAAGAGGTAGTAAACGCATATCAGAAGAATGATTACCATTTTTCTCTGCTTCTTATATTACTCAGAGTAGTCACACAATGTATGAATAGCTTTAGCTTTTTTATACTGGGAAGTTCTCATCTCTGGGAGACTGGGAATCTTCTGGATGATCCTGCCCTCCCTTCTCCCATGACATCCTCCACAGAAATTACTTTGGAGATCCTTTCAAATTTGACTACCCCATGAAAGGATCTCAGAAATCTAAGGCTGGGAAGCATTTCAGAAGTGCTTATATTTCTGGACTGGCAGCATTCCAAGGAGCACACTTCCTGGACGAGGAGAAAAGAAAAAGCAAAACAGGGAGAAAGAAAGCAAGTGTATTGTACACCTATCATACTTTCATCCTACAGTGCTGTTTACAGTACATCTGCTTGCTTACCAGCAGCAAGTTTGCAACACAAGGAAAGTGCACATGGCCAAGTAACATACTGGATCTGATTTCAAGTTCCAGCTCTCACAGGCCAGGAAACTGGCAGATACTGGTATTACAAACTAAAAGGCACACACAGTCATTTGCAATTTGAGAGACATTTGCACGCACATTTGTAAGTGGGAGACACTTGGAACCCATAGGATTGCAACATGATAGACAGAGCTCTTCAAAGAAAAAAATTACATTTATTTAATTACAAATCTCCTAATATCATTTACTCTCATAAGACCTTAGCAGTAAATCTGCAGTAAGACATTTTCTACCGGTAGTTTTCTTAAAGAGAAAGCAATATAATACACTCAAGCCAGGCAGAAATGTGGATCTTCTATCGGGTGCAGGAGTTGTTCTGTTCCTAGGCTCCACAAGCCATCCTGTGCATAACACCAAGCTCCGTTGCTCTGAGCTTTTCCATTCTTCTTGCAGGAAGAATGCTTGCATATGTCTTACAAAATTCCTGTAGTCTTCTTAGCATTTAACATGCACCACTAAATCTCCTGATGGTAGACTAGGTGCTAGAACAAAAACACTAGAAAATTTTATTCATTGCATATCAGAAAAAACTGATGCTACACATTGTAATATCCTAGCAGTCCATTTAAAACTATTCTAACATTAGGTCAGGAAGATTCTCTGCTTTTTGGGGACTATCAATGAAGTTTCATCCTTCAAAGCTACCATTTTGATTTGGCTTTCTAAGAGACTTGAAGACACACAGAGCAAGCCCTTCAGCTCTTTAGAGCAACTTTAGATACCTGGCTCTCCTCCTGCAAATACTTTCAGTAACAAACGTACAGTGCTTGGAAATCCTTATGGGTGGAGAAACCAGCCTACTTTTTCAAGAGCCTTTCACTATTTTGTTTCACACTTCCGCTCTTATTTCACTCTTGATGTAGCTACAGCTTGGCTACAAGCAATTGAATGAGGATCTCTCCTTTGCCTTTTCAAGGGAGATGGGCTGTGCAGACCTTTCCCCCTGCTCAGTTTGCATCTCTGATTGAATCTTGTTTAATTGCTTTATTTAGTCCTACTGTAAAATTTGCAGGGCTGACTGCATCAACCTCTTTCCCCCACCCCTCTCTTGCTCGTGTGAACTGCTCCCACCAGGCCTGCCGGATTCCTCCTGCCAACAGAAACACAGTATTCAGGACAGCTTACTGCTGTGGTGGGGCCCGAGCAGAGTTGGTGAGGACAGTAAAGCAAAGAACTTGCAGTCTCAGCACACCTTAGATCTGGTGGGAGGAAGGAGATAAGAGGATGCAGACAGAATCTACCCCAAATGCAGGTTCTTGCTCGTTGCAAAACGCAGCCCCAGCAGTTGAATTCCCCCAGCCATTTCTCCCAGAAATAACAAGCCTCGCCCCGCACAAGCGTCTCTGGATAGAAAAGGCACACAGCAAAGGTGTTATAAATACCCTGACTCTATTTTTGGTCTCCGGTGGGGAGAAGGGAGATGGAATGAAGCCAGGGTGCAGCGGAGGAAAGACCTCAAGAATGAAATGCCTTCAGCTGCCTTGATCTCGCCGGGCTCTCACAGCTTGATGCTGCCTCTCAGCTCCTGGCCCATGCTGGTGGCGCTGGCTTGCTCTTGCTGGCTCTTGAGGACCAGCTGGCGCATCTGGTCGTAGTCCAGCGGCACCTCCACTGCGCAACAAAATGGCCGCCTGTCACCCACAGCCCCCCGGGCCTTCTATACCCGGTGGGGCGGGGCAGGCTGGTCGGGATTGGCTGGGGAGCAGGGATGGCAGCAGGGGATTGGCCAGGCCAGCGGGGGGGAGCTGCGGATTGGCTGGCTGTGGGGACATGGTCCCTCCCTCCCCCCTCCCACACTCACAGGCCTCCATGGGGTCGTCAGGGTCGCCCAGGGCGAGGGCCGGCGGGCAGAGCTGGACTGGAACCACTGTCCGGAGCAGCTCTGTGCTGGCCAGCAGCGGGATGGAGACTGGCTCGTCTGGGTCAGCGTCGATAGCTGACGCGTAGAGCAGCGTGGAGTCCCGCAGCAGGAGCTCGATGATTGTCTTCTCCAGGACACCTGGGCAGGAGGGAGTGCCAGGGTCACACAGGGCTCCTGCCCAAATCCACCCCCGGCTCTTTGCTCCACAGTAATCCACTGATCTCTCCTAGGCAGTGCCGTCGGGCAGCCTGTCTCCCCAGGGCAGATGGTCCCCACCCCCAGAGCCAAGGTGAGGGCTTGGGGGTCCACTGGCACGTTTCTACGGCCAGGACTGAACTGGCTGGGAATTTGGGACCCCAAAGTCCTATGAGGGACAGCCCAGCATGACGGGGCAGGGGAAAAATCCAGATCGATTAAAACGCAGTGCAAGCGGGTGGTGGGCATACAAGGGTGGGGCTGTAACGGGGGGAAAGATGGGCAGCCCTGACCCACCGTAACACTGCATCACGTTCTCCTCTGTGACCTGTCCTTTTCCTCCAAGCTGCTGCAGGATCGCGGGGCAGTCACGGCTGGCCTCCTGGAGCAGGGCCTCCAAGCAAGACATCAGCTGGCCCAGGACTTTGCTGCTCCTGTTGCACTGCTGTTCATACATGTTGGCTTCCTGGGTGGTTTCCTTTAGTCTTTCCTATCAACAAAGATTTTGCTAGGTGTCACACCAGCCCCCTGCTCTCCCCACCACCCCAGTGCTGGTCAGCTCCAGTCTGGACACTGGAGACATCCCAGGAGAGGCTGTGGGATGCTTCCATCCCTGCAGGGGAAAGGCTCTAGGAAGGGCTCCCCAAGCTCCCCATGCACAGATGAGGCCCCAGGCACTGCAGGACCAGGGCTGGCAGGAGCCCTGCAGTCACCCTTTCCCCATGCACTGGGAGACAGGGCTGCCAAAGCCAGTGCAGGGCCCTCTTCTGCCCCACTCCTCTCCAGCCCTTGGCCAGAGCAGCCTTGGCAGGACTAGACTCCCCTAGGACATATGCCACGAGGGACAGGGCTCTGCTGCCCTTGCCGAGGGAAACCCCGGCCTCCATACCTCCAGCTCCTGCAGGATACGAAGGCTGCTGCTCTTTGCAGTGTCCTGGTCCCTTTTGAGGGCTTCAATTTCGTCCTGTGTAAACACAAGCACATGGAGGGAGGACTGGCTGAATGCCCACCAGACATGCCTAACGGACCATCTGGAGACCATCCCTCCGCCCTGGGAGCAGGGGCATCCCACTTGACCCCTCTGGGGACCACTGTCCCCCGGGCCAGAAGGGTGGGTGATGGCCCCACAACACGCAGCCCTTCTTCTCCCTCCAGCCAGCCCCACACACGGCCGAGGCAGCTCTGAGCCCTCCTGGACACGGCAGTATTTGTGCTGGGTACACGGTGGCAGCACTGAGACACTTTTGGCTCCGAGAACGCAGCTCTCTGTCTACTGGAGTTCTATTCTTTGCTGCCCCTTTGCAATCCCCTCATCCCACCCGTGTGGCAGGCCGGGAGCTGGGCTCTGCTGTGGGCAGCCATGCTGGACACATGGGAGAGGAAAAACCCAGCCCAGCCCAGCCCAAAAGCACCAGCTGAGAAAGGGGAGACATGAAGAGCCTGGAACAGACCTGGAGAGCCTCGATCTTCAGCGGCAACTCCTCCCCCTGCTTGCTCAGCTCAATGCAATAGTTGATGGAGGAAAACTCCTTCTCCACCTTTTCCACACAGCGGTTCACCTCTTCTTCAATGTTCCCATTCTCTGAGAGCTCCAACAGGAGCCTGTGAACCACCTCCCGGCTCTCCCAGCTCTCGCCTTGCCTTCTTCGTTCTTCCTGCTGGGCTGAGGGAGAGACAGAGAGCCTGGCTTGTGCATGTCCCCACGGGCTGCCCTTTGCAGAGCCTTCCCCCCTGGGTGCTGTGGGGTTTGGTGGGGTGCTCGGGGCAGGGGAGGCTGAAAGTCTCTTTCTTTCACTCAGAAATGAAGCAAAGAGCTCACTGTCTGCATGGGATGGGGCAAACACAATGGGATCCCTCCCCGGGAGGATGAAAGGAGCCCTGGCTGACCATGGTGGCAGCTCCCTGCCTCCACATCCCTCCCCCTCTCCAGGGCACCCCAAGACACAGGGGTTTCGGTGGCCTCACTGGGTTATCACTGCTCATCCTTTTCTCCTCTGGGACAAAGGGTGCTGAAGGAGCCTGCAGGCAGGGGAGAGGTCCTGCCTTTGGGGTGCAGTGCCCTAAGCAGCCCCCCCACCTTGCCAGCCCTGCAGACTCCTGCTCTGCAGCCCCAGTTGCAGGTGCTTTCTCTCATCTGATACCTTTTTTCTTTTTGGCCTCTTCCTCCAGTTCTGAGCGGTCTCTGTGTTTGGCCACTATGAAGTTCCTCAGATTTCTCCTGCCTTCAAGGACCTGCTGCCGCTCCTGCAGCTTGACACGCTCTCTGCGGTGCTTCTCTGCCAGTTCTGACATCTCTTTCAGCTTGTTCGTCCTGCACACAGAGAGCAGCAGGTTACCCCACGAGTCGGTACTGGGGTTTGTATTCCTGGCCATTCCCACCATCTGTGCCTGACCCAGCGCCCAACCCTGAGCACCCAGCTCCAGGCAGGAGCAGTGGATCCTGTCTCTGCCCTTGCAGCCGGTCTCTCGTTACATCCCTGCTCATCCCTGGCATTGCCCCTCGGTGCCCAGTTTGCCACAGAGGGCTTGCAGGGCCACGTACCGCTGCTCGTAGGCCCATGTGGACTGCTCAAGAGCAGCGTTCATCCTTCTGGCCTGTTCATCCAGCATCTTATGGAGCCCCAAGTAGGTGTTGTCGAAAACGGCTTTTTGGACTCGCAGGTTTTCAATCTCCCCCTGAAGCTGGTTATTTTTGGCCAGGGTGGTATTGAGAAGAACGGTGGCCTGGGGAGAGGAAAGCAAATGGTTTGAAGCTGGTGCAGGACTGGGAGGCTCAGCTCTCTGCTGACAGACATTGAGCAGGGCTGGGAAAAATGCAGCCCAAAAGATTTCAAGCTGGCCCTGCACTATCCTCCTCCCCAGGACTGGAGAGGCAACAGGCTGATGCCAGCAGAGACCCGGGAGCTGGTGCTGCCCAAAGCAAGGTGGCTTTGGGCAGCTCTAAACAGGTGCAGACCTTCATGCTTCCTGGCATGGCACAAGTGCTGCATTTGGGTCACCAGGCTTGAAGGAGCCTTTGGGATATTCTGGGAGCCATCAGGCCAGAAGAACAAGCCCCAGGGCCTTTATGCGGCTTGTGTCAACCAAAAGCACCTGCACCATCTACATCCGTTTGTCCTGAGCAAAAAGCATTTTGCACAGAGGCCTCACTCAGTGTGGCCCCAAACATGGTCTCCAAACATCTTGAAGATGTTTGCTTACATTGTATAGTTGCACCTCTAGTCTCTCAGCCTCCTTTTCTAGCTGAATAGCATTGTTGGATTGCTTGACCTTGGCTGCCCTCCAGTTTTGCCTCGCAATCTTCTGTTCAAGCTCTAGTATCTGCACACACAGAGACAAAAAAAAAAAAAAGGAGAAAATATAACATCCACCCCTGTGTTCTGGACTCTTGTCAGGACATTCAGCCAAAGAAAAGATGCTCTCCTGACCTGAGCTACAGTAACCATGTCACTAATGAGCTCACAGTTACAGAAGCAGCTTTAATCCTAAAGGGTCCCATCCTGCACACGCAGAAACACAAACTAACCAGGAATGGGTTGATTTTCATGTCACAGGGGAAATGCAGCTGCCTCTGGAGGGAAATTCAGCCCCCAGTGCTGGACAAGGCACAGCAGCCCTTGGTGCAGGGTGGAAGGATGGCTTTGGTAGCGCTATTCTGCTGGCCAGACAGGGCTCTGTGCAGTCCCCCCTCGCAATGAGTGGAGGAAAACTTCTGTCAGAAGTGGGGAGCTGGCAGAGGGAATAAACCCCTGGGAACAACGAAGCAGGGGGGACGTTGTGTGGCCCCAGGCACATGTGTGCCATCAGAGAGGAGCTGCAGAGAGTGGTGGCACAACAAGGTTGCGAGTCAGACCTTGGTCTTTTAGCCAGCGCTGCTGACTTGGCTGGCAGCCTGGCTCTACCCATGGGTCACTGGCATGTGTCTTTTGGCCGCAGGCACCATCGTATTCCAAGGCCTGAAATCTTACACCGAGGAGTTTCAGTCACAAGGCTCACGCTCTCAGTCTGCCATGCTCAGCCAGGGAACAGTCCAGACGCTCTTACCTCCTTGTCCAGGGCAGCTAGCAGGGCTTTTCTGTCTCTGTTTAAAGACTCATAGTACTGGACGGCTGAAAGGTGCTGGAGCTTTTCGCGCTCTCTCTCCTCCAGCCTGGCATTTCTCTGCAGCTGGCTGAGCCTGAACATCATGTCTTCACGCTCTTGCATGAGGGACTCCATTTCTCTTCTGTAAAAACAAAACGACAAAGCACATCTAGCATATCCCAGCTGCAGTGCTGGAGCAGGTCCTTACCCCACGCCGTGTCAGCACCCGGCAGGTCCCCAGATCTGGGCATGGAGGAATTTCCCCAACAAGAGAAGCTGCACTCACTCCTGGGCCAGCATTTGCTGCCTCACGTTGGCACAGTATGATTTCCTCTTGGCAGCTGCAATTCGAAGCTTTTTCTGCAGCGGTCCAATGTCCCTCGCAGCCTTTTCTTCCTCCTTCCCCCTCAGGGCCAAAGGCTGCTTCCTCAAAGAGGCATTTCCCTGCTGCCACAAAGAGGGAGAGGTGTGGCGGACCCGCCGTCACGAACTGCAAGCCACGCCCCCACAGACTAATGATCCTCATGTTGGCAGCAAAGGGAAGACGGACCAAATTGGGAACTGAGTGAAGTGGGCAAGGAAAAGGCGGGAAAAACGATACATTGTCTCAGCCGCCTCAGCCGCCGCTTCACCAAACGGACCAACGGGCTGGCGGATTGAAAACTGCACCACCAATCAGCAGCCAGCCCATTCCCTATAAAAGAGCCTAGGTGAGCCCCACTTTGCCGCTCGCCGAGGGGGTCACCTGAAGAGGAGAAGAGAAAAGGGAGAGGACTCGGGAAGCCGCCGTGGAAAAAACGCCGGAGGGTGCCAGCCAACGCGCACCGCTACTCATCGGGGCTCGAGCCGCTCCCTAAAAGCCTTTTTCAAGGCTCGAAGGAGCTGAGGGGAGCGGAGCTCGCCCAGAAGAGGGACGCCGCAAGAAGCCGCTGGCCAGCAAGAGCCGGAGCTGGTCTCCGACTCCCACGGGACGGCCGGAACGTAAGAAAATTCCCCCAAAGCCTTGTTCCTTTCCCGTCTTCCCTGAAATCCTATAATTCTCCCTGGGAGGTGGGAGGGGGGTGGGGAAACCTTCCCTATCCGCTTGCTCCTTCCCTCTTTTCCCTAAAGTGACTGCGGGTGCCCAATCCCATTCCCCTGACTTAAGTTACTGGTTCCTGGGACAAACTGTATTGCTGTTATTTAATTGTATTGTGTTCTCGAATTAATTATAAAGTAAAAGCACATAATTCAAATCGCCCCTAGTCTCCGGAGCCCTTCTTTCTACCGGTTTTTCCGTAAATACCCGTGGGGGGGGGTTGTATGAGCGCTTAAGAAATGGGACTGACCGCTCGAGTCCCCGGGTGCGCGTTCTCGGGCTATTTCCATAACCGAGTGAGTGTGTGAGAGGCTGAGACGCGGCACAAGCTGCGAGGCGAGTGTGGACTCCCGAACCGCGGTTCTGTTCTCCCGCGAGGGAAACAGCCGGTGACGGAGGAAGCGTAAGGCGTGGAAGGACAGCGCGGACGAGAGTGTGCTTGGCAATTGAGCGTAAGGCAGAGCGAGTGTGCGTGCTTGCTTAAAGACATACCGCTCCACAAAACTTGGTCCGCGAAACACGAGCTTCCACGCATCCAACACAGTCGCGCCTAAATTAATTCACTCGCCAAAGCCCGGATCGCGACAAGAGGTCAGTCGCTTGAGCAAACACGACCAGCGGTGGTAGACAGAGGAGCTGGACACAGGGGTTAATGGCATCACCACCTCCAGCTCTTTGTCACCACCTCCAGCTCTTGGCTGCCACCTTGCATAGGAGGTGATCCCCACAGCAGAGACTCCACAGCACCTGTGGAGGAGTTTGGCTTTGGATTGGGCTTCAGTTTTTACCTTTGGGCTGCTCATCTCTTCCGGCTCACTCGGCTGGTCGCTCGGCACACACTTCTGGAAAGGGGACTGTCCTGGACAGAAGCCTGCTACAGGGACGAGCAGCCAGGGAGGGCACCGGGGCCAAGCCTGCAGCCCTCACCCCAAAGCTCTTCCCCCCAGACCCACTGCAGCCCCCCAGGCTCCCCTCTCCCCCCCTACCCAGCACTGCTCACCCTGCCACAGGGTGCTGTGGTTCCTTTCTAGTCAGGCAATGGGACTGTCGTCGCACTTGGGTCTTCCCAAGAAACAGCCCGGATTTGCCAACAGAAGCTCAGGAGAGGCAAGATCCCAGCACGGAGCTGACATCCACTCCAGTCCTGTGCCACCTGTGCACTGGTCCAAGTGCTGTGGCACTGGCACTGGTCTAGGTGCCACAAGGGTGTCATCATAGTGGAGCATGGGTGGGTTCTCCATGGGGACCATCACCAAGGAGATAGAACGAAGGGACAGTGCTGGGAGCCCACACTTACATGGACCAAAGGTGTTTCCATGCGCCAAAACCAGCCCTGAAGCTCCAAGGTCTCCCTGGGTGCATGTCCACAGCAAGCAGAAACCCTCATTCCACCAGTTCCCACTTCTCTTTGTGGTGTCTGCATTGGCCCGTAACCTGAGACTTGGAAGCCTTTTGCCCCATCCCCAGCAGCGTCTCAGGGCCATGAAGCTGCCATCCTGTCCTCTTCCTGGCCTGCTCCCTGGGCTTCCGACCTGGTTTCTCTCTGTTCTGCTCGTGGCATGGAAAGGCAGCAACCACCACACCCCTGCCATCGCCCTCGGCACCCAGACCCCCTCCAAGGTGCTCACCATCGGGAGAGCAGCAAGGGTTGGCACTGCCGATCCAGGGAAGGGCCCTGGGGACAGAGCCTGTTCAGGTGTTCAGCACAGGGACAAGTTGAGGATTCATGCCTGCTTCTGCCCTCTCCATGCAGGGAAGCACACGGGAGCCGTGGGCTGAGTCACAAGAGCCGTGATAATCCCTTCCCCATAAGCCAGAGTGCATGGCCGGTTCCTTCCAGGGACTTGGCAAACCCTGAGGTTCCCGGTGGGCGGAAGCACGAGACAGCACCAGAGGCTGCAGCAGGGCTGTGTTTTGTAGCCCTGGTGTTGCTTCCTCAGCTCTAGGATGAAGGGGGAGAAAGAGCTGCTGAAGGTGAGCAAAGGGCATCCGTGTCCCATCAGGCAGAGCTGCAGTGAGTTCAAGGCAAGGAGCAAAATCCCCAGCCAGGGCATCTCCCTGATCCCGGAGACTCTGAGGAGCTAACGAGCCAGCCCTCAAGTTCCAGGCTAATTCACAGCCAGTGGAGAACGGTCTGTCTTCTCCCCCCACGTAAGACTAAATAAAATGCCTTTTAAGCCAGCAGAGGCGACTTTTGCTGATGACTCAAGGACGGACAAGAACAGGCCTGCCTGTTCTGCTGATAGGGCCAAAGGCAAGAAAAGGAATACAAAGGTTGTGATACAAAGGCAGTAAAATGGACACTGCCCCTAACAATGCGCCGCCCTCGGTCTCTTTTAAAAATCCCTCTCAGTAAGAGAGGAAGTTGCGGAAGCATCCCGACTGCCAGTGGCCCGCTACTGGCGCCGTCAGACCGTGACACCTGTCTTTCTGACCATGGATCTGGATATGTCATGGTAAGTAAGGTGAAGGTAAAAGCTCTTATGTTGTTAGCTCATATTCCAATATTTATTTAGGATGCTTATTGAAGTACATGCTGCTCTGTACCAACAGAAGAAGTATGACTGTACCTGTACCAAAAGCTTCATAGCATAATTGCAGCTGTAAAAGAGGAGCCAAACTTCTCACGAAAAGGCTGACTGAGTATAACTACATTAAGTAGAATTAGTTAGGAAACAGATGTGTGGACAGACCTTCTCCTGAACAGTATCTTCAGTCCCATTTATCTGCTGCTCCTGTAGTACTTAACAGCCAGCTCAAACATCCTTTCCGCTGTCAAAGACATTCTCCCAAGCCAGATGAGAGCAGAACAAACTGAGCTCCAGCACACACACACACACACACACACAGAGGATGTGCCAGCTTTCCTACAGCTAATTAGTGCCATGCCACTTCTCTGTGCAACAGGAGAACTCTCTCTCCTATCCACGGGAAGGGGAAGCAAACCCATATTGTCTTAGACCTTCTGCTCAACCTCAGAAGAAAGAGGCTTAAATGCATAATGTAAAACTCAAGCATGAACATTTCAGCTTTGAATTGACAGAAGCAATGTGGTAAGATGATGCACTTCGGCTTGGATTGCTCTGAAACCTTCCATGGAGAGTAAGACACGGCAGAAGCTGGTTTGTGGCCAGACACAAAAGCTTTAATGAAATTAAAACACGGGAATAATGCTGCCTTCAGAAACATGTAAGAGAAGACCAGTTTTGCTCAAAGCCTTTTCAATGTCACTCATTTTTGATTGAGAAAGCAATACCACAAAATCAAGCCGAAAGGATTTTATTGGAAAAAATGATGGGAGAGCAGTCCTCAGTCCTAACAATGCACATGGCACTTTGCACCACTGCAGAACCTATTCCTTTGAGAAGGATCTTCTCTGTAATGTAAACCTATGTCACGGTGCTCCTCCTACAGGTCCCAATACAGCAACACATGCAAGAAACTGCCCAGGTGTTGTTCTGCTGGCTCTGTTCTGCTGTCTTGCTCTGGTAAACATGCAAACAGTATCAGCAGGCCAATAATGACACTTGCATTTATGGAAACAAGTTGGAACAAGAGTATCAACAATTCTAAGCATCAAACAATGCAAAGGAATGAAGTATGTGGGAGGTGAGCAGAAGAGAAATGAAGGCTGACAGCTCTGAATGAACTTTGGTGACACACAGCAATGGATGTTGTTCAAGAGCAGAATGGTGTAAATTCCTGTGGGTTTATAGAAGATCAGCATGCCTGAATTAGAAGGAGGCAGCAGTGTTGCAGGTGCTGCTGACCTAATCGCCTTGTCCTGAGGCAAACCATGGGATCAGTAAACAAGCTGGTGTCCCACAGCCGTTATCTCAAGAAGCAGCAGGAAAACAGAATGTTGTAGCAAGGATGGAGAGGCACCAGCTGGGGATTCAGAGTAGTGTTCCAGACTGAAGATAGATGTGCACGAAGAGTAAGTTAACGAATAGCACTATTGTATAATCTGAGGGACACAGTAAAAATGTAGAGAGACAAGAAATAAAGCGGCTTCTGCTCCTGCTTTCTAGCGGACCTGATGACTGCATGATTTATGCCCACCATAACCTTCTGTATAATCCATTGGATGGTCCCGTTGTGTAGGATCCAAGCATTTCTTTTGTCACCAAATAGGATGAAAATAACTTCTCAACACCAATGCGATGTAGATAAGCAGACCCTTCGTTATTAGCGCGCTGAGGATACAGGGGATAACTCCTCCTAGCGTATCCTCCATTGCATTTCAATCAACAGGTTTTTATATATTCGATTTCTATTGTCTAAAATATTTAACATAAAAATGCATATAATGCTCGCTTTTAATTACTGATTAAGCATAGAGTTGATTTTGTAATTGAAGATCACCTAATTGGGATACATTTTCTGGCTTGCAGTGTATTTATTGAGAAAACTGATGAAAATATCAAAAATATTTGTGAATTTCCCCTTCAAAATCTGGTGTGCTTTGGCCTTCAGGCTACTTTAAAAAAAAGAGTCTAAATTTGAGTAGGAAACTTCTGCAGATCTTGAAGTCTAAGATTTCTTTCCACACTTGGGATCTTTTCTTTTTTTCCCTTAGATCTGCCTTCCTTGCTTTGAAGTCTGCCCCTAGCAGCATAAAAATATTTCTCCCAACATTGTATGTGCTCGGCAAGCCTTTGTTTGTAATATGCTATCCAGTAAATAAAATGTAAATCAGAATACTCAATACAGTAATGCAAGGACTTAGTGTAGGAAACACCACAGTGGCACATGACAAGAACTGTTCATTAAAGAGCATTTCTGTAGGCTTGGACCTATTCTTCAAGTGTTTAAAAGTAGTAAAGGAAATTTTTCCTTTCCCACTTTGTCACTTGCAAATAATTCATTATCAGTTGTATCAACTAACATAATACATGATTTATTGGTCAGCCAATGTTCCATCTAGTATCTTTTTTCCAGCATCCAGTAGCGGATGCTTTGGATAAAATGGAGAACTGCCATAGACTGATATTCCTGTCAGTATCCATTTTCAAATTCCAGCTCTCAGTGATAGTTGTAGAAATTTACTAAAGTGATGACTTTGCTGTACTAAGTTAGCTGAATGGGTTACATTTAAACATATGCTTTGTGTCAGTTATGCCAAGCATCCTGCAGGTTGTGGTAACATCCAGTCGTCTAAGACCTGTGGCACCAACAGACAACATTCGTGTTCATTCTGGACCCACCTGGGCAATCTACAAGCTGGAGACTGGAGACAGGACCAGCATGGGAGACAGGACAAAGACAACAAAAGACTAGAATCAACAAAGACCCCCACAGGAGACCCTCGAACATGCATAATTAGGAAGATAACTAGTTCCAGGAAATAAAATGACTATGTAGAAGAATTTTGGGAACTCAGTGGCATAGAATGGAATATGAATGTTTTTGGTGTATATCAGTTGGGGTGTTTTGCTAACTTATGGTGGAGATACCCCCAGGGTTGCCCAGCACTGCCAATAAAGAATGCCTGCTCAATAACAGGGCGTGCAGAATCGGTGGGTAGCTAGCCATCTCACATCAGCTCAAGATGAGCTACAACACTGAGAGCTGTGGAGTCATTCTGGCTTTGTATCCATGGGCCTACAGGCCGGTTTGATGTGAGGCAGAGTGTTTCACAGGTGACAGCACCTCCTGGCTGCTACCATACTCTGCTGAGGGCAGCAGCCACCAAAGGCCACCCACACCCCAGGAGAGGGAGGCGCCTCTTGTCCATGGGGAACAAGCTGAGCACACCTCAGGCCTCCCAAGTGCAGCACACGGGCTCCTCTCCCTGCTCTGTCCCCTCTGTCCTCTTGCTTGCTTGCTTCCTTCTTTCCATCTGTCCCTCATTTGGTCCTTCTCTCCTGCCCTTTCTTCCTCCCTCACTTTTCCTCTTTTTCTACCCCTCTCTCTTCTGCTCTCCTGACCCCTTCTTTCTGTCCCTATTGATATACTTCCTTGACAGCCCAGAGAAAAAGGCAGGCAAAGTTTCTTCACCAAAAGGGTTGTCGAGCATTGAACAGGCTGCTCAGGGAAGTGGTTGAGTCACCATCCCTGTGTTGTCAGTGATTAATTGAAATAAGTAACATGTGGGGGAAAAAAATCACATTTGCGGAAAACCACATAAAAGAGAACGTAAGGGAAACGTAGAATAAAACCAAGGCCTGGATAACAGTGAAACAGTAAGAATTGGACATAACCAGGTTCCAATTAGAGAAAAATACTCTCCAAGTAGTCAACAGCCCAGCCTTGAGACAGGCCTGCAGGACACCTGCAGGACAGAGAAAAGGGTGGAAAGAAGCACTCCCCACGGCCTTAAACACTGGGGAAAAACACACTGAGTAACTGAAAGCACCGTATTAATATATTAATGGGCCATTAGCACAGTGAAATTCACACCCACTGGCTGGAGGGACCCCTGCTAACAACAAGCCCCCTACTCTTTGAGCAGGCGCCGTGCAATTCCCGAGCGCTGCCGCTTTAAATGGAAGCGAGGAATTAGTGACCAATCGTGTGTGCCAGTGATAGAATAATGGTGGAGATACAGTTCTTTCTCACATTTTTGGGTAGAAAAGTAGCACTTGCATTTTGGCAATCGGAGCTTGCTCTGTGGAACACCCCCCTGCTCCCTGTTCTGCACAGAACTGGATGTTAAAGCAAATCTCTCCACTTGATGTGTGGATTGGCTTCTTGCACACCAGGTCAGGTGGGCCAAGATCGGTGGGCCAAGGTTAACTACACGGGGTTCAACAAGGCCGAGTGCCAGGTCCTGCACTTGGGTCATAACAACCCCATGGTAACCTGCAGACTTGGTGATGTGTGGTTGGAAAGCTGCAGGTTGGAAAAGGACCTGGGGGTATTGATTGACAGTCGACTAGATACGACTCAGCAGTGTGTGCAGGTGGCTAAGAGGGCCGATGGCATCCTGGCTTGTATTAGGAACACTGTGGCCAGCAGGAATAGGGAGGTGATCCTCCCCCTGTACTTGGCACTGGTGAGGCCACACCTTGAGTACTGTGTTCAGTTCTGGGCCCCTCACTATAAGAAGGACATAGAAGTGCTGGAGCGTGTCCAAAAAAGGGCAACAAGGCTTGTGAAGGGCCTAGAGCACAAGTCCTGTGAGGAGCGGCTGAGGAAGCTGGGGTTGTTTAGAGAAGAGGAGGCTGAGGGGAGACCTCATTGCTCTTTACAACTACCTGAAAGGAGGCTGGAGCGATGAGGGGGACAGCCTCTTCTCCCTGGTGACGTATCATAGGACCAGAGGGAATGGATGCAAGCTGTGCCAGGGGAGGTTTAGGTTCTATATTAGGAAGCATTTTTTCACTGAAAGGTTTGTCAGGTATTGGAATAGATTGCCCAGGGCGGTGGTGCAGTCACCATCTCTGGAGGCATTTAAACAGCATGTGGACCTGGTGCTTAGGGACCTGGTTTAGTGGTGAGCTTGTGGTGTTAGGTCTCAGGCTGGACTGGATGATCTTGGAGGTCTCTTCTGGCCAGGGGGGCATTCTGTGATTCTGTGGGTGACAGACCTGCTTTCGGGACAACACTTTCAGGACAACAGCAGGAGTTTCTGTGGCCTGAGCAAGCCCTTCAGCTCTTCAGAGCAACTTTAGATACCTGGCTCTCCTCCTGCAAATACTTTCAGTAACAAACGTACAGTGCTTGGAAATCCTTATGGGTGGAGAAAAACCAGCCTACTTTTTCAAGAGCCTTTCACTATTTTGTTTCACACTTCCGCTCTTATTTCACTCTTGATGTAGCTACAGCTTGGCTACAAGCAACTGAATGAGGATCTCTCCTTTGCCTTTTCAAGGGAGATGGGCTGTGCAGACATTTCCCCCTGCTCAGTTTGCATCTGTGAGGGTTTTACCCCTCACTAAGGGAAAATTGTCTCCCATAAAGAACTATTCACCTAGTAAAGGAGACAGGACTGCGCCCTGCCGCCTCGCTGCCCTGCCGCCTCGCTGCCCTGCCGCCTCGCTGCCCTGCCGCCTCGCTGCCCTGCCGCCTCGCTGCCCTGCCGCCTCGCTGCCCTGCCGCCTCGCTGCCCTGCCGCCTCGCTGCCCTGCCGCCTCGCTGCCCTGCCGCCTCGCTGCCCTGCCGCCTCGCTGCCCTGCCGCCTCGCTGCCCTGCCGCCTCGCTGCCCTGCCGCCTCGCTGCCCTGCCGCCTCGCTGCCCTGCCGCCTCGCTGCCCTGCCGCCTCGCTGCCCTGCCGCCTCGCTGCCCTGCCGCCTCGCCGCCGCACCCCCCCGTGCCGAGGAGGAGAGGTAAAGAGCCACGGATCTCGGCTACGGAGGCTAGGTCTCCACCCGAGAATCCAAAAAGGGGAAGCCTAAAGAACTATAAAGCTACTACTCGAGAGCCGGGCTTAAAGCAGGAGCGGTGAGCTCAGTATCTGCTAGCCCCACTGCCTCGAGAGCACCTGAAAGAACAGTGAATCTCCCCAAAGGCGCTCTCTGTCTCTCCCTCCTCCCGTCGGGGAAGACGCCCGCAGCCTGCCGTCTGCCGCGAGCCGCTTTGCTCTAGCGCAGCCCGCAGTCTCAAAGCCGCCGCTACAGCTGCCGTGAAGCCTACAGCCTGCCGCCGCACCCAGAGCCGCTGCTGCCTGTGCTGTAAAGCCACCGACCGCCACGTGGAAGCCGCCATCTTGAAGCTGCAGACCGCCACGTGAAGCCGCCATCTTAAAGTTACAGACCGCCTTGTGCAGCTTGTCGAGACTGTAAGATTCAATAATATTTCTTTTTCTGTCATGAACCGTAATCTTTCCCTGGGGTAAACCCACAAACGGCCCTCACTTCCCCGCACAATGTCGACCCTATTGAGAGGGAAACCGCGTCACGCTATACCAGCCCCCTCTATCATAAGTTTTCTTTCTTCAATCTAAACTCCCACACACATACACACCCCTTGCATCCCACCTTCTAAATTTACCTCCTACACATTTGAAACTCCATTCAAACAGTTAAAGCATATAAAATACAACTCTGTGTCTGGTCTTCATTGTGTGTGGACATGCGTGCTCTCCTATTTAGGGCTTCTGGTGGAGAACGGTCTGTCTTCTCCCCCCACGTAAGACTAAATAAAATGCCTTTTAATATAAAATAAAAAATGCCTTTTAAATAAAATGCCTCCCTTTTGGAGGGGGAGTGGGTCGCAGCTTTACCCATCTCGGCCCGCGACACATACCTAAGAAAGGGAAAAAACTGCTGTGCACCAGCAGCCAAAGAGAGGAGTGACAATATGTGAGAGAAACAACTATGCAGACACCAAAGGCAGTAAAGAAGGAAGGGGAGGAGCTGTTCCAGGTGCCAGCGCAGATTCTTCCACAGTTCATAGTGAATATCACGGTGAAGGTGGCTGTTCCCCTGCAGCCCATGGAGATCTGTGGTGGAGCAGATATCCACCTGCAGCCTGTGGACAACCTCATGCAGCATGTGGATGTGCCTGAAGGGAGCTGTGAGTCTGTGGATAGCCTGTGCTGGAGCAGGCTGGTGCCAGGACCTCTGACCCCATGAAGACAGAAGCCCACACTGGAGCAGGTCTGCTGGCAGGACTCACTGCAGTGGGTCTCTTCCTGAAGGACTGCACCCTGTGGAAGGGACGCATGGAAAGGACACACGAATGCTGAAGTAGTTTGTGAGAACTGCACCTGGTGGGAAGGACTCATGTTGTAGAAGTTCCTGAAGGATTGTCTCCTGTGGGAGGGACCTCACGCCAGAGCGTGGAGGAGAACTCCCCCTGAGGAGAAAGCAGCAGGAGAAGCGTGGGTTGAACTGACTGGCCGCAGCCCCCACCACCAGGAGGCAGGAGGTAGAGAAATTAGGTGTAAAGTTAAGCCCCGGAAGAAGGGAGGAGGGGGGGTAAAGTGTTTTAAGTTTTGAGGTTGCCCTACTCTGATTTTATTGCTAATAAATTAAACCAATTTCCCCAAGTCAAATTTGTTTTGCCTATGACAGTAAAGTGATCTCTCCTTCACCTTAACTCAAAAGCCTTTCATTTTATTTTCTTTCCCTTGTCCAGCTGAGGACAGTGAGTGAAAGCAGCTTTTGTAGGCACCTAGCACTCAGCCAGGGTCAACTCACCACGTACAGAAATACTAAACCAGTGGCTTTATTATTATAAATAAGCAAATCAGCTGCTAGACTGCAGAAGATAGCTCAGAGAATATTAACAATAATAACAATAGCATTTTAAAATTATAAAATCATTTATGTTCTAGAGGAACCCAAACCCCTTTACCAACTTAGGGATAATTTTATCATTTATAGGAGTTAAAGCACCTCTAAGGAAATTAAACATAAGCAACAAAGAAGACAGAAGCATAAGCAATTAATCTCTGTGGAATCTCCTTCTCTGGAGATGCAAAACCTGCCTGGATGGGTTCCTGTGTGGCCTGCTCATGGTGGTCCTGCTCTGGCAGGGGGGTTGGACTAGATGATCTCTAGCAGTCCCTTCCAACCCCTAACATTCTATCATTCTATCATCCTATGATTCTATGATTTTTTCCAAATGTTTCCCCCACCCCCCCCCTTTTTTTTTTTTTTTTTTCTTTTCCCTTCCCACTGCTCTTGTGTGGAGACATGGAGAATCTCTACCCATTTCACAAGCACCACTGTATGCCAGGAGCCACGCCAGATGAATCCTTGCATAGTCCAATTTGCTGCTGAAGCAATAGTCATCCATCGTTGTCATCCATCTTTATCCAGGGACATCTCCAAAGTGCTCACATAGCAGTAAAGGGAGACTGCTATAACAAATATGTCTGTAGGAATGAGCCACAGGTTCCTTTATCCTGAAAATAATGTGGATAATGTTCTCTCCTGGATCAGGATGTGCTGAGAGCATCTGGTGATTGCTCCTTGAATTCAGCAGAGGCCTATGTCTGGGGAAAGATTACCTCAGACCTATATTGAAACACTTCAAAAGCCAGATCCCACGTGACTTCAGCTCTGTGCAAATGAAAGCTGAGGGCAGACTTGTGATGTTAAAAGCACTGCTGTGCCCATGTGGCTTGCTGTGGGTCAGCTAGGAAAATCAGCTGCCTGGACAGATGTCCCTCATATGATTACTTTGGAGGCCAAACTTTGGATTACATACTAAGACAGGAGACAGTCTTTCTGTCCATTGTGCCTTCTACATGATGGTAGGACTCTAAGGTATCCTCTTCTTTGCTCACAACACCTGCAAATAGGAAAATAAATTTTACTTGTGTCCTGCAAACTAACAGTAGGTTTTTTTGTTGGTTTGCTTTTTGTTTTTTTTCCTGGGACAGATAGTTGTTTTGCCTCTTGACTAAATACTCTAGCAAGCAATTTGAATTTCCACACCATTGATAGTCTTTATCCTTACATTTTCAGTGCAATGACCTAGGCCATCTTCCCTGGGGCTGCTGAGTTCAGCTGACCCCAAAACAAGCACTTCTTCCATAGAAGAGGTAAGGTAGGCTCCCAGATCTCCTCACTCCTTTTTTCTATGAGGTGCCAGTAGATTTGTGGCATAAGTTGGTCTACCCCACACAGATGGCCAAAAGCAGACAACTTTGGGCAGAACAAATACTAGACATGCTTTTCCAAGGCCTCAAGGGATAGATGTTATCTGTTTATCTATTACTGTGCAGTGTGCCATAGAGAGAGTCTGGAGTAAATTTCAGAGTACAGATACAAACTAAGTGGCTTTCTACTGAATGGGACCTTTGGGAGCAATTCAACAGGCCAGTATGAATGTAAATGTTTAATGCTGCAAATTGCAAAACTTTCAGCATCCCTTAAGCATTGCAGCCCATTACCAATCCCAACAGCCCTTATAATTAATTTATTTTATTATAATTTAAATAACACGTATTTCAGTAGATGTCTTTTACTATTAGCTGATAATATAAACCAGATGAGAAGCATTAAGTAAAAGCTCATCAAAGTCCAGAAGGGGGGTAGTAAAGAGGTAGTAAACGCATATCAGAAGAATGATTACCATTTTTCTCTGCTTCTTATATTACTCAGAGTAGTCACACAATGTATGAATAGCTTTAGCTTTTTTATACTGGGAAGTTCTCATCTCTGGGAGACTGGGAATCTTCTGGATGATCCTGCCCTCCCTTCTCCCATGACATCCTCCACAGAAATTACTTTGGAGATCCTTTCAAATTTGACTACCCCATGAAAGGATCTCAGAAATCTAAGGCTGGGAAGCATTTCAGAAGTGCTTATATTTCTGGACTGGCAGCATTCCAAGGAGCACACTTCCTGGACGAGGAGAAAAGAAAAAGCAAAACAGGGAGAAAGAAAGCAAGTGTATTGTACACCTATCATACTTTCATCCTACAGTGCTGTTTACAGTACATCTGCTTGCTTACCAGCAGCAAGTTTGCAACACAAGGAAAGTGCACATGGCCAAGTAACATACTGGATCTGATTTCAAGTTCCAGCTCTCACAGGCCAGGAAACTGGCAGATACTGGTATTACAAACTAAAAGGCACACACAGTCATTTGCAATTTGAGAGACATTTGCACGCACATTTGTAAGTGGGAGACACTTGGAACCCATAGGATTGCAACATGATAGACAGAGCTCTTCAAAGAAAAAAATTACATTTATTTAATTACAAATCTCCTAATATCATTTACTCTCATAAGACCTTAGCAGTAAATCTGCAGTAAGACATTTTCTACCGGTAGTTTTCTTAAAGAGAAAGCAATATAATACACTCAAGCCAGGCAGAAATGTGGATCTTCTATCGGGTGCAGGAGTTGTTCTGTTCCTAGGCTCCACAAGCCATCCTGTGCATAACACCAAGCTCCGTTGCTCTGAGCTTTTCCATTCTTCTTGCAGGAAGAATGCTTGCATATGTCTTACAAAATTCCTGTAGTCTTCTTAGCATTTAACATGCACCACTAAATCTCCTGATGGTAGACTAGGTGCTAGAACAAAAACACTAGAAAATTTTATTCATTGCATATCAGAAAAAACTGATGCTACACATTGTAATATCCTAGCAGTCCATTTAAAACTATTCTAACATTAGGTCAGGAAGATTCTCTGCTTTTTGGGGACTATCAATGAAGTTTCATCCTTCAAAGCTACCATTTTGATTTGGCTTTCTAAGAGACTTGAAGACACACAGAGCAAGCCCTTCAGCTCTTTAGAGCAACTTTAGATACCTGGCTCTCCTCCTGCAAATACTTTCAGTAACAAACGTACAGTGCTTGGAAATCCTTATGGGTGGAGAAACCAGCCTACTTTTTCAAGAGCCTTTCACTATTTTGTTTCACACTTCCGCTCTTATTTCACTCTTGATGTAGCTACAGCTTGGCTACAAGCAATTGAATGAGGATCTCTCCTTTGCCTTTTCAAGGGAGATGGGCTGTGCAGACCTTTCCCCCTGCTCAGTTTGCATCTCTGATTGAATCTTGTTTAATTGCTTTATTTAGTCCTACTGTAAAATTTGCAGGGCTGACTGCATCAACCTCTTTCCCCCACCCCTCTCTTGCTCGTGTGAACTGCTCCCACCAGGCCTGCCGGATTCCTCCTGCCAACAGAAACACAGTATTCAGGACAGCTTACTGCTGTGGTGGGGCCCGAGCAGAGTTGGTGAGGACAGTAAAGCAAAGAACTTGCAGTCTCAGCACACCTTAGATCTGGTGGGAGGAAGGAGATAAGAGGATGCAGACAGAATCTACCCCAAATGCAGGTTCTTGCTCGTTGCAAAACGCAGCCCCAGCAGTTGAATTCCCCCAGCCATTTCTCCCAGAAATAACAAGCCTCGCCCCGCACAAGCGTCTCTGGATAGAAAAGGCACACAGCAAAGGTGTTATAAATACCCTGACTCTATTTTTGGTCTCCGGTGGGGAGAAGGGAGATGGAATGAAGCCAGGGTGCAGCGGAGGAAAGACCTCAAGAATGAAATGCCTTCAGCTGCCTTGATCTCGCCGGGCTCTCACAGCTTGATGCTGCCTCTCAGCTCCTGGCCCATGCTGGTGGCGCTGGCTTGCTCTTGCTGGCTCTTGAGGACCAGCTGGCGCATCTGGTCGTAGTCCAGCGGCACCTCCACTGCGCAACAAAATGGCCGCCTGTCACCCACAGCCCCCCGGGCCTTCTATACCCGGTGGGGCGGGGCAGGCTGGTCGGGATTGGCTGGGGAGCAGGGATGGCAGCAGGGGATTGGCCAGGCCAGCGGGGGGGAGCTGCGGATTGGCTGGCTGTGGGGACATGGTCCCTCCCTCCCCCCTCCCACACTCACAGGCCTCCATGGGGTCGTCAGGGTCGCCCAGGGCGAGGGCCGGCGGGCAGAGCTGGACTGGAACCGCTGTCCGGAGCAGCTCCGTGCTGGCCAGCAGCGGGATGGAGACTGGCTCGTCTGGGTCAGCGTCGATAGCTGACGCGTAGAGCAGCGTGGAGTCCCGCAGCAGGAGCTCGATGATTGTCTTCTCCAGGACACCTGGGCAGGAGGGAGTGCCAGGGTCACACAGGGCTCCTGCCCAAATCCACCCCCGGCTCTTTGCTCCACAGTAATCCACTGATCTCTCCTAGGCAGTGCCGTCGGGCAGCCTGTCTCCCCAGGGCAGATGGTCCCCACCCCCAGAGCCAAGGTGAGGGCTTGGGGGTCCACTGGCACGTTTCTACGGCCAGGACTGAACTGGCTGGGAATTTGGGACCCCAAAGTCCTATGAGGGACAGCCCAGCATGACGGGGCAGGGGAAAAATCCAGCTCGATTAAAACGCAGTGCAAGCGGGTGGTGGGCATACAAGGGTGGGGCTGTAACGGGGGGAAAGATGGGCAGCCCTGACCCACCGTAACACTGCATCACGTTCTCCTCTGTGACCTGTCCTTTTCCTCCAAGCTGCTGCAGGATCGCGGGGCAGTCACGGCTGGCCTCCTGGAGCAGGGCCTCCAAGCAAGACATCAGCTGGCCCAGGACTTTGCTGCTCTTGTTGCACTGCTGTTCATACATGTTGGCTTCCTGGGTGGTTTCCTTTAGTCTTTCCTATCAACAAAGATTTTGCTAGGTGTCACACCAGCCCCCTGCTCTCCCCACCACCCCAGTGCTGGTCAGCTCCAGTCTGGACACTGGAGACATCCCAGGAGAGGCTGTGGGATGCTTCCATCCCTGCAGGGGAAAGGCTCTAGGAAGGGCTCCCCAAGCTCCCCATGCACAGATGAGGCCCCAGGCACTGCAGGACCAGGGCTGGCAGGAGCCCTGCAGTCACCCTTTCCCCATGCACTGGGAGACAGGGCTGCCAAAGCCAGTGCAGGGCCCTCTTCTGCCCCACTCCTCTCCAGCCCTTGGCCAGAGCAGCCTTGGCAGGACTAGACTCCCCTAGGACATATGCCGCGAGGGACAGGGCTCTGCTGCCCTTGCCGAGGGAAACCCCGGCCTCCATACCTCCAGCTCCTGCAGGATACGAAGGCTGCTGCTCTTTGCAGTGTCCTGGTCCCTTTTGAGGGCTTCAATTTCGTCCTGTGTAAACACAAGCACATGGAGGGGGGACTGGCTGAATGCCCACCAGACATGCCTAACAGACCATCTGGAGACCATCCCTCCGCCCTGGGAGCAGGGGCATCCCACTTGACCCCTCTGGGGACCACTGTCCCCCGGGCCAGAAGGGTGGGTGATGGCCCCACAACACGCAGCCCTTCTTCTCCCTCCAGCCAGCCCCACACACGGCCGAGGCAGCTCTGAGCCCTCCTGGACACGGCAGTATTTGTGCTGGGTACACGGTGGCAGCACTGAGACACTTTTGGCTCCGAGAACGCAGCTCTCTGTCTACTGGAGTTCTATTCTTTGCTGCCCCTTTGCAATCCCCTCATCCCACCCGTGTGGCAGGCCGGGAGCTGGGCTCTGCTGTGGGCAGCCATGCTGGACACATGGGAGAGGAAAAACCCAGCCCAGCCCAGCCCAGCCCAAAAGCACCAGCTGAGAAAGGGGAGACATGAAGAGCCTGGAACAGACCTGGAGAGCCTCGATCTTCAGCGGCAACTCCTCCCCCTGCTTGCTCAGCTCAATGCAATAGTTGATGCAGGAAAACTCCTTCTCCACCTTTTCCACACAGCGGTTCACCTCTTCTTCAATGTTCCCATTCTCTGAGAGCTCCAACAGGAGCCTGTGAACCACCTCCCGGCTCTCCCAGCTCTCGCCTTGCCTTCTTCGTTCTTCCTGCTGGGCTGAGGGAGAGACAGAGAGCCTGGCTTGTGCATGTCCCCACAGGCTGCCCTTTGCAGAGCCTTCCCCCCTGGGTGCTGTGGGGTTTGGTGGGGTGCTCGGGGCAGGGGAGGCTGAAAGTCTCTTTCTTTCACTCAGAAATGAAGCAAAGAGCTCACTGTCTGCATGGGATGGGGCAAACACAATGGGATCCCTCCCCGGGAGGATGAAAGGAGCCCTGGCTGACCATGGTGGCAGCTCCCTGCCTCCACATCCCTCCCCCTCTCCAGGGCACCCCAAGACACAGGGGTTTCGGTGGCCTCACTGGGTTATCACTGCTCATCCTTTTCTCCTCTGGGACAAAGGGTGCTGAAGGAGCCTGCAGGCAGGGGAGAGGTCCTGCCTTTGGGGTGCAGTGCCCTAAGCAGCCCCCCCACCTTGCCAGCCCTGCAGACTCCTGCTCTGCAGCCCCAGTTGCAGGTGCTTTCTCTCATCTGATACCTTTTTTCTTTTTGGCCTCTTCCTCCAGTTCTGAGCGGTCTCTGTGTTTGGCCACTATGAAGTTCCTCAGATTTCTCCTGCCTTCAAGGACCTGCTGCCGCTCCTGCAGCTTGACACGCTCTCTGCGGTGCTTCTCTGCCAGTTCTGACATCTCTTTCAGCTTGTTCGTCCTGCACACAGAGAGCAGCAGGTTACCCCACGAGTCGGTACTGGGGTTTGTATTCCTGGCCATTCCCACCATCTGTGCCTGACCCAGCGCCCAACCCTGAGCACCCAGCTCCAGGCAGGAGCAGTGGATCCTGTCTCTGCCCTTGCAGCCGGTCTCTCGTTACATCCCTGCTCATCCCTGGCATTGCCCCTCGGTGCCCAGTTTGCCACAGAGGGCTTGCAGGGCCACGTACCGCTGCTCGTAGGCCCATGTGGACTGCTCAAGAGCAGCGTTCATCCTTCTGGCCTGTTCATCCAGTATCTTATGGAGCCCCAAGTAGGTGTTGTCGAAAACGGCTTTTTGGACTCGCAGGCTTTCAATCTCCCCCTGAAGCTGATTATTTTTGGCCAGGGTGGTATTGAGAAGAACGGTGGCCTGGGGAGAGGAAAGCAAATGGTTTGAAGCTGGTGCAGGACTGGGAGGCTCAGCTCTCTGCTGACAGACATTGAGCAGGGCTGGGAAAAACGCAGCCCAAAAGATTTCAAGCTGGCCCTGCACTATCCTCCTCCCCAGGACTGGAGAGGCAACAGGCTGATGCCAGCAGAGACCTGGGAGCTGGTGCTGCCCAAAGCAAGGTGGCTTTGGGCAGCTCTAAACAGGTGCAGACCTTCATGCTTCCTGGCATGGCACAAGTGCTGCATTTGGGTCACCAGGCTTGAAGGAGCCTTTGGGATATTCTGGGAGCCATCAGGCCAGAAGAACAAGCCCCAGGGCCTTTATGCGGCTTGTGTCAACCAAAAGCACCTGCACCATCTACATCCGTTTGTCCTGAGCAAAAAGCATTTTGCACAGAGGCCTCACTCAGTGTGGCCCCAAACATGGTCTCCAAACATCTTCAAGATGTTTGCTTACATTGTATAGTTGCACCTCTAGTCTCTCAGCCTCCTTTTCTAGCTGGATAGCATTGTTGGATTGCTTGACCTTGGCTGCCCTCCAGTTTTGCCTCGCAATCTTCTGTTCAAGCTCTAGTATCTGCACACACAGAGACAAAAAAAAAAAAGGAGAAAATATAACATCCACCCCTGTGTTCTGGACTCTTGTCAGGACATTTAGCCGAAGAAAAGATGCTCTCCTGACCTGAGCTACAGTAACCATGTCACTAATGAGCTCACAGTTACAGAAGCAGCTTTAATCCTAAAGGGTCCCATCCTGCACACGCAGAAACACAAACTAACCAGGAATGGGTTGATTTTCATGTCACAGGGGAAATGCAGCTGCCTCTGGAGGGAAATTCAGCCCCCAGTGCTGGACAAGGCACAGCAGCCCTTGGTGCAGGGTGGAAGGATGGCTTTGGTAGCGCTATTCTGCTGGCCAGACAGGGCTCTGTGCAGTCCCCCCTCGCAATGAGTGGAGGAAAACTTCTGTCAGAAGTGGGGAGCTGGCAGAGGGAATAAACCCCTGGGAACAACGAAGCAGGGGGGACGTTGTGTGGCCCCAGGCACATGTGTGCCATCAGAGAGGAGCTGCAGAGAGTGGTGGCACAACAAGGTTGCGAGTCAGACCTTGGTCTTTTAGCCAGCGCTGCTGACTTGGCTGGCAGCCTGGCTCTACCCATGGGTCACTGGCATGTGTCTTTTGGCCGCAGGCACCATCGTATTCCAAGGCCTGAAATCTTACACCGAGGAGTTTCAGTCACAAGGCTCACACTCTCAGTCTGCCATGCTCAGCCAGGGAACAGTCCAGACGCTCTTACCTCTTTGTCCAGGGCAGCTAGCAGGGCTTTTCTGTCTCTGTTTAAAGACTCATAGTACTGGACGGCTGAAAGGTGCTGGAGCTTTTCGCGCTCTCTCTCCTCCAGCCTGGCATTTCTCTGCAGCTGGCTGAGCCTGAACATCGTGTCTTCACGCTCTTGCATGAGGGACTCCATTTCTCTTCTGTAAAAACAAAACGACAAAGCACATCTAGCATATCCCAGCTGCAGTGCTGGAGCAGGTCCTTACCCCACGCCGTGTCAGCACCCGGCAGGTCCCAAGATCTGGGCATGGAGGAATTTCCCCAACAAGAGAAGCTGCACTCACTCCTGGGCCAGCATTTGCTGCCTCACGTTGGCACAGTATGATTTCCTCTTGGCAGCTGCAATTCGAAGCTTTTTCTGCAGCGGTCCAATGTCCCTCGCAGCCTTTTCTTCCTCCTTCCCCCTCAGGGCCAAAGGCTGCTTCCTCAAAGAGGCATTTCCCTGCTGCCACAGAGAGGGAGAGGTCAGTCGCTTGAGCAAACACGACCAGCGGTGGTAGACAGAGGAGCTGGACACAGGGGTTAATGGCATCACCACCTCCAGCTCTTTGTCACCACCTCCAGCTCTTGGCTGCCACCTTGCATAGGAGGTGATCCCCACAGCAGAGACTCCACAGCACCTGTGGAGGAGTTTGGCTTTGGATTGGGCTTCAGTTTTTACCTTTGGGCCGCTCATCTCTTCCGGCTCACTCGGCTGGTCGCTCGGCACACACTTCTGGAAAGGGGACTGTCCTGGACAGAAGCCTGCTACAGGGACGAGCAGCCAGGGAGGGCACCGGGGCCAAGCCTGCAGCCCTCACCCCAAAGCTCTTCCCCCCAGACCCACTGCAGCCCCCCAGGCTCCCCTCTCCCCCCCTACCCAGCACTGCTCACCCTGCCACAGGGTGCTGTGGTTCCTTTCTAGTCAGGCAATGGGACTGTCGTCACACTTGGGTCTTCCCAAGAAACAGCCCGGATTTGCCAACAGAAGCTCAGGAGAGGCAAGATCCCAGCACGGAGCTGACATCCACTCCAGTCCTGTGCCACCTGTGCACTGGTCCAAGTGCTGTGGCACTGGCACTGGTCTAGGTGCCACAAGGGTGTCATCATAGTGGAGCATGGGTGGGTTCTCCATGGGGACCGTCACCAAGGAGATAGAACAAAGGGACAGTGCTGGGAGCCCACACTTACATGGACCAAAGGTGTTTCCATGCGCCAAAACCAGCCCTGAAGCTCCAAGGTCTCCCTGGGTGCATGTCCACAGCAAGCAGAAACCCTCATTCACCAGTTCCCACTTCTCTTTGTGGTGTCTGCATTGGCCCGTAACCTGAGACTTGGAAGCCTTTTGCCCCATCCCCAGCAGCGTTTCAGGGCCATGAAGCTGCCATCCTGTCCTCTTCCTGGCCTGCTCCCTGGGCTTCCAACCTGGTTTCTCTCTGTTCTGCTCGTGGCGTGGAAAGGCAGCAACCACCACACCCCTGCCATCGCCCTCGGCACCCAGACCCCCTCCAAGGTGCTCACCATCGGGAGAGCAGCAAGGGTTGGCACTGCCGATCCAGGGAAGGGCCCTGGGGACAGAGCCTGTTCAGGTGTTCAGCACAGGGACAAGTTGAGGATTCATGCCTGCTTCTGCCCTCTCCATGCAGGGAAGCACACGGGAGCCGTGGGCTGAGTCACAAGAGCCGTGATAATCCCTTCCCCATAAGCCAGAGTGCATGGCCGGTTCCTTCCAGGGACTTGGCAAACCCTGAGGTTCCCGGTGGGCGGAAGCACGAGACAGCACCAGAGGCTGCAGCAGGGCTGTGTTTTGTAGCCCTGGTGTTGCTTCCTCAGCTCTAGGATGAAGGGGGAGAAAGAGCTGCTGAAGGTGAGCAAAGGGCATCCGTGTCCCATCAGGCAGAGCTGCAGTGAGTTCAAGGCAAGGAGCAAAATCCCCAGCCAGGGCATCTCCCTGATCCCGGAGACTCTGAGGAGCTAACGAGCCAGCCCTCAAGTTCCAGGCTAATTCACAGCCAGTGGAGAACGGTCTGTCTTCTCCCCCCACGTAAGACTAAATAAAATGCCTTTTAAGCCAGCAGAGGCGACTTTTGCTGATGACTCAAGGACGGACAAGAACAGGCCTGCCTGTTCTGCTGATAGGGCCAAAGGCAAGAAAAGGAATACAAAGGTTGTGATACAAAGGCAGTAAAATGGACACTGCCCCTAACAATGCGCCGCCCTCGGTCTCTTTTAAAAATCCCTCTCAGTAAGAGAGGAAGTTGCGGAAGCATCCCGACTGCCAGTGGCCCGCTACTGGCGCCGTCAGACCGTGACACCTGTCTTTCTGACCATGGATCTGGATATGTCATGGTAAGTAAGGTGAAGGTAAAAGCTCTTATGTTGTTAGCTCATATTCCAATATTTATTTAGGATGCTTATTGAAGTACATGCTGCTCTGTACCAACAGAAGAAGTATGACTGTACCTGTACCAAAAGCTTCATAGCATAATTGCAGCTGTAAAAGAGGAGTCAAACTTCTCACGAAAAGGCTGACTGAGTATAACTACATTAAGTAGAATTAGTTAGGAAACAGATGTGTGGACAGACCTTCTCCTGAACAGTATCTTCAGTCCCATTTATCTGCTGCTCCTGTAGTACTTAACAGCCAGCTCAAACATCCTTTCCGCTGTCAAAGACATTCTCCCAAGCCAGATGAGAGCAGAACAAACTGAGCTCCAGCACACACACACACACACACACACAGAGGATGTGCCAGCTTTCCTACAGCTAATTAGTGCCATGCCACTTCTCTGTGCAACAGGAGAACTCTCTCTCCTATCCAAGGGAAGGGGAAGCAAACCCATATTGTCTTAGACCTTCTGCTCAACCTCAGAAGAAAGAGGCTTAAATGCATAATGTAAAACTCAAGCATGAACATTTCAGCTTTGAATTGACAGAAGCAATGTGGTAAGATGATGCACTTCGGCTTGGATTGCTCTGAAACCTTCCATGGAGAGTAAGACACGGCAGAAGCTGGTTTGTGGCCAGACACAAAAGCTTTAATGAAATTAAAACACGGGAATAATGCTGCCTTCAGAAACATGTAAGAGAAGACCAGTTTTGCTCAAAGCCTTTTCAATGTCACTCATTTTTGATTGAGAAAGCAATACCACAAAATCAAGCCGAAAGGATTTTATTGGAAAAAATGATGGGAGAGCAGTCCTCAGTCCTAACAATGCACATGGCACTTTGCACCACTGCAGAACCTATTCCTTTGAGAAGGATCTTCTCTGTAATGTAAACCTATGTCACGGTGCTCCTCCTACAGGTCCCAATACAGCAACACATGCAAGAAACTGCCCAGGTGTTGTTCTGCTGGCTCTGTTCTGCTGTCTTGCTCTGGTAAACATGCAAACAGTATCAGCAGGCCAATAATGACACTTGCATTTATGGAAACAAGTTGGAACAAGAGTATCAACAATTCTAAGCATCAAACAATGCAAAGGAATGAAGTATGTGGGAGGTGAGCAGAAGAGAAATGAAGGCTGACAGCTCTGAATGAACTTTGGTGACACACAGCAATGGATGTTGTTCAAGAGCAGAATGGTGTAAATTCCTGTGGGTTTATAGAAGATCAGCATGCCTGAATTAGAAGGAGGCAGCAGTGTTGCAGGTGCTGCTGACCTAATCGCCTTGTCCTGAGGCAAACCATGGGATCAGTAAACAAGCTGGTGTCCCACAGCCGTTATCTCAAGAAGCAGCGGGAAAACAGAATGTTGTAGCAAGGATGGAGAGGCACCAGCTGGGGATTCAGAGTAGTGTTCCAGACTGAAGATAGATGTGCACGAAGAGTAAGTTAACGAATAGCACTATTGTATAATCTGAGGGACACAGTAAAAATGTAGAGAGACAAGAAATAAAGCGGCTTCTGCTCCTGCTTTCTAGCGGACCTGATGACTGCATGATTTATGCCCACCATAACCTTCTGTATAATCCATTGGATGGTCCCGTTGTGTAGGATCCAAGCATTTCTTTTGTCACCAAATAGGATGAAAATAACTTCTCAACACCAATGCGATGTAGATAAGCAGACCCTTCGTTATTAGCGCGCTGAGGATACAGGGGATAACTCCTCCTAGCGTATCCTCCATTGCATTTCAATCAACAGGTTTTTATATATTCGATTTCTATTGTCTAAAATATTTAACATAAAAATGCATATAATGCTCGCTTTTAATTACTGATTAAGCATAGAGTTGATTTTGTAATTGAAGATCACCTAATTGGGATACATTTTCTGGCTTGCAGTGTATTTATTGAGAAAACTGATGAAAATATCAAAAATATTTGTGAATTTCCCCTTCAAAATCTGGTGTGCTTTGGCCTTCAGGCTACTTTAAAAAAAAGAGTCTAAATTTGAGTAGGAAACTTCTGCAGATCTTGAAGTCTAAGATTTCTTTCCACACTTGGGATCTTTTCTTTTTTTCCCTTAGATCTGCCTTCCTTGCTTTGAAGTCTGCCCCTAGCAGCATAAAAATATTTCTCCCAACATTGTATGTGCTCGGCAAGCCTTTGTTTGTAATATGCTATCCAGTAAATAAAATGTAAATCAGAATACTCAATACAGTAATGCAAGGACTTAGTGTAGGAAACACCACAGTGGCACATGACAAGAACTGTTCATTAAAGAGCATTTCTGTAGGCTTGGACCTATTCTTCAAGTGTTTAAAAGTAGTAAAGGAAATTTTTCCTTTCCCACTTTGTCACTTGCAAATAATTCATTATCAGTTGTATCAACTAACATAATACATGATTTATTGGTCAGCCAATGTTCCATCTAGTATCTTTTTTCCAGCATCCAGTAGCGGATGCTTTGGATAAAATGGAGAACTGCCATAGACTGATATTCCTGTCAGTATCCATTTTCAAATTCCAGCTCTCAGTGATAGTTGTAGAAATTTACTAAAGTGATGACTTTGCTGTACTAAGTTAGCTGAATGGGTTACATTTAAACATATGCTTTGTGTCAGTTATGCCAAGCATCCTGCAGGTTGTGGTAACATCCAGTCGTCTAAGACCTGTGGCACCAACAGACAACATTCGTGTTCATTCTGGACCCACCTGGGCAATCTACAAGCTGGAGACTGGAGACAGGACCAGCATGGGAGACAGGACAAAGACAACAAAAGACTAGAATCAACAAAGACCCCCACAGGAGACCCTCGAACATGCATAATTAGGAAGATAACTAGTTCCAGGAAATAAAATGACTATGTAGAAGAATTTTGGGAACTCAGTGGCATAGAATGGAATATGAATGTTTTTGGTGTATATCAGTTGGGGTGTTTTGCTAACTTATGGTGGAGATACCCCCAGGGTTGCCCAGCACTGCCAATAAAGAATGCCTGCTCAATAACAGGGCGTGCAGAATCGGTGGGTAGCTAGCCATCTCACATCAGCTCAAGATGAGCTACAACACTGAGAGCTGTGGAGTCATTCTGGCTTTGTATCCATGGGCCTACAGGCCGGTTTGATGTGAGGCAGAGTGTTTCACAGGTGACAGCACCTCCTGGCTGCTACCATACTCTGCTGAGGGCAGCAGCCACCAAAGGCCACCCACACCCCAGGAGAGGGAGGCGCCTCTTGTCCATGGGGAACAAGCTGAGCACACCTCAGGCCTCCCAAGTGCAGCACACGGGCTCCTCTCCCTGCTCTGTCCCCTCTGTCCTCTTGCTTGCTTGCTTCCTTCTTTCCATCTGTCCCTCATTTGGTCCTTCTCTCCTGCCCTTTCTTCCTCCCTCACTTTTCCTCTTTTTCTACCCCTCTCTCTTCTGCTCTCCTGACCCCTTCTTTCTGTCCCTATTGATATACTTCCTTGACAGCCCAGAGAAAAAGGCAGGCAAAGTTTCTTCACCAAAAGGGTTGTCGAGCATTGAACAGGCTGCTCAGGGAAGTGGTTGAGTCACCATCCCTGTGTTGTCAGTGATTAATTGAAATAAGTAACATGTGGGGGAAAAAAATCACATTTGCGGAAAACCACATAAAAGAGAACGTAAGGGAAACGTAGAATAAAACCAAGGCCTGGATAACAGTGAAACAGTAAGAATTGGACATAACCAGGTTCCAATTAGAGAAAAATACTCTCCAAGTAGTCAACAGCCCAGCCTTGAGACAGGCCTGCAGGACACCTGCAGGACAGAGAAAAGGGTGGAAAGAAGCACTCCCCACGGCCTTAAACACTGGGGAAAAACACACTGAGTAACTGAAAGCACCGTATTAATATATTAATGGGCCATTAGCACAGTGAAATTCACACCCACTGGCTGGAGGGACCCCTGCTAACAACAAGCCCCCTACTCTTTGAGCAGGCGCCGTGCAATTCCCGAGCGCTGCCGCTTTAAATGGAAGCGAGGAATTAGTGACCAATCGTGTGTGCCAGTGATAGAATAATGGTGGAGATACAGTTCTTTCTCACATTTTTGGGTAGAAAAGTAGCACTTGCATTTTGGCAATCGGAGCTTGCTCTGTGGAACACCCCCCTGCTCCCTGTTCTGCACAGAACTGGATGTTAAAGCAAATCTCTCCACTTGATGTGTGGATTGGCTTCTTGCACACCAGGTCAGGTGGGCCAAGATCGGTGGGCCAAGGTTAACTACACGGGGTTCAACAAGGCCGAGTGCCAGGTCCTGCACTTGGGTCATAACAACCCCATGGTAACCTGCAGACTTGGTGATGTGTGGTTGGAAAGCTGCAGGTTGGAAAAGGACCTGGGGGTATTGATTGACAGTCGACTAGATACGACTCAGCAGTGTGTGCAGGTGGCTAAGAGGGCCGATGGCATCCTGGCTTGTATTAGGAACACTGTGGCCAGCAGGAATAGGGAGGTGATCCTCCCCCTGTACTTGGCACTGGTGAGGCCACACCTTGAGTACTGTGTTCAGTTCTGGGCCCCTCACTATAAGAAGGACATAGAAGTGCTGGAGCGTGTCCAAAAAAGGGCAACAAGGCTTGTGAAGGGCCTAGAGCACAAGTCCTGTGAGGAGCGGCTGAGGAAGCTGGGGTTGTTTAGAGAAGAGGAGGCTGAGGGGAGACCTCATTGCTCTTTACAACTACCTGAAAGGAGGCTGGAGCGATGAGGGGGACAGCCTCTTCTCCCTGGTGACGTATCATAGGACCAGAGGGAATGGATGCAAGCTGTGCCAGGGGAGGTTTAGGTTCTATATTAGGAAGCATTTTTTCACTGAAAGGTTTGTCAGGTATTGGAATAGATTGCCCAGGGCGGTGGTGCAGTCACCATCTCTGGAGGCATTTAAACAGCATGTGGACCTGGTGCTTAGGGACCTGGTTTAGTGGTGAGCTTGTGGTGTTAGGTCTCAGGCTGGACTGGATGATCTTGGAGGTCTCTTCTGGCCAGGGGGGCATTCTGTGATTCTGTGGGTGACAGACCTGCTTTCGGGACAACACTTTCAGGACAACAGCAGGAGTTTCTGTGGCCTGAGCAAGCCCTTCAGCTCTTCAGAGCAACTTTAGATACCTGGCTCTCCTCCTGCAAATACTTTCAGTAACAAACGTACAGTGCTTGGAAATCCTTATGGGTGGAGAAAAACCAGCCTACTTTTTCAAGAGCCTTTCACTATTTTGTTTCACACTTCCGCTCTTATTTCACTCTTGATGTAGCTACAGCTTGGCTACAAGCAACTGAATGAGGATCTCTCCTTTGCCTTTTCAAGGGAGATGGGCTGTGCAGACATTTCCCCCTGCTCAGTTTGCATCTGTGAGGGTTTTACCCCTCACTAAGGGAAAATTGTCTCCCATAAAGAACTATTCACCTAGTAAAGGAGACAGGACTGCGCCCTGCCGCCTCGCTGCCCTGCCGCCTCGCTGCCCTGCCGCCTCGCTGCCCTGCCGCCTCGCTGCCCTGCCGCCTCGCTGCCCTGCCGCCTCGCTGCCCTGCCGCCTCGCTGCCCTGCCGCCTCGCTGCCCTGCCGCCTCGCTGCCCTGCCGCCTCGCTGCCCTGCCGCCTCGCTGCCCTGCCGCCTCGCTGCCCTGCCGCCTCGCTGCCCTGCCGCCTCGCTGCCCTGCCGCCTCGCTGCCCTGCCGCCTCGCTGCCCTGCCGCCTCGCTGCCCTGCCGCCTCGCTGCCCTGCCGCCTCGCTGCCCTGCCGCCTCGCTGCCCTGCCGCCTCGCCGCCGCACCCCCCCGTGCCGAGGAGGAGAGGTAAAGAGCCACGGATCTCGGCTACGGAGGCTAGGTCTCCACCCGAGAATCCAAAAAGGGGAAGCCTAAAGAACTATAAAGCTACTACTCGAGAGCCGGGCTTAAAGCAGGAGCGGTGAGCTCAGTATCTGCTAGCCCCACTGCCTCGAGAGCACCTGAAAGAACAGTGAATCTCCCCAAAGGCGCTCTCTGTCTCTCCCTCCTCCCGTCGGGGAAGACGCCCGCAGCCTGCCGTCTGCCGCCAGCCGCTTTGCTCTAGCGCAGCCCGCAGTCTCAAAGCCGCCGCTACAGCTGCCGTGAAGCCTACAGCCTGCCGCCGCACCCAGAGCCGCTGCTGCCTGTGCTGTAAAGCCACCGACCGCCACGTGGAAGCCGCCATCTTGAAGCTGCAGACCGCCACGTGAAGCCGCCATCTTAAAGTTACAGACCGCCTTGTGCAGCTTGTCGAGACTGTAAGATTCAATAATATTTCTTTTTCTGTCATGAACCGTAATCTTTCCCTGGGGTAAACCCACAAACGGCCCTCACTTCCCCGCACAATGTCGACCCTATTGAGAGGGAAACCGCGTCACGCTATACCAGCCCCCTCTATCATAAGTTTTCTTTCTTCAATCTAAACTCCCACACACATACACACCCCTTGCATCCCACCTTCTAAATTTACCTCCTACACATTTGAAACTCCATTCAAACAGTTAAAGCATATAAAATACAACTCTGTGTCTGGTCTTCATTGTGTGTGGACATGCGTGCTCTCCTATTTAGGGCTTCTGGTGGAGAACGGTCTGTCTTCTCCCCCCACGTAAGACTAAATAAAATGCCTTTTAATATAAAATAAAAAATGCCTTTTAAATAAAATGCCTCCCTTTTGGAGGGGGAGTGGGTCGCAGCTTTACCCATCTCGGCCCGCGACACATACCTAAGAAAGGGAAAAAACTGCTGTGCACCAGCAGCCAAAGAGAGGAGTGACAATATGTGAGAGAAACAACTATGCAGACACCAAAGGCAGTAAAGAAGGAAGGGGAGGAGCTGTTCCAGGTGCCAGCGCAGATTCTTCCACAGTTCATAGTGAATATCACGGTGAAGGTGGCTGTTCCCCTGCAGCCCATGGAGATCTGTGGTGGAGCAGATATCCACCTGCAGCCTGTGGACAACCTCATGCAGCATGTGGATGTGCCTGAAGGGAGCTGTGAGTCTGTGGATAGCCTGTGCTGGAGCAGGCTGGTGCCAGGACCTCTGACCCCATGAAGACAGAAGCCCACACTGGAGCAGGTCTGCTGGCAGGACTCACTGCAGTGGGTCTCTTCCTGAAGGACTGCACCCTGTGGAAGGGACGCATGGAAAGGACACACGAATGCTGAAGTAGTTTGTGAGAACTGCACCTGGTGGGAAGGACTCATATTGTAGAAGTTCCTGAAGGATTGTCTCCTGTGGGAGGGACCTCACGCCAGAGCGTGGAGGAGAACTCCCCCTGAGGAGAAAGCAGCAGGAGAAGCGTGGGTTGAACTGACTGGCCGCAGCCCCCACCACCAGGAGGCAGGAGGTAGAGAAATTAGGTGTAAAGTTAAGCCCCGGAAGAAGGGAGGAGGGGGGGTAAAGTGTTTTAAGTTTTGAGGTTGCCCTACTCTGATTTTATTGCTAATAAATTAAACCAATTTCCCCAAGTCAAATTTGTTTTGCCTATGACAGTAAAGTGATCTCTCCTTCACCTTAACTCAAAAGCCTTTCATTTTATTTTCTTTCCCTTGTCCAGCTGAGGACAGTGAGTGAAAGCAGCTTTTGTAGGCACCTAGCACTCAGCCAGGGTCAACTCACCACGTACAGAAATACTAAACCAGTGGCTTTATTATTATAAATAAGCAAATCAGCTGCTAGACTGCAGAAGATAGCTCAGAGAATATTAACAATAATAACAATAGCATTTTAAAATTATAAAATCATTTATGTTCTAGAGGAACCCAAACCCCTTTACCAACTTAGGGATAATTTTATCATTTATGATATCATACTTTCATCCTACAGTGCTGTTTACAGTACATCTGCTTGCTTACCAGCAGCAAGTTTGCAACACAAGGAAAGTGCACATGGCCAAGTAACATACTGGATCTGATTTCAAGTTCCAGCTCTCACAGGCCAGGAAACTGGCAGATACTGGTATTACAAACTAAAAGGCACACACAGTCATTTGCAATTTGAGAGACATTTGCACGCACATTTGTAAGTGGGAGACACTTGGAACCCATAGGATTGCAACATGATAGACAGAGCTCTTCAAAGAAAAAAATTACATTTATTTAATTACAAATCTCCTAATATCATTTACTCTCATAAGACCTTAGCAGTAAATCTGCAGTAAGACATTTTCTACCGGTAGTTTTCTTAAAGAGAAAGCAATATAATACACTCAAGCCAGGCAGAAATGTGGATCTTCTATCGGGTGCAGGAGTTGTTCTGTTCCTAGGCTCCACAAGCCATCCTGTGCATAACACCAAGCTCCGTTGCTCTAAGCTTTTCCATTCTTCTTGCAGGAAGAATGCTTGCATATGTCTTACAAAATTCCTGTAGTCTTCTTAGCATTTAACATGCACCACTAAATCTCCTGATGGTAGACTAGGTGCTAGAACAAAAACACTAGAAAATTTTATTCATTGCATATCAGAAAAAACTGATGCTACACATTGTAATATCCTAGCAGTCCATTTAAAACTATTCTAACATTAGGTCAGGAAGATTCTCTGCTTTTTGGGGACTATCAATGAAGTTTCATTCTTCAAAGCTACCATTTTGATTTGGCTTTCTAAGAGACTTGAAGACACACAGAGCAAGCCCTTCAGCTCTTTAGAGCAACTTTAGATACCTGGCTCTCCTCCTGCAAATACTTTCAGTAACAAACGTACAGTGCTTGGAAATCCTTATGGGTGGAGAAACCAGCCTACTTTTTCAAGAGCCTTTCACTATTTTGTTTCACACTTCCGCTCTTATTTCACTCTTGATGTAGCTACAGCTTGGCTACAAGCAATTGAATGAGGATCTCTCCTTTGCCTTTTCAAGGGAGATGGGCTGTGCAGACCTTTCCCCCTGCTCAGTTTGCATCTCTGATTGAATCTTGTTTAATTGCTTTATTTAGTCCTACTGTAAAATTTGCAGGGCTGACTGCATCAACCTCTTTCCCCCACCCCTCTCTTGCTCGTGTGAACTGCTCCCACCAGGCCTGCCGGATTCCTCCTGCCAACAGAAACACAGTATTCAGGACAGCTTACTGCTGTGGTGGGGCCCGAGCAGAGTTGGTGAGGACAGTAAAGCAAAGAACTTGCAGTCTCAGCACACCTTAGATCTGGTGGGAGGAAGGAGATAAGAGGATGCAGACAGAATCTACCCCAAATGCAGGTTCTTGCTCGTTGCAAAACGCAGCCCCAGCAGTTGAATTCCCCCAGCCATTTCTCCCAGAAATAACAAGCCTCGCCCCGCACAAGCGTCTCTGGATAGAAAAGGCACACAGCAAAGGTGTTATAAATACCCTGACTCTATTTTTGGTCTCCGGTGGGGAGAAGGGAGATGGAATGAAGCCAGGGTGCAGCGGAGGAAAGACCTCAAGAATGAAATGCCTTCAGCTGCCTTGATCTCGCCGGGCTCTCACAGCTTGATGCTGCCTCTCAGCTCCTGGCCCATGCTGGTGGCGCTGGCTTGCTCTTGCTGGCTCTTGAGGACCAGCTGGCGCATCTGGTCGTAGTCCAGCGGCACCTCCACTGCGCAACAAAATGGCCGCCTGTCACCCACAGCCCCCCGGGCCTTCTATACCCGGTGGGGCGGGGCAGGCTGGTCGGGATTGGCTGGGGAGCAGGGATGGCAGCAGGGGATTGGCCAGGCCAGCGGGGGGGAGCTGCGGATTGGCTGGCTGTGGGGACATGGTCCCTCCCTCCCCCCTCCCACACTCACAGGCCTCCATGGGGTCGTCAGGGTCGCCCAGGGCGAGGGCCGGCGGGCAGAGCTGGACTGGAACCGCTGTCCGGAGCAGCTCCGTGCTGGCCAGCAGCGGGATGGAGACTGGCTCGTCTGGGTCAGCGTCGATAGCTGACGCGTAGAGCAGCGTGGAGTCCCGCAGCAGGAGCTCGATGATTGTCTTCTCCAGGACACCTGGGCAGGAGGGAGTGCCAGGGTCACACAGGGCTCCTGCCCAAATCCACCCCCGGCTCTTTGCTCCACAGTAATCCACTGATCTCTCCTAGGCAGTGCCGTCGGGCAGCCTGTCTCCCCAGGGCAGATGGTCCCCACCCCCAGAGCCAAGGTGAGGGCTTGGGGGTCCACTGGCACGTTTCTACGGCCAGGACTGAACTGGCTGGGAATTTGGGACCCCAAAGTCCTATGAGGGACAGCCCAGCATGACGGGGCAGGGGAAAAATCCAGCTCGATTAAAACGCAGTGCAAGCGGGTGGTGGGCATACAAGGGTGGGGCTGTAACGGGGGGAAAGATGGGCAGCCCTGACCCACCGTAACACTGCATCACGTTCTCCTCTGTGACCTGTCCTTTTCCTCCAAGCTGCTGCAGGATCGCGGGGCAGTCACGGCTGGCCTCCTGGAGCAGGGCCTCCAAGCAAGACATCAGCTGGCCCAGGACTTTGCTGCTCTTGTTGCACTGCTGTTCATACATGTTGGCTTCCTGGGTGGTTTCCTTTAGTCTTTCCTATCAACAAAGATTTTGCTAGGTGTCACACCAGCCCCCTGCTCTCCCCACCACCCCAGTGCTGGTCAGCTCCAGTCTGGACACTGGAGACATCCCAGGAGAGGCTGTGGGATGCTTCCATCCCTGCAGGGGAAAGGCTCTAGGAAGGGCTCCCCAAGCTCCCCATGCACAGATGAGGCCCCAGGCACTGCAGGACCAGGGCTGGCAGGAGCCCTGCAGTCACCCTTTCCCCATGCACTGGGAGACAGGGCTGCCAAAGCCAGTGCAGGGCCCTCTTCTGCCCCACTCCTCTCCAGCCCTTGGCCAGAGCAGCCTTGGCAGGACTAGACTCCCCTAGGACATATGCCGCGAGGGACAGGGCTCTGCTGCCCTTGCCGAGGGAAACCCCGGCCTCCATACCTCCAGCTCCTGCAGGATACGAAGGCTGCTGCTCTTTGCAGTGTCCTGGTCCCTTTTGAGGGCTTCAATTTCGTCCTGTGTAAACACAAGCACATGGAGGGGGGACTGGCTGAATGCCCACCAGACATGCCTAACAGACCATCTGGAGACCATCCCTCCGCCCTGGGAGCAGGGGCATCCCACTTGACCCCTCTGGGGACCACTGTCCCCCGGGCCAGAAGGGTGGGTGATGGCCCCACAACACGCAGCCCTTCTTCTCCCTCCAGCCAGCCCCACACACGGCCGAGGCAGCTCTGAGCCCTCCTGGACACGGCAGTATTTGTGCTGGGTACACGGTGGCAGCACTGAGACACTTTTGGCTCCGAGAACGCAGCTCTCTGTCTACTGGAGTTCTATTCTTTGCTGCCCCTTTGCAATCCCCTCATCCCACCCGTGTGGCAGGCCGGGAGCTGGGCTCTGCTGTGGGCAGCCATGCTGGACACATGGGAGAGGAAAAACCCAGCCCAGCCCAGCCCAGCCCAAAAGCACCAGCTGAGAAAGGGGAGACATGAAGAGCCTGGAACAGACCTGGAGAGCCTCGATCTTCAGCGGCAACTCCTCCCCCTGCTTGCTCAGCTCAATGCAATAGTTGATGCAGGAAAACTCCTTCTCCACCTTTTCCACACAGCGGTTCACCTCTTCTTCAATGTTCCCATTCTCTGAGAGCTCCAACAGGAGCCTGTGAACCACCTCCCGGCTCTCCCAGCTCTCGCCTTGCCTTCTTCGTTCTGCCTGCTGGGCTGAGGGAGAGAAGGAGAGCCTGGCTTGTGCATGTCCCCACAGGCTGCCCTTTGCAGAGCCTTCCCCCCTGGGTGCTGTGGGGTTTGGTGGGGTGCTCGGGGCAGGGGAGGCTGAAAGTCTCTTTCTTTCACTCAGAAATGAAGCAAAGAGCTCACTGTCTGCATGGGATGGGGCAAACACAATGGGATCCCTCCCCGGGAGGATGAAAGGAGCCCTGGCTGACCATGGTGGCAGCTCCCTGCCTCCACATCCCTCCCCCTCTCCAGGGCACCCCAAGACACAGGGGTTTCGGTGGCCTCACTGGGTTATCACTGCTCATCCTTTTCTCCTCTGGGACAAAGGGTGCTGAAGGAGCCTGCAGGCAGGGGAGAGGTCCTGCCTTTGGGGTGCAGTGCCCTAAGCAGCCCCCCCACCTTGCCAGCCCTGCAGACTCCTGCTCTGCAGCCCCAGTTGCAGGTGCTTTCTCTCATCTGATACCTTTTTTCTTTTTGGCCTCTTCCTCCAGTTCTGAGCGGTCTCTGTGTTTGGCCACTATGAAGTTCCTCAGATTTCTCCTGCCTTCAAGGACCTGCTGCCGCTCCTGCAGCTTGACACGCTCTCTGCGGTGCTTCTCTGCCAGTTCTGACATCTCTTTCAGCTTGTTCGTCCTGCACACAGAGAGCAGCAGGTTACCCCACGAGTCGGTACTGGGGTTTGTATTCCTGGCCATTCCCACCATCTGTGCCTGACCCAGCGCCCAACCCTGAGCACCCAGCTCCAGGCAGGAGCAGTGGATCCTGTCTCTGCCCTTGCAGCCGGTCTCTCGTTACATCCCTGCTCATCCCTGGCATTGCCCCTCGGTGCCCAGTTTGCCACAGAGGGCTTGCAGGGCCACGTACCGCTGCTCGTAGGCCCATGTGGACTGCTCAAGAGCAGCGTTCATCCTTCTGGCCTGTTCATCCAGTATCTTATGGAGCCCCAAGTAGGTGTTGTCGAAAACGGCTTTTTGGACTCGCAGGCTTTCAATCTCCCCCTGAAGCTGATTATTTTTGGCCAGGGTGGTATTGAGAAGAACGGTGGCCTGGGGAGAGGAAAGCAAATGGTTTGAAGCTGGTGCAGGACTGGGAGGCTCAGCTCTCTGCTGACAGACATTGAGCAGGGCTGGGAAAAACGCAGCCCAAAAGATTTCAAGCTGGCCCTGCACTATCCTCCTCCCCAGGACTGGAGAGGCAACAGGCTGATGCCAGCAGAGACCTGGGAGCTGGTGCTGCCCAAAGCAAGGTGGCTTTGGGCAGCTCTAAACAGGTGCAGACCTTCATGCTTCCTGGCATGGCACAAGTGCTGCATTTGGGTCACCAGGCTTGAAGGAGCCTTTGGGATATTCTGGGAGCCATCAGGCCAGAAGAACAAGCCCCAGGGCCTTTATGCGGCTTGTGTCAACCAAAAGCACCTGCACCATCTACATCCGTTTGTCCTGAGCAAAAAGCATTTTGCACAGAGGCCTCACTCAGTGTGGCCCCAAACATGGTCTCCAAACATCTTCAAGATGTTTGCTTACATTGTATAGTTGCACCTCTAGTCTCTCAGCCTCCTTTTCTAGCTGGATAGCATTGTTGGATTGCTTGACCTTGGCTGCCCTCCAGTTTTGCCTCGCAATCTTCTGTTCAAGCTCTAGTATCTGCACACACAGAGACAAAAAAAAAAAAGGAGAAAATATAACATCCACCCCTGTGTTCTGGACTCTTGTCAGGACATTTAGCCGAAGAAAAGATGCTCTCCTGACCTGAGCTACAGTAACCATGTCACTAATGAGCTCACAGTTACAGAAGCAGCTTTAATCCTAAAGGGTCCCATCCTGCACACGCAGAAACACAAACTAACCAGGAATGGGTTGATTTTCATGTCACAGGGGAAATGCAGCTGCCTCTGGAGGGAAATTCAGCCCCCAGTGCTGGACAAGGCACAGCAGCCCTTGGTGCAGGGTGGAAGGATGGCTTTGGTAGCGCTATTCTGCTGGCCAGACAGGGCTCTGTGCAGTCCCCCCTCGCAATGAGTGGAGGAAAACTTCTGTCAGAAGTGGGGAGCTGGCAGAGGGAATAAACCCCTGGGAACAACGAAGCAGGGGGGACGTTGTGTGGCCCCAGGCACATGTGTGCCATCAGAGAGGAGCTGCAGAGAGTGGTGGCACAACAAGGTTGCGAGTCAGACCTTGGTCTTTTAGCCAGCGCTGCTGACTTGGCTGGCAGCCTGGCTCTACCCATGGGTCACTGGCATGTGTCTTTTGGCCGCAGGCACCATCGTATTCCAAGGCCTGAAATCTTACACCGAGGAGTTTCAGTCACAAGGCTCACACTCTCAGTCTGCCATGCTCAGCCAGGGAACAGTCCAGACGCTCTTACCTCTTTGTCCAGGGCAGCTAGCAGGGCTTTTCTGTCTCTGTTTAAAGACTCATAGTACTGGACGGCTGAAAGGTGCTGGAGCTTTTCGCGCTCTCTCTCCTCCAGCCTGGCATTTCTCTGCAGCTGGCTGAGCCTGAACATCGTGTCTTCACGCTCTTGCATGAGGGACTCCATTTCTCTTCTGTAAAAACAAAACGACAAAGCACATCTAGCATATCCCAGCTGCAGTGCTGGAGCAGGTCCTTACCCCACGCCGTGTCAGCACCCGGCAGGTCCCAAGATCTGGGCATGGAGGAATTTCCCCAACAAGAGAAGCTGCACTCACTCCTGGGCCAGCATTTGCTGCCTCACGTTGGCACAGTATGATTTCCTCTTGGCAGCTGCAATTCGAAGCTTTTTCTGCAGCGGTCCAATGTCCCTCGCAGCCTTTTCTTCCTCCTTCCCCCTCAGGGCCAAAGGCTGCTTCCTCAAAGAGGCATTTCCCTGCTGCCACAGAGAGGGAGAGGTCAGTCGCTTGAGCAAACACGACCAGCGGTGGTAGACAGAGGAGCTGGACACAGGGGTTAATGGCATCACCACCTCCAGCTCTTTGTCACCACCTCCAGCTCTTGGCTGCCACCTTGCATAGGAGGTGATCCCCACAGCAGAGACTCCACAGCACCTGTGGAGGAGTTTGGCTTTGGATTGGGCTTCAGTTTTTACCTTTGGGCCGCTCATCTCTTCCGGCTCACTCGGCTGGTCGCTCGGCACACACTTCTGGAAAGGGGACTGTCCTGGACAGAAGCCTGCTACAGGGACGAGCAGCCAGGGAGGGCACCGGGGCCAAGCCTGCAGCCCTCACCCCAAAGCTCTTCCCCCCAGACCCACTGCAGCCCCCCAGGCTCCCCTCTCCCCCCCTACCCAGCACTGCTCACCCTGCCACAGGGTGCTGTGGTTCCTTTCTAGTCAGGCAATGGGACTGTCGTCACACTTGGGTCTTCCCAAGAAACAGCCCGGATTTGCCAACAGAAGCTCAGGAGAGGCAAGATCCCAGCACGGAGCTGACATCCACTCCAGTCCTGTGCCACCTGTGCACTGGTCCAAGTGCTGTGGCACTGGCACTGGTCTAGGTGCCACAAGGGTGTCATCATAGTGGAGCATGGGTGGGTTCTCCATGGGGACCGTCACCAAGGAGATAGAACAAAGGGACAGTGCTGGGAGCCCACACTTACATGGACCAAAGGTGTTTCCATGCGCCAAAACCAGCCCTGAAGCTCCAAGGTCTCCCTGGGTGCATGTCCACAGCAAGCAGAAACCCTCATTCACCAGTTCCCACTTCTCTTTGTGGTGTCTGCATTGGCCCGTAACCTGAGACTTGGAAGCCTTTTGCCCCATCCCCAGCAGCGTTTCAGGGCCATGAAGCTGCCATCCTGTCCTCTTCCTGGCCTGCTCCCTGGGCTTCCAACCTGGTTTCTCTCTGTTCTGCTCGTGGCGTGGAAAGGCAGCAACCACCACACCCCTGCCATCGCCCTCGGCACCCAGACCCCCTCCAAGGTGCTCACCATCGGGAGAGCAGCAAGGGTTGGCACTGCCGATCCAGGGAAGGGCCCTGGGGACAGAGCCTGTTCAGGTGTTCAGCACAGGGACAAGTTGAGGATTCATGCCTGCTTCTGCCCTCTCCATGCAGGGAAGCACACGGGAGCCGTGGGCTGAGTCACAAGAGCCGTGATAATCCCTTCCCCATAAGCCAGAGTGCATGGCCGGTTCCTTCCAGGGACTTGGCAAACCCTGAGGTTCCCGGTGGGCGGAAGCACGAGACAGCACCAGAGGCTGCAGCAGGGCTGTGTTTTGTAGCCCTGGTGTTGCTTCCTCAGCTCTAGGATGAAGGGGGAGAAAGAGCTGCTGAAGGTGAGCAAAGGGCATCCGTGTCCCATCAGGCAGAGCTGCAGTGAGTTCAAGGCAAGGAGCAAAATCCCCAGCCAGGGCATCTCCCTGATCCCGGAGACTCTGAGGAGCTAACGAGCCAGCCCTCAAGTTCCAGGCTAATTCACAGCCAGTGGAGAACGGTCTGTCTTCTCCCCCCACGTAAGACTAAATAAAATGCCTTTTAAGCCAGCAGAGGCGACTTTTGCTGATGACTCAAGGACGGACAAGAACAGGCCTGCCTGTTCTGCTGATAGGGCCAAAGGCAAGAAAAGGAATACAAAGGTTGTGATACAAAGGCAGTAAAATGGACACTGCCCCTAACAATGCGCCGCCCTCGGTCTCTTTTAAAAATCCCTCTCAGTAAGAGAGGAAGTTGCGGAAGCATCCCGACTGCCAGTGGCCCGCTACTGGCGCCGTCAGACCGTGACACCTGTCTTTCTGACCATGGATCTGGATATGTCATGGTAAGTAAGGTGAAGGTAAAAGCTCTTACGTTGTTAGCTCATATTCCAATATTTATTTAGGATGCTTATTGAAGTACATGCTGCTCTGTACCAACAGAAGAAGTATGACTGTACCTGTACCAAAAGCTTCATAGCATAATTGCAGCTGTAAAAGAGGAGCCAAACTTCTCACGAAAAGGCTGACTGAGTATAACTACATTAAGTAGAATTAGTTAGGAAACAGATGTGTGGACAGACCTTCTCCTGAACAGTATCTTCAGTCCCATTTATCTGCTGCTCCTGTAGTACTTAACAGCCAGCTCAAACATCCTTTCCGCTGTCAAAGACATTCTCCCAAGCCAGATGAGAGCAGAACAAACTGAGCTCCAGCACACACACACACACACACACACACAGAGGATGTGCCAGCTTTCCTACAGCTAATTAGTGCCATGCCACTTCTCTGTGCAACAGGAGAACTCTCTCTCCTATCCAAGGGAAGGGGAAGCAAACCCATATTGTCTTAGACCTTCTGCTCAACCTCAGAAGAAAGAGGCTTAAATGCATAATGTAAAACTCAAGCATGAACATTTCAGCTTTGAATTGACAGAAGCAATGTGGTAAGATGATGCACTTCGGCTTGGATTGCTCTGAAACCTTCCATGGAGAGTAAGACACGGCAGAAGCTGGTTTGTGGCCAGACACAAAAGCTTTAATGAAATTAAAACACGGGAATAATGCTGCCTTCAGAAACATGTAAGAGAAGACCAGTTTTGCTCAAAGCCTTTTCAATGTCACTCATTTTTGATTGAGAAAGCAATACCACAAAATCAAGCCGAAAGGATTTTATTGGAAAAAATGATGGGAGAGCAGTCCTCAGTCCTAACAATGCACATGGCACTTTGCACCACTGCAGAACCTATTCCTTTGAGAAGGATCTTCTCTGTAATGTAAACCTATGTCACGGTGCTCCTCCTACAGGTCCCAATACAGCAACACATGCAAGAAACTGCCCAGGTGTTGTTCTGCTGGCTCTGTTCTGCTGTCTTGCTCTGGTAAACATGCAAACAGTATCAGCAGGCCAATAATGACACTTGCATTTATGGAAACAAGTTGGAACAAGAGTATCAACAATTCTAAGCATCAAACAATGCAAAGGAATGAAGTATGTGGGAGGTGAGCAGAAGAGAAATGAAGGCTGACAGCTCTGAATGAACTTTGGTGACACACAGCAATGGATGTTGTTCAAGAGCAGAATGGTGTAAATTCCTGTGGGTTTATAGAAGATCAGCATGCCTGAATTAGAAGGAGGCAGCAGTGTTGCAGGTGCTGCTGACCTAATCGCCTTGTCCTGAGGCAAACCATGGGATCAGTAAACAAGCTGGTGTCCCACAGCCGTTATCTCAAGAAGCAGCGGGAAAACAGAATGTTGTAGCAAGGATGGAGAGGCACCAGCTGGGGATTCAGAGTAGTGTTCCAGACTGAAGATAGATGTGCACGAAGAGTAAGTTAACGAATAGCACTATTGTATAATCTGAGGGACACAGTAAAAATGTAGAGAGACAAGAAATAAAGCAGCTTCTGCTCCTGCTTTCTAGCGGACCTGATGACTGCATGATTTATGCCCACCATAACCTTCTGTATAATCCATTGGATGGTCCCGTTGTGTAGGATCCAAGCATTTCTTTTGTCACCAAATAGGATGAAAATAACTTCTCAACACCAATGCGATGTAGATAAGCAGACCCTTCGTTATTAGCGCGCTGAGGATACAGGGGATAACTCCTCCTAGCGTATCCTCCATTGCATTTCAATCAACAGGTTTTTATATATTCGATTTCTATTGTCTAAAATATTTAACATAAAAATGCATATAATGCTCGCTTTTAATTACTGATTAAGCATAGAGTTGATTTTGTAATTGAAGATCACCTAATTGGGATACATTTTCTGGCTTGCAGTGTATTTATTGAGAAAACTGATGAAAATATCAAAAATATTTGTGAATTTCCCCTTCAAAATCTGGTGTGCTTTGGCCTTCAGGCTACTTTAAAAAAAAGAGTCTAAATTTGAGTAGGAAACTTCTGCAGATCTTGAAGTCTAAGATTTCTTTCCACACTTGGGATCTTTTCTTTTTTTCCCTTAGATCTGCCTTCCTTGCTTTGAAGTCTGCCCCTAGCAGCATAAAAATATTTCTCCCAACATTGTATGTGCTCGGCAAGCCTTTGTTTGTAATATGCTATCCAGTAAATAAAATGTAAATCAGAATACTCAATACAGTAATGCAAGGACTTAGTGTAGGAAACACCACAGTGGCACATGACAAGAACTGTTCATTAAAGAGCATTTCTGTAGGCTTGGACCTATTCTTCAAGTGTTTAAAAGTAGTAAAGGAAATTTTTCCTTTCCCACTTTGTCACTTGCAAATAATTCATTATCAGTTGTATCAACTAACATAATACATGATTTATTGGTCAGCCAATGTTCCATCTAGTATCTTTTTTCCAGCATCCAGTAGCGGATGCTTTGGATAAAATGGAGAACTGCCATAGACTGATATTCCTGTCAGTATCCATTTTCAAATTCCAGCTCTCAGTGATAGTTGTAGAAATTTACTAAAATGATGACTTTGCTGTACTAAGTTAGCTGAATGGGTTACATTTAAACATATGCTTTGTGTCACTTATGCCAAGCATCCTGCAGGTTGTGGTAACATCCAGTCGTCTAAGACCTGTGGCACCAACAGACAACATTCGTGTTCATTCTGGACCCACCTGGGCAATCTACAAGCTGGAGACTGGAGACAGGACCAGGATGGGAGACAGGACAAAGACAACAAAAGACTAGAATCAACAAAGACCCCCACAGGAGACCCTTGAACATGCATAATTAGGAAGATAACTAGTTCCAGGAAATAAAATGACTATGTAGAAGAATTTTGGGAACTCAGTGGCATAGAATGGAATATGAATGTTTTTGGTGTATATCAGTTGGGGTGTTTTGCTAACTTATGGTGGAGATACCCCCAGGGTTGCCCAGCACTGCCAATAAAGAATGCCTGCTCAATAACAGGGCGTGCAGAATCGGTGGGTAGCTAGCCATCTTACATCAGCTCAAGATGAGCTACAACACTGAGAGCTGTGGAGTCATTCTGGCTTTGTATCCATGGGCCTACAGGCCGGTTTGATGTGAGGCAGAGTGTTTCACAGGTGACAGCACCTCCTGGCTGCTACCATACTCTGCTGAGGGCAGCAGCCACCAAAGGCCACCCACACCCCAGGAGAGGGAGGCGCCTCTTGTCCATGGGGAACAAGCTGAGCACACCTCAGGCCTCCCAAGTGCAGCACACGGGCTCCTCTCCCTGCTCTGTCCCCTCTGTCCTCTTGCTTGCTTGCTTCCTTCTTTCCATCTGTCCCTCATTTGGTCCTTCTCTCCTGCCCTTTCTTCCTCCCTCACTTTTCCTCTTTTTCTACCCCTCTCTCTTCTGCTCTCCTGACCCCTTCTTTCTGTCCCTATTGATATACTTCCTTGACAGCCCAGAGAAAAAGGCAGGCAAAGTTTCTTCACCAAAAGGGTTGTCGAGCATTGAACAGGCTGCTCAGGGAAGTGGTTGAGTCACCATCCCTGTGTTGTCAGTGATTAATTGAAATAAGTAACATGTGGGGGAAAAAAATCACATTTGCGGAAAACCACATAAAAGAGAACGTAAGGGAAACGTAGAATAAAACCAAGGCCTGGATAACAGTGAAACAGTAAGAATTGGACATAACCAGGTTCCAATTAGAGAAAAATACTCTCCAAGTAGTCAACAGCCCAGCCTTGAGACAGGCCTGCAGGACACCTGCAGGACAGAGAAAAGGGTGGAAAGAAGCACTCCCCACGGCCTTAAACACTGGGGAAAAACACACTGAGTAACTGAAAGCACCGTATTAATATATTAATGGGCCATTAGCACAGTGAAATTCACACCCACTGGCTGGAGGGACCCCTGCTAACAACAAGCCCCCTACTCTTTGAGCAGGCGCCGTGCAATTCCCGAGCGCTGCCGCTTTAAATGGAAGCGAGGAATTAGTGACCAATCGTGTGTGCCAGTGATAGAATAATGGTGGAGATACAGTTCTTTCTCACATTTTTGGGTAGAAAAGTAGCACTTGCATTTTGGCAATCGGAGCTTGCTCTGTGGAACACCCCCCTGCTCCCTGTTCTGCACAGAACTGGATGTTAAAGCAAATCTCTCCACTTGATGTGTGGATTGGCTTCTTGCACACCAGGTCAGGTGGGCCAAGATCGGTGGGCCAAGGTTAACTACACGGGGTTCAACAAGGCCGAGTGCCAGGTCCTGCACTTGGGTCATAACAACCCCATGGTAACCTGCAGACTTGGTGATGTGTGGTTGGAAAGCTGCAGGTTGGAAAAGGACCTGGGGGTATTGATTGACAGTCGACTAGATACGACTCAGCAGTGTGTGCAGGTGGCTAAGAGGGCCGATGGCATCCTGGCTTGTATTAGGAACACTGTGGCCAGCAGGAATAGGGAGGTGATCCTCCCCCTGTACTTGGCACTGGTGAGGCCACACCTTGAGTACTGTGTTCAGTTCTGGGCCCCTCACTATAAGAAGGACATAGAAGTGCTGGAGCGTGTCCAAAAAAGGGCAACAAGGCTTGTGAAGGGCCTAGAGCACAAGTCCTGTGAGGAGCGGCTGAGGAAGCTGGGGTTGTTTAGAGAAGAGGAGGCTGAGGGGAGACCTCATTGCTCTTTACAACTACCTGAAAGGAGGCTGGAGCGATGAGGGGGACAGCCTCTTCTCCCTGGTGACGTATCATAGGACCAGAGGGAATGGATGCAAGCTGTGCCAGGGGAGGTTTAGGTTCTATATTAGGAAGCATTTTTTCACTGAAAGGTTTGTCAGGTATTGGAATAGATTGCCCAGGGCGGTGGTGCAGTCACCATCTCTGGAGGCATTTAAACAGCATGTGGACCTGGTGCTTAGGGACCTGGTTTAGTGGTGAGCTTGTGGTGTTAGGTCTCAGGCTGGACTGGATGATCTTGGAGGTCTCTTCTGGCCAGGGGGGCATTCTGTGATTCTGTGGGTGACAGACCTGCTTTCGGGACAACACTTTCAGGACAACAGCAGGAGTTTCTGTGGCCTGAGCAAGCCCTTCAGCTCTTCAGAGCAACTTTAGATACCTGGCTCTCCTCCTGCAAATACTTTCAGTAACAAACGTACAGTGCTTGGAAATCCTTATGGGTGGAGAAAAACCAGCCTACTTTTTCAAGAGCCTTTCACTATTTTGTTTCACACTTCCGCTCTTATTTCACTCTTGATGTAGCTACAGCTTGGCTACAAGCAACTGAATGAGGATCTCTCCTTTGCCTTTTCAAGGGAGATGGGCTGTGCAGACATTTCCCCCTGCTCAGTTTGCATCTGTGAGGGTTTTACCCCTCACTAAGGGAAAATTGTCTCCCATAAAGAACTATTCACCTAGTAAAGGAGACAGGACTGCGCCCTGCCGCCTCGCTGCCCTGCCGCCTCGCTGCCCTGCCGCCTCGCTGCCCTGCCGCCTCGCTGCCCTGCCGCCTCGCTGCCCTGCCGCCTCGCTGCCCTGCCGCCTCGCTGCCCTGCCGCCTCGCTGCCCTGCCGCCTCGCTGCCCTGCCGCCTCGCTGCCCTGCCGCCTCGCTGCCCTGCCGCCTCGCTGCCCTGCCGCCTCGCTGCCCTGCCGCCTCGCTGCCCTGCCGCCTCGCTGCCCTGCCGCCTCGCTGCCCTGCCGCCTCGCTGCCCTGCCGCCTCGCTGCCCTGCCGCCTCGCTGCCCTGCCGCCTCGCTGCCCTGCCGCCTCGCCGCCGCACCCCCCCGTGCCGAGGAGGAGAGGTAAAGAGCCACGGATCTCGGCTACGGAGGCTAGGTCTCCACCCGAGAATCCAAAAAGGGGAAGCCTAAAGAACTATAAAGCTACTACTCGAGAGCCGGGCTTAAAGCAGGAGCGGTGAGCTCAGTATCTGCTAGCCCCACTGCCTCGAGAGCACCTGAAAGAACAGTGAATCTCCCCAAAGGCGCTCTCTGTCTCTCCCTCCTCCCGTCGGGGAAGACGCCCGCAGCCTGCCGTCTGCCGCGAGCCGCTTTGCTCTAGCGCAGCCCGCAGTCTCAAAGCCGCCGCTACAGCTGCCGTGAAGCCTACAGCCTGCCGCCGCACCCAGAGCCGCTGCTGCCTGTGCTGTAAAGCCACCGACCGCCACGTGGAAGCCGCCATCTTGAAGCTGCAGACCGCCACGTGAAGCCGCCATCTTAAAGTTACAGACCGCCTTGTGCAGCTTGTCGAGACTGTAAGATTCAATAATATTTCTTTTTCTGTCATGAACCGTAATCTTTCCCTGGGGTAAACCCACAAACGGCCCTCACTTCCCCGCACAATGTCGACCCTATTGAGAGGGAAACCGCGTCACGCTATACCAGCCCCCTCTATCATAAGTTTTCTTTCTTCAATCTAAACTCCCACACACATACACACCCCTTGCATCCCACCTTCTAAATTTACCTCCTACACATTTGAAACTCCATTCAAACAGTTAAAGCATATAAAATACAACTCTGTGTCTGGTCTTCATTGTGTGTGGACATGCGTGCTCTCCTATTTAGGGCTTCTGGTGGAGAACGGTCCGTCTTCTCCCCCCACGTAAGACTAAATAAAATGCCTTTTAATATAAAATAAAAAATGCCTTTTAAATAAAATGCCTCCCTTTTGGAGGGGGAGTGGGTCGCAGCTTTACCCATCTCGGCCCGCGACACATACCTAAGAAAGGGAAAAAGCTGCTGTGCACCAGCAGCCAAAGAGAGGAGTGACAATATGTGAGAGAAACAACTATGCAGACACCAAAGGCAGTAAAGAAGGAAGGGGAGGAGCTGTTCCAGGTGCCAGCGCAGATTCTTCCACAGTTCATAGTGAATATCACGGTGAAGGTGGCTGTTCCCCTGCAGCCCATGGAGATCTGTGGTGGAGCAGATATCCACCTGCAGCCTGTGGACAACCTCATGCAGCATGTGGATGTGCCTGAAGGGAGCTGTGAGTCTGTGGATAGCCTGTGCTGGAGCAGGCTGGTGCCAGGACCTCTGACCCCATGAAGACAGAAGCCCACACTGGAGCAGGTCTGCTGGCAGGACTCACTGCAGTGGGTCTCTTCCTGAAGGACTGCACCCTGTGGAAGGGACGCATGGAAAGGACACACGAATGCTGAAGTAGTTTGTGAGAACTGCACCTGGTGGGAAGGACTCATATTGTAGAAGTTCCTGAAGGATTGTCTCCTGTGGGAGGGACCTCACGCCAGAGCGTGGAGGAGAACTCCCCCTGAGGAGAAAGCAGTAGGAGAAGCGTGGGTTGAACTGACTGGCCGCAGCCCCCACCACCAGGAGGCAGGAGGTAGAGAAATTAGGTGTAAAGTTAAGCCCCGGAAGAAGGGAGGAGGGGGGGTAAAGTGTTTTAAGTTTTGAGGTTGCCCTACTCTGATTTTATTGCTAATAAATTAAACCAATTTCCCCAAGTCAAATTTGTTTTGCCTATGACAGTAAAGTGATCTCTCCTTCACCTTAACTCAAAAGCCTTTCATTTTATTTTCTTTCCCTTGTCCAGCTGAGGACAGTGAGTGAAAGCAGCTTTTGTAGGCACCTAGCACTCAGCCAGGGTCAACTCACCACGTACAGAAATACTAAACCAGTGGCTTTATTATTATAAATAAGCAAATCAGCTGCTAGACTGCAGAAGATAGCTCAGAGAATATTAACAATAATAACAATAGCATTTTAAAATTATAAAATCATTTATGTTCTAGAGGAACCCAAACCCCTTTACCAACTTAGGGATAATTTTATCATTTATAGGAGTTAAAGCACCTCTAAGGAAATTAAACATAAGCAACAAAGAAGACAGAAGCATAAGCAATTAATCTCTGTGGAATCTCCTTCTCTGGAGATGCAAAACCTGCCTGGATGGGTTCCTGTGTGGCCTGCTCATGGTGGTCCTGCTCTGGCAGGGGGGTTGGACTAGATGATCTCTAGCAGTCCCTTCCAACCCCTAACATTCTATCATTCTATCATCCTATGATTCTATGATTTTTTCCAAATGTTTCCCCCACCCCCCCCTTTTTTTTTTTTTTTTTTCTTTTCCCTTCCCACTGCTCTTGTGTGGAGACATGGAGAATCTCTACCCATTTCACAAGCACCACTGTATGCCAGGAGCCACGCCAGATGAATCCTTGCATAGTCCAATTTGCTGCTGAAGCAATAGTCATCCATCGTTGTCATCCATCTTTATCCAGGGACATCTCCAAAGTGCTCACATAGCAGTAAAGGGAGACTGCTATAACAAATATGTCTGTAGGAATGAGCCACAGGTTCCTTTATCCTGAAAATAATGTGGATAATGTTCTCTCCTGGATCAGGATGTGCTGAGAGCATCTGGTGATTGCTCCTTGAATTCAGCAGAGGCCTATGTCTGGGGAAAGATTACCTCAGACCTATATTGAAACACTTCAAAAGCCAGATCCCACGTGACTTCAGCTCTGTGCAAATGAAAGCTGAGGGCAGACTTGTGATGTTAAAAGCACTGCTGTGCCCATGTGGCTTGCTGTGGGTCAGCTAGGAAAATCAGCTGCCTGGACAGATGTCCCTCATATGATTACTTTGGAGGCCAAACTTTGGATTACATACTAAGACAGGAGACAGTCTTTCTGTCCATTGTGCCTTCTACATGATGGTAGGACTCTAAGGTATCCTCTTCTTTGCTCACAACACCTGCAAATAGGAAAATAAATTTTACTTGTGTCCTGCAAACTAACAGTAGGTTTTTTTGTTGGTTTGCTTTTTGTTTTTTTTCCTGGGACAGATAGTTGTTTTGCCTCTTGACTAAATACTCTAGCAAGCAATTTGAATTTCCACACCATTGATAGTCTTTATCCTTACATTTTCAGTGCAATGACCTAGGCCATCTTCCCTGGGGCTGCTGAGTTCAGCTGACCCCAAAACAAGCACTTCTTCCATAGAAGAGGTAAGGTAGGCTCCCAGATCTCCTCACTCCTTTTTTCTATGAGGTGCCAGTAGATTTGTGGCATAAGTTGGTCTACCCCACACAGATGGCCAAAAGCAGACAACTTTGGGCAGAACAAATACTAGACATGCTTTTCCAAGGCCTCAAGGGATAGATGTTATCTGTTTATCTATTACTGTGCAGTGTGCCATAGAGAGAGTCTGGAGTAAATTTCAGAGTACAGATACAAACTAAGTGGCTTTCTACTGAATGGGACCTTTGGGAGCAATTCAACAGGCCAGTATGAATGTAAATGTTTAATGCTGCAAATTGCAAAACTTTCAGCATCCCTTAAGCATTGCAGCCCATTACCAATCCCAACAGCCCTTATAATTAATTTATTTTATTATAATTTAAATAACACGTATTTCAGTAGATGTCTTTTACTATTAGCTGATAATATAAACCAGATGAGAAGCATTAAGTAAAAGCTCATCAAAGTCCAGAAGGGGGGTAGTAAAGAGGTAGTAAACGCATATCAGAAGAATGATTACCATTTTTCTCTGCTTCTTATATTACTCAGAGTAGTCACACAATGTATGAATAGCTTTAGCTTTTTTATACTGGGAAGTTCTCATCTCTGGGAGACTGGGAATCTTCTGGATGATCCTGCCCTCCCTTCTCCCATGACATCCTCCACAGAAATTACTTTGGAGATCCTTTCAAATTTGACTACCCCATGAAAGGATCTCAGAAATCTAAGGCTGGGAAGCATTTCAGAAGTGCTTATATTTCTGGACTGGCAGCATTCCAAGGAGCACACTTCCTGGACGAGGAGAAAAGAAAAAGCAAAACAGGGAGAAAGAAAGCAAGTGTATTGTACACCTATCATACTTTCATCCTACAGTGCTGTTTACAGTACATCTGCTTGCTTACCAGCAGCAAGTTTGCAACACAAGGAAAGTGCACATGGCCAAGTAACATACTGGATCTGATTTCAAGTTCCAGCTCTCACAGGCCAGGAAACTGGCAGATACTGGTATTACAAACTAAAAGGCACACACAGTCATTTGCAATTTGAGAGACATTTGCACGCACATTTGTAAGTGGGAGACACTTGGAACCCATAGGATTGCAACATGATAGACAGAGCTCTTCAAAGAAAAAAATTACATTTATTTAATTACAAATCTCCTAATATCATTTACTCTCATAAGACCTTAGCAGTAAATCTGCAGTAAGACATTTTCTACCGGTAGTTTTCTTAAAGAGAAAGCAATATAATACACTCAAGCCAGGCAGAAATGTGGATCTTCTATCGGGTGCAGGAGTTGTTCTGTTCCTAGGCTCCACAAGCCATCCTGTGCATAACACCAAGCTCCGTTGCTCTGAGCTTTTCCATTCTTCTTGCAGGAAGAATGCTTGCATATGTCTTACAAAATTCCTGTAGTCTTCTTAGCATTTAACATGCACCACTAAATCTCCTGATGGTAGACTAGGTGCTAGAACAAAAACACTAGAAAATTTTATTCATTGCATATCAGAAAAAACTGATGCTACACATTGTAATATCCTAGCAGTCCATTTAAAACTATTCTAACATTAGGTCAGGAAGATTCTCTGCTTTTTGGGGACTATCAATGAAGTTTCATCCTTCAAAGCTACCATTTTGATTTGGCTTTCTAAGAGACTTGAAGACACACAGAATTTTGACTCATTCAAATCTAAGACCTCAGCTAGGAAATCCAGCGTGAACCCGAGGTGCTCTGGAATACTTCAGTGTTTAAGGCACCACCACAAGGGCAGAGTAAAAGAAGACTGCAACATATTGTTATCTTACTGCAAAAGCATGAGAGACAGGCAGAAATTACAAAACAGGTTTTCTGCACTTTTGTGTGTCAAATTACTGACTTTTCTTCAATAAGTAAAACAGTTCTAGCTAGAAACTGCCCAAACCAAGAGAATCGCATGTCATGTCTGCAACACGCTGTGGGGTGATGACGACGGCGAGGGAAGACAAGCAGTCAAATCAATATGATTGGTAAAGCAAGCTTCGACTTTATTCTAGATACAGCAGTGTTCTTGTACTCTTGCTACTAATTATGCATACTTGTCATAACTCCAGATGGTCCACCCCAGTACAGACCCCGTTGGTTACATACATTCACAGTTCATATATGATTGGATACGTGTCTTGTCACTCGCTGTCCGTGTCACAATGACCCAGGGCTTCTGCTTCCCGCCGGTGCCTCTCAGTTCTTGCTACAACATTCTTTTCTCACTACTTCATGAGATAACAACCACGGGATACCTACTTGTAGGACACCTGCTGTTTACTGGTCCCGTGGGGCAGCGGCCTGTGGGGTACCAGCCTGTGAGACACCAGCTTGTTTATTGATCCCACGGTTTGCTTCAGGGTGCCTGACACTTTGGTCAGCAGCACCTGCAACACTGCTGTTTTAATTCAGGCATATTAATTTTCCATAAATCCCGTATTAATTTTCCACAAATCCCATGCTAATTTTCCATAAATCCCAACAGGGTGAAGCATAGGTGACAGAGTGAGAGAAAACCACGCTGGCTTCAAAAGACAATACAAGAGAGCTGCTGTAGCAGTTTTTTTTTCCCAAGCTGCAAGATCCAGTAGCTCAGTCACAGTGCCATCCTGACATAGCTGAATAGGAACACGGGTTTAAGAAAGTTTTGGAAGGAACATTCTCTTGTGCTTTCTGTAGCACATCTGTGGTAAAAGTGACATTGATGTAGGTGCAACTTGTTCTCTACAGCTCTATAGCTTGCTGTCTTTAAAGTTTTAGGTGGACTTCACCTAAGAAAAAACAAGAAAAATAAATGACAATGTCACATATATACGTGTTTATATATGTATGTACACATATATATTTATAGACTGCATATGAATGCAGTCCTGGTCATAGAAAACTTAGGAAATCTTGTAGGCATGCACATGTGTTGTAGCCTTTTATAGGACATAGTGGTATGCACCTGGTGGCATTTTAAAATTTCAATAGTGTGAATGTGTATATAAAATATATATGCAAGTTTAAGGAATTTTCTAGAGACGTCTCTTTTCTTTCGTTATAAATGTGACTTGGAGGTAAAATCCTTGCATAGAAAACAGAAGATTATCATATATGTGACTCTCCTCATATCCCAGATTCAGCTCTTCAAAGTTGCAAGAGACTTCACAGAGTTGTCATTTTTTAAAAAATCAAATGTGAAATACATATTTTCCATTTCTTGCATAACAGGATAACATTTCAAACACCTCTGTAACTTATGGGTGCCAAAAGGATGCATGATGCAGTCCTGAAGAAACAATGGATATTCAATATCCAAAATGTTGATTTCTGTTAGGACATTGCTCTACATTAGGATGCTAATAGCTCATTAATACCTTTATGGAATATTAAGATGGTGAATCCAATTACTCAGTCTTTTTCTACCCATTGCTCACGACTGTAACCAAGACAAGTTGTGGTGAGTACTCCTTCCCATCCCTTTCATCTGTCTAACAGGTGTCTCACAGGCCTGTGTCAAGGCTGGGCTGTTTAGTACTTGGGACATATTTTTCTCTAACTGGCATCTGGTTTTGTCTAATTCTTACTGTTTTGATGTTATGTAAGCTCTGTTTTTATTCTGCATGTCCCTTTTGTTCTCTTTTATGTGATTTTTTCCAAATGTGATTTTTTTCCCCCCCAAATTATACTTCTTTCAATTAATAACTGACATGATGCAGAGCTAGAACTACAAATTTTGAAATGACAATTTTGTTCTGCCAGAAGTCAGAAATGCAATATGGAACAACTTGCAGGCTTTTTAGAGAACATTCAGCGCACTCTTCTTCAAAGTAACTTTGTAGGAGCCAAAGTATCTGCTTTTAGATTCACAGAAACAGAAAATGCTCCCACTATTACTTCACCAAAGTGTATAACTGCCATAAGGAATCCACTGGATATATGACATATATAAGAAAGCATCAGGTGGTCTGTAGATTTCGGTGGTTGAGCAGAAAGCCATGATACAGTTTGTTTTAGTATTAATTTGTAAGACACACCCTTTCTTGAAAGATAGGAATTTGAAACAGATTTGGGTTCGAATCTAACCTTTCAAAGAGCCTTAGGTCACTACAGAGAGTGAGTGTTTTCAGTATCTCTCTAGCCACTTTTACTGTTGCAGTGGTAAATCCTCAACTTACTGTCAATAGGACAGTAGGGTCCAGTGTAAGACTGGATGATCACAACAACTACAAAGAATGTCAGCCATTCAGGACCTCAACTGGTCGATGTGGCTGCTACATGTGCTTGCCAACAACATGGACTAAGATACAGTTTAACACAATTAAAGGAATTACAATAATGGTCTCTATCCCCTCCACCTCCCACCCAGATAGGCAAAGGAGAGAAAGAATAAGGAGAGAGACTTTCCAGATTGAAAACTAAACTAGACAGCTTTAATTAAATAGTGATACAAGAGAATATGTACAAATATATACAAATATGAGCAGGAGCGTACAAAACCCCTATGGTGCCCCCCACCCCCAGCAACTTCCACAGCATCTCCTGAGCTGTGAGCAGTTCTGAAATGTCCTGGAGCTGCCAGAGAGAGCAGCAGAGCAGACAGGAGCTGAGGGGAGAGTTGTGAGGGTCAGGAATGCACAGGCCTAGGCATCAAAGGTGATGGATAAATAAGAGTCCTCCCTGGATGCCAGCCATGTGCTGAAGAGAAGGGAAGAAGAAACAGGAAGGAAGTTGACTTCTGTGATCCCTGACCTCACACCGAGCTTATGTAGATATATGGAATGGAATATTTTGGTCAATTTTGCTGTCCATCTAGTCCACTCCTTCTTACCGGAGAACTGCAGATACAACTCTTCTGCTCTGTAGCATCTGAGGCTCCAGATTCAATAAGCAGAGCAAAGTGACCTTGGTGTCTCACCAGTAACATTCCAGTCTTATCAGTTCACTAGCTGGAAAACTTGCTGCTAGTTAAAAGGGAGTTCTCTAAAGGAAAAAAACAAACAAACCAGTAAACAGAAAATTTGCTTCATCCTGGCTCAAACCAGAACAGAAAAGTAGTCCAGTGGGAAACAGGGAGGAAGTTCTTATGCTGTAACCTTATCTCCAGCTCAGGAGGCTCCCTTACTTCAAATTCATACATTTCACCTAAAAGATAGGGGTAGGGATATTTATAAGTGCCTTCCAGATCCTGTTAAGTGCATGTTCTCAGGTATTGGGAATGGGCTTTTGTCACGTGGACTTTTTACAAGGGCATCTAGTGACAGAACAAGGGATAATGGCTTTAAACTAGAAGAGGGTAGATTTAGACATTAGACTTGAGGAAGTAATTATTCACTGTGAGGGTAGTGAGACACTGGAAGAGGTTGTCACAGGAGCTGTGGGTGCCCCATCCATGGAAGTGTTCAAGGCCAGGTTGGATGGGGCTTTGAGTGACCTGGTCTAATGGAAGGTGTCCCTGCCCGTGGCAAGGGCGTTGGAACAAGAGCTTTATGGTCCCTTCCAACTGCCTATGCAACTGCCTATGCACATCTGGGCTGTCGCTTTTCTCACCTGCTCCTCTTTGTGCTTTCTAATCCCTCTTCTTGTTCCCAGACCTACACTGGTTTCATTGCATGATGAACTGGGAGGTGACTTGGCTAAAAAAAATTGTACTACTGCCACCACTAAAATATATATATTTTTTTCCTAGATTGGCTTCCTGCACTGGCTTAACACACAAAGCCAGTGCAGAAGAGGAGGTCAGAAGGTGTGTCATGAGGGGAATGCAGGACTATTGCTTTCAGAATCTAAAATGCCAGAGGCATAAAGTTCAACAGGAAAGAAACATGTTAAATCAACCTTCTTAGTATTTTTATAGCTCATTGGGCCTAATTGCTGAATGAAGACAAACCTTTTTTAAAGCATATTCCATAAAAGAATAACTGTAATTTTCATTTGACACATGGATCAACTTCAGAATTAGCTGTTGTACGTTTCAGTTTGAAATGATCAGGGTGTCTTTTGGACCTGTGCATATCACATCAAAAGAAGCATGACCAGCAGGTTGAGCAAGGTGAATTTTCTCCTCTATTCTGCTTTTTTGAGACCTCACCTGGGGTACTGTGTCCAGTTCTGGAGCCCCCCAACACAAGAAGAACATGGAGCTGTTGGAGGGAGTCCAGAGGAGGGCCATGAAGACGATCAAAATGCTGGAGCACCTCTCCGATGGAGACAGGCTGAGAGAGTTGGGGCTGTTCAGCCTGGAGAAGAGAAGGCTCCAGGGAGTCCTTAGAGCAGCCTTCCAGTACCTGAAGGGGGCCTATAGGAAAGCTGGGGAGTTAATTTTTACAAGGACATGTAGTGATAGGACGAGGGAGAATGGTTTCAAACAGAAAGAGGGCAGATTTAGGTTAGGCATTAGGAAGAAATTCTTAGTGTAAGGGTGGTGAGATACTGGAACAGGGTGCCCAGAGGAGCTGCAGATACCCTTTCCCTGGAAGTGTTCAAGGCCAGGTTGACTGGGACTTTGACCAACCTGGTCTAGTGGCAGGTGTCCCTGCCCGTGGCAGGGGTTTTGGAACTTGATTGTCTTTAAGACCTCTTACAACCCAAACCCTTCTGTGCTTGTATGATTAAATTAGCTTGGTACCACTTCTGATCACATAACTTTTCCATTCAAGAATTGCAAAAGATTGAAGCAGCAATTAAATAAGGCTTTGCAAGACTGCAAACGCAGTAGTCAAACTTATGAAGCAACTTTATGAAAGGTCCTAAAGCCTATTACATTTGTTTGAGATTAGCTTTTCCTCCCCTAAATGAGAGAGGTTAAATTCTCATTTGAATGATTTTGTAAAATACCCAGATCTTCTGGGGACATAACCACTAGTATATAAATTATATGCCAAAGTTGATCTTTTGAGTTTAGCCTTTGTATTCCTTCTCTATTCATTCACTGCTTGTAACGAGCCACAGTTTTTCCATTGACTTATTGGCTTTTAGATCTCCCAGTGTGAATTTGTGATGTCCTAACCTGCTGCTGAAAATAACTGTAACTTTTTAGAAAATATAAAATGTTCCTTAATGGCTCAAAATCCTGGGTTCACTCTAACGTACCATCTTTCGGGAGAAGCTAGGCCAGTTCACATGCAGTCAACTGCAGGTTTTAACGTGTTCCAGTGCTGCAAACTACTACAGCAGAAGCCAGAAACTGTCAGTGGACCAGGACCTTCTTGTTGCAAATCCTTATCCCTAGAAACTGCTATCACAGAAAGAAATGATAGCATGCATGCAAGATGCTAAATTGTGCTTCCCTCCTGCAGGGAGATCTAGGGCAACTATCCACTGCCAACTCTCTGCCAGACAGTTCTACATCACTAACTCTCTTCCAGGACAACTCTTGTGGGTTGGCAGATGGCGCATGGTCTGTATTTGCCCTCCGTTCTGAGACACAGCTCTGTGCTACTCTTCCGTGCAGTCAGTGCCCAGGCACTGCAGCACTCCCTGTTGTGCAGCACCATGCCACTTCTCCCCATCCTGTGACACCATGCTGGTCCTCCCTGCCACACGGCACTGCACTGCCAGTCCTTCCTGCAGTGGGGCAGCTGCCGGCTCCCCAGCTTCCCAAGAAAAACCCTCCTGTAGTTCCCTCAACCCACCTTCCATCCTGCCTGTGCATTATCTGGCCATGCTTATGCTGGCCAAAATGTTAATTTTTATATTTCAAAACAGCAAGGCTTGTATGACAAAACGGCAGGCTCTCCTGCCAGAGAGAGGTCAGGTATCTGATTTCCCCCACCACTTGCCCCCCTGTCTGCACCCCTCCTCCTCTATGGCAAACAGAATAATAATTTCATGTAATCTTGAAATTCAGAAACAGGGAAGGAGGTTTGTACCATTATCTCAAAGCTCATATTTTCTATAACTTGACTCTTGAGGCACTCTGTTGGCTGTCTCATCAAGGAGATTTTCTTCTGTCTATATGCTTCCTTTGTAACTACTCATTCACCACAGAATTTTAATGCAAAATGCAGCTGAAATTCAATATGTCATCACGGGAAAAACAAAGTTTACATTGATCTTACGTATGGCAAAATTTGATAGTCTGTGACTTGAGAATCAAAAAAATATTGGCCAGTCAGGCAGCAAACTTTACTATCCCAGTTTTCTCATACCAAGCTCCCAACCCAATATTCCCAACAGCTTCCCCACCCTCTTACCTTGCCCACTATCTTAACAAGCTAAGTTAGAACCTGTTTGTTTCCATCCTCCTCTTTCCAACCCTACCTTTTTTCCCTTGCAAAGTGTCCCTGTGCTTATTGACTACAACCATCCTGGAGCCAGAAAGCAGAGTCTAGTATTAGTTCCTGTAAGTGTGGTCATAATAGGGAGAGGCTCAATCAACCTCTGTACCAAACACAGAATCATAGAATGGGTTGGGTTGGAAGGGACCATAAAGCTCTTGTTCCAACGCCCTTGCCACAGGCAGGGACACCTTCCATTAGACCAGGTCACTCAAAGCCCCATCCAACCTGGCCTTGAACACTTCCATGGATGGGGCACCCACAGCTCCTGTGACAACCTCTTCCAGTGTCTCACCACCCAGAGCTGAATTTAACAATAATCTTACACTGACTTGAAGTGGCCCAGCTAGGAAGCACGTTTAGGAAAATTTTCTCAGAAATTTTATCTGTCATTTTAAGGGATGATCCTTTCGTCGAAAAGATGGCATGCTCAATTGTACAAAGAGACTACAAATATACATTTTACTGTATATCCTGTGTGTGGTGTTTTTCATTTTACCCACTCACCAAAGTACACATTTCTATTCCAGAACACACACTATACAGGATGACTTTCATCCGATGTCAGTATGTTTTTCACTACCACAAGAATTTTACTTTCTAATATGCACTGGTATGGCCAGACAGGAGATGTAAGGAATTTTTAGAAGTACCTAGGGAAGGCAGAATGTGGTTCCAACTGAAACCAATGTAAGTTTCAAAGGTAAAAATTTGTTAAGAGCATTTGAAAAATAGTTCAATAAAATATACGTGTGTCTTGAAATTCATCTTCTTCCTTTTTGTTATACTACATAATTATTAGATTTGTGATTATATATATTTTTTTACATCATGTTGTCACAATATTACCCTTGAAACATATCAGATGCAGTTCATTTCATAAGTTTTAGCAGCTCAAGATACAAACACTCATAAAATATTTCCTTGTGACAGACTGATTAAAAGTAATTTTGATCTACCCCAGTGTTTTTTAAAATGGGAACTGAAAGAAAATTCAAACTGATCACAATGAGTTAGAAAAATGTAGTGCTAGCCTGCAATAATGTACTTTGTTTGGGACAAGAAAAGAAGAAGAATTTTAATGGCTGGCCACAAGAGTCTAGAATAGCCAGGGAACTGCCACAGGTACAGTGAAGAAAGTTTCAAACACCTGCTTCCACCAAATACTGCCATTTTTCAGTTCCTCAATTCAGTTAAACTAACTGGCCTCCTGAATTAGAAGTTCAAATGAAAGAAAGTGATGAAAAAAAAAATAATTATTCCTGTTTTGTTACATCAAACTACCAAGTAACAAAATTAACTCTGTAAATCTTTGCAGCATGGTTCACAATATTGGCAAGTGTATTTACATCATGTCTACACCTGCGTTTCCACTTTTTCCTAAACAATAACCATAGAGTCCCAGACTCACAGAGTCATAGAAAGGTTTGGTTTGGAAGGGACTTTAAAGATCATCTAGTTCCAACTGCCCTGCCATGGTCAGGGACACCTTCCACTAGACCAGGTTGCTCAAAGCTCCATTCCACCTGGCCTTGAACACTTTCAGGGATGGGGCATCTACAACCTCCCTGGGCAACCTGTGCCAGTGCTTTACCACCCTCACAGTAAAGAACCACCAACCACTCCACATTTTCCATGTGTCTTATCAGAGCTTTCAGGAGGATCTGCTCCATGATCTTGCTGGGCACATAGGTGAGACTGACTGGCCTGTAGTTCCCTGGGTCATCCTTTTTTCAAAATAGTGTTATGTTTCCCCTTCTCCAGTCAGTGGCAACTTCACCAGATGCCACAACTTTTCAAATATGATGGAAAGCATCTTTGCAACTTCATCCACCGGTTCCCTCAGAAGCTGTGGATGGATACCCTTGGGTCCAGTTGACTTGTGCACCTTCAGGTTTTTTAGATGGTCTCAGACCTACCCTTCTATAGTGGGCAGATCTCCTTTGTCCACTGCAACTTGGGTGGTGTGGCCAGAGCCCTTGCCAGTGAAGAATGAAGCAAAAGAAGTAATTGAGTACCTCAACCTTCTCTATATCCCAGTCTCCTGTTTCCTTCTGGACAGGGCCCACATTTTCCCCAGTCTTCCTTTTATCACTGACATATCTATAGAAGCTTTTCTAGCTCCCTTTCATGTCCCTGGCCAGAAGGAATTCCATCAAGGCTTTAGCTTTCCTAACCTGATCCCTGATTGCTTGGACCACTTCTCTGTACTCCTCCCAGGCTACCTGTCCTTGCTTCACCCTCTGTAGGCTTCCTTCTTACACCTGAGTGTGTCCAGGAGCTCCTTGTTCATCCATGCAGGCCTCCTGGCATTCTTGTCTACCTTCCTCTTTGCTGGGACACGTTGCTCCTGCTCTTAGAGGAGGTGATCCTTGCATATTGACCAGCTTTTTTGGGCATCTCTCCCCTCCAGGGTTTTATCCCCTAGTACCCTAGAAAGCAGATCCCTGAAGAGGCCAAAGTCTGCTCTCCTGAAGTTCAAGGCAGTGATGTTGCTTCATACTATCCTTGTTACCCTAAGGATCCTGGAATTCCACCATTTCATGGTCACTGCAGCCAAGGCTGCCCTTAAGCTTCACATTGTCCACCAGCCCATTCTTTTTGGTGAAAACAAGGTCCAGCATAGCACCTTTTCTCATTGGTTCCTCTACCACATAAAGAAGGAAATAGTCATCAATACACTCTCCAGGAACCTCCTGGATTGCTGGTGCCTTGCTGTGTTGTCCCTCCAGCAGATGTCAGTGTGGTTGAAATCCCCCCTGAGGACCAGGGCCTGTGAACACAAAGCTGCTCCTATCTGTCTACAGAGGGTATAGAGGGCCTCATCTGCTCAGTCTTCCTAGTCAGGTGGCCTGTAGCAGACTCCCACTATGATATCACCTGCCCCTGTCTTTCCTTTAAGCCTGACTTTCAAGCTCTCAGCCAGTTCCTCATCCATCCCCAGGTGGAGCTAGCATGGACCCATCAAAGTCTTTCATGGCTCTTTCAAACGCACCCATCATTCATTCCTGAATTCATTCCTTTCTGCCTAGTTTTAGGAAACATGCAGCAGATACAAACAAAACCTAAACACACAAGAGGGTTTGAACATAGCCATGCTCTTTTTAGTGTAACCATTACTTCAAGCAGGACAAAAATAATAATCTTGATGCAATATTTCACTCTGTTGAATGCTTGAGTATTCTGTGTTGCTCTGTAAGCTGAGACACAACCTTTTGAGTTGTCAGTTCACCCTCTGCATTATTCAACTGTCCTGCTGACAATGAAGTCTTTTCAGGCCAAGCTCACGTGTGTGATCTCATAAAACCCAAGTCTGTCTCCTCAGTGCATGATCTGACATACTTTCTGTGTAAGCTCTGCTTCTTTTTTGTATTGTTACTGCCATCCCCACAAATGCCACCTTTACTAGAAATACTGCATTAGCAAGCAGTATGGATCAGTAAGAGTTAATCTATAAGGCTAACATGAGAGTTTAAGACCCATACCACATGCATTTCAGCATTTTGGTTTTTGTTCTTTTGTCAAGTTCTAGTTTGGACACACAGAGCACACGTGTTTCTGTGGTCAGAGTATATTTGGTCTGTCCTGGCATGCATCCTCCAGGTCATTCAAGAAGAATCCAATCCACACAGCTCAAGACTGCTCCAAAAACACAAACTAAAACACAGCCAAATTAACTCTGAAAGAACATTTCCAATCCAAACTAAAATACTGAAGTATAAATACCTCTTGATTACCGTTTTTTAAAACCTTAAAAACAGAATACATGGATACAAGATCCATAAGCTTTCTCTACCAGTAATTTTCCATGCCAAGATCTTTTTTTACTGCATTATTGCTTAATAGCCTTTTGTTGTCTCTGATTTGAAGCAACTAACAGTGATAGTATCCACAAGATAAAACATATTGCACCAGAGACCACTAAAACTTAAGAGTAATAATACAGCCTTCCTGAATTTATAAGCCATATCTAGACTCTTCAAAATTCCCCCGATTGCTTCCCAACACATTCCCCACTCCATCCCTACCTCTGAAAAGCAGGAACACCTTCCAGATACCTTAGGAAGTTTGCAGAGACCTAATAATTGGCCTTGCCTAACTCAATTTTTCAGTTAAGTCAACACAAACATTGCAGCAATTCAATTTCAGAACATACATCAGCTTCTATATACTCAGGCAGTGAATTTCCACCTTCTGCCAAATGAAAATTGAAGTGAAGTCCTCATGCTGCCTACAGGCTTTTGTCATCTCAGTACATTTGATGACTTGGAGGAATAGAAGAGACCAAGACATCTTCTGAGTCTAGTGACCAGTGAGTGTCTCAGGTCCGTCAGCTATGTAGAGTGAAAGGGCTAAGTAGGCTAAACTTACTTTCCCATGCCCATCTCTCTTCCTATGGTTTTTGTTTGTATGCAAGATGAAGCTTGCTGTCCCCGTGCTGCAGTTAACATATCTCAGTTTGTAATCAGCCTTAGAAATTATTGGACAATGCAGCTCTACCAGAGCAGATTACCTAGTCACAGAAGTAACAGACTGCAACTCAAGCAGAAGGAAATTGATGGCAGGGAGGCTGAAATTTTAGCAACAAACTGACAGGTGCTTTTAAGAACAAGATGGCAACTAATACACTTCTCCCATTTCCTGAAGGTTCAGTGATCTTCTTAATTGCCACAAATTAGGGAAAAGGTGGTTTTCCTTCACTTGTATTTTTCCATCATTGTGTTCAACATTGTCTGACAGGTGTCTTAAGCTCAGCTCTTCTCATCATGTGAGACTCAATCCTTGGTTTTCAAGGTACTGTGAATCAGAGTCATCTGAAACTGAAGCACAACCAAACTGGTTAGCAAGCTCACCTAGTGGCTGCCCTTACAATTCCATGGTTCTGCCCTCACTTGAAGTCTTATCTTCCTGAAACACATACCTCTGTAAATCAGATTCCAAGCACAGCAACACAAGCTTTATGTTACTTTCATACAGGGTTCAGCAGTGATGCAATTAACTTGACCAGTCATGCTCTAATTCACAAATGCCAACATTGGTATAAAGCATACACACAGAGTAACGGAAATTAGAAAATTTGAAGTAGTACACACATCACATGCCCTTTCCCACATTTAGGTGATGATGGTTAATCTCAGTGTTTTTAAGTGCCTTTTGTGAACTTCCTCCAATGGCAAGCCTCCCAAGCATAAACCTTTACTGTAGCCTCACTATATCTGTTAGTGATACTTCATTCTTGCAATTCAGCTGTCTGCTATGGGATGCTGTAATTATGGGGGGTTGGGTGGTTTTCTTCTTCATTTCCGTGCAGGACATCAAAGAGAACACCTGTCAGACTACCACCTTTTTATTCCTAATTCATCTATAGACCAGGTGCCTTCAGAAGTACTAGCCGATTTTCCAGCTGAAGTCATGCCTTAGGGAAAAAAACTCTGAAAGTTCAGAACCTTCAGAAGTATTTAGAGAATACTTTCAAATTGAATTAATTCAAGTGCCTTTACCAACTTACAAGCTTTTATCTGAATAGAAATTGCATCTTTACCACCTCTGGTGTTAAAAACTGTACTCCGGAGAAGTGGTGCTCACAAACAACCCCAGCTTTTTTTAAGGCATCTGCCTAAACACTTCCAAGTACCTTCCAACATAAAAATTGGTTAGCTGGGACTTCTCACTTTTAACAGAAAGAAGAGTTGCTTTATATTTACACTATCAGACACATCTGTAATCCTAACTTCAGGAAAATTCATTGCTTGGAGATTGAAATGAGTGTTGCAATACAGAGAAACTACTATTCACTGAAGGACAAAATTCACTGAATAAAATCTAGAATCTAAAATGTATACATACTACATAATGCTGTTTTATACGCCAAGATTAAATTGCTTGAGCATCTTATGAGGCCCTACAGACAGATTTCAATATTTTCATTTAGATCCTGAATTCCATCAAAATCACAATGTAAATACCAGTGTGCTATGGAAGTGTCACAGCTGCCATTCAGGCTATTGTTTCGCCCCTTCTCATGAGAAAGATGCAGCTTTATAGGGCAGCCACTGACAGAGGACTCCCAATAGGAGCTGTAGGTTTCCAACACGTTGCACTGTACTGATACAACCCTTGTATGGCATGTTCAGAATTTCATATAACAACACTTTTAAAAGAAGCTTTAACAGCAGCCTACACTGGCTTTACACGTATTTACATACAACATTCAAAAAACTTCAGTTTTCTTCCCAAAACACATAAAAGACTGCCAAGCAGCAGCACCTCTGGTTTCAAATGCCTCAGCAAACCACTGTCTACAGAAGATTGTTAACAGCAGACTGAAACGCACTACATACCTGAACTCCAGAGAACACCATTTTAAGAAACTGCTTACATCAATAAGGCACACCAGACAGAGATGATTCCCACATGCTAAATCTTTATTGTGTGAATGTTCAGAGCATTTATTACCTTTCTTAGACACACAGTCTAAAAAAACCCCAATACATTAACAGTGGCTAGATTGATGGGCAACGTATTATATCTATTTGGTGGAAATTTGTATGCATGCAATTAACTCTTGTGGTGTAATGATCTTAGCCAGGAGGCCAGCCCAACTGACGACCACCCAAAACATGGAGATGCACGTGATAGACAGACTGCCCACCCTCAGGCCCTTCGTTCACAACCATCCGGAATCCATTGGTCAGGCCCAGGTTAGCAGCACACTTCTTGCCAACAATCATTAAATGTCCGAGAAGCTGGAGGAGGAAAAAAAAAAAACAACACAAAAAAAACCCAAACACACAGAAAACACACGAAAAGAGGAAAGGGCAGGGAAGAAAGGCATGAGAGCAGTGAACCATTCAGATAAGCCACTAAGCTAATTCTTAGAAATTCAGCCACAGCTCAAGTTGTTGTCTGCTTGCAAATGACATTTTCATATAAAGGCTGACTATGCATAATACAGAGGAAAAAAAGAGCTATAGATTTTTTTCAAGCTAGACAGTAACAGACTACAAAAGTGTCACAGAAGCTAAATTTATCTCCTAGTTACAGGCCCGGTTACTCTTTCAGGCAACAAAAAAATTTTGGTGGAAAAGAAACTCTATCTTGTTATGTAAAGGAAAATCTTTGAGCTTGACATTTATAGTTACAAATGAAATATTCAGCACCTCTCAGCTGAACTTTTCCTTTCTTCCTTTCTGGTCTGCCAAAAAGCTGAAGCCCGTATTAGAATAAGTAACACTGCCTGTAAACCATGAAAGCAGACATCAAGACTGTGCTCCAGAGTAACAATGCATTTTGCACTCCAAATTTATACCCAGAGATCCATTTGGCTTTATATCACTACTTTTACTGGAAAACCTCAACTCCATTCCCATTCTAAGCTAGAAGAAAAGGAATATAGTATTGGAAACCTACTTTCCCTCTTTGAGATGTCAAGAGGCAATAGGGGGAAATTATGGAGCAGAGATAGTTTGGTGTGCAGAAAGCTTCTAAAGTACTTACAGATTCATCAGAATCTTCTGCTTCAGATAACCTGACAATTGGCTTCTTAGGAATCACTAGGAAATGTGTTGGAGCTTGGGGTGAAATATCGTGGAATGCAAGGCACTGGAGGAAGAGCACACAGTTAAAATGTTACTTACTTCAGAGAAAGGCAAGTGTTCAGGTTAATTAATATGCCCTACTCAATGCATATTTAAGCAGATTATCAGATACCCCAAACAAAAGCAGAAATTCTTTTTGAGTGATATATTATTCAAAGTCCTCTAATTTCTAAACACAAAACACCAAGTTCCCAACACCTGCTGGTATGAAAAAAATAATAATTATTCTATGTCAGGTATTATTTAAAAGCTATAGTCTCCTCCGCAAGTTAATATAGAATTAGGTTCAGCATTTATTATTACCACATATGCATAACAACTGACAGAGCTGATAGCATGCAAACCTATAAAAAGTACATTTATTCTTATTTCCCTTGTTTATTAACACCCTGCTTAATAAAACAAATGACCAACAGGTGCTAGTCATCTTCCAGTTATGTCTGAACATTGCCTTGGTCAAAGATAGCACGGCAATTTCAAGAACGTGAAGTTATGTGACTGAGGGAGGCCACATTACATTTCTGTTCTCAATAGCAACAAATATTTCAGAAAAAGATTATTTCAAAATAAGTAATTAGGGCTGGCTCTACTTTGTACATTCTCAAATCGAGGGGAAGATATTACTTTTGAAGTTTGAACAACTATCTGTAGTAAGTAGTAGCCTCCCAACTAATTTTATGCAAGTACCAAAATTACTATTAAGCACACAACTACACCAAATCTCATATTACAAACTGACAATAGATGAAATAGGAGAAAAAGCAGATGAGGAGGAAAGGAAGGTATGCCTCTTTGTGAAAGTGACCAACCACAGAAGCAGGACTTGCTACTTTAACCACCACAATCTGCAGACGCCCACACTAAGCATGCTAACCAAAGGGCCTATTTGACTTACCCATCACATTTAATAGCAAAGCATCTGGTAGCTTTGCCACAGAGTGCATAAATGAGTGCATACTTAGAAACACACACCTAACATTCTTCAGAATATTAATTTCCTAGATTATTTCAGTTATTTGTGGAAGAATAAAGTGAATTTTCTATACGACTATACTGCTTTTTAATTCAACTGCAAGGCACTGGCCTTTGCCAAGAGCAAAGGTTGTTTCCTTTGCAAAGTTACATTAGGGTTACAAAATACCCTTAGGCACAGGCAAATGGTGCACACAGAGGCTGAATACAAACATCCAAACTGAGACAAGTAATTTTATGAGCAGAAGACATGTAGCAAATAATTTTCAATGGGACAGAAAGCAGAAGTAGTATCAAACAAAAGTACAATCACAGAAAGTCTATGGTAAACCAGCCTTCCTTTCAGCAAGTTTAGATTAAGCTAGAACAACTGTGAAAGTCTTAATTCCACAGAGACTTTGTACTTTTTAATATCTCCTTCTCTCTGCTTGTCAATTAATGATTAAAAGGCTTCCTTGCATTTCTCCTTGTAACATTTTCAGCCACCTCTAAAAAGACCTTCCCAGAGTCAACAAAATTAATTAAAATAATCCACTATAGCCAACTAAACTCTAGAAGCAGTTCTACATTTCTGAGTAGTTTGAGGTAAAAAATTAAAAGAGATACTGATTCTGAAGCAGACTGCTCAGGTCACACTGCTGTAGCAAATACAACTGAGTAAAAATATCCTGCAGCTTTGATCCTAGCAAAGAAAAAATGCACACTCTCACATAAACACAGGGCAGGAACATACACATGATTTTAACAAAGCAGTGAAAATTTCCAATAATCTTGAGAGTAGATGGCAGCTGCAACATTCCTATATCTATTAAGAAAACACTGTTCCAAGCTCTGCATAATGTTTTTCAGGCACACAAATCAGTCCAACATCTTTAGGGCATCTGTACTCTACACTTCAGATGTTTTACTTCAAAAAAGCAAAAGCTCCTGTTAATGTTCAATACTTCAATTTTAAAAAGGGGGTGGGGTTTATACTGGATACTAGTTTAGCATACATCTTGGAGGTTAACAGTTGCAGTTTTTCATAAGCTAACCATTTCACTTCTGTGAAGAGCAGAAAAAGTTGTAATTCTTCATAATTCTTTAATAATCCCTGTCAGAGGTTCGCAACCAAAGCCTGGCAGGCACTGCTGTGTAATCTCCACAATGCTACGGAAAACCGCACCAAGACCTGCACGTGCAAAAGCAGCTAGTTATCGTGCACCGTTTAGATACATACGCCGGGAAGCCACACGGTTATGGCCTGCCGGTGGTTAATCTAAGGCTTCACGACTACCCTCCTACGTGCGAGAACCCCCGTGCTTTGGTAGCAAAGCCTGCGCGACCTGCAATGCCGTAAGGCTGCCACAGGGCGAATGACCGCCCGCACGACTGGATGCGTTAGCGCCACAGGCCCTCCTCAACACACAGGCCTGAGACACTGCAGCACTGAGCCCGAGGCGGGCCAGGCAACATCTGCTGCCCTGCGTCCGTCCAGGCACTGCCCAGACCGAGCCAGGCCGCGCACCGAAGCAGCCCGATGCTTTAGGGACGTTGCAAGAGAGAGCGGAGGGGCCCGGTCCGTTCCGCCTGCCCCGCCACGCTCCCGAGCACCTCAACAGCATCCCCGGACTCGGGCAGCTGCGACAGAGGGAAGGCCGCTCACCACCCGCACCTGGTCGTCCTCATAGATGATATTGGCGGGGATCTCCTTGCGGATGATCTTTCCGAAGATGGTGTCGCCGCCGGGACGAGCGGCCTGCGCCTTGCTGATCTCGTCCGCCATGGCGGCCGCCTCCGCGCGGCGCCCGCAGCCCGTCGCACAGCCCTTCCTCTCCGCGGCCACACCCCTGGCGGCGGGCATTGGCTCGGCACATCACGGCCTGCCGTGCCACCTCGCGATTGGTAGTATCGCCTGTCTTTGCCGGTGGTCCCCGCCCACCCGGCTGGCCAGCCCTGCCTGGCGCGCAGGCACGGGGCTCAGGGGGGCAGGCAGGGAAGCGGGCCGCGGGCGTGTGCTGGCATGGTCGCGAGGGGGTCAGCGCTGGGCAGGGATAGCGCCGCCGTGAGCTAATAAGGTCACAGGAGAAGCTGGGGCCGCCAGAAATATTGTTTATTGGTGCTTCAAATCCAGCCCAAGTACCTATGGGTCTTCTCGGGGCTGTATCAGCAGCCAAATGACTACTGCCAGGGGGAAAAAACAAAACAAAACAAACAAACCAAAACCGCAACACACAAACAAAAGAGTAACAACAAAGCTTCATTTTCTAAACTTCAGACTTCAAATATATTTGATCTGTTTTCCCTCAAGTTTTGTCCATGAAGATTTTAATACTGACATTTATATGTATTTGCCCTATGACAAAAATCTTGCCGGAGAGATAATTCTTGATGGAGGCAGGGACTAAACACTACTAAGTGGTTTAAAACTACAACAATTCCACATTTGATCACCTGGACTTACAAAAAAAGAGCATAATTTGTCATACGGATGTAGGACTAGGGGAATCGGAAGGAGACTCAGGCTCAGGCCTGAGGGATATAGTCTTGTTAATGGACCTGAAGCCATGGGAAAGCTGAACTAAAAGTATGTGTTCAGCACAGTTGTTGCCTTCCGCGAAGGCATGACGACCTGGTTCAGGGATGGATCGGCGACCAACCCCAGGTCGCACGGGCCATTAGCACACAGACACCAATATGGTGGAAAGCAAATGGCGTTTATTGAAGCGTGACATCGTATTATATAGCGCTTCTGCCTGCCTACGTCATTGGAGGGGGGTCCCTATGTTTCCGTACATCACGAGATCTTCCGTCCGCCGGACCCTGACTACCACATATCCCCCCTCCCTATGCATAACTAAATTGATTAAAAATATAACAATCTTAAAAAACATCTAAAACATCTTATTCTTATTCTATGCATTATAAACTTAAGTACAGAACAAAGCACACTAGGTAACAGGTAACTGCGAATAACGGGGTGTAAAGTCCAAATAGTTGTGCTGTCCTGCCCTCCTCCGCCACCACGCTTCCTGGGTCGACGGCGTCCCTGTGAATTTTTTCTGGTGTTGTCCATCCACGGCGGCAGCGGAAGAGAACTGAAAAACTCAACAATTGTAACAATTAACAACAACTAACAATCAACGATTAACAATTTCTAAACATTTTATACAGAGGTGCAAGCCAAGGGGGGGTCAGGGATGGAAGGTTCAGAATTTTCAGGGGAAGAAGTGGACCGTCTACAAAAGCTACTACAACATTCGCGCAGGCAATTGCAAGGCCAGTAAGAAAATAAGATTAAACCAAAAAATAAAAGCAGAAGGAAACCCAGTATTGCCACCATGGCTTATACGGTACCCTCCAGGACCTCATTTTGTCTTGCCATGGCGCGCTGGATTTCATTTCTCAAGTCCATGAGCGTCTTTCGGAAAGACATCATGGTAGGTCCGTGAATTGTTGGGGTCCGAGATGCGTGGGTCTGGCGTGCTGGCCTGGCCTGTGCTGGTCCACCTCGTGCTGGTCTGGCTACGCAGCAGGAAAAAGGATGTCCCCGCCCTCATCCCATCAGGGCGCGTGCGCAGCCAGAGTTTTGCCAGCCTTGTGGATAGTTATAATTCTTGAGCTAGTTAAGCAAAAGTTATAGAACACATAATAGGGCATAACTAAATTAATTTAAAGATGATATCGTAGTGTTAAATAGAAAACATGTTAGATTAGTTAAAACACCCTGTTCTTGTTATTGTACTCTGTAAAAATCTTAAAACTATATATATCATAGACTTCAGTGCAAAAAGTATAGACTTCAGTGTGAACTGTAAGGCACACTAGGCAAGAGGTAGCAGGATAACTAGGATTAGTGAGGGGAGACTTTGGACAAAAACATTCTTAAAGCAGCTGTTGGTGTTCTACCAACATGATGTTAACCTTCTCTAGCCGGCTCTTGACAAACAACACAAGCCTGTTTAATATACAGGGCCCAAAGATCAATGCCACTACGATCATAACAACTGGCCCTATCAAAGTAGATATTAGGGTGGTTAACCATGGTGAGTAGTTAAACCATGATTCAAGCCACCCCTGTTGGGCTTCCCTGTCTCTTTTCCTTTTAGCCAGTCTCTCTCTCAGTTTTGCCATCGAGTCTCAAACTACTCCAGTGTGATCAGTGTAAAAACAACATTCCTCCTTCAAGGCGGCACAGAGGCCTCCTTGTTGCATGAATAAGAGGTCTAGCCCTCGTCTATTTTGCAAAACAACCTCAGAAAGTGAGGAGAGATTGTTCTAAAAAGGTAATGGATTGTTCAATTCTCTGCAGGTCTTCATCAATAGCAGCTTGTAGTTGATACAGCCCTCGTTGCTGGGTCACCAAGGAGGTTACTCCCGTGGCCGTGCCGGCTATCCCCAAGCCAAGTAGTGTCGCAATCATTACAGCTGTCAGTATCTCTCTTTTTTGAAGTTTGTTAGCTTCTCCCCAGCGATAGTATATCTCTTCTTCTGGATGGTACAAGACCCTGGGAACAATCAAAATTTGTACACGAAAGTTGGCAGAGTTATCAAAAAGTGCAAGGGACACACAGGGGGTTACCCCTGATTGGTGGCTGTCGCGAACCGAGATAGGGAAAGCCGCGACCCACTGCCTTTCACAAAGGAATTGAGGGCTATCACTCCCTGTTGCACTCACACACAACGCTCAAGAATCAGTGGGTTTATTAAAGGCACCACGGTCTAGACAAGGTTATTTCTACAGAACAATAGCGATACACATATATATAGGAATAAACAAACAATACAAACAAACACGATAGGAATGATTCTACCCCCTCCACCCCCCCCCCCCCCCCCCCCCCCCCCCCCCCCCGTTCTCAGTCCCGGACAGGGATAGGAGGGGAGAACTTGGAGAGAGCCTTTAGGAAGATTAGTAGCAATAGGAAGATGTATGTATGAGTGTAAGAATGTCTGTAAGTGTTAATAGGAAATGTCAGAGTGTAGTCAAGTTCGCAAGTCTCACCACCGGGGTACGGCCAAAGCCGATCCCTAGTCGGGATCCTTCTCCAACGACTTCAGGCAGGCAGTCCGTTCGGTACGTCCACACGCCAACAACCACAGGAAAAGGCGCCTCTGGCTCCACGGCAGCCCCCACAGCGATGCACACGCGGCGGCGGGCACCTCCATAGCAGCTGTGTCTGTTCAGAGACCGCGCCTGCCGGCTCCACTTCCGACTCTGCTTCCGGCTCCGGCCCCGCTGTGCCTCCTGGGAGTTGTAGTTTGTGGTCTTGTGCGCATGCACCTGGTACTCACCAGTGCCGGGGAGCACGTCACTAGGAAGGGCCAGCAAACGTCGCTGGCTTAAAGGCCATCAAGGAGTCCGTCTCTCACAGTGGCAAATCCACATTCCAGACGCGGATGGGATCGCCCATTTATGAGTTCTATTTACCGTAACAGTTTTTGCACAAACAGTACTATCCCATTTTGCTAGTGCGACATTACCAAAACACACGCCTTGGCCTCTGACCTGGCTCAGGGTAATTCCTTTCCGAGGTGTGTCCCACCTACACTGGCTTGGGCTAGTGTCTGATGAATAGTTAAAAGGAGCATTGAGGGCAACACCCTCATAAAAAGGGGGATACACATAAGATTCGAGTTTGACTGATTCAGCGACCAAAAGGTAGCATCCAATACATCAAAAAATGGTTTGTCGGGCAATTGATGGGGGTTCACATCTGGTTTAGTAGCTGGCAGGGGATTGGTTGGAGTAGGGATGTGAGTTGGCAAGCTTTCTTTTCGTGGTTGGTAGGCTATAGTTTCACATCCCCAATAGGAGCAATAGTAGTGGTTAGGAGCATTGCAATAGGATCTGCCGGGGTTAGAGCTAGGACACATATAAACGCTTGCATCAAGGTAGCAGGGTTTTACTGGAGCTACGTTACAGAGTGTTATTTGAAAGCTAGGGGGCCGTGGGGTGATGATTCTTTGTACTATTTTCTGGTCCTCCCATCTCATCAACACCCATTCCCATGGTTGATGCTCATACGAGCCACTGAATAAGGTGACTAGCCCCAGAATTAAAATCACACAGAGACACCGCCGTCCCCCCCCATGGGGGCTGTTTTGCTGTTGCTTAGGGTCTGTCAGCGCAGAGCTCTCAGGCGTAGACTAGACGCTTGTCAGCTCGGCGTCTTCTGTCACTGGGGTGTATGGCTTATGGGGGCATCTGGCGATCCAATCCTGTAAACAAAACCTCACAGTTTTCATTAGTATTGTTCTGAAGGTCTGGTTTAATGGACTTAAGAGGACACCACTTGACTCTACCCTCTTTTCTGACAGCGGCATACCCTCACCTCATCAGGCCAGGGCCACCCTGTGGTCTCGTCCCCAGGAGGCGGTTCTTGCTGCCCCTGGGGGGTAATGATTATCGGGTCCATACCCATCAGCCGTTGCAAGCTGGAACCGTGCAGTGGGTGGTCCGTTCCAGTCACCATAGCTAATAGCCTCGCACAGTTGTCCTCCCATTCTTGTTTAAAAACAATCATTCCTGCCCTGTCAAAAATCAGTCTGTCAAACAGGAGCATATCGTCTCCCCCGAAGACACCATCTATGAGTGTGGAGATTATAGCAGAATTAAGTACTTTGTCTGCAATTGCTTTAACAATCGCTTGTACATCCTTAGGATTTACTGGTGAGTAAACCCTCTGTCCCCCTTCTGTTAGCCGGACCAGGAATGCTAATGCAGTTGATGGGACCCAGTCGGCACACTCCATCTTTATTTTCCTCCATTCCGTGAGAGGGAATTGTTCCCTTCGCGGTTTCTCTTTAAATTGGGTGGGGGTGTATTGACTTTTGGCTATAACTACCCCCATTTCCTTCTCCTCTGAGTTTGAATCAGTTGCGGTCCACTCCTCCGCGTCCCTGTATCTTTTTGTTGGGCTCCGACCCCGCCCACTTCCCTTGCGGGTGGGCTGTTCCCTCCCCTTTGACTCACCTCGCTTGGCTCTCCGCCCCTCACTCCCCTTTGACTCGTCCCGCCTGGCTCTCCCCCTCTCACCGGCTCTCCGCCCCTCACTCCCCTTTGACTCGCCCCGCCTGGCTCTCCGCCTCTCACCGGCTCTCCGCCCCTCACTCCCCTTTGAATCGTCCCGCCTGGTTCTCCGCTTCTCACCGGCTCTCCGCTCCTCACTCCCCTTTGACTCGTCCCGCCTGGCTCTCCCCCTCTCACCGGCTCTGTTCTCACCAAAGGCATCTTCACCCCCCTCTTCCCTTTTTTGCTCGGCGCCTTTTTGAGACATATAGGGTGGTGGTCTAGCCCAGTCTTTCACGAACTCTGACTTCGCCGCGGCGCTCCTGGCCTCCTCGACTAACCCGCCCCAGAAGGATTTTGCTCGATTCTGTCCCTCCGTAAGCGGGTCGGGGCTTAGGGGTCTGGGGGGTGCGTCGCCCTCCCTCTGGTTTTCAGAATCGTTGTTGCCCTGGGGGCATGGAGTCTGTGTGGCTGCCCCGACTCCCACTTTCGGGGCGACCATCAAACAGTCTCGCGCTGCCTTCCAGGTCTCCTGCGCTTGTAAAGCCTTTTGCAGAGCCTGCACAACTTTCTCCCACGACTTAAGGTTTTTCCCCTTACCCGAGGACATTGTCTCCTTGGCTAACACTTTAGTACACTTATCCCACACATCAGGGTGGATAATATCCACCGGCTGATCGATAACGCCAGCTTCCAAGAGCTTCGTAACGGCGAAAGTAAAATCTTTAGCCTTACAATCAATACCCTACTGCTTATGTAATTGCGATACGACCTTAACAAGAGCTTCCATCCTCCTCACACGTCCGGGAACGCCCTCCCCGCCGGGCTGGTCCTGCCACTCCGGCCGCCGTTCACCTGATTCCTGGCGACTTCCCGACCTCGGCTCCAGTTCAGTCACCGGCTCCCGGGTTTGATCCCGGGTCCCCGCTGACGATCCCGGGTCCCCGCTGACGATCCCGATTCCCGGGTTTCGGCACCATATGTTGCCTTCCGCGAAGGCATGACGACCTGGTTCAGGGACGGATCGGCGACCAACCCCAGGTCGCACGGGTCATTAGCACACAGACACCAATATGGTGGAAAGCAAATGGCGTTTATTGAAGCGTGACATCGTATTATATAGCGCTTCTGCCTGCCTACGTCATTGGAGGGGGGTCCCTATGTTTCCGTATATCACGAGATCTTCCGTCCGCCGGACCCTGACTACCACAACAGTAAAAGAAACTAAGACAAGAGAACATAGAAACCATTGTAAGGCAGTGTAACTAGCTTGACAAGACAACCGGTAGATATGAAACATAAGCTCCTGCAAGGCTGAATCCCAGGGGAATCTTGCAACTGCTTGCAAACCAGAAGAATATTGTAACTGCTTGCATAAATGCTCGCATTCAGCTTCACAATGGACCGTAGAAAAATGTTACAACAGTAAAGATGCTTGCCTCAGCTTAACAAAGTGTATAACTAGCTCGTTGTAAAAACAATAAAGGTCTTCGATGTCTTCGATCTTTGGAAACTCTGAGTCCGTGTGCTTAATTGCCACAATACACATCTAGTAATAACTCTGAAAGTATATATTTTGAGATACTGTTAGCAAAGCTCTGACAAAGCCTGTTGAACACTGGGATGATACTCTGGTCCTCATTTGATGGTACAATATTAAAATATTTTGACATGTATATATCCTATAGATAGTATTGGAGTGTGACAGCTAAAACAAGGGTGGAACTGGTGCTTCAGGGCAAATTTCTTTGCTTTCTCTTGTTATCTAACCATGGTTATTAAGCAAATGTATGAATCATTTTGTTGCTCTATTTTCTCAAGAATTAAACATATTTTGTGAAATAATGGAAGAGCTGATACCTCTAGCTAGACAGACTCAAGAAGAGTTGAACATACACATACTTACCTATTCCGGAGTCATTTGTACGTGTTAGCGTACTTTAAGTAGTTCTATGGGCTCCTATGTAGTCAGACTAGAAAGCATATTTCTGTGTTAGAGCAGACATAAAAAGACTATTTGAGAAGTTTCTCTGAAAAGGCAAAAACTTTTTTTTCCCATACAGTTGACATCAACATATATTTTTACTCATCATGTAAATGGCAAATTTTATATTATTTTAAATATAAGAAGGCCTTTTCAAAGGATTTAATTAACTCATTCACAGCTGCAAAAATTATTCCTGTAAATAGAAAAACAGGGATCATTTCTCCTGCTAATGGATTAAGTTTCTTTATGATGTACATCGTACAAAACAGGTGCATTTAGGACATTTGAAATATTATAAATATTTATTAATAGTTTAGTGTTCCCACACTTCAATTAGCTTTTAATATATTTGCAATTAAACAATGAAATAGACTATATATTGATGCTAGAGATCTAATGAAGCAGTAAAGCTGATTACATTCAAAATCATTATGCTGCCTTCAGCTAATGCTGGATGACATATTACTGAGGTATAAGCTTGTTCATTTGGTTTTCTAGAGAATGACAATTGAGTTTTAAAGCCCCAGACACAGACCTGGTATGGGTGGGCTGAGGATGGACTTCTCAGTCAGGTGGTGGCCAAGCTATGGGGACCTTGATGAAAACAGCCAAAAAGGTGACCTGGCTAGAAAGGGAAAATGACTGAACAGAAGAAAATGTCTGTTGAAAAACACTGGCACAGAAGATGCCTGCCTGTAAGCCTTGATACTGGTATTATGTATCCATACAAGCAATCTGTTATATCTGCTGTTCTATTGTTGCTAAGTTGCTTCACTAATGGTAAGTTTGTAGTAATTTACAATAGTAAATTGTTTGTTGCTGTTACCAGTTGTGGCAATAAAGTTGATTGTTGCTTTATGATTGATTGCTGCTGTTAGTTATTGCTGATAGTAATTTGTAATAGCTTGAGATAGATATATATATTTGCTTAATAATCATAGGTACCCTTGCTAGTTGTGATTATTTTGTGATTATTTGTAGTAACGTTGAGAAATTTAGAGGATGTCTTGGTGTATTACAGAATCCTGTGAGCCTGTGGTGGTGATATCCATACAGCCACAGTCTGGGCCACCCTTTAGGGTGCCATATTGCAAGCTCTGGGAGGCTAACACGGGGCTCTCAGCTATGGGCTGGTGTAACATCCCACTCAGAAGAGGGAGACAAATGACTTGATTTGAAAATCCCTAACAGAGTGGACAACAGCCAAAAAAAGTCTCAAAGTCCATTCACAAGCATTTATTAATTTTCCACAGTGCATTAAGTGGATTCGTGAAAATTGAAAATGACATATAACAAATTATATCAAGCAGTATGATATGCTTTGTGTTATTACACATAGATGTCCCAACTGCGCGACTTCGTAAAATCATGGTACGCCTTGAATTACTTAATGGTTTTAGGGAGGGAAACAGAGAGAGAAAGAGAGAGAGAATAGGAGAAGAAAGGTTAAGAGAGATAGGGAGATCACCATTCCAGGATCCAGCTTTGGGCCAGCCAGCTGGGGTATTCGGTGTGGAGAGATAGAGCCCAAGCTTTGTTGTGTGTCCCTATTTATTGGCTTCAGCACTTCTGGAACCTTCACTCTTAATTACCACGTCATTTACTATTGGTTTGGTTGTCTCCACTTTGCTATGTAAATTAGCACACATGCTCCTTGCAGGTGTAGAGGCCAAGTCTTTTCTGTCCTGTATTGGGTCAGTGGTCACAATTTCCTCCTGCTGTCCTAACCTTGTCCCCAAGACTGAAGGTTTTGCTGACTTCATGCTTTATGGCACAATGTTTATGGCCTCTGTTATCTTTCAGGACTCCTCTTCAGGAGACTAATGGTTATTAAGATTGTACTGTAATCTAGAGTCTTGTAGTTCTTGAAGGCTGTTATATAGGCTTCTGGTATCCCTCAACAATCTTTCCTTTGTCATCAACATATCCTCACCCTTTCTCAGCCCTCCTGCACCTCCCCTTCCTGAGAGGTTTCATTTCTGGGAAAAGTTTCTGTAATTATTTGAGTTATCCATTGGTAGAGCCCAGGGAGTTTCCACTCCCTTGCACTTGCCAAGTTACATCTCTTATGGCAGCACACATCCTTCTAAGCAAACTGTTGTTTTGAGGGACCACAAGTCAATAGGAGTGTTAGGACCACTGCCTGGGTAGGCCTGTCCCTTCATTTGGTCTCCTACAGTTGGTCAGGCCTCGAAGACTTATTAGTGCACTGAAGGCCCTGACATCTACCACCAATGGCAATTCTGGTGTCTAAATCTAGAATATCTCTAAGTCACCCAAAGAACCATCTCTTTTTTTTTTTTCCCCACAGTTCAGCTGGATTAATTTCTAGCGACAATAGTAGGCATCAAAACATGGTAATTGTTTCAATTTTGTAGTTGTTCTTTAGCCCCAGTCAGAATATTCTCTCCTAGAGAAAAGGTGTTCAAACAAAATATGATCACAGAATCACCGAATCACAGAATCACCAAGGCTGGAAAAGACCTTTAAGATCAAGTCCAGCCTATGACCAACACCACCACATAGGCTAGACCATGGCACTAAGTGCCACATCCAGCCTTTCCTTGAACACATCCAGGGATAAGGCCTCCACCACTTCCCTGGGCAATGTTTAATCCAATGTTTCCAATGTTTAATCACCCTCTCTGTGAGGAAGTGTTTCCTAATATCCAGCCTAAACCTCCCCTGGCACAGCTTCAGGCCATGCCCTGTCATCTTGTCACTAGTGGCCTGGGAGAAGAGCCCAGCCCTGACCTGACTATAACGTCCCTTCAGTTAGTTGTAGAGAGTGATAAGGTTCCCCCCGAGTCTCCTCTTCTTCAGGCTATTATTTATTATTTTTTATTAATTAATTATTATTTATCAGTGTTGATAAATAATCCTTTATTATCGCAGTAGAGTTTAAATGCAATCAAGCACTTCAGGGAAATAACAGGCAGCAGGATAAAATACTGTGTTGGCCACAAATTAATGGCTTTCCAATCACCTCTTTGAAACAATGGCGTTTTTCTTCAGAAGTAAATGGCTAAAATACGTTATTTCTAACACCATACATTGGTGTCGGGTGATCCCATGTGGGAGAATCTTGGCCATAGGGCAGCCCACTATCTCCACCGCGGCCCAGGACAGCGCCTGACTGCACAGCAGGAGCAAGGGGCCGCGGGGTAGCCCGGCTCGCTCACACTGACGGAGGAGCCTGCGGGCAGCCCTGCCTGCTGTTATCCGCTCCAACTCCTCCTGAGGTCAGCGGGAGACTCTTGTCGAGCCTCGGCACACCGAGGGTTTCAGTGTCTAGCGTTGGCCACGTAGCGGAGGCAGCAGCCGGCAGCCGCAGGTACCAGTCCGCTAGCGCTCTGATGGAAGCCGCACGCCTTGCCCGGGCTGGCTGGTGGGGCCAAGGTTGCCCGAACAACGGTGACAGCGAATCATGCTCGGTGGGGCAGCATTGGCGGGGCATCTTGACAGGCACCGCAGCAAAGGGGGAAGCGGCGTGGGTGTGATCGTCACTTCCGGCTTCCTCACTTCCCCACTCCTCAGGACAGGAAAAGGGGGCCGGCGCCATGGCGAGTCGCCGGCAGGTGAGTGTGGAGCGCATGCGCGGCGACACAGCCGGGAAGGGGCCGGGGCAGGACGGCGGCAGCCGCCGCTGCCCCTCCAGGGGTTTGCTTGGCCTCTTCTCGGTGCGGCCCCATCCTGACCGTGTCTCCTGAGGCTGACGGGGGCGGACTGGCGTCTCCTTGGCGCTCGACTGAGCTGGAGCCAGGGCCACTGGGGAAGGGAGGGGGAGGGCCCGCGCGGAGCCGACCCCGTGTGAGGCTGCGGTTGAGGCGGCGGGCTCCCCCCCTCCCGCCGTCGCCGCTGTGCAGCGGCCGCGGGGATGCCACTGTTTTCCCCCGTTTGGCCTGCGCCCAGCGTGAGGCGGGGAGTCACTCGTGCTGTTGAGCACTCAGGCGTCAAGGGGAAAGTTGCCGCCGGCTGGTTACTGTCGCCGTGTGCCAGCCACATCTGGGGCTTTTGTCCCTCGGGCGCTGCTGTGTGCCCGGCGGGGTTGGAGCTGCTGACAGTGCACGCAGCGCCGACGACGCGTGCTGTGCGCCCCCTCAAATTTGCAACCTCAGAGTGTCAGGACGAGATAAACACACAACCTAAGGGAGTTTTTTTACTGGAGGGTAGGTACCTTTTTCCTTGCGGTTCCTAGCGTTTATAGTATCAACAGAGAACAGCTTTTTGGCCGAAGGATACAAAACTAGGTAATAGTAAGGTTTTGCATATAAAGGCCATTCTGGGAAAAGGAAAGGAGTGGAGAGATGACAGTCAGATAGAGGTTAAATACACTGAGAGAATGAATTGTGATGGGGAGACAAAAAAGAGACAATTATTTAAAACTTTAATTGTTATAGAGTGTGGCAAAGTGAGATTTGAATTTGTTCATATTTGTAAGTTGCCCTTTAATAGTACTAAAGTTGTGTTAGTATTATGTCAAAGTAGTACTGAACTGGAAGGTTACTAGTTCTTACTAGTTTATGTCTGCTTCCTCAAAACTGTCTTCTTCTGTGGATGAATTATCTCAAGGTGTAGCCAAGTGACTGGCTGAGCAGAGGCTGAGAAGTTAGCTTGAAAGCCTAAAAATATCTTGACATCTGTTGGAAGTAATAGGTTTTAGAGAAGCTTGCTATTTTTCTGTCAGTGGCAGACTTAAAGCGGAGGCTACACCTTTTTCAATGGCCTGACAGAATATTTTTATTGACCTTTTAGATGATGGTCGTGTTTGCATCTCCAGCTTACAGGTACAGAGCATGCTGGTACAGTAGATGGTGACTTTTCAGTTTCATCCCTGTGTTTTCTCTGCATCTTTATAAGAATTTTTTTTTAATATTTTGAGAAAACATTCCAAGATTATAACGAATACCTGGAATTGTGCCTTCTAGCAATGCCAAAACACACTAGGAACTACTAGAAATAACTTCAAAAGGTCATCTTCTTATCAAGGTACTATTTTTTTTGTGCTTATCAGAGGTTCTTGTCAATCTCTGACACACCCCAGAAAAGTCTGAGAAGGACTTGAGAATTTCTGTAGCAAATAGCCTAAATCACGTGACTGTGAGCTGTGATTATCAGGGGTTTGCTTTACATACATACTGAGGCATGTAATCTCTGCATTGTAAATCCTAAGTTTTTGAGTGTTTGCTTTTACTGAAGTTTTTATTTGCTGATCTGGCAGTTATCTTTAGGGAAGGACTTTGCTTTGTGTTAGTTTTGCCACATCACCTGCAAAAGGTTATGGCCAGGTATCATACAGAAGACATGAAATGTAGTTGTTAAACTATTTAATGCACAGTTTAAGATCCACTTTTCTCACACTGGTTTGTAAGTGTGAGAATACTTCAGCCATTTATATTTTTATCTTTTTTTTTGTAATCAGAAAATATCCAGTGAGATACTCTTGATAGTCCCTTTGGGTGTCTTGACTTTTAGAGTTATTGTGGTTCTGTTTGCTTTATTGGATATTGGTACAAGAAATATGTTTGGGTCCACGTATTTTCAGGATTATATTCCTGTCATGCCAAATTATTATTTAGGAGTGTTGTACTAGTACTACCCAGCATCTTAAATTTAACTGAAACATGTAGAACTGTCTAGGATTTTTATTTCCTCATATCTGCTTGGCTGCAAGTTATTTGATCAGGAATTGAGGTAACGTATCTTAGATACTGATTCCATGCAAAATCCTGTACTAAAAGGAAAGAACATCAAAGATCAATCAGAACAAAGAACACTCTCAATTGCGACATGTTCATTTTAACTAACAAACAAACAAGGTAATTTTATTGATGTTGTATTGACAGGTTTTGAAGCTTTATAAATTACTACACAGAACACGTCAAGAAGTTTTTAAAAATGATACCAGAGCCCTTGAAGGTGAGATACTTTCTGTGTGTGGTGAATGCTTACCTATCTTCCTGTGGAACTTTCTTCTCTAAATACACAGAGTTCGTAACATGATCTTCCTTTAAATTACTCCTTTCCATATTTTATAAGTAATCATTTTTTGTTCACGCTTCAGTTTTTTTGTTTATTTAGCTGCAAGACAAAAGATAAACGAAGAATTCAAAAATAACCAAGATGAGACATCTGAAGAGAAGATAAATGAGGTACTTCCTGTTTTTGTTGTGGTTTTCCACTTTGCATAAGAATACTTACATAGGAGTGTTTTACTTTAAAAATCTCCAATGTAATTACATCTTGAGACATTGTGAGAGCCAGATGATTTAAAAAAGGCTTTTACATGAATCTTTGTTTATAAATATGATACCTCCATTGATATTAGTAGTATGTTACAACATTTTGCACATACAAAAAATCCATAAGGAGCAAGTGTCTTCTGGTAGTTCAGTATGCTTATTTTGAAGCTTGTAATAGCTTGTAAAACTGGTTTACTGTTTTCACGTACATTTTTGCTCATAATACCTGTCTGAGCTGCAGTCACTTTACCTACTCTTTGTTGTATAAACAAGCACAGAAAGATACAGAGAAATTTATCTGCTCAGTTAGTGGCAACCATGAGAAGTTATTTTGATTCCTGATCACAAATGAGGCAGCATCTTCTGTGGGAGGCCAGAGAGAGTAAAACAGTCAAATGATCATGACTCTTGTAATGTAGAGGTAATAATTATATTACTTGTTTTTTTCTCCTGCTTCTTTCCTCATGGTCAGTTAAAAGGATTAGCATAGTCTGTTAACTCACTATGTGTTGTTCAGTTGTTATCTTAACACTTTTTATTAAGTCATTGTTGTCAAAGTTACTGAAGCCTGAAATAAAACTGCTGTGTTTTAGATACTTTAATACTTAACATCCATACAGAGTAAATAATTTGGTCCTTGTCATTTAGCCTTTTAACAGACTGTATTTACATTGTCATTGGACACCACTTGGCAGAAAGTGCCCCCATCTCTCCGTTGCAGGAGTAAATCTAAATCTTTGCATCATACCAGTCACTGGACAGTAACATAAATAGTTCTGAGCATTTAGTTAGGACTTTCTAGCATTTCTGCTTATTATTTGACACTTGTAGTAATACATTGTGTTCCTGTTATCTGATCTATTAAATTGTGTGTTCTTTTTGGTTTAGATGTATAGAAAAATACTCACTGTAATTTTTAAATCTGTATCGGTTAGGAATGGCAACCTACAAAACATGGAACTTTTTTATATGGGTTAATTGATATCTTGTTTAAATGTCAGTGGAAGAAATTCTGGGCTTGCATCACAAATGCAGAATCCTAGAACTTCATAGAAGCTGTCATATTTATCATATGTATATTAGAGAGTGTGTGTGTGCATGTATATATATATACACACAGTGTACTCAGATGCAGAGGAACTGAATCAAATTATATACAGGACTTGTGAGAATTTGGGCACTTGCTTGCATAAACACAGGATTGTTAGTGTTTTGCTTTGGACAGCAGCTAAAAAACATTGAATATTGACCAACTAAATGTGCATTACTTTGCCAGAAGAGAGAGCTGCAGTGTCTGCTGACATGACATCAAATACTTAGTTAATACAGTGACCTAAGGCGGTAGGAGTAACTATCTGCAGTATTAGACTGTGAGATGTGGTAACTAAATATACTGCAGCATTTTATTCAATCAGGAGTGCACTTCTGAAATTGCCCTGGTTATCTTTGCTTCCTGTGATTTGGCTTGTTTTCTGAAGCAGCCTCAGAGCAAACGGCAGAATTCCTTTAAAAAAAAAAGCTGAAGTGGCAGGTGTGCTTCAGGAGCATGCAGGCGAGCTGCTAGTGGGCATTCAGTAGGGGGAACTAGAGCATACCTAGCTTGAAATCTGTAAAAGGGAAAGGGGGGAGGAGAAATTCAGTGTAGATGCCAAATCTTGAGCTCTAACTCTTGCAAAGATATCGTTCTCTTGGTACACGTTGTTTCCTAGTGTCAGCATGTCTCCCGAAGTGTCTCACTTGTGCAATTTCATTTATTTCTGACATAGGTAATAATGCAAACAAGTATTAAACTTCTCTTAACCGCTCAGCAAACGTAGCAAGGGTTCATTCTGCTTATCACCTAGGCGTTTTAGCAAATATTAATGCCTCTACTAATCTTTATGTAGTGCCTTGTTCCTGTACTGCTTTTCCATGAAACCTCAGCATCCTTTTTTTTTTTTCATGTTTAGCCCTTATTTTTGTATCTTTATTTCAAAAGCAGCAATGTTAATAGAAACAGATTGCCCTTTCACTAGGGGTAGTCAGATGTCACTGAGGCATTCACCAATGTTTGTGATGGTTTAAAACTAGGTACTTCTTTTGGTAGTTGCATTCTGCCTTATTTATTTGCAGTTTTAATTTGGTGTATAAATTTTATACTGCCGTGCGTGACTGAGCAGAAGTTTCCTTCCTCTCAACCCAGAGGTTGAGAGGAAGGATCCCCAAAGTAAAAGCTTATGTATAGATAGTATATAACTAACTGAATAATAGAACTGACTGGCTTTATTATTTGAATAGCTGTCTAGTATGGAAAATAGCTTCAGGAATAATTACATATAATATAAATCACTTGGTGTTGTTTTGGTTTTTTATTCCTTTTTACTAGCTTCTGAAAATGGCTTCAGATGTTGAAGTGATTCTCAGAACTTCTGTTATTCAGGCAGTTCACACAGATTCCAACAAAATACGTGAGTAAAGCTGCATGCAAAAAATATATTTACAAATGTTGTAGTTCAGGAAATAAATGTAAAACTTGAAAACTAAGTAAAGCAATGGAGAGGGCAGAAGTCAGTCTATCTGTTATTTCTATGCTAAAAGCTTTAATTTAAGCCTGTTGACTAATATCACTCCACCTAGGACAGGTGGAGGTTGCAGAGGTACAAAGGTTGTACACAACAAGTTTTAAATATGGAGGCTGGTAGAAAAGAGGCCATGACTGTATATAGTGCTTTCAGGAACTGTGTGTCTCAGGCCATTGAGAATGTCTGGAGCAAGGACAACTTAGTTTTGGTAGAGGATGGAAAGGCTAGGGAACATTTGAATAGATGTGACATGCATGATTCCATGGGACCTGATGGTCCCATGCAACCATGGATGGTGAGGAAGCTGGCTAGTGTCATTGCAAGGCCATTTTCAATCATCTTTGAAAGGTCATGGTGATTAGGTGAATTGCTTGAGGACTGGCAAATGTCACTTTCCTTTTCAAGGGCAAGAAGGAGCATCTAGGAAACTGGTCAGCCTCACATTGTTCCCTGGGAATGTGGTTGAGCCAATCTGGGAAGCTGTTTCCAAATGTTCTAAGAGCAGAATTGGGACTGGGAGTAGTCAGCAATTATTTACAAAGGGGAGATCTTCTGTGACCAGTCTAATACCCTTTTACAGTGAATTAACTTGACTCAGTAAACAAGGGGAGACTAGTGGTGCTTGTCCATTTTGACTGTAGTGGAGCTTTAATGATGTCTCCTTTAAAAATCTCTGTAAATGAAAAGTGATAGAATTGCCCCCTCCGAATTCTACTGACTTTTTGGAAAAATGGGGCAATGAGGTTTGTGTGGGAGAAGGAGATCTTCCAGAATCTAGTATTAGCTAGGAAAACTTTGTCCTGCAGTGAAAAATCTGGAGTGAATCCGTACACAGTAGGGATTTGTCTCTGTTTAGTGGTCAGGGCGAACCACAAATCAGAGGACAGAATTGTTCCCTATTATGTCCCCCTTCCACCCTCCCAAGGGAAGCTGAAAGGACAATAAGGAAGAGAAACTTAAAGGTTGGAAATTGAAACTGGAATGAGTTTACTGTAACACAGAAAAGAGAGTAACACATGGGGGGAAGAACAGATATATAAACTTAAATACAGGTATATACAAAACTGATCTTGATAGTCACAGGAATAGGTGGGTGGTAAGGCCGCCTCAGGAGGGGGGTCCATAGCTCCTCACAGCACCTGATGAAGTTGGATTCTGGAGAGCACATGGCGAGTTGAAGAACCTCCAAGCAGCACCAGCAGCAAGGAAGAAAGGTGCAGGAAGAAAAGGGGCTGAGCTTCCGGTTCTCCTGGCTTTTATAGACTATGGCAGGAAGTGGGAGGGAATACTGACCCCTCTCTGTTCTGACCCTCCCAGGTACTTCAGGATCCTAAAGACCCTCCCTCTCATATGTGTCAACGATTGACTGGACCATCTTAAACCGTAACATTCCACCCTTTATTCTGTACCATTTCCTGTCATACTCATTCACCAGGTTATGAGGTGTCCTTATACAATAGTTTGTCGAGTCCAGGCTCTGGATCTTCATCTATCACGGCAGTTTCTCAGGGCTGGAGAGATGGTTTAGGGTTAGTCAGGGTTCATGCCCTTATGCTGTGAGTCCTTCCTGGGCACCACTACCTTATCCTAGAGGCAGACACTAATAACAACTTACCACTATTATACAGTAATTAAAACTATACAACCCAAACTAAATGGTCTCCACCAGAGTTTAGCTCCCCTGTGATACACAATGGACTTCACCATCCTTGTCTTGTGGAAGACAACCAGGAGATCAGGTCCAGCCAACATGGGTTTAGGAAAGGAAGGTCCTGCCTGGCTAATCTCATCTCCTTCTATGACTGGGTGACCCGCTTAGTGGATGAGGGGAAGGCTGTAGATGTGGTCTACCTTGACTTCAGCAAGGCCTTTGACACAGTCTCCCACAGCATCCTCCTGGAGAAGCTAGCAATCCATGGCTTCGACAGGTGCACCCTTCGCTGGGTCAAAAACTGGTTGGATGACTGGGCCCAGAGAGTGATGGTGAATGGAGCTGCATCCAGCTGGTGTCCAGTGACCAGTGGTGTCCCCCAAGGATCAGTACTGGGCCCAGTCCTATTCAATATCTTTATTGATGACCTAGATGTGGGGATTGAGTCCACCCTCAGTAAATTCGCAGATGACACCAAGCTGGAGAGTGTTGATCTGCCAGAGGGTAGGAAGAGGCTGCAGGAGGACCTGGACAGGCTGGATCGGTGGGCCAAGGCCAACGGCATGAAATTCAACAAGACCAAGTGCAGGGTCCTGCACTTTGGCCACAATAACCCCAGGCAGTGCTACAGGCTGGGGGAAGAGTGGCTGGAGAGCAGCCTGGCAGAGAGGGACCTGGGAGTGCTGGTGGACAGCCGGTTGAACATGAGCCAGCAGGGTGCCCAGGTGGCCCGGAAGGCCAATGGCATCCTGGCTTGTATCAGGAATAGTGTGGCCAGCAGGAGTAGGGATGTCATTCTCCCCCTGTACACAGCACTGGTGAGGCCTCACCTTGAGTACTGTGTGCAGCTCTGGGCCCCTCACTTCAAGAAGGACGTTGAGGTGCTGGAGCGGGTCCAGAGGAGAGCAACAAGGCTGGTGAAGGGATTAGAGGGAAAGTCTTATAGGGAGAGGTTGAGGATGTTGGGGTTGTTTAGCCTGGAGAACAGGAGACTTGGGGTCCTCATCACTCGCTTCAACTACCTGAAGGGAGGTTGTAGTCAGGTTGGGGCTGGGCTCTTCTCCCAGGCAACTAGTGACAGGACAAGAGGGCACAGCCTGAAGTTGCTCCAAGGGAGGTTTAGGTTGGATATTAGGAAGCACTTCCTCACGGAGAGGGTGATTAGACATTGGAATAGACTTCCCAGGGAAATGGTGGAGGCACCATCCCTGGATGTGTTCAAGGCAAGGCTGGATGTGGCACTTAGTGCCATAGTCCAGGTGGTGTGGTGGTGTTGGTCATAGGCTGGACTTGATGATCTTAAAGGTCTTTTCCAGCCTTGGTGATTCTGTGATACTGTGATCCTCCTGCAATACCCACCAAGTATGTCCAGGACCTTGAGCAGAGAGAACCCCATGGATGGGTTTGCCTCTGCCCAAAGCAGCATAGACCCAAACAGTTCTTCCCAGCAGGCTCCTTTCTCACATAGTGGGGGCCTTATCCCCTTCTACTGCATGTAAAAGGTCTGATTGGGCAGGACTGGCTCAACTGATAGATCCCCTGGTGTTAACTAGCCAGATGTCTTGCGCCAAATGCTTATTCCAATATTTGAAAGTCCCACCACCCATTGCTTTCAGGGCGGTTTTCAGCAGGCCAGTGTAGTGTTCAGTTTTTCCAGATGCTGGTACATGATAGGGGATATGGTATATCCACTCAATACCATTCTTTTTGGCCCAGTTGTCTGTTAGGTTGTTTCTGAAATTGGTCCCATGGTCTGACTCGATCCTCTCAGGAGTACCATGTCTCCACAGGACTTGGCTTTCAAGGCCCAGAATAGCATTACGGGCAGTGGCATGAGGCACAAGGTGTCTTACCAGCCACCCAGTGCTTGCTTCCACCATTGGAAGCACATAGCACTTACCCTGGTGAGTCTGAGGGAGTGTGATGTAATCAATCTGACAGACCTCTCCATTCCTGTATTCACACCAACATCCCCTGTACTACAAAGGTTTTAGCCATCTCGTTTGTTTGACTGCCACGCATATGTCACAGTTGTGGATAACCTGTGCAATAGCACCTAGGGTTAAATCCACCCCTCAGTCAGGGGCCCATCAGTACATTGCATCTTGTCCTTGCTGACCAGAAAGTGTCACGTGCCCACTGAGCTAAAAACAGTTCACCTCTGTGCTCCCAGTGCGAATCTGTTTGGAACACTTCAGCTGCCTGGTCTACTTGATGGTTGTGTTGTGTTCTTCAGTGGCCCGGCTCTTAGGTAAGTGGGCATCTACACGCTCCTTTACTGTCAGTGTCTCTAGTCGGGCTGCAATATCTTGCTACAGGGTGGACGCCCAAATAGGCTTCCCCTGTGCTGCCATTTGTCCCGTTTCCATCCTTTTAGCCAGCCCCACAAGGCATTTCCTGCCATCCAGGAATCAGTGTAGAGGTAAAGCATTGGCCACTTCTGTTCAGGAATGACAGGGTCAACTGAACAGCCTTTACCTCTGCAGATTGGCTTGATTCACTGTCTCCCTCATCAGCTTTTGCGACTCATTGTGTAGGACTCCAGACAGCAGCTTTCCACCTCTGCTGACGTCCTACAAGATGGCAGGATCCATCAGTAAAAAGAGCAAATAGCTTCTCCTGATCTGAGAGTTTATCATATGGTGGAGCTTCCTCAGCATGGGTCAGTATCTCATCTGGTGGCATCCCAAAATTATTGCCCTTTGGCAAGTTTGTAATCACCTGCACGATGCCTGGGTGATCTGAGCTCCCTATTCGAGCTCACTGTGTTATCAGGGCAATCCACTTAACTCCAGGTGGCATTGGTGTCACTTTGTGTAGATGAGACCCTCCCTTTAAACATCCAGCCCAGTACTGGCAGTCGGGGTGCTAGGAGGAGCGTTGCCTCTGTACCAATTACCTAGGTGGAGACGTTGCTTTTACTGACCACATCCACAGGGATGTGTGGGTGCCCATCTTGCCATCTGACTTCCAGGAACTGGAACTCTCTGGCAGGTCCTTTGACCTTGCTTCTCTCTATAGCAAAGCCAGCTTCTAATAAAATGTGGATTACCTTTCTCAAAGACTTCCTCTGCTGTATTGCCCCCATACAACAATGTTATCAATGTACTGCAGATTGTCCAGAGCTCCACCCTTCTCCAGTGCAGTGTGGATCAGTCCACAGCAGATGCTAGGGCTGTGGTTCCAGTCCTGGGGCAGCTGATTCCAGGTGTACTGGACACCCCTCCAGGTGAAAGCAAATTGGAGCCTGCCCTCTGCTGCTCTGGGAATGGAGAAAAACACATTAGCAATGTCAGTAGTGGCATACCATTTAGCTGCCTTGGACTCCTGTTTGCATTGAAGATCCAGCATGTCTGGAACTGCAGCAGCTCATCATCAGTGGTGTAACTTCATTCAGACCATGGTGGTCCACAGTTAGTCTCCATTCTCCAACAAGCTTCTGCACTGGCTGTATAGGACTGTTGAAGGGTGAGTGAGTCTTGCTGATCACTCCTCGGATCTCTAGTTGACGAATGGGGAGCAGGAGGGAGGCTCTGTTGGTGCGGTACTGCCGATGAGGTACTGTAAGAGAAGCTGTTGGTACCTGCTTTTCCTCCACCCTCATCATGCCCATCACAGAAGGGTCATCTGAGAGAACAGGCATGGTAGACAGCTGGTTAATGCCCTCAATCTCCACAGCTGCTACACCAAAGGCCCACTTATACCCTTTTAGGTCTTTGAAATACCTTTTCTGGAGAAGATCTATACCAAGGGTGCATGGAGCATCTGGGCCAGTTAACATACAGTGGGTCTGCCAGTCATTCCTGGTTGGTTCATTTCAGCCTCCAATACAGTCAGTTCTTGGGACCCTCCAGTAACTTCAGAGATGCTAATGGAGTCTGCCCCTTTGTGATGGTATCAAGATGCACTGTGCACCAGTGTCCAGCAGGGCTCTGTTGCTTCGTGGTTCTTTTGTGCCAGGCCATCGAATCCACGCTGTCCAGTAAACTTGGTTATCCCTTTCCTCCATGTGGCTGGAGGCATGGCCCCTCTAATGTTGAGCATGCCATCCACAATTAATAGAGGTATTTGTGTGGCATGCTGGCCTCACATGGTTTCTCCTTCTACTCATATTTGGGTCGGAGACCCATTTGCTTTGGCCAGCAGACAATTTCTGGGAGACTGGAGCAGCCATCATTCTGGAAGTGTTCTCTACTAGCACCACCCTGCAACTCCCATACTCTTGCAAGCAGAGCAGCGGTGGGTTTGCAGTGCCACCTACTCATGTCCTCGCCATTGTCATGCAGAGTAGACCACAGAGAACCTCGTGTTTGGTTCTACCTACCCTGAGCTGGTCTCCTAGGAGAGCCTCTGTTTTCAGTGGCTGATACATGGATCCGTTCAGGAGACGAATACGCATTACTCTCCCTCTCCATTCTGGACACTTTATCATTCAGTGTCTTGCAATGGTTTTTCCACTCCTCAGTTATTTTTTCCACAGCTGAGACGCAAACATTCAGGGGCTTAAAGACACTGTCTGCATATTGCTTTAGTTGGTTAGCAAGTTCATTGACAGTTGGTGGTATTTTGTTATTTCCCACAAAGACCGTTCCTCCCAAAATGGTGGAGTATGTAAGAGGAGCACTCAGAATTTTTTTAAACATGCATGGCAGCTCATCAGGATTTTCAGGTGTATCCCCATCACCATAGATGACCTCCCAGACTGCCAACTTGCTCACATATTTCACACCTCTTTCTATGGTGTTCCACCTAGTAGGGGGACATTTTATGTTCTCCCTATAGGGATATCGGCTTTTTACAGCTGTTAAAGGGTGTTTCCAGAGATAACGAGTACCAGTTTTCCGCCCAGTGATCCTATCAATGCCTGCATCTCTGCCTAACAATCCCAATTGCTGAGCATCCTTGCCCTCCAGATCTGTCCTGTCAGCTCCCAGGTCCCAACACCACAGTAGCCATGAAGTCAGTGACTCGTTCTCGTCACAAGCACAGTCCTTTCTTATATCCCCTAACTCTTTCATAGACATGGATTTAACAATTTAGCTCTGGGTCCTAATTGGTATCTTGGGTTGTTCCTGCCTCAGGCTGACTCTGTCTTTGACTAGCGCCTGCCCCTACCCTGTCTCCGAGTCCTCATCCCTCACCGGGCGGTTCGACTTCTTTAAATGCTTTCTGCGGGATGTTACCGGAGTGACAAGGGCTGGTTTGGACCGAGATGGTCCGGTGCCACTCGCTGCCGCGGTTCCCGCCGGCTCCAGAGCAGCGCCAGGGGCGGTGGTTTCTTGCGCAGCCGACATGAGGCAGCTGCCGCTCACGGGTTGGGCAGCAGTGGGAGGGGCCACAGGAACTCTTAAAGTTCTCCCACACCAGTTTTTTACCGTGAACTACCCCTGGTACACATTCAGGCACAGCAATAATAAAATAAAAAAAATAACAGCCATTCCCAGGGCCTCCAAACTCTGGCACGGTGAACTTGCCAGAGAAAGGAGAAGAATCATATTTCATAATACCAAGAGTCATAAAGTAGCCCTTAGACTTCCCAATCCTCAGCCTAACTTCCCAGCTGAAATCAGTGCTTTAACTATATGGGAAAATAACGTAGGTGGGAGAATAACGTAGGCAGGAGAGAAAACGAAATTACCATTATAACAGAGTACATACAGGCATGATAAAGAAGGTCCATGCAAACCATAACCTGCTTACAAATGCGAAGGATGTCATTATGCAGCCTCTTGCCCTTTGTGTGTGTGTATTTGTTTTGGTTAGTTCTCAGCTTTACTTATTACTTTGTAATTGATCTTACTGCAGTAAAAATAAAACAATTGTCTTGAAACAGCCACCACAGTTTGTATTTTGTGTGTATTTGGAATATACATTCAAGTGAGAAATGCTTAGTCTTGATAATGTACTGAATTTAAAGGATCAGGAGTGCCGAGAAAAGAAATCCAGAGTATCATTGTAAAGTTGACAGAATAACAATAAATAATATAATGAATAATAATATGTATTATAGTATAATGCATAATAAGAATCACTAGTTTATTTGGCAGCTAGTCACAAGCGGTGTTCCCTAGGGCTTAGTTCTGGGGCCACTCCTATTTGACATCTTTATTAATGACCTGGATGAGGAGATTAAGACCACCCTCTGTAAGTTTGCAGACAACACCAAGTTGGGTTGGAGTGTTGATCTGCTTGAGGGTAGGAAGGCTCTTCAGAGGCACCTGGACAGGCTGGATCAATGGGCATAGGCCAGTCTTATGGGCTTCAGCAAGACCAAGTGCCACATCCTGCACTTGGGCCACAACAACCCCATGCACTGCTACAGGCTTGGGGAAGAGTGGCTGGAAGACTTCTTGGCAGAAAGAGACCTGGGGGTTTTTATCAGCAGCAGCTGAATATGAGCCAGCAGTGTGCCCAGGTGGCCAAGAAAGCCAACAGCATCCTGTATCAGGAGTAGTATAGTCAGCAGGTCTGGACAGCTGATTGTCCCCCTGTATTTGGCATTGGTGAGGCTGCATCTTGAGTACTGTGTTCAGCTTTGGTCTCCACAGTATAAGAAGGACATTGAGGTGCTGGAGAGGGTACAGAGAAGGGCAATGAAGCTGGTGAAGGGTCTTGAGGATAAGTCTTATTGAGGAGCAGCTGAGGGAGCTGGGGCTATTTAGTCTGGAGAAAAGGAAGCTGAGGGGAGACCTTACTGCTCTCTACAACTACCTGAGAGGAGGCTGTAGAGAGGCAGGTGCCGGTCTCTTCTCACTAGGAACAAGTAATAGGAGGAGAGGAAACAGCCTCAAGTTGTACTAGAGGAGGTTCAGGCTGGATATTAGGAATAATTTCTTCACAGAAAGGGTTGTCAAGCACTGGAACAGGCTGCCCAGGGAAGTGATGGAGTCACCATCCCTGGATGTGTTTAAAACTCATGTAGATATGGTGCCTGGGGACATGGTTTAGCAGTGGGCTTGTTAGAGTTAGGTTAATGGTTAGTTACGTTAATGATCTAAATGTCTTTTCCAACCTAAACAATTCTATGATTCTATAAGAAAATGTATAGAACAGATAGATAATCTTACTTGTCATGGTATAATTTAAATGTAAACTACATTCAGTGAAGTTGGAGCTTACATTCAAAGCTAATATAAAAAATCATATTTTTATTTTACATAATAAATAATAAATATAAAATATATTTATAAAAGATAATTAAATATATTTAATATAATTAAATATAATAGTATAAATTTACAAAATATAAAATATATTTATATTTATAAAATATAAAAATAAAGGTAATGGCAATGAAAAAATCTTTGTGGCCTGGAGCATGGTATTACTCAAAATACAAAAAAGCAAAAGATCAAATTTGATGCTTAGCTTGATACTGTAGTGAAAGAGTAAAAGTAAATCTCTTTGCAGAAGGACTATACAGACCTTTATAGCATGGGCAGCTGACCTAAGTGCCATTCTTTGAGCAGGCTTCTAGTGTGTTTGCATCTTTCCTACAAATCCAGCTTTGATTAATCAGTTAGCACTCTGAGCAATGCAATTCTACTATCGTTCTTATATTATTAATATGGCAGGCAGCACAGAGTGTGCCAAATTCAGAATTTTTAGGGAGCTAAAGAATTGCCACCATATTTTGATAGTGGTTTATGCTGAATAGTATGCTCAATGCACTGTACAAATTTCTGCCTATAAATGGGTGTGGTTTCAACTGCTGCTCCTCTCCATTTTGTGTTTGTAAGGAAAAGCTGTCTGAGATTGAAAAGAGGAAAAATGTTGGAAGGGGGACTTAACTTCTGGTTGGATCTATGGCTAGGTGTTTTCATGGTTTAAATCCGTCTGGCAACAGGTCTAGGACATCTCTGCACCAGGACAACTCTCCATGGGTCAGCAGATGACACGGGGCTGTGCCAATGTCCTGGCACAGAGATGTCCCAGCACAGAGATGTCCCAGTGAAGAGCTGGCCGTGGAAAGATGTCCCTTCCTGCCGGCAACGAAGCCCCACACAGCTATTTGCTCACTCCTCCCAGTGAAATGGGGAAGAGAATCAGAAGGGTAGAAGTGAGAAAACTTGTAAGTTGAGATAAAAACGGTTTAATAGGTAAAGCAAAAGATGTGTGCAAGGAAATAAAAGTAAGGAATTAATTCACTGCTTCCCCTTGGTAGGCATCTAGAGTCATCTGCAGGAAAGCAGGGCTCCATCACATGCAACCATTACTTGGGAAGACAAACATCATCACTGCAGACGTCCCCCCTTCCTTCGTCTTCTTGTGAGAGACGGACTCAGCTCTTATTGCTAAGAACAATGTGAAATTGTATGGAGTGTCCCTTTGGTCATTTGGGGTCAGCTGTCCTGGCTGTATCCCCTCCTTGTGCATTATTATGAAAATACCAAGTGGATCTTCTCACTTCCTTTTGCATGTTGGCATCTGGGAGCTAGTTTCTGGTGGGAACTTGGTTGTAGGAAATACTTGTGTAGGTATGGTAGTCTGCTTAGGTGACACATTAAAGGGATATTCAATTCCAGTACAGCTTTGATTAAGAAGATCTTAGCAGAACAAAATCAACCTTTTTGAGCCTTAATTCTTTATGCTCTGTGGTAGCTTCTATAGTGCCAAAATAATTAGTTAGCTCCCTCATTGCTTTTAAGTTATCATCTTATATTAAGTGAGAGTATTGGGACAGATTTGTTAACACATATGCACACCAAAAAAGTGGAAGTGCAGCCCTAAGGTTGCTGCTTGAATTGCTGTTTGTTGGCAAATCAAAATAAGCAACCTCAGTTTAAAAGTTTATTTCTCAGTGCTGCACCTTAGCTACATGTTTGTTTTGGAAACTGTAGGTGAAGGTTTAGTTTGTTGTCATAGAAAGTATATTGACCTATTTGGTAAAAGGAAAATGTTGTAATATACTTACATTTGTGTTTAAATTAGTATTATGTCCTTGCTTTATCCCAAGCCATCACCCTTCCCCCACTCCCCAAAAAAGACTGAAGTCATCAGTTGCCATGTTGTATGAAAGAAGAGCTAGGAAAAAAGAAACTAGCTAAAATGTTTCAGAAACCTATTGCTGCAGCTAGTTGCCTTCAGTGAATTACTGTCAGAATCTTCTGACTCCTAACTTTGCGTATTCAAGCTGAAAATACATGATTTAGCTACACCTGATGTTTTTTATATTTAGGTTTGTAATCTAGCATGTCTAAAATAGCTATTTAGTAACTGAAAAGAAAAAGTGAAAGACTTCGCTTGGACAATGAGAACAAATATTGGTAAGGGGAGCATTTTCCCTAATCAAATGCAATTACGGTGTGCTGTCATAGAAGCAGTGCACAGGGCAATCGTATTCTTCAAAAAGAATTTGAGATACAGTGGTGTATAGTCATGTTGGGATTCCCTGGTAGATCTTTAAAAAAAGAAATCAGGCTGAGGTTTTCTTACAAAAGAGAGTATTATTTAATTTAGGAGCTTATTAGTTATATTAGACAATTTTTCTGAATTGCTTTTAAAAATGTTTCAGTCTGACTTATGTTACTCAGTAATATACAAATGTCTCAGCTTCAAACTCTATATCCAACTCTGTTTTTCTTTGGCATTTCTGTTTCATGTACCTATCCTAGATGTGCAGATCAACATACTTTGTTATAAATTTAGTCACAAGTACTTTATCCAAGATAAACGCAATTGAAATTTTACTTAAAGCTCTTAGAAACTTATTAAATGCATCAGTACCTGTAGAAAGATGCAAAAGAATTCAAGGAAATCAGTTTTCTTTCTTGTGTGATATTGGTGCACTTTGGACAGAATGTTACTCATTACACACACATATACACAAAGACACACTTTTACAGGTTTACTTGTACCCTTTGCAGCTTTCTGACCTAGTCAAAGTACATTGGTTTCAGGTGTTTATGCTTTAGTTTTTGCTGCTGGAGTAAATCCAACACAAAGGAAAGACAAGTCGATTTCTGAAGAGCTAGGTGGCGAGAACTTACAGTCAGAAAGAGGTTTAAATGATGTGTAGGCAAACCCTATCACACTGCATTTTGGTGAGGATATAGTGGCCATAATTTTAATTTTGTTATTTCCTTTCCTGTTGGCCTTTAAAGTAGGTGTGAGAAAATGAATATTACAGATCAGATTCCAAGACATTGGGAAGAGGGATAAGTCAGATTTATTATTTGGTTTTGGAACTGTTGAAGTAAATATAATCTGACACTGGCATGATAAAATTGTGATTCTTTCTCTCGCTAAGAGTTACTACACCACTCTACCATTTTTTATGAATTCTCAATGCTATTAAATATTTTCAGTGCTTTTAAAAGGAAAAAGGGGAAGGCAATATTCTAAACAACAAAAGATAAAAATCATCATGTGATTTTGTCTTGAGTAGATACCATTATACTGTTTCTATGCTCAGCAGAAGTTCAGATTCTCATTTTAGTAACCTGATTTTTTTGTAGTAACCTAATTTTTTGTTTGTAAATGTAAAAATAACTTTAGATTTTTAAAAAGTTTTCTGTAAGATGGTATTTTTATAGGGTTGTTTTTTTTTCTATTACAGTGCTCATACCCAGGAAAGACCTACTACAAGACAACACTCCTTACGTTGAAAAACCAACAAAAAAGCATGAATCCTGAGGAAAATATGGCACTTTCCCCAGAAGTTTAATATCCTGTAACGATATCTCTGAAAACCAATAGTAGATAACTGTTCTAAAGCTAAATTTTTAAAACAGTCAAATATTGTTACCAGGAAAACAGAGACGAAGCCACTGATTTTATTGTGCACTGTGATGTCTTCATACACTTCTTCTGTGGAAGATACTAATGGTTCCATGGAATCTCAAGACCCACAGCTCTTTTAGCTGTTGTGTTACTTCAGTCAGGAAATTTTCAGTTATGGCAGTTAGCAGACAGAGATTGTTTCCTAGCAATCTAGAGTTTTTCGAAACAAAAAGTAAATGCAATTCTTAATCCTGACAAGATTTATTTTAAGTTTGTTATCAATCATATACTGGTTTGAAGAAATGAAAAACCATCTTGTGGCACTTACCATTACATTTATACTTTGGATCTAAAGTATGATTTCTGAAGTTGTCATTAATTGTACACTAATGTACTGTAATGTTTGAGAGAGTTCTCAAGGTTCATCTAAATAAACAATTCATGTTGTGATTATAGAGTGACTTGCTGTGGCATTTTCCAAACAAGTTTATAGCTTAGTCGCAAGTGATCTGACTTGACCTAGAGTGAATTTATTTACTAAGCCCCTATCACTTCCATTTTTTTGAAGGGACACTTACTGCATCTTGTGGAATTCATCATGAAGATCTGGTCACTTCCATTTTAATTGGAATTAGATACAACTACAGTGATAGACAGAATCTTATCTCTGTGAAATCAGTAACAAGCACCATTCTAGAATCTCAGGAAAAAACCTCACACAGGAGTGAGGTAGCCACTAAGAACCTCACAGATCTATTTCAGGTCCCAGTGGTCCTATATATTTTTAATAAGCCTCCAGCATGCCAATATTGCATATCCATGTGGGTTCTGGCATGGCTTCAGTGGCTCAATAAAATGTAAAACTAGTGCCTGTATCCAGGCTTTTGCTCGTTCAGCATGTCAGTGGGATAGGTGCTTTTCTGCAGAATTTTAGAGCGAATGTATTTCACTTTCTTCCAGAGGTATGCTTCATCAGTCTTAAAATACAAGCCTTAAAGGCAGTAGTTCTTTGAACGGTAGTTTAAAAAATCTGTAGAGATCTTTTTCAGGCAGGCAAATTTTGTTGAAAAGGGCTCACTGCTTGCTCAGCTCTTCAACAGTTTAGCTCTTATAGCCAAGAGGTTAGTATGGTCTAATGACTGGGTGTTGCTGTCTGGAGGTGCCTTTGTGACCTGAACATATGGACTAGCAGTGCTGCTTAGAAGGACCTGGTATTTTAAAGGGGTATTTTAAAGGTGCTTTTCAGGTCTACTTGAGGTACTCATAGGCTTGCAAGAGTTTGGTATAACAAATGTCACCTTACTGATAACACAGAAGAAATTTTTAAGTGCTTCAGCTTCTGACATGCTTTACCAGAGGTGTCTGTTTGAGCCTTCTACACTTGTTTCTCCTTCACTAAGTGTTGACTTTGTGTACACTGTAGGTTTAATGAAAGCATTAATTAACAGCCAAGGAATATTTACCATTTTGTTTTAGTTCTGTCCCTCTCCTTTATTTAACAGTTTCAAAATACAAGGTTTCCTCAGGTTTTTTTTTCTGCAAACAGTAGCTTGGTATAGGGAACAAGCCTGATGTTAGTACATTTGCTGTAGTCTGATGTTCATAAAACACAGGTGATAGATTTAATCTTATTGTTTTTGTTTGCATAAGTAGGATTTTTTTTTTTAAGTCTTTATAGTCTTCAGGTGAAATGGTGGCTTTTCTAATTTAACACGGCCACATTAATTCCCTTCTCTTTTCCTGTGCACTTTAGTAAAATAAGCATTTAGTTTCTATTTTTGCAGGGTGCTGTTGCACACCACAAAGTAACTCCATAAATAATTGATCTGGAAGTAGCATGAGGAGTTTAATCTAGAAAAGTGGCTTCTACCTTCCCCAAGGTGCTGAGTTCTCAGGCTGTATTTCAGGTGGTATGAGATCAATAAACCTGTGGCAACTTCAGTGACTAAATCTAGCATTAGCATTTATTCTTTTTCTTAGAGGTCATGCCAGCTGAAGGAACTAAACTATTCTGAATGCTGCATAGCATCATCAGTCCTGTTTGTATCATACTGGACCTGTAAATAAAGTAATGTAGCTTGAAGTACTGGCAGTTCTTTATACCTCCTTTACAAAAAGGGAAAAAAAAAGACAATTTAAAAATAAAGGCTGACCAACTTAGAGGAACATCTGAGTCCTAGTACTTTCCTGCCTTAGATAACTCTTTCCAAACTACTTCCAACAATTTAATCCTAAACTTCGGAGTTTGGTCAGCTGTCAAATCTTTGATCTTTAGCTTTATGGGAAACAAATTACTTAATACAAAGCATAAATTGCATTATGAATTCAGTATTAAGACTTCTATTTTACAGCTGCAAAGGTTTGATGTTTTGGTAACTCTAGTAGAAATCTAATAATATTTGAGGTATGTGTTGGTTGTATGAGGTAAACCTGTGGTGTAGATATCCAGGTATCTAATTCTGTTAAAAGACTTCATTTTTGAAGCTTTTATGATAGCTTTATTAAGTTTTTTTAAAGTTTAGCTTTCCTGTGACTTTTTTTTTTCTAACAGCAATAGTAAATCCGAGGAGAGGAAAAGAGAGGAAGGGCACATCTTTGTACTTCGATAGCAGCAGTAAACTTAAATAATTTGCTCTTTGTATAAGCAAGTATTTCCATTTAGTTAGCACTTCGATAATCTGTGAGGAATAAAAGCATCTACTTAATAAATTATGCTTTCTTTTTTCGTGCAGCATGTGCTTCTGCTTTCTATCTCATCTACCTGAAAGGCTATGTCTTGAGTTCAGGATCAGTGAAGATTAAATAAACAGATGGTGAAACTACCGTCTGTAGAAGCTGGGAGTATGGATGGCATTTTCTGCATTAGACCTTAAAAATGGGGACAGTTCTGCTGTTTCACCTGCTGCTGTGGTAATAGCTGTGTTCTCTGAGGTTAGTGGCTTTGTGTGAAGGTGACTCAGCTGCCCCCAAACTGCCTTTCCCAGCTGAAAGACATCTTCGTAGCTGAGAATGGGAATTCTGTTATTCTGCTCTCTGAAGTAGAACTGTAGTAGTGAAAACAAGCAGGCAGTGACCCACACAGTACTCTGCACTTTTTCCAACCACTTTGTAGAGGTAAAAATGTCAAGGTCTTTGCAATGCTTCCTTCACTAAGTATGTATTTAAGATAAAAATCTTTGGTCTGTTGCTGTCCACCTGCAGAAGAGCAAATTTCTGTGTAGATCTTTATCAGTCCATTCGTACAGTTTCTGTCTGAGAGAACTGCTATCCTCTGCTTCAGATTTCTCCTGACACTTGCAGAGGTACAACCTGAAGTCAGTTTCTTTGAAGATTTTTGGAGATTCAGCACAAATCCTGCCCGTGAAAAACAAGTTCTTATAAGGAGAAGGAATAAACCTACACTTTCACAGCTGTGTCTGGCTATGTCACAACACAGAGTATGGCTGTAATTACTTAGGCTGTGATTTCAAAGGCTACATTTATAGTGAACTTTCTGTAGCAGTTTGGCCAATGTTCTACTGGGTCAGCAGGAAGGAGATGTCCTATATCATAACATAGTACTGAGAAGGAGCAAAGAAGGAATTATTACCTAGTTGGAAATAGTCCCTGAAGGAATTTCCCTTTAATGGTAAGAACATGACAGATTTTTTTGGTTATTGGTACTAAATTATGCATGTGGTTTCCTCTGTATATTTCCTCTGAACATGCTTTGCTGAACTACAAACAGACATGTGGTCTCACTGGACCCTGCAGTGTTGTCCAATAGTAGCTGAGATGAGGCTGGCTCCTGTCAAACCAATAAATGAAATGCAAAATAAGTAAGTATATGAATGTCATAGTGTAATGCTGGGGGGGGGCAATTAAACAAATGACAGATGCTCTCTATTAACCCCTCCCTTTCCCAGAAAGGGAAAGGAAAGAGAAAAAGAGATTTATGGGTTGGAAACTAAACTACACAGCTTTAATGAAACAGTAACGATGAAAAAAGAAAATAATAAAACATATACAAATACATTCATAACCAGTATCACACTTCCCCCCCAGTAACACATCATCATGGAGGCTGCTGCAGAGTAGGCCCCGGGAAAGTCCCAGACTGGGCTCCTGGAGTCAGTGGCAGGTGGAGCTGGTTGCAGGAACACGCAGATTCAGGAACACACAGATAGGGACCAAAGGATGACAAATGGATGGACTCTTCTCAGGATGCTGGCCTGGCCCTCCTCATCCCTCAGATTTATACTGAATATGATGCATATGGGGTGGAATACTTTGGTCAATTTTGGGTCACCTGTCTGGTCCTCTCCTCCCCATAGGAATGTCACAGGTGTGACCCTTTTTCCTCCCATATGTTTCCAGAGCATAAGATGCTTTTAGGAGCCAAGCAGTGGCCTTAGTTCCACATACCATTCTCCAGCAGTAACTATAAACACTGAGCATTATATCAGTCTTAGAAGCACACACTGACTGAAAAACATGCTGTTAATTTCAGCAAGTGCAGCTTCTTAGAAGAAACGTAACTGAAAAGTAAAATTACTAAAATAAAATTGGTTCAGTCCTGGCTCAAACCAGGACAATGAATGAGGATGAGAGCATTAAAATTCATAGAAGGAAGAGCAAATGGAATAAAGGAATATTAGGGAGAAGCTTTGCACTAGTGAATCACAAATGTCAATGTAATAAATGCTTCTTGAAATAATTTTCTAATGTAAATAAATGTCAGATTTTCATTGTTTAATTATGATGTGCAGTACAGGCTGGAGGTGAATGGAAGACTGATTATACGTGGACTGGAGAGGAGCAGAGGATTGACTAGAGAAATAATAAAGGCAAATTATGTATTTAATTTTTGCTCCATTATGTTTCCTTGCAGTCATAATTAGGACTGCAGCATGTGCAGAAAGTAAATTCTTAGAAAGATTTAGGGTCATTATCTGTTTTGCAGTAATTTTTCTGTATAATTTTTGTAAGTTTTTGCTCTATTTCAGTTGCTTTCAGTGAGACTTAGATAAATAAAAACTCAGTTGCAATGTCTTGCAGAGACGTATCTGTATTTTCATTCCTTGTGGAGATAGAAGATAAGGGAACTGTAAAACTCAAATGTCATGATGAGGAGGATCATGTAAGGACTTCAACTGTACTTTCTCATAACATTGCAGATGTGCAGACACTAGGTAGCAAGCTCACAGCTTCTCGCAGTTTCATAAAAATACAGAATTAAAAGCATGTTAGGTACGAGAAAATGAAACATGGCAACTTAAGGTTAGACTAACAATACAAATAATTTTTAAAAAGAAAAAAAGACTCTAGAAAATGTGAAGTTTATTTTGCAATGCCTCTAATGCATGTTTAGAGAAGAAGTCACAGAGGAAGTACTCAGGCAGTCAGAACTGTGGCAGGGATGCACCTGGATACTGCTTTGCTTTAGCTACTATGTGAAAGACAAAATTTAGGGGATCTGTGACTACAAGGACAAAAGACCTGGGACAGAGTTGTAAAAGGTGCTGTACCTGTCCTTTCTCAGATGGGAAACTGTCCTGGTTTCACTGAGACAGGAGCATGGAGAACAGGCCATTAGTATCCCCAAGTCAGCTGGGGGCTTAAGTCAGAGCAGCTGACCCAAGCTGGCTAACAGGTGTATCCCACACCACTCACCTTATGCTCATTATAAAAGGGGGAGTATGGTGACCCTTTTTCCTCCCATATGTTTCCTGGGGCTCCCCTCTCTTGGTCTGCTACTGCTGAGGCTGAGCTTATATATACTTTATATTGGTGTTTGTATTAGTTTTGTTATGTCATTAAATCAATTTACATTTCAACCCATGGGGCTTCTTTCTTCCTGATTCCCCTTCTTGGCTGGGAAGGGGTCACTGGGTGAGAGGGCAAACTGCTTTAATTTAGCCCCACATACAGACTACATAAGGACAGAAACATATACTGTGATGCAGCACTTACATCAAATGGTGAATTGGAGCATGCTGTTTGACATACTTTGTATTCCCCTACAACAGGTTTGTAGTTTGAAATTCTGCTTTAAGATGCATGTTAGGATTTCTTTCACTATTTTTTTTAAAAAACACATTCAGTGAATGTTTGTAACTACAAACTTAAAATTGAGAAAAAGCATATAAACATTGACACATCATCGTTTCAGGGCAGAAAGCCCCAAAAACGCAAGAGAAAAGGAGTGCAAACCTTCCTGCCAGGGAGCAAAGTACACATTGTTGATCAAGGCATCCAGTAAAGCTTGCTGCAGATTTCATCATCTTTTATTGTACAGTTCCATTTATTTAAAATCTAATGTTTTAAAAGATGAAGTGGTTACCTAAGTAATTTATTCAAATATACAGTAGCTCTAACAACAACATTTAAGTCAGGCAATCTCTTGGGGATTTCTCCTAACTGCCATTTCCTCTTCTCCATGTCAAAGAAAGAAGATAAATAGGGAAAGCTGAAATGGTAAAGAAACAAAAAAGCCTAGAAGCATCTGAACTAAACCTCCTGTAACATCTGGCCCTAAAATCCCAGTGAATCCTAGACAAACAACTTCCGTGGAAGTAATAGGACTCCATAAATTTCAGCAAGAGGAAAAGAAATATTGGAAATTGTTATTTTATTAAGTGTTTAGAGGACTGTTTCATATTTGGAAATCACTAAGGGTTTGCAGAGGTACAAAAAGCAGCCATAATATTTATTAAAACAGATCAAGAAAGAATATTTTATATCCATTTGAATGTTTTCTATCCACTCCAGTGTGAAGTTAGGAATAAACTAAGAGAAACAGTAATCTGCAAAGAAGTATCCATATACATGAGGAAATTAGGAGCAATGAGCTCTAGTTCTGGCTGGTGTAAAATAGCATATTTTTTGCAATATGACTACCCTTCAAATATATGTCCTCAGAAGGTAAGACGGCAATGGTTTGACAGGCTATAAGGGGCTGAGAGGAAGTGGGGAAAAGACCTGCTGAATATCAAGAAAAATATGAAGTGCAGCTCTCACATATGTCCATTAGACTCTGCTCAGTGTCTTGTCTTAATGAAGTATTGTCTTCAGGAAAGTGGACATCCTTTTTGTTTGGGTGTTTGGAGTCTCATCTCCCACAATGCTAAAACACATGTAAGAGACGCGTTGTAATGTGTAGGAGCGGTGACTCAGCTGGTGCTAGGAGAATAAGGAGTTGTACCAGCTGTATTATACATATACTAAATTGAGAAGCAATGTGCTCAGCCACAGAGAAGGCAGCAGAAGCAGCAAGGGAAGGAGAGTCTTACTCTCCACCATGGCTTAACAGAAAATAAGAAGACCAGGAGAGAAATATTACCAAAAAAGTAGGGAGTACATCTCTCTGTAATACCCCACTGTAGGTCATGGTCTCTACAGCAGTCTTCCTGCCAGATGACTTAAGATGAAAAATGTGTGAGACACTAGTCCTCTTTTTTGGTCTTAAGAATCTATGTATGAACATTGCACATCTGACTTCTCCTTCCTGTGCCCTTCAGGAACACTGTGCAAAGCCAATTACACAGAAGTTGTCAAGTATCATAGAATCATAGAATAGTTTGGGTAGGAAGGGACTTTCAAGATCATCTAGTGCCAACCCCCCTGCTGTGGGCAGGGACTACTGCCACTAGACCCGGATGCTCAAGGCCCCATCCACGCTGTCCTTGAACACTTCCAGGGATGAGGATCTACGACCTCCAAGGGCAACCTGTGCCAGTGTCTCACCACCATCACACTACAGAATTTCTTCCTAATGTCTAATCTAAATCTTTCATCTTTCAAAACTCTTTCATCTTCAAAACATTACCCCTTGTCCTAACACTACAAACCCTTCTAAAATGTCTGTCTCTGGCTTTCCTGTAGCAGCTTCAGGTACTGGAATGCTGCTCTAAGGTCTCCCTGGAACCTCCTCTTCTCAGGCTGAACAACCACAACTCTCTCAGCCTGTCCTTATAGCAGAGGTGCTCCAGCCCTCTGATCATCATTGTGGCTCCAGCAGCTCCATGTCCTTTTCTTGATGAGGGCTCCAGAACTGGACACAGTACTCCAGGTGGGGTCCCAAAAGGGGAGCATAGAGGGGGAGAATCACCTCCCTTGACCTGCTGGCCACACTTCTTTTGATGCACCCCAGGACATGGTTGGCTTTCTGGGCTGCAAGCACACATCACTGGCTCATATTGAGCTTCTTATCAACCAGCAGCCCCAAGGTCCTTCTCCTCAGGTTTGTTCCCAATCCATTTTCCATTGACCCTGTATTTGTGCTCGGGATTGCCCTGACCCAGGTGAAGGACCTTGCACTTGGCCTTGTTGAACTTCATGAGTTTGGCATGGGCCCACCTCTCAAGCCTGTCAAGGTCCCTCTGGATGGAATCCCTTCCCTCCATCATGTCAACCACACCATACAGCTTGCTGTCATCACCAAACTTGCTGAAGATGAACTCAATTCCACTATCCATGTCACTGACAAAGATGTTAAACAGCACCGGCCCTAGTACTGTCCAAAACAGGGTGAGATAGTAGACAAGATGTCTATGCACAAAACAAAATTTATTGCAAACAGCACCATTATCTTCACTATTGAATGAAGAAGGCACAAGCACAACCAGATTTAGGATAGCAGAACAGAACATTGAGGCAATAATGCAAAAAGGTATCTTAACAATAAAATGAACAACTAATAGTCAGTTAGTTGGCAAAGGTTAAGCATTTAAATGCTAGCAACTTAACTATTTACAGGCCTTATACTAGATCTAGAACAATGCTTAAAACAAAACCTGGCCAGGTGATAGTACAGTAAGTGCACTTATCTAAAAGGATCCTAAAATAGTAAAAGTTTGGAACTTAACAATGAAAGATTGCTTAATGTTAAGTTAGCTAAGAAAGGCATATAGGGAGTTAACATCTCTCACCCTCTTATGGCCACAGCTGCATGTCCCTTGTGCCATTCCTCAATTCCAGAGAAGTAATCCCTTGAGGAGGCATCCCCACTGCAGAGGGGAAGGTCCAGCACACCTCCTGGAAAAGTGTACAGGAGTCTCTATCCTATCAAAGATGGGATGAGCCTTTTATAGAATAAATAAATTGACTGCTCTCATTTAACTCTTGAGCCATACCTCCAAAATCTTTCATTGGAGAATAAAAGGAAAACAGTGGGAAAAGCCAAGAAGGCCCTTTTCTCACCAGGCAAACTCTTGTTTATCTGTTCATTCTTACTTTTATCTCTGCTTTGGGCCTAGCTGTGGCTAGGCTGGGCTCCATGGTCTTGAACTCCAGAATGCAGCTGTTGTTATGAATGTCAACTTGACCCTCTGTTTGTACTTTAAAGTTTGTTACCAGTTCAGAGCTTGCTAGGCCCTTTTGTTTCCCATGGGAATATTTTGGCTCAAGGCCGAGGGCTGCAAAACTGAGACACAGAGCAATTGAATCATAAAGGGAAACTGAGGCAGGCACACTGAGATGGAGCACCCTGCTACAAGTACCAACATTTCAGGAACACAACTCATCACTGCTCTATCTATTTGGACATCAAACCATTGACCACTACTCTTTGACTGCGACCATCCAGCCAATTCCTTACCCACCAAGTGGTCCATCCATCGAATTCTTATCTTTCCAATTTAGAGATCAGGATGTTGTGCAGGACAGTGTCAAACGCTGCACATGTCCAGGTAGATGGTATCAGTTCCTCTCCCCTTGTCTGCTGATGCTGTGACCCCATTGTAAAAAGCCACCAAATTAGTCAGGCAAGATTTGCCCTTGGTGGAGACATGTTGGTTGCCAACAACCACCTCCACATCTTCCATGTGCCTTAGCAGATCCTTCAGGAGGATCTGCTCCATGATCTTGCTGGGCACAGAGGTGAGACTGCCTAGCCTGTAGTTCCCTGGGTCTTCCTTTTTTCCCTTTTTGAAAATGGGGGTTATGTTTCCCCTATTCCAGTCAGTGGCAACTTCACCAGGCTGCCATGACTTTTCAAATATGATGGAAAGCAGCTTTGCAACTTCATCTGCCAGTTCCCTCGTGAGCTGTGTATGGATATTGTTGGGTCACATCAACTTGAAAACCTTCAGGATCTTTAGATGATCTCAAATCTGCTTTTCTTCTACAGTGGGTGGATCTTCTTTCCTCCAGTTCCTGCCTTTGTCTCTACCTTCTGTAGACTTTCTTTTTACATTTGAGTTTGTCCAGGAGCTCCTTGTTCATCCATGCAGACCTCCTGGCATTCTTGTCCACCTTCCTCTTTGTTGGGATGCATTGCTTCTGGGCTTGGAGGAGGTGATCCTTGCATATTGACCAGCTTTCTTGGGCATCTCTCCTCTCCAGGGTTTTATCCCTCAATACCCTAGAAAGCAGATCCCTGAAGAGGCCAAAGTCTGCTCTCTTGAAGCTAAAGCTAGTGAGCTCACTGTGTACTCTCTTTGTTGTCCTAAGGATCCTAAAGCCAAGACTGCCTTTATGATTCATATTGTCCACCAGCCCATTCTTGTTGGTGAAAACAAGGTCCAGCATAGCACTTTTTCTCATTGGTTCCTCTACCACATAAAGAAGGAAATTATCACCAATGCTCTCCAGGAACTTCCTGAATTGCTGGTGCCTTGCTGTGTTGTCCCCCCAGCAGATGTCAGGGTGGTTGAAATCCCCCCTGAGGACCAGGGCCTGTGAACACAAAGCTGCTCCTATCTGTCTATAGAGGGCCTCATCTGCTCAATCTTCCTGGTCAGGTGGCCTGTAGCAGACTCCCACTATGATATCACCTGCCCCTGTCTTCCCTATAAGCCTGACTTGTAAGCTCTCAGTCAGCTCCTCATCCATCCCCAGGTGGAGCTTCAATAGACTCCAGCTGGCCATTGATGTAGAGGGTGACACCCCTTCCTCTTCTCCCCTGCCTGTCCTTCCTAAAGAGCTTGTACCCATCCATTCCCATGCTCCAGTCACAGGAATCATCCCACCACATCTCAGTGACGCCAAAAACATCATAGCCCTGCAAAAACTCACACATCTATAATTCTTCTTGCTCATTTCCCGTGCCACATGCATTTGCACAGAGGCACTTAAGTTGGGCCCCCATTGAAGCTGTCATACTGGCTGAGATTACATTCTCCTTCATTTCAGGGGTTCTCCTGCTGGCCTGTCATCCTTCTCCAGGCCCAGGGCACCAATTACTGGCACTGGCCTCAAAGTGGTAGCAGTGGGAGAGATTGAGGATCCTGTCCCCTGGTAACTCTAGTTTAAAGCTCTCTTTACTAGATTGACAAGCCTATGGCCAAAGATGCTCTCCTCTTTCTCTGAGAGATAGACCCCATCAGCCCCTAGGAGACCAGGCTTTTCCAAGTGAGTCCCATGGTCTAAGCAGGCAAAGCCCTGGCTGTGGCACCACTCTTGTAACTACTTACTGATTTTCCCAACTTGATTTGCTCTTTCAAGCCCCTTCCCTTTGACTGGGGGGATTGATGAAAATAATATCTGTGCTCCCAAGTCCTTCACCACGACTGCCAGGAGTAGTGAAAACAACAGGAGCAGATAATAGTCAGTGGGATGTGCAACTTTTGATAGTCTTCAGTGACATCCTTGACTCAAGCCCCAGTAAGTGGGTCAGGTTAGCAAATGTGTGCCTCTCTACCGCTCAGAAGACAGTCTCTCACTACTGTTTCCCATCAATTCTTGTTTTTGCTTGTTGGTATACAGTGAGCCAACTGGGAGTCCTTACTCTGCTCCAGCAACTTACTTGATGCAGCATGGTTTTCTTTTTCAGTCTGTGGAAAAGCAAAGTGGTTCTACAGGGCCATCTTGGGTTTTATACTAATTGTTAACACTGCATTAGCATAGTATTTAATCCACACGCAGGAGCTGGATTCTGAATATCCTGCCCCTGAAAAAAAATTAGCTAGAAATAATTTTCTGCTAATATTTCTACCAAGTTAATGTAAGGAAACTCAATCCCACTAGAATCAGTGGAAGCACCCCACATGTTTCAGGTTCATTTAACAGTAATTCCAGGGTTATGAGAGGGTTTCTTGTAAGTCTGAAGTTCTGCTTCTGTTTAGCTATGTAATGTTGGCACATAACAAACTCTGATTTGGGTACAATAATCAGAGCAGTCTTCGTCTAGGTACTGAAAATGTCTTTTTTTCTGTATCTTTTTCTTTCTGTTGGCCACCATCTGTCTTGGTCTTCTTCCCTCAAGGCTTTTGCCATTCTCTTGCTGTCTGAGAACAAAAATGTCCCCTTTTTTTTTTTTGTAAATATATGGGGAGTGATGCTAACTGTGTACCAGGTATCTCAGATGATCCTTTTTTAAGAGGCTGATGTTTTTTCTGCCCGTGCTGAACTGAGGAGAGTTAACAGCAGCCTGTTCTGTGCCAAAAAGGTGTATAGGCAGCATGTAAATCATTGTAGATATCCTGAGTCCATTAAAACCAGAAAGGCCAGCACTTCTTGTTGCCTTATCATTAACTGTCAATCTCATAATGAGGAAGTAGAAAGGCACTGTATGGAAATACAGTTTTAAAATACCTGGGTGTGTAGCCCTCACCCACATCATGACTGCTGCAGCAACAGGAGAGGTCTTTCCATAAGGAGTTCTCTTTAAAGCATGACTTTATATGAAATTCCAGCTGTGGCATTGATCATGTCAGCATTTGAACAAATACATGTTCCTGCTTATATAAGCAGAACAAGTAAATGCAGTGCTTAAATGCTTACAGAACTGGCAGCATGTTTTATAGCAACAGTTTGCCAACGAAATAAATAACTTGAGAGTAATTCTGTGTACAGAAGCAATCTCATTGAATTCACCTCAGTGCATAAAGCGAGCAGAATGTGGCATAATCTTCTAAGTGTGCCAAGCTCTTGTTTGCACTGGATGCCTTTGGGTAAGTAGTAGCCTAAAAGCGATACAGAAATCAGCAGAAAAGATGTGTAAGCAAACATTTAATTTCGTGAGCCATTTTAACTTTTTGGTTTTATCCTGGAGAATATCTGTATAGATCTTCACCATGGTGATTGTTGTCCTTTCAAAGAAAGGAGCTTTGTTGCTCATATCTTGTGTATTCTCTCTCTACTGTCAATGTGGCTGTTACCTAAAAAATGTATCTAGTACAGTTAACTACATATATCTATAAATACATACATAGGATGGTGACAGTCCAAAAATACATAGCCACAGAACTAGCTGCAGAGAGCACCAGCAAAACCTTCAGACCTTCTAACGTGCACTTGCACGTGGTGTTTTGGTATGGAGCAATAAAATTGTCAAATAATCTCAACACAGGTTCGCACCACTGAATGCTTGCAAAACTGTGCAGCTGTGAACATGTGGCTTTAAAAACCAAGTTGCACACTGTGTCAAATGTTGTAATTTACTTGGTTTATGATTCTCAACTTCATGCCTTTACATATGGTACATTAATGCTTTAACAGATTATCTGACAAGGAATAATTTGGATGTGTTTGATTTTTTTAACAGTACCTTTGACATAAAAAAGTATTCTAGTTTAACATCCACCCTTGTACTTGAACATCCTCAGATAACCTTAGATTGATGCAAGCACATCAAACACAAAACCACAGGTGTATTATGGCTTTTGTCTGTGCTCTAGGCTCATTTATTGTGTGTAATAATGTGTCCTTGCAGAAAAGACAGGAAAACTAGAGAAGTGAATGAAGAATTGATCCTTGGCATTCTAGTTAAAATCTTGATTCCGTATTTTAGAATTGCTTTCTCAGGAATTCAGCCATGGCAGACAGTATTCTGGCCAGATTCCAGTGGACCTTAAGGAGTCCAATCTCTTGTCCCATGGATGATACAAGGTGAGTGCAGCAGGAGCTCGGACTAACACACCACGATCAATGTGACCAAGCGAAAGCCATTTATTTTAACCAAATGCCTTGTTATATACCTTATTGCTCATAACATGTGCTTTAAGCTACGTTATTATTGGTTAAATGTCTTTGTCCACATGAACAATACTCTGCTCTAATTGGTATACTGCTACTGTCCACGTGCCTGCTTCTAATACATGATTGGTTCCTAGCTCTAAGCGCACAAAGTCCTTACATTGCATGATCTGAGCAACTCTGCTATCTTGTTTCTTCTTCTGCATCTGGGAGTTGTTTGTCTTCTGCCAATTTTCTTATTTCCCAGCCACAATCATTCTTCAGTCGGCCTTCAAAGTAACAGTAGTTAGGCTAAAGCCTCGGTAGCAAAGCTAGCCTTCATACCAAAGGCTGGATTGCTCACATGCCCATGCTCTGCAAGAAAATCCTCCACAGGTGAGGATGGGTCCTGTGAACAGAGGAGTCCCTGTGCCACTGCTCAGAGAAGTACATGGCATAGAAGCCAAGAGGGCTAGTTGGGCCCCCTCTCAACCCTCAGCTGCTCTTACTGGTGTTCAGGACTGTATTGTGCAGGAAGTGGCAATGATTAACTTTTCAGTGTCCTAACCTCCTTGCACAGTCATCCTCAGCATCCATACTCATCACAGTTTCAATATCCCAAATATTATTGCTGCTTTAATAGCCTCTCCCATAATCTAACAGGAAGGACTGCATCTTCCCAACATCATCTAGCACCTTGGTCACTGGACCATGGTAGAGGCAAGGGGGCTGCAGGCAGGTCCCTAGCCCTTTTAATCAGGGGTGGTTAGCAATGACGAGCCCTCTGCATGGCAGTTCTCGGTGTCTGAGCATAAGCAGAGGGAAAGAGGTGCTGGGGAAGGCATGGAAAATGATGGGGAGTTTGTGGGAGGCAGATGTCACCCCAAGATGAAGACCTGGGTAACATAAAATTTCAGAGGATTTCTAAAAAGATCAAAATGCTTCTGAAAGATTCCCTTCAGACCCCTGGAAATCTACAGTGGTTTTGTAATTTCCTTCAGTGGTATAAGAGCTCTCTGCTTGGATTTTCATTGACAGTTAAGCCAAGTGATTTCAGCAACCTAAGGATCGGTTAGTAAAAGAGGATTTTGTGATGATACTAATCACAGAAACTCTTTCTTGTTTCTTTTCTCCTTTAGCCAAGTAACTTTTTGTGATCCAACAGCCTCTAGGCCCATACAGCTTCCTCATTGCACAATCTATCAGCAGGTATTGCCCATAGCTGGACTGTTTGCAAGCCACATTCAATTCAGAAAACCCAAATTTGCCTCTGCCATTGCATTAGGTATTGGCACATATTGTTTTTAAGTTGCAAAAGCTGTATAACTATGTAGTTTATTGTTTTGAAGCCAAAATAAAGGCTGAGGACTAGGTGCTGTCATTTTCCTGAAGATGTCTTCATTATTCCCTCTTGATAGTAACTGTACTCCAGACTAGGAAAGGAGACATTTTCAGGACTTTTCTGCTGGAGGCAAATAGCCAAAGGGGCTGACTGCATTGTACTTTGAATGTCTATGCAAATAAAGTAAGCAAAAGAAAGTATCTGTCTGTTAGTCTTTAGGTATGTAACAGTTGAAAAACTAGTTAATTGGGCACTTCAAATGAGGATTTTTATCCTAGTCTCAGCTTGGAAGCCAGGTATTGATGGTAGAGCTATAGTTAATAAATGGACAAAGAAAGTAACAAGATATTATGTGTAAGGTCTCAAACCCAGTAGTCTGTTGAATTTCATTAAGCAGTGATATTTCGCTGCTGGTTCCATAAGTTCCAAACCAATTAATTTAATTGTTTAGACCAAACATTCTAAAGCCAAAAGCCGCTGTGTAAATTAAAAACAATTACAATTATTTAGCATTTTAACAGTAGTAAAAGAAAATGCCAGGGGGGAAGGAGGCCTTCAAACACAAAGAAGATATTATAAATTAGTTTTAAACATAACGCAACAAAGGAAGAAATGGAGGGTACAACAAAAACCTAGCTGCTCAACCTACAACCAGAAAGCTTCATTTTAGCACATGTATATTTTTTTAACAGAGATACTTAAACTGAGGTCGGGGTGTGAAACAGAAACAAAAACTAAGGGGAGCTTTTCATTAAGAAAAAACCCCAGCCTCAATCAGAAAGAGGCTGAGGGAGCTGCAGGAAGAGAAAACCATGAAATTAGGGTAGCAGCTCAGGAGCACAGAGGGTGAGATGCAGCAGGGGCTGGATTCCTGGAGGAGAGGTGGTTTGCGCTTGACTGGGAGGTCAGAACACCAGCCTTGAGCTAAATGTAATGAAAAAGGTTGACAGGGTCATGTTTCTAGCCAAGAAGAACTGTTGTAAGACCTTCTTTATAGATTAAATGGCAGTGGGGAACCAAAGGCAAAGAAGTTTCAGTAGTGGATTGTGGGAACTTATACTTGCAGTTAAGTTACCAGAACAGCAGAAGGAGAGCAGGTCTTACAATCTTTTAAAGAAACAAATATTTTGTGTGTTATTTCTTCATATTACACTTACAGCAATGGGTAGGTGTTTAAGATAAAATCTCTATGGCCATGCTAGGGTAGAAATACTGCTCTGGTTGTGTCATAGGACTGTTTTGAATGGAAAACAGGAAACTTATCTCTGATTGAGATCTGGTTCTTATCAATCTTGTCCTACTTCGAAGTTCTTATATGCAAAGTATTTTGGGGGACACTGAGGAGTGAAATGAAACCTGCCCAGACTGCCAGGTCCAGAGTGGAGGAGAAATCAGGTGCAACTTAGCTGCCAGATGTCTGGCTTAGGGGGAGGATGAACGCTGGCTGTGTATCCACAATGCATTAATGCCCCATGCATTACTGGCAGCTGAGGGTAAAAAATACATTTTATCAACGGAAAGGAGTGGAGCAGGGAGGCAGAACTGCAAGCCAAAGAGCACCACAGTCAGGTTTATGCTGTCTGGATGACACCAGAGCTGCATGCATTTCAAAGCAGCTTGTTCTCTCTCTTTTGTCTTCTGCATTTAGCTGCAGGAATGGAACCACTATAGAACTTAGCAGCGATGGGACTGCGTTTGTATCCACAGCATCTAAGCAGCAGGGTAATAGATGTGCACTTAGTACAATGACTGTACAGAATAAGAAGAGATTGATTTGATATTTGCCAGAGTACCCTGCACGATGTTAGGGTAAAGGAGTGGGGTGAGAACACTTCCATGGAAAAACTGAATGAGCTATGCACGTAAACATAACACAAAAGAGAACATTTTTTAAACTGCAACAGAGTATGTAACATAGAATCATAGAATCATAGAATCCTAGGGGTTGGAAGGGACCTCGAAAGATCATCTAGTCCAACCCCCCTGCCAGAGCAGGGTCACCTAGAGCACATCACACAGGAACGCATCCAGGCGGGTTTTGAATGTCTCCAGTGAAGGAGACTCCACAACCTCTCTGGGCAGCCTGTTCCAGTGCTCTGTCACTCTCACAGTAAAGAAGTTTTTTCTGATATTTACCTTGAACCTCCTATGCTCCAATTTGCACCCATTACCCCTTGTCCTATCACTGGTCACCATGGAGAAAAGCTTAACTCCATCTTCCTGACACTCACCCCTTACATATTTGTAAACATTGATGAGGTCACCCCTCAGTCTCCTCCAAGCTAAAGAGACCCAGCTCCTTCAGCCTTTCCTCATAAGGGAGATGTTCCACTCCCTTAATCATCTTTGTGGCTCTGCGCTGGACTCTTTCAAGCAGTTCCCTGTCCTTCTTGAACTGAGGGGCCCAGAACTGGACACAATACTCCAGATGTGGCCTCACCAATGCAGAATAGAGGGGGAGGAGAACCTCTCTTGACCGACTAACCACACCCTTTCTAATGCACCCCAGGATGCCATTGGCCTTCTTGGCCACAAGGGCACATTGCTGGCTCATGGTCATCCTCCTGTCTACCAGGACCCCCAGGTCCCTTTCACCTACACTGCTCTCCAGCAGGTCAGCCCCCAACCTGTACTGGTACATGAGTGCCCAAAGAACCAGAATAGCATTTCCTCACAGTGGACTACAAGCAGACTTGTGAAAGTGAGCTACAAAAAAGAAAATTGTTATGGTGGCATTACAGAGTTTCCTTAGGAGGAAGTATCCAGTCCTTATTAGGTGAACAAAGAGCTTGGCTGACAGGGGGTAAGGCTTCCTGTTTAAAACTCCTGTTTTTCAGTACACACTCCAGAACCTGCTTGTGCACCTCGATAGCCTGCTCTGCACAGCTGATATTGACATTTATCAGCAGAGGCAGTTCTTGTCTCCCATCTTTAGATGCATTTGCCCACAAAGAGGAGGCTGCATGAAATGATGTGTTTTTTTCCACTAGTTTGGTGAGAAGAAAACATTTGCCTTTGATTATTTACTTGGTCTTCCCCTGACACATCAGCAGATCTGAGACCTGGGTGACAGGTCTGAAGGAAAGACAAAGGTCTCAAATTTAGGGTAAGGTTTTGGAGGCCAAGTCCCTTTTCACAGTGTGTATCTGAGGCAGATGTAACAATACTGTTGGAGGAGAAATGTCCTGCTCATGCTTCTCATTGGGCTTCAATGCTTGAGGTCATGTCTTGGTTATTTTTGTCCATTTTTGTACAAAGAACTGTGCCTTGTCTTACTCTTCTTGTCATCCCCAGTTTAAATAACCTCCTCCCTTATATGAGGTGTCTGGTACCTATGCATGTGATCTAGATGTGTGTAAGTGCACTCAGAAACACATCTTATACGTAAAAGTCTTGATAAAAGCAGTATTGTAATCTTGTAATATATTAGGCTTGATAAGGTTACTTTCAAGGGTTTTTTACATTGAAGCAGTAGTATTTTTAGGGTTTTATATCTGGAAAAGCAAATCTGGGAGCCAACTGATACATCTGTGGAGAATTAATAACATTTCAATTTTTCTGCATAATACAGCAGGAATTTTTGTTAGGAAACACTTATTAAAGTTGATTCAGTGAGAAACAGTGCAGTTCTACAATTCTTTGCTGAATTACACACATCCTCACTGTGCTACAAAATAAATATTTCATATGAAAATACTTTCTGAGTAATAGCTATTTGACAGACATGTGCTGTGGTGCCCACAACAAGATAGCAATGATTATATGAAAAATTGCAAGCTGGAAGTTTATAAATCAGTTTAATAGTTGGCAAGTGTTCTGTTTAGTGTTGTATGTTTCTACAACATGTTTGTGTTTAGCTCGTCCTGGAAGAAGGTCTGAAAGTTATGGTTATGTTTTTAATAAAATTAGATTATGCACACGCTCTGTGTGTGCTTGCATCTTCATACGTAGCTATACTTCTTGAGCCATTAGGTGAGACTTAGAGGAACTGATCACAAAATAATAGCTTGTGAATCTCTGACAGTACGTAGCTACACTTGTGAGTGTGGAGCACAACTCAGTGTCTCCATTGGATCTCCATGGGCTTCTTGCTCCACAGCACTAGCTAGCCCCTTTTCAGCTGTGCAGGGCCAGTGCTCTCAGTGGGGCATAAGGACAGACTCAAAGGCTGCTTGGGTCATGCTGCTACATGCATTATTCTTATGGAGGTATAATAGTTGTGTTTGAAGTTGCCTTAACCAGGTGCTGACTCTAGCAGGCTGTGTTTGACAAAAACACCTTACCGTAAGTACAATGTTATTGGAAGTTACACAAGGGAATGTTGAAGACATAAAACCAGGTTGCCTTGGTGGAGTAAAGCATGTATTCACACACTTTTTCAGCATGATATTATTGTTGGGTTAAGCTGCTCAAAGATGGAATTGTCACGGAAAAGGGTGATATGCCTTGCTCGCAGATACATGTTCTTGCTATCTCTTTCCCATCAAAACTAGGGATTGTTTGGCAAGCCAGGTGAGCTTGTTGATCCAGTTGAAAACTAAGCCCTCAAAAAGAAACATTGGCCTTCAGTAAGATCAGAGGGCTGAAATGTCTCATGGCTGTGAAATTACTAAAAGCAGTGCAAACACATGGGAAGCTTCAGCTGCTGGATGTCATGGGAGGAGTAGGACTGCCCCTGAAACCATACGCTAACTCAGGATCCCTCCTTCAGCTCAGCTCAGTGCTGCTTCTCTCTTTTGGGGGCATAATAGAGCTCCTGACAAAACCAGCTGCCTAATTTAATAGTGGAACAGAGTTCGTACCCTCAACTTTCCCTTCAGTGCTTGAGATGAACCATGTGCTGAGAAGTGGAGCTCATAAAGAGGATCATTAGTAAGTTCTCAATACAGGACTACATAAGTGAGAAACAAGAAAAAAATAAGTACCAGTGTTAGTCCGTTCCTTTCACGTAGCAGACTTTGTCTTTCACTGAATCTCTAAGAAACCATCTGCCTTTCCTAACCACTTTTCATAAAACAGCCCTGATATAAATCAACATTGTCATGGGCAAATCGTGCCTGACATATTTATTGGCCTTTTTTGATAGAGTCAGTGGACAAGGAGAGAAGAACTGATGTCATCTACCAGGACACATGCAAAGCGTTGAACAATTTGTCCCACAGGACAACCGGATCTCTAAATTTAAAACATGTGGATTAAATGGATGGGCCACTCAGTGGATAAAGAATTGGCTGGATGGTCACACTCAGAGAGTTGTGACCAATGGGCTCAGTGTCCAAATAGAGATCAGTGACATGTGGTGTTCCTCAAGAGTCAGTACTGGGACTGGCATTGTTTAATTGTTTAACACCTTTGTCAATGACATGGACAGTGGCATTGAGTGCAGCCTCAGCAAGTTTGCTGATGACACCACACTGTGTGGTGTGGTTGACATGCAGAAAGGAAGAGAGGCCATCCAGAGGGACCTTGACAAGCTTGAGAGGTGGGTCCATGTTAAACTTGTGAAGTTCAATAAGGCGAAGTGCAGGGTGCTGAACATGGGCCAGGGCAATCCCAAGCACAAATACAGGCTGGATAGAAAATAGATTGAGAACAACTCTGAGGAGAAGGACTTGGGGCTGTTGGTTGATAAGAAGCTCAACGTGAGCCAGCAATGTGTGCTTGCAACCCAGAAAGCCAACCATGTCCTGGGGTGCAGCAAAAGTAGCGTGACCAGCAGGTCAAGGGAGGGGATTCTACCCCTCTTCTCTGCTCTCGTGATGTAATTCTCCCCCTCGATGCTCCTCTTGTGAGACCCCACCTGGAGTACTGCGTTCAGTTCTGGAGCCCTCAACAAAAAAAGGACATGGAGCTGCTGGAGCGAGTCCAGAGGAGGGCCACAAAGATGATCAGAGGGCTGGAGCACCTCTGCTGTAAGGACAGGCTGAGAGAGTTGTGTTTGTTCAGCCTGAGAAGAGAAAGCTCCAGGGAGACCTTAGAGCAGCATTCCAGTACCTGAAGCGGCTACAGGAAAGCCAGACATGGACATTTTATGACGACATGGAGTGATAGGACAAGGGATGAAGATGAAAGAGGGTAGATTTAGTTTAGACATTAGGAAGAAATTCTGTAGTGTGATAGTGGTGAGACACTGGCACAGGTTGCCCTTGGAGGTTGTGGATGCCTCATCCCTGGAAGTGTTCACGGCCAGGTTGCATGGGGCTTTGAGTGACCTGATCTAGTGGGAGATGTCCCTGGCCATGGCAGGTGGGTTTGGCACTAGATGATCTTGAAGTTCTCTTCTTACCCAAACCACTCTATGATTTATTCAACCAGCTGTTATCTTCTGGTGTTACAGCACAGTGGTGTAATACAGCGCATAAATAAACTGAAACCCATTCTCTGCTAGTGTCAGAAAGACTGGCAGTATTTTAGTAACAGCATGGGAACTGAAACACAGTTGTATGGTTTTTGGAAAACATGTCAGAGAGGGAAAGGGAAACGAAAGAGAAGTGCCAGTCAAGGAACTCAGAGGGACAGGGGAGAGTGACAAGAATCTCTTCTCAGCATCAGTCTCCACATTTAACCTAAACTTTCCCCAAACCCTCTACATGTTTCTCAACTCCAGGAAATCTTTAAATTGAGAGTCAAATTGCAAATAACCTAGAATTGATGTTCATATTTAACATGCACCAAAAAATTAGCCTAAGGCATTTTTACTAGATTAAACTCTAAAAAACCCCAACAAACAACATTTTAAAAATAGTTTATATTTTACTTTAGAGTTTTAAACTATTCTCTGCCAAGTTAGTGTATGACATGACAAAACTATCTTTTTTAATAACCTCCAGATCTACAAAGCTAGGAAACAAGTTCTGCAATAAAATGACTATAGGCCTCCATTGGTATCAACATGCAAAGTATTCATGGCCAGCTAGCTGCACCATCCTGCAGGTCAGACCAGGGCTGTGTCTATTCCTTGTACTCTGCCAAGTTCATTGAGGCCTGGGCAGTAACACCTGGCTCTTGTGAGATGTTCTGTCCTCATGAGTAGCAAACGTACTTTGTAAAATATTAATCACTGAGCTTGAAAATCATTGCTATTCCCATTTTACAGGTGGGTAAACAGATGCAGAGAGGTTATGTGGTTTATGAAAGGAGGTAGGTGGCAGAGTTAAGAGTACATTCAAAGAGGACTAGGTCTCACGACCTTGATCTAAGTGACACTTTATTTGGAAGGCATCTCACTATTCACATCTGCTTTTTTTGTATAATAGAGATACTTAATGTCAATTACAGCAAAAGAGAACTATAAGAAATTGTCAGTTATAAGAATAATCACAGAATCACAGAATGGTAGGGGTTGGAAGGGACTGCTGCAGATCATCGAGTTCAACCCCCCTGCCAGAGCAGGACCACCTAGGGCAAGTCACACAGAAACACATCCAGATGGGTCTTGAAAGTCTCCAGAGAAGGAGACTCCACAGCCTCCTCGGGGAGCCCATTCCAGTGCTCCGTCACCCTAACAGTAAAGAAGTTTTTCCTCATGTTGAAGTGGAACTTCCTGTGTTCCAGTTTGCATCCATTGCCCCTTGTCCTATCACAGGACATGACTGGAAAGAGATTGGCCCCTCCTTCTTGACACCCACCCTTCAGCTATTTATAGACATTAATAAGATCCTCTCTCAGTCTTCTCTTCTCCAGACTAAACAGCCCCAGGTCTCTCAGCCTTTCCTCATGAGACAGGTGTTCCAGTCCCTTTATCATCCTCATAGTCCTCCGTTGGACTCTCTCAAGTAAATCCCTGTCCCTCTTCACATAAGGGTAAATCACTATAAAATAAGGGTAAAATCACTAACATAATAGAGGAGGATATTTACTGCTGAGAATAGTATGTTTTGAGCAACTTGGGAGCATGAACACTACTAGTTCTCACTTCTTCTAACAGACTTTGTTAAATTGGCAATTGACACAAAGGATCCTCTGCTGCATTTCCAGATATGGGCTTAGTTTCCCCAGGGCTGTCTTTCATGTATTCATGTTTTAAACCATATAAACTGTTACTTCCTGAAAATAAAAATAGCTTTGTTAAACTTAGATTTTCAATAAACTACATCAGATTGCATGAGGCAAGAAGAATATTTCATTGCACAATAAAAGTTTCTGGCTAGTAACAAGACATTTAAAGACTTGAAACGTGTGCAACATCCTGAGCCTTCTCTCATGTTCACCACTTTAACTCTGAAAGGAATGAATGCTACTTCTCGCATTGAGAACAATAAAACAACAATAAAACCCTAAGCCCTTCTTCTGAGTTCTTCTATCAGACCAAGATGTAAAACAACTTAGAGCAGTATCAGCATTTCATATTTTGTTCTTCATGAACAGCAGGACTTCAACCTACATGCAGCTTTGTGAACAGTCTCACTGAAGGCAACTTAATTGTCCCCATACAGGGGAATAAAGAATAAGAATCTGCCTTTTCTACTTGTGAGGCAAATTGCTATTCTAGGGATATCCACAGTTCACTGGTGAAATTACAGGTCTGCAGGCTGACTGCCAAGACATGTAGGCAAGGTTTAACTGCTGGGCTGCCTGCAGTCCCTTCAGAACTGGCACTCAGTGATGACAAACAGCACAAGGTAGAGCACTGACAGGCAGTGTCACATATGACTAGTTTTGCATTTTCCAATGTGCTAAATGAATGAGACAACTTGTCTGTGTGACGTTTCACATGGGTGTGTGAAGGCCTAAGGCCTTAGTAATGCATTGGAGTTATTGCAATGACATTTTCAGGGGAGAAGAAAAAAGTAAAATCCCACAGAATTATCCTGAGATGCAAACATAAACAACATGCTATACCATCTCCCTGGGTTTACTGGGAGGCCTGAACCACAGGGCACTTCCAAATCTAGAATGGTCAGTGAAAAAACATGGAAGACTACTTCACATCTGTCCTATGACCCAAATGCATTAGTAAATTTTTTGTTTACCCCCTCCATTGACTTATGCCTTCATATTAAACTCAGTTTGTCACTAAAAATATTTTATAGATAAAGCATCTTAAAATACAAAGCTGTAAACTTTTGCTAGAGCCTACTGGAAGTTTTTTTGTCAAAAATTTCAAACCATTCCTGAGTGGTAGGAATCTGCTGGTGCAACATTACAGGGAAAACTCTTGACAACCACATGGAACAGGTTTGAGCAGCACTAATTCCCAGCTGCATTTATTTGCTGTTGTTCCCACTTGTTCTTAACATTGTTGAAGTTGCCTTAGCACTGGCAATGTGTAGGTTAAAAAATACGTTTAAACAAAAGGTTAGTGCTTGAGTGGATTAGAATGCTTTTTAAACAAGATCCCACGTTGCATGGGTAAATTGCAAGTGCTATTTTCCATCAAGGTTTTGGTTTAAATCCAGACCTGGCTATCAGTGCTTGAAGTGCCTTAGGAACAGGGCCTCAAAATAGAACTACTATATCATCGGATGGTGACAAACGTGTGAGCATCTGGGGGAGTTGCGAAGCAGAATGTCTTTCTTGGTCCTCCACACACTGAAGCAAGTAGTTTCTTTCTGGTGTTCTACAGACTTTCTTCTACCCAGTAATGCTACGAAAATAAAGCACTTGACAAGAGCCTGTGTGATACACTGATGTTACTCTCTATTTCGAATTCCTTGCTCCCTGGATAGGCCAGTTCAGGGTGTTAAAAACCAGCACATCTCAGGTGGTTTTGTTGTAGGCTGCATATGGTCGCAGTGAAACAACTGGTGGTTAATCTGTTTCCAGATGTGTCTTTGGACCAACAGGGCTGAAAATACAGAAACCAGATGGGAAGCAATCATGTGGTGGACACAAGGCACCAAAGTACATGGTGACTTTTCAAAATTATGTGTCCTTATATCCTCCAGGGCACAGTTCTGTTTAGGTATTATTCCCATGTACAACTCAGCTGAGGGTTGTTGGAGGAAAAGACCCTTTACAGTTTCAGTGAGATATTCAGCACAAAAATCCTGGGGATGTTTTCCTGAGTATATAAAGGGGTGGGACATTTTACATAGTCGTCTCCTGCTGCCATCCTTCACATTTTCTTTTTTGTTTGTTTAGTTTTGTTTTGTTTTGTTTTTTAATGTATGCACACTGTAATCACTCCTTTTGCCAGGGATTTTCAAAGTGGAGAACAATTTATTAAAATTTTGCTTGGACGATTTTTGGGATGTTAGAAAAACAATAGCTATATTATTTAGCAAGGGGTAGCCCATCAAACTCCTGAACAGCCTGCTCTGGTAGTGTACTTACTTTACTTATGAATAGTACCTACACTAGTGTGTTTTGTTTCTACATTAACTGTTCTGGAATGAGTAGCTGAAATCTATTCAGGTGCAACAAAAATTCTATTGCTTTTTAAGAAGAGATCATAGAATCATAGAATCACAGAATGGTTTGGGTTGGAAGGGACCTTCAAGATCGTCTAGTTCCAACCCCCCTGCATGAGCAGGGACACCTTACACTAGACCAGGTTGCTCACGGCCCCATCCAACCTGGCCTTGAACACTTTCAGGGAGGGGACATCCACAACCGCCCTGCTCCAGTGTCTCACCACCCTCACACTACAGAATTTCTTCCAAATATCTAACCTAAATCTACCCTCTTCCAGCTTAAAACCATTACCCCTTGTCCTATCACTACACATCCTGGTAAAAAGTCCCTCCCCATATTGCCTGTAGGCCTCTTCAGTTACTAGAAGGCCACTATAAGGTCTCCTGGAGCCTTCTCTTCTCCAGAATGAACAACCACAAGTCTCTCAGCCTGTCTTTGTAGGAGAAGTGCTCCAGCCCTCTGATCATCTTTGTGGCCCTCCTCTGGACTTGCTCCAGGAGTTCTATATCCCTCCTGTGTTGGGGGCTCCAGAACCAGACATAGTAATCCAGGTGAGGTCTCATGAGTGTGGAGCAGAGGGACAGAATCACCTCCCTTGACCTGATGGCCATGCTTCTTTTGATGCAGCCCAGGACACTGTTGGCTTTCTGGGCTGCAAGTGAAGATGGCTGACTCATGTTGAGCTTCTCATCGACCAGCACATGCAGGTCCTTCTCCTCATAGTTGTTCTCAATCCATTCTCCACCCAACCTGTATTTGTGCTTGGGAGTGCCCCAACCCAGGTGAAGGACCTTGTACTTGGCCTTGTTGAATTTCATGAGGTTGGCCTGGGCCCACTTCTCAAGCGTGTCAAGGTCCCTCTGGATGGCATCCCTTCCTTCCAGCATATCAACCACACCACACAGCTTGGTGTCATCACCAAACTTGCTGAGGCTGCACTCAGTGCCACTGCCCATGCCACTGACAAAGATGTTAAATAGCACCAGTCCCAGTACCAACCCATGAGGAATACCACTCATTACTGGTTTCCATCTGGACATTGAGCCATTGACCACTACTCTCTGCATGTGATCATCCAGCCAATTCCTTATCCACCGAGTGGTCCATCCATCAAATCCACATCCTTTCAATTTTGAGACCAGGATGACATATGGGACAGTGTTGAACACTTTGCACAAATCTAGGTAGATGATGTCTGTTGCTCTTCCCTTGTTCACCGATGCTGTGACCTCATCATAAAAGGCCACCAAATTTTTCAAGCATGATTTGCCCTTGGTGAAGACATGTCTGTTGCCACCAACCACCTCTGCATTTTTCATGTGCCTTAGCAGAGCCTTCAGGTGGATCTCCTCTGTGATCTTACTGGGCACAGACATGAGGCTGACTGGCCTGTAGTTTCCTGAGTCTTCTTTCCTTCTTTTTTTAAAAATGGTGGTTATGTTTCCCCCTTTCCAGTCATTTGTTCCAGATGTTGCTGAAGCTGCTGTAAATTTTAATGGAGTTCAATATCTGGAGTACCTCCAAGATCCGGCTCCTAATTTGGAACCTGAATGATATTTAAAGCCTAGATTGTTTTTAAGTTTGTCCACCCAGTTTCATCTTGCAGTGCCTGCATTTTCTCTGCAAGTACTTAGAATCCACCAAACTCTACTAAAATTGAAGAACAAGAGTATGTCAGTTAGCAGCAGCTGAATGCTTCTATTTACAGTGGAAAATCAGGTTTACATTTCTGCAATTTTTCACAGAAACTTATATGTATGAATCAGTTTGGTTGTTTTATTACTTTCACCTCAAATGTTTTAACAGTTCTGTAACATGATGGAGGTAAGACTTGGGTACAAGTGATAAATTCTAAATGGCCCAAGATTTCTCTGAATGATTGCAAGGGAAGATGTCTCTCTGCACTTCAATCACCTCCTGCTTGGGTACTGTGGCTGTCCCACAGAAAAATCCAAACAAACAACAAAACAAAACCAGGAGGTTCCAGGAATATATAGAATAGAACACTGACCAGTAAACCTTAGTTAAAACTACTTTCAGTGCCACTCAAAGTGTTGGTTATCATAATAAGACTACCTAAGATATTGTCTTACTGAACCGAGGACTGATTAAACTGCCACTGCAATGGGAAGGAAGCTTTGGCTATCTCACCCTCATTGTACCAGTAGTGACCTACTGCACTGCTCCTGCTGCTGGCTGCCAAGAAAAACCTTGAAGACATGGCAGCAAGCTAGTTTCACTGAGGGCCCATACCTCTGAAACCCACTTCTTCTGACACTTCTTAGAAGGCTGTACTTGATAATGTTTTAGTTCACAATTTACCAATTAATTCATATAGGTGAAGCATTTATTCTTTTTGCAGCATTACTTCCAAGGCATTAAATCCCCTCATTGTAGAATGTTGACTTTTGTCTATGGATATAGCAGGATTGCATTTAATTCAGGTTAGATATTCTGATGCTCTGATATGTTAGACAGCAATATTGCTACAAAGAACTCAATGGTTATATCTGAGGAAAGCTTCCCATGTTTCTCATGGTTTTCTGAGGAAAGGAAATAAATTAAGATTAAATGTAGACTAGTGAAGGGAAAGAAAATGGTTGATTAAATGCTGCTTTCTCAATTTCATGCCACAGGGGAGAAAAGGCAGTCACTCAAGACAGACAGAAAACAGAGAAACAGAGTTCAGAGAATATGTATATTTACAATGCAATTACCTTGCAGAACTCATTGCTACAGTGTATTGCTGAAGGCATAAATCTGGAAAAAACCTGTATTCTGGCCGTCTATGGCAGCTATGATTTTAATTATGTGAGTTGGGTAATTGAATAGCATAGGGAGGCTGTTGATGCCCCCTCCCTGGAGGTGTTTAAGGCCAGGTTGGATGAGGCTTTGTGCAGTCTGGTCTAGCATGAGGTGTCCCTGCTCATAGCATCTTCATAGCATCTCTGCTATGAAGGCAGGCTGAGAGAGTTGGGGTTGTTCAGCCTGGAGAAGTGAAGGCTCCAGGGAGACCTTAGAGGACCTTCCAGTACCTGAAGGGGCCTACAGGAAAGCTGGGGAGGGGCTTTTCACCAGAGAGGGCAGTATTAGGACAAGGGGTAATGGTTTTAAACTGAAAAAGAGGAGATTTAGGTTAGACTTCAGGAAGAAATTCTTCACCATGAGGGTAGTAAGGCACGGGAATAGGTTGCCTAGGGAGGTTGTAGAAGCCCCCTCCCTGCAGGTGTTTAAGGTCAGGTTGGATAAGGCTTTGTGCAGTCTGGTCTAGTGTGAGGTGTCCCTGCTCATATCAGGGAGGTTGGAACTTGGTGATCTTTAAGGTCCCTTCCAACCCTAACCATTTTATGATTCTATGGTAGTCTCATGTTCCAATTTTCTCAAATACATAAATTGTAAATTTGAGATTTCTCTAAAGCTATTTTCCTGTTATTCTATTTGCTCTCTTTTTCAGTTTTGTGTTAAAGTTTCTTTTGTGTGTGTGTGTCTGTGAAAGGTTTTTCTTTCCTTACTTCAAGTTGTGTATGCTATGTATTTCTGTATGTTTGTCATAAAAAGGTAAAGTCCCAGCTTTGTAAGTCCATGCAAATTTCATTTAGAGAGGTAGCCCAAGAGATAAGAGAAACCTTTCCCAGCGATGGAAAACTACAGACTGTTATTTGCTTTTATTAGACTGTGGAGAAATCACACAGTAAACGCTTTGTGAACATCTCCACTCTAAGAAAAACTTTGGTCATTTGACTTTTTAACAGACACCAGAGAATTTATCACAGGATAGAAACCCTAAGAAACTAGAATTTATGGGTTCGAGCATTAATGGAACTTCATACTGTTCTCTTACTCTTAGTGTATCTTAGTCATATTTCAAGCTATATGCTTCATTTTGTCGTGCTTTTCTTTTGTAGTTTTGGCACAGATTGAGATTTCACTTCCCTTTGCCAATCTGAGACACATTCAGAATGGATGTTATCCATTTACCCTTTAGGAAAAAACTGATCTTATCGAATACTATGGGCAACATTCACATGACTTGTACTTTATTGCCAACTTCATTTGCTATATCAGTGGGCTTGTTTAATTCAGGAATAAAAAGGCAGGTTTTTGAGCCCAACACTGTGCAGAGACCCATTCCCTGTTGTGGTGAAATGTCTGGCAGTGCAGCTGGACATGCAAAACAGCACCTTCCCCAGCACTGAATCAGTGAGGCTGATGGTGTCGAGATAAATAAAAAAACAAACTGTGTAACCTCACACACACATTTTATGTGACATGGATAGCATTTAAGCTTAATTTTTGAGGCAATTTCATATAAATCCTACCTCTGGCTTGACCTGAGAGTTTTTTGAAATTCTCCCAGCTCTTCCAGCAATTAGTGGTATTCCTGTTCTAGGAAAAGCTCATCATATTTTTCTTAGCACATCATCTAGTTCTGTTGTGAACCCCACCTTTTTTGGCCAGTACATGGACATGACATAAACACCAGTACTTAATGATAATACTGTCTAAAATCCCAGTTGCAAGTTCAAAGCGCATGTGCTTCAGGGCATGCAGCCACTGTTCAGATGTTGAGGGAGGTTGTTTTTTTCTCATGAATATGAATGTCCTGTTTAAAACAAACACCATCAATATTTGGTGGCCTAGGACTGAAGCAATTCTAAATTCATCTAGCAGGTTGGCAAGAGATCAAAAGTACCAACAGAACACATATATGACTTGATGCAACTGCCAGTTACACATACAAAGAAGTAATCTTAATGGAGTGGCTGATGGCACAGCCAAACACTGCTGAAAGCAGGCTTTTAGTCCTACCTATCCATTAGCTGAATGACATACCGTTTGCTTACTTAAAATTAAATAATAAAATTAAACTGCCTTTAAACTAGCTACAATAAATGTTTTACAATGTAAAGTAGAAAAAAAAAAAGTGCAATGCAAAGGTAGAATGATATTTGTAAGGTGGAATTGAATATAGATGTTTCTGGTATAAAGTAAAAAGAGCCACAGACACAAAGCACTGTGTTCTCAAGCTAAGCACACAAGGTAAAAAACTGGTCTTGCTGAAGGTAGTAGCATGTCTACCACTGAAGTAATTCAAGTTCTAAGGTCAGGGTCATACTGGGGCACTTCCTTGTGTTTAGAAATCAAAAGAACATTTCATGCAGAGGACAAAATTTACCTTAGAAGCACAAAGCATCCATGATAAAGAGTACTGCATCCTTTTTTTTTTTTTAAGCCAGAAGTAGCACTATTCTGAGAGTTTTAAGATAGCTCCCAAAATGAGGACAAAGAGACTACATTTAGAAAGGAGGCGTTGTTAGTTATTGCAGGTTTGTGCAAAGCTGAGTGTTTGGTGCCTTCCCACAAATTAAGCAAACCAAAGGAGATTTTTCATTACATACACAAAACTATAGAGTTAGTAAGTTTCCAAGTCCATCCTCCTAATAGTGATTGGTTAGTGATTTACATCTAGTTATAATATGGTTACATCACTATTTCTACTATCATGCATGCTCAGGGGAAGGGTCTTCACCTGCATAGGGGTCTTTTTGACCAGGGGGTGAGATTTTTAGAATTATAATAAAATTACAATGATCTAAGTTCACCTAAAGGGCTCAATATTGCAAATTCCACATGTTCAACTGCTCCAGACTGGTTTAGCCATCAATCTTCTTGATTTTGTTTCTTCTTTATCACCTCCTGCATTCCTTAGGTCCAATTACCCGTACAGATCTTAAGTCTTCTCTGCCAAGTTGGTGATTTACATGAGACTCTCTTTAAACCTCTTGATTAATTGCCTTCTTCAAGGCATGGTTACTGCAGGATGTCCTCCCTCAGTGCTGGCTGTGGTACTAATTGTGTGCCTCTCTGACTGGATTTTTCACTTGTACATATATACAGAGTACACCTTACCCAAAATAACCACATCATTCTAAATTTCCGAGTTATTTTTCAACATTAGGAAAACTGGTTTCCTTTTCTTGTTCCTTTTTTTTGGAGGCGGTGTAAGCGAGGGAGGGGGGAGCGGCAAATCGGTTTGAACAGCCTAAAATAAGAAAAAGCAAAAACAGCCTAAAATAAGAAAAAGCAAAAAACAATGGGGATTTATATTGTTACAAGACCAAGAGTTGTAATTTTGTCACCATTCCACAGTTAAATTGAGCTGGCTGTGCTGCAGGAACAGGCAGGTTAACAGTAGTGAGAATATGAGTCTACCTGGTTTGCAGTTGAGAACAGGGCTGGTATGGTTGCCTGAAAAAAAACCACAGGAGTAGAAATCTTTAACAGAAGCACCAATTAAAAAAAAAAAAAAAAAAAAAAAAAAGAAATTTAATTTAGATAAAAACAAGGGAGCAATGTCAGCTTTCAAGGTGCTGGTTGGCTGCTTGTAGGGTGATTGTAGATGGTTCAAAGACCTATTAAGTCACTTACCAAAGTTCCTATTGACTTCAGAGAACTTTTTCCTGGATGAATAAAAGCTGACTAGGAAAATGCTTGAACCCAGCCAGCAGCACTAATGAGGTAAGTCTGTAAAACTGCCCATGATATTAGTAAGGCACCTAGCAATATTAACAGCAATGGTGAGAAAAATTAGGTATCAGAGGATTCTGGAGGCTTTCTTCACATTCCCAGACCGTGCTACCCCATTGTATAGAAGCATGTTGCAAAGCCTGTAAAAGGCAAGGCCTGTTTTATATGCTGCCTAATGGAATGCCCCCAATCTCTGGTAAAACAAATAAAACTGTATTCTCATGAACAGGAAAGCAAAGTTAATCCCTACAGCTTCTCAAATAACAAGAAATTTTAGAAGTGTAGAGTTATTTATTATTTGTATCACAATAGCAAATAGAGAAGCCAAACAAATTGGGAGTTGCTTAATGCCAAGCAATGTGCAAACATAGCATAAGTGTAACAGAAACATTCAGCTTAAACAGACCAGATAGCCAGAAGGTGTGAGAAGAAACTGAGATACATGTTAAATAATTGTGACTTTCCAAAGTCACATACACACACAGAATGAAAACTAAGGAAATACACAGAAAATGTATTAGAAACCTGGTTACCAGCCTTGGTTCTTGCAAGTGTAAAAAATGTTATTTTTGTTCGATTTCTGTCAGATAAAAAGGACAATTAATTAAGATACCATACAGAGATTTCACTGCAGGATTACGATTAAGTAACTATATCACTGCAGCTATTTAGCAAAGATCCTTTCTGATAGAAACTGTACTAGTATCTGAGAAAATGCCTTTGAATTTTCGTTTGGTGAGCTTCTTTTGTTCAAGGATCTTATTATTATGCAGAAAAGCTCTGAGCTACTTTGCCAAATTCAGGCCTTTACATGTTGAGTGAGAACTGACTGAGTCAAGAGGACACATGCTCTTTTCCATTCTTCCCACACTTTCTTGGTGAGTGGTAAATTTGTCTCACATTACTGGGTGAAAGAGCACCTCAGCTGGCGGTTCAGGTCCCTGGATCTAATTCAGAGAGAAACACATGCTACCTGGAAGGCCACAAGTGCATCAGCTTCCACATGGACAGTTTTCAGGCCATGTAGAGGGACTTACATTCAAAACTTGTGCAGATTCAGAGGGTTTGCTGGGACTTCTGGGTGAAATTACTGCTTCTTCTGGGAAAAAAAAAATTCCCCTTCCCTGGACTTGTGCACAGGGAAGAACCACTTAGAGAAAAACTGGATGGTGAATATCCCTGGTGGCTTTCTATTTCAGCAGAGGGGAAAACCAGTAAGAGGCTATACTTTCTTCTCCACCCTTATCACCCCCCCTCTTAAAGCTGCCTGTTATGACTGGACTCACCTTCAGAATTGGTCACAAACAGACCCTTGCAATCCAACTGAATGATCAGAGCATAATATGTTGTTTCTTGTAGGCTAAGCCACATTAGTGTACTGTACTCCTGGTTATTTGCCTGGGGCAACTGCAAAAAAACTCCACATTTGCCTAGATTACCATCATGAAGGCATACAGTTGCTAAAGGTAAGGAATGCAGGTTGGTCAGCTAACAGCTCAGTGAATAGCTACCTTAGCCACTTGTAATTGCTGGTCCACACCTTCACTGACATGTATATGGCCTTCATTAGAAACAGAGGAACCTCATAGAGTTTATGAATGTTATAGCCACCTATTTCTATTTAGTCACAGCTAACAAGTTAATTTTATTTTTCATTTTAAAAAGGGAAGAATGCATAGTTAAATTTGGAATTATAAAGTAATTTTTCCTTTTTAAAAAGCAACCCTTTTTTTTTTCCACAGACATCAAAGCCAGCTATGATGGATTTCCATTTGTTGTGCTAACCAGCAAGCTCTTTGTCCCACAGGGTGGGAAGAATGTAATTTTTCATTAAAGGTTTACATAAATATTATTTCTGCCTGACCATTTCTTCATGCATTTGCTTGAGGCTCTGACAACAGCAGGAGAGGAAAAGGTTTTTGAAATACAAAGTCTTGCCTAAATTTGGATATGGAGGAAATAATTAGTAAAAGTAGCCAGTAATATGGGCAAGACTGTAGCTCGGAGAAGAAATCAGAAGAATTGTCAGTATGTAGTCAGAAGGATGCAAGAGAAACTTGGATGGTGGTAAAGACAGCATGACTGTGCCTTTGAGGAATTAACAGTAAAGCAGAGTACAAACTGTTGGTCAGAGCACATTTGTCCAACTCAGTTCAATGTATTAAAAGCTTAATTGAGCTCATTTGCAAGCATGGCTGGCTTGTTTCTTCTCATACACAGCATGATTAGTACTTTGTTAGTAACTATGGCAGCTGAATAAGTACCATTGCTGCCAGAAGTAGCCTGGCACATGACTGTCTTCTGACAAGTATTTGGCACATGCTTTCTCCTGACTCTGCTTGCTGGACCTGGTTTGGAGAGGTTGGCTTCTTACAGGTTTATGCTACTGGGCTACAAAATGTGCCTTTGGGCACTATAGTGTCTGTGGAGACATCTGGTAGAGGAGGTGCCTGAAGCTCTGAAGATGGACCAGAATCATCTCAGGCAGATGACTGTGGCTGCACACGCTTGACATGTCTTTGTTCCTTGAGAAGAATTGCTGTGGGAAACAGTTGAAACTGTGTGTTACCACAGGGTCAGATGAAAATGCCACAGCTCTTTAGAATACAGTGGTACTGCTAAAGTGGACAGCTCTTCATGGGAACTGTTAGTATGTTAACAGCTTTGGCCTGAGATTCCTGTGATGTTCCTGTGATTCACCCGCTCCCACATGAAATTTGGCCAATAAAAGCCAGAAATTCTTACTCATTTCACATCTTAAATGCAAAATATTTAAGCAACGTGTTGCGTGGTGTTCCCCTTCTTGGTTTGTATAGTTACCGAACCAGGATAATGTTTCTGCAGAAATTTTATATGTAAATGTTACTACTTGCAACGTTTCAATTTAACTGCGCTTTATTTTTTTTTGCATGAGCTCAACAGAATTTCTGTTAGCGTGTCTTCTTCAATACTGCTTTGTTTCTTCTTCCAAGAATTTTTAAGGACCTGAGTCCGGAGAAACAGAGCTTGAGAATGAACTTGTGGTTAGACTGACTGGATCTGCAATCAAACTCTGTATTAAGATTCTGGTTTTACCACATACTGTATGTATGACCTGAGGCAAGCTATACTGCCTCTTTAGGCTGCAATTTCTCATCTTGAATGTGGGGATAATGATACTTTCTCTACATCACAGGATTTTTTGTGAAGTAAGGTCCATTAACAGTAATGAGAAGCAGGGACATCTCACACTAGACCAGGTTGCTCAGAGCCCCATCACACCTGGCCTTGAATGTCTCTAGAGATGGGGCCTCCACCATCTGTCTAGGCAACCTGTTCCAGTGATCCACCACCCTCATATGAAATAACTTTTTCCTGATTTCCAACCTAAATCTGCCCTTCTCTAGCTTAAAACTATTACCCCTTGTCCTATTGCTACAGTCCTCTGATCATTTTTGTTGCTCTCCTCTGGACATGCTCCAACAGGTCCATATCCTTCTCTGGGGGCTCCAGAGTTGGACACAGTACTCCAGGTGGGGTCTCACCAGGGCAGAGTAGAGAGGCAGAAGCACCTCTCTCGATCTGCTGGCCACACTTCTTTTCATGCAGCCCAGGATGCAGTTGGCCTTCTGGGCTGCAATTGCACATTGGTGGCTCATGTCCAGCTTTGGATCCACTAATACCCCTAGGTCTTTTTCCACAGGGCTGCTCTCTAGCATGTCTTCCCCCAGCCTGTATTGATACATCTGGTCGCCCTGGCCCAGGTGCAGAATCCTGCACTTGGCCTTGTTGAACTTCATGAGATTCACCTGGGCCCACTTCTCCAGCTTGTCCAGGACCTTCTGGATGGTGTTTCAAATTTGAGTAATGTCTGCCCTCTTTAGCTTTTGTCCTCCTTTTTTCTTTTTAAAAGTCAATATATGGTCCAGTGGAAAGGAATGGAGAGAACTTTCCTCAGGCGTTGCAATGGTGCCATACTTATTTTGAATCAGCAAATCAGTTACTGGTGTGGAGCACCTACGATGAACCATTACGTTCCTGCAAGGTCAGTTCTGTATGGCTGTCATGGACTGCAGTCATTGCTGGGGGGCACACAGGATAGGAAAGTTTACCAGTGTTCAGGGGGGTTTTGCTGCTGTCAATAACTGGGAGTCGGAAGCCAGTGCTCCTTCTCTTTTCCTGGATGTCAAACCTTAACCACACAGCTTTCATGACCTGCTTTCCACACCTCTTTAAGGTGTGCAGTGCCAGAACAAAATTTTGGACAGACGTTTAACAAACTGTCAGCCATTTCCAGTAACTGCCTCTGGGCTTGCAGCCCAGGGAAAAGCATCTGAGAACGTGACATGAGCCCGCCCGCTTCGGAGGACTCTGGAGCGCTGGCTTCGCACGGCTCCGGCAGGGAGATCCCATCTGGGTGACCGCACTCGCCCCAGCCTGGGCCATACGTCCCACTGGTGTGGGCGATAAGCCCCACGGCACCTCCACAGCCCGCTCCGCGCCGACCGCCCGGGCGCGGCCCAGTGTGGCAGGCAGGGGGCGCTGCGGCACAGACCCCTCACTGGCTTGGACGCGGCGGCGGAGGAGGAGCGCACGGTACATCGATAGCACTGACAGACAGCGGCAGCCGACTTCCCTGCAGCCAAACCTCCTTTGTCCCCTCCCCGCCCCGGCGTGCCCAACCCAGCCGGCAGCGCGGAGCGGAGCTGGTCGGCCTGGGGATTCTCTCCGTGCGCCGCGGAGGTCGCCATCTTCACCCCCTACTCCGCCTCGGAACCTACCGGCCGGGCTCACAGGCGCGGAGGTGGGGGGGGGTGGGCGGTGCTGGCCTGCGCCGCGCCGAGCGCCCTCGCTGCACGTAACCACCGAGCGGTAGCTGCCTCCTCCACGGATCTTGTCTGCGTTCTCCTCCGCCCCCACCAGTGCGGCGGGAAGAGGGCGCGGGGCGCCTGGCAACTGGGGACGGAGGTGCCGGGGCGCGGCGGGCAGACAAAGGAGCGGGCGCCGCCGTGGGCAGAGGTGAGTGGCAGGGGCAGGAGTACCGGGGGGGTCTCCGCTCTCGTCGTCCCTCTTCCCCGCCGCGCCCGCGGGGAAGGTACCTGCCAGCGGGCCGGACTGCGCCGCGGCTGCTTCCTTCCCCGGACGAGCTGTTGCCGGCGGAGCCGGGGGCGGGTTGGTGGGGGGGCATCCACCTGAGACCGCCGGTGTTTCCCGCACCGCCAACCCCGCGGACGAGAAGTTGCTAGCGAGGGCTGAGCGAAGTGCCCGGGGGCGGTGGGAGCCGGGACTGGGCCGGGCGGGGCGTTTTGGGGCGAGCCTCCGGCCCCTACCCCACAGGAGCGGGCATCAGGGCACGGGAGCAGGGCTGGCCAGTGCCGCGGGCATGGCGAGTGATGCTCAACAGTAATCTCGTATGACAGACACTCGGACAAAAAGGAGGTGAGCGATTGAAAGATATGAAGAAGCGATTAAAATACAGTAAGAGGGGTTCTGTTTTTTCCCCCCATTCCTTGGCACAGCGTCTGGCGGGAGAACAGGTGCTGCTGTGAGCAGGTGGGTGGGCAGCGAGAGCGGCAGAGCAGCGGGGCCTGGGCTCGGCCCTTGCCGGGCACAGGGTGTGGTGGCCTGCCGAGGATGCTGCGGCGCCTCCGTCTGCCCCTGGCCAAGGCCACCCCTGGCACTGACCGCCGTGGGGAGCTCCGCACAGCGGTGTGAGGGCCAGAAGGCCATTCTGGGCTGGGGTATAACGTCTAAGGACTCTGTTGTGCATCCCGAGAGGTGAAGTCGTATTTGACTCCGCTATTTGAAATGTAGCGCTTGTCTTCTGGGTTTTTTGGTTTTCAAGCAGTTACTCAGTGAGTGTAACCTTGTGCTCTTAACTGAAATTATAAATCTTGCTTTCATAGGCCAGGAGAACGTAAGGGCCTGTGATATTTAACTGTGAAGTTGGATACGCATTAAACTGTAAGTCTTATGATTTTGTTTTTGAACTTGGATGAATGAATGGAGTGATTATTTCACATTTGTGGGACAAACTTCAGAAGAAATTTTAATTAAATCCTAATCAGACTTTTCCCATGACCACTGCAAATATATCCCTCCTGTATTGTGATAATGGGTTAAAAATAGGAGAGTAAAGAAAACCTGTAAAGTCTGGGGGGAGGAGTTGCCTTAACCTCTTTTTTTTTAGTTGTTTTGGGTTTTTTTGGTGATGAGTCTTATTTAATCCTCAAGGGCTGCCAATCACCTTTAAGCTTAAATCAATATATAGGAAACACCTGTAAGTGTAATACTAGTATGTCTTCTTATATTTAACTGAAGTAATTGAGATTAGATGATGCATTTTCCTCACTCACAAGGGATGTTTAGTCAGTTAATTCACTGAGGTAATCTCATTATTAATAGCTCAGTGAATTACAGGGTGGTTAAGGTTGGAAGGGACCTTAAAGATCATCAGGTTCCAAATGCCCTGATAGAAGCAGGGACACCTCACACTAGACCACACAAGGCCTCATCCAACCTGGCTTTAAACACCTCCAGGGAGGGCGTTTCCACAACCTCCCTGGGTAACCTATTCCAGTGCCTTACTACCCTTATGAGGAAGAATTTCTTAGCTATTGCTAACCTAAATCTCTCCTGTTTAATTTTAAAACCATTACCCCTGGTCCCATCACTACCCTCTCTGGAGAAAAGTTCTTTTGATGCAGCCCAGGACACAACTGGCTCTCTGGGCTCCAGCACACACTGGCGGCCCATGTCGATCTTCTCATCTACTACCACCCCCAAGTCCTTTACCTCAGGACTGCTCTCTAGCCATTCTGCCCCCAGCCTGTATTTGTGCCTGGGGTTGTGCTGACCCAGGTGCAGGACCTTGTACTTGGCCTTGTTGAACTTCATGAGGTTGGCATTTGCCCACCTCTCCAGCCTGAAGTTACAGATGTGTTTCTAAAAGGTGTGGTTTTCATTTTGAAATACAGATGAAACTTTGAAAGTTGTAATAAAATACTAAATTTCTATTTTAATAATTTTTGAAGGATGAAAGGGACTATTGTAGGTTAAATTGTAGAAGATGATCCAGCAGGTGATTAGAACCACTAATGAACTAAATAACAGCTCAAATAAGCAATGAGATAATTGACTGTATACATTTTAGTATGCACCTACATTTAATTTTATGTCAATAGTTTCATCACTACTCTCTTCAATTTCTTCCATTAGCCTGGATGAGAAACTAGAATCTGGATATAGCTGTTTGGGTACATAAAGTTAATTTGCTAGTGAGTAATATTTTGTACATGCTCTCTGGTTTGAGAAAAGCTGGTATCCTTTGCACAGCAGAGAATAATTTAATCTATGTTCAAAAAATGTCCCAGTGAAATTCCTGTATATTTAGACCAAAGCTGTGTAGCTGTTTCTTTGAAAAATAGACAGTTTATGCTCTCATATAACTGGACAAAATAAATTACTCTGAAGCTTTCTAGTAATTCTGACCTTAGGAGGGTGTCAGAAGTTCTGTGGTGGCTTGCACTGTGGTGGTCTGTGGAAACCTTGTGGGCGTGGTAGCTTGTCATGATAGGGAAAAGACATAAATGTTTTAACATTTCATCATAGTTTCTGCAGTCCAAAAAATAAGCTGAGTTGATTTAGAAATAGAAAGGGGAGAAGAGAAATTGTGTGCTCCAAGTGGTTCTCTATATCTTTTACTGTGACTTTTTTAACCTACATATCAGGGCTTTCATTGCAGTGATAAAACATTAACCCTAGAGTATTGTTGAAAAGTCAGATCATGTCTTGTGGAGGCATTATAGTAAACAAGAAGTGTTAAACATCTCATTTCATAGTTTTCCACAACAAGAAGTATAATCAACACTGTCTTACATTTCTAGAAGGAGTTTGTGGTGGTGAAATGATGTTAATCAGCAGTTGCTGCTGTAATCCAGTGTCCACTGGGGAAGAGTCTGCATAACACCTGGTAACTTGAGCAAGCCTATTAGAGCAAACTTGCACAAACCCTTTAGATATTTGTGCGAGACCTTTTGACTCTCAAAGGTGGCATGTGAAAGGGATTATTTTTTTGCCTCTACAGTTAGGATTTCTTGCTAGAATTACAGCACTAGTTTAAAACTACAGATATCTTTTTCTTTACACTATTGACATATGGATGACAAGGAAAATATCTTTCATTCTGTCGTATATGACTGAGGTGGCAGTTTCTTGGAGTTCAAGGGTTTTTTTCCCAACTATTAAGACATTTTGCTTTGGTTAATGTGACTTACAGACTAACATTTAAGCATTAAACATAATGTGGAATTAAGTTACTTGATAATGTTAAGAAAAAAAAAGTTAAAGTACTTCCTGAATGTCGTTTCTTGCAGGTCTTTGTTTTATTTTTGGTAAACTTAGCTTGTGGAGTGGCACATTATATGTAAGCTTACCATTCCATGTTGCTAAGAAGAGTATCTTGCCAGTCTGTTTTGCAGACTGTTGTGATTCTTGATAGCTCTGTGCAGAAACCTACTGGGTTCTGGTCAGTGTCACTGAGTACTTGAATAGAATTAAAATATGACTCAATTTGACTTACTTTTGAGTGATACTTTGACCATTCAAATTAGCTTTCAGCAACTTAGTTGCAACTCTTGATTACATTTGACAACCGGAGTCCAGAAACTGAGTATCCATTTATCAGAGGCTTCCTTACTGCAGCACATGTTTTTGCTAGATACGGTTCTAGCTAATATCAAAGACTGTTGCTGTACATAAACATGTGTCTGAATGACCCACTTATCTTTGGTCACTGCCTTACCTCTGGGTATCTGTTTCTTGCTGAACACCTCTCTGTATGCTCAGAGAAAATGGGTGAAGACTAGTGTGACCCTTCATAGAGCTTTGCTGTACCTTGCTGTGTCACATTCAGTAAAATGTGTTTGCTAGTAACTAACATATCTGTTTAATATTAGGCTTCTTATGTCTCCTAATCTTAATATCGCCTAGCTCGCCAATTAATTATTGTCATGGTTTGGCTCCGGTTTGGCAGTCAAACCAATAATAATAATAATACTCTTGTTCCCCCTCCCCCTCCTCCCCTAAGGTAGGGAAAGAGGGAGAAAAATGAGAAAGAGAGGCTCTCTGGGTTGAAAAGTGAAACAGATTGTTTTTTATTATTAGTGATAAGGGAATATATATGTATTTGTAAAGGGATGTGCAACACCCGATCCCCTCCCTCCTCCCCCAGCGACTCTCACAGCAACTCTTCTCCCTGGTGACTCCAGCTGAAGGGGGGAGTGTCCGGGCGCATGGACGGGGCCTCGGGTGTCGGCTGGGAAGAAAAAATATGGGAAAATAGAGAGAGAGCCAAAGAGAGGGCAATAGGAGCGACGGTAAACAGAAAAAGAGAGAGAAAAAGGGAACAAAAGGCTTGACTTGCATAATGTCTTAACCTATACCAAAAGCCAAATAGAGAAAATATGATGAGAAAGGAATATTCTGATTTGCTGATCCTGCCTTCGGTCTAACCTGCTCCCCCGTAGGGGGGGAGGCTGCAGACAGTCAGAAGTGACCTTGGTTGTTATCAGTCCACTGGTGCTGCTAAAAAAATGTTCACTGAAAGAAAAAAAAAAAATCGGCAAAGAGAAAGTTTGCTTCACCCTGGCACAAACCAAGATAGCAAATAACTGAGTTTTAAAAGAACTGGGACTGTTGTGAAGGTATTAGTTACTTCTAATACCTTAAGTAAAAAGTCAAAGAAATGCTTTCCTCTATATATGCTGAAAGTTTTGCAGGGAATTGGCTGCTGTTTACTCCACAAACGCAGCTGTTAAACATATGCCTGTCTTCAAATGCAGTTTTATCAGTTCTTAAAGCATACTTGGTAGGTTTAATGTGAAGGAGTTCTTTTAATATTATGAGTGTCTTTCTGAGTTACGGTTGTGTTAAAAGTGCTAAAGCTACGTGTACGTGATGATGACTGCACAAATAAATGTTTGTGGGTTGTTTTTTTTTCAAGAGCATATTTTTGAATAGACTATATAGAGAGGCGTTAGAAAAGCAGGAACATGGTGTTCCTTACTGTAGCTTACAAGCTTGAGAAGAAAAGAAAGGGGGGTTGGGGAGTAGGGATGCTTCTCTGAAGGATGCTGATCCTGATATGGGCAAATTGACTTCCTTTTTGTTTTAAAAATGTTAGTAAATCCGAAGAGTCTCTTTAGTATTTACAGTCACTGAAAGGTTTTAGGATATTTTGATGAAGTCTGTCTTGTGTGAGTAGTGTCTCTTGTTTTATTGCATGACTAGCGGTGATGCCAAGAAATGACAAATTCAAGGAACAAGCAGCCTGAGACAAATGAAAGTGGGTAAGAGAGCAATCAAAAAGCTCACTGAATATGTCAAAGTGGAGGGCTCCACATAAAGAGCAAATTGAAGAGGAAGTTTAACAGTGAGAAAACTGGCTGTTACCAACAAAGAGAATGTAGGAAAGTTAGACTGTGTTAGAGTGGCCCAAGAGAGGGTCTGTTCTCAGTGCTTGTTGCATAGCTAGGCAACTGCCTGAGGACCCCTTTAGTCTCTTTTTAGTTCAATGTTTTTTGTGTGGTTACAAGTAGATGTGTGAGATGAAACTACTAGTCCAAGGTTAATTATTGTCCAAAGAGGAACAGAAGTTTCTCGTGATTGCTCCTCCTTGACTCCAAGAGGAAGAGGAGCCCTCTGTAATGAAGGCACAGTTCAGAGAGTGCAGCACCCTTCCTTGTCAGTGTCACGTTAACAGAAGGGTTCAGGAGAGCAATGTAAGGAGAAAGACATCAGTTGTCAATGCGATCATCAGCAGGTTTTGCAGGCTTCTTCCTGGAAACATGACTATACTGTATTAACTTCCTCCTCTGGTTTAGTTAGCTCTCTGTCCAATCAGATTGGTAATAATTGTCATGAGATATCAGAGGGAGAACTGATACGCTCTCTCTGCATGTGCAGCAGTGCATTGGAGTGGTACATAGGAAAAAACAAGCTGCTGACAGTTACATTGCCTGAAGAGCTAGGAACTGCTTGTTTCAAAGTAATGGGTAAGATACAATCAACAAACAACTGAAACGGATCTCTGTGGGTTATGTGCAGTGCATGACTTATGTATCTGACTGATGTTGAAAGTACAGATCACACTATAGGCCAACACCTAGTAATGTCAAAGGTCCAAAATGGTGCAGTAACCTGGGCACTTGATCTGATACTGTGGTTATTAGAGAACTGCCAGCTCACTCCTTCAGTGGGCAGAGTTTGCATTCTCTCCCCACCACACATAAATTGTAGCAGAAGTTTGCACTATATAAATCTTTGCCTCTGCATTGGAGGAGAGGTGCTGGAGGAGAAATTGCAATTCATTTTTAGCATAGTAAGGGATAAACTTTCATCTAAACAATAAGGGGCTATTAATGCTGGTAGAAGGTTATGCAGTGTGATGACCACTCTGATCCAATAATTTTACAGAGCAAAACAGTTACATCACTTCCAGTTGCACTTGAGGCAAGCAGGAATAAAATGTTGTATCTCTAATGGTTTAAGCTAAAACAGAGCTATTTGTTTTATCAGTTTATAAATCACAGTACAAGGGCAGAACAATACACGAACCAAATAACTGATTGCAGACTGCATCAGTATTTACTGGGTGTTTTGGTGTCTTGTGCTTTTTTACAAATTACTGTACATCTCAATGTGGTTTGGGGTTTTTTCTTTTTTTTTTTTTCAATTTTTTTTCCTGATTTGTATATGCCTTGAACTTTATCAGTAATTACACAGACTTCAGAAATGTTTTCTTAGTAAACCTATCTTTCCACAGAATAGAGAGTGTGTTGTTGTCACTAGAGTCTTCCCAGTCATCTCATTTTCCTCATAGAAAAAATAAGTGTCTGTCTTTTGAATGAAGGTGGTGGTTTCTGCCGTAAACTTAGTGCCTTTTCTGCCATAAAGTACAGGCTTATCTTTGTGTGGGCTTGATACATTTCCTCACTTCCTTTTTGGGAGGGGATCTTATATTTCTTGTACTCACTGAATTTGGAAACAGACCGTTTAAGTCTTGTGGAAAAACCGGACTTTAATAAATTGCAGTTAACTTCCTTGAAAAAAGTCATACTAGTAAATATTGAATTATTACATGCAGAAAGCTCTTTGTTACGTTTATTGGTTGCTTTTATCTTACAGCTCAAGTTCAATAACTCTTGTGCTGACTGATAACATCTCTTAACTGGCCCCATGTGATGCAACTATTCTCATAAAACACCAGTTGCTAAAGGAATTTCACCTACTCCTTTAAAGCTTCCTGTGAAAAATTTTTCATCAGCTACCTATTTCCCCTCTCAACCCTTCAAGTGAATGGCATCTTGCCCTGATTTTCTGTACTGAATTCCTTTTCTAATAACCTGAGTATTGTAAGGTTTGTTCTGCCTTGAAATAATAAAAATAAACTAAATTTTATATAAGAAAGTAGTTTGCAGTTAAGAGTAGTCCTGTTCTCTTGAACTGTATAAACAGATTTTGAGATAGGATAGAAACTGTTTTTTCCAGCAAAAAGTATATGTAACTATTTCAGAACCAGTTTACTTGTTTTATATTTGGTGGTGATATATTCAAGAAGTCAGTCTACAGGGACTGAAAGAAAGGTTTGGAATTATCTGTTTTCAGTAAACTCTAATTTTTAAAGGTGTGGGAGGAGCAGAAAGTTGTATTCAAGTAATTGCTTAAGTTTTGGTGTTTTGTGCGCTTCTCTCTCATCAGGCTTTTTTTGGTAAATTGTCCTCAAGCATATGGGGGGAATAATTTATGGAGCTAACAGAAGACTAAGTCAGTAGCTCTGGTCCATTCTTTTATTTTCTTTTGTTGTTGTCCTGTCAAAAATTCATTTTATACAAATGTTTAGGAGACCTGCTCACAGTTGGGACATGTCACTGATCATGTCACCGTTGCAGCCAAGGTTTTCTGAAAAATCAGTTTTTTTTATTGAAGTGTTAAAATAGTTGTCTACTCTGAAAGATAAATCTATGTGTCCAGCTAGCTCTGTAATTTGACACAGCTGTAACTTGTTTTCTGCTAAACTGTCTTCTAATGGGTAAAGCCTCGTGATGCTTTTGAAAAATGTTAGTTGGACTTAAGACTGAATTGAGGTGAATTTGAAAAGGCAGTTATGTCAGTACAGCCACCTTATTGTAAAGTATGTGATTGACTCTAATGCAGTTTTTATAAATGGACCATCCCGCAGGGTCCACCATTGCCAAGCTTCCTGCAAGGGCTCTAAAGAAAAGCCTGTAAATCTCTGCACTGGCACCTCTTCTTCACCCACGCATGAGTGTTAAGTGGTGCTTCCACTTACTGCAGGCCTTTCCTGGGAAGTCAGTAGGAGTGGTGAGGGAAGCCTTTCAGTTTTAAGTGTTTCAAGTTAAAGCCTGGCTATGATGAAATTCGTGGTCAACCTTTTATTGAGATCCTAAATCCATTACAATTGTGTCTGTGAAGAAAGGCAATGGCAGCTCTGAAGAATGCATTTGCAAGGCTAGTATTCATCTTTACCTGCAGGTATCAGTTTTGGTTAAGTCTTGTCTCTTGTATTTCTTCATTAGAGGCATAATTGCATTAGTTGTAATCCCAAGGTGCTTGCAAACTTAAGCATGAGATATTATCAAGGTCCTGCATATGTGTCAGGGCAACCCCAAGCACAAATACAGGCTGGGAGGAGAATGGATTAAGAACAGCCCTGAGAAAAAGGACTTGGGAGTTATTACATGGTGAGAAGCTCATCATTAGCTGGCAATGTGTGACCAGAAAGCCAACTGTATCCTGGGCTGCATTAAAGAAGCATGACCAGCAGATCAAGGATCACCCCTCTACTCTGCTCTTGTGAGACCCCACCTGGAGTACTGTGTCCAGTTCTGGAGTCCCCAATAAAAAAAGGCCATGGAGCTGTTGGAATGAGTCCAGAGGAGGGCCATGAAGATGGTCAGAGGGCTGGAGCACCTCTGCTATGGGGACAGTCTGAGAGAGTTGTGGTTGTTCAGCCAGGGGAAGAGAAGGCTCCAGGGAGACCTCAGTAGCAGCTTTCCAGTAACTGAAGGGGGCCTACAGGAAGGCCAGGGAGGGGCTTTTTATAAGGGCTTGTAGTGATAGGATGAGGGGTAATGTCTTGAAGATGAAAGAGGGTAGATTTAGGTTAGACATTAGGAAGAAATTCTGTAGTGTGAGGGTGGTGAGACACTGGAACAGGTTGCCCAGGGAAGCTGGGGATGCCTCCTCCTTGGAAGTGTTCGAGGCCAGGTTGCATGGGGCTTTGAGCAACCTGATCTAGTGGGAGATGTCCCTGGCCATGGCAGGTGGGTTTGGCACTAGATGATCTTGAAGGTCCCTTCCAACACAAACCATTGATTTATAGAATTTATATTGATTCTCTATATAGGACAATACAAATACCAGAGGTTGTGGTGGATTTGTTTGTTTAACCTATTGTTTCCCTGGGGCACAAAGAGCCAAGTATTGTTGCCTTTGCTGTCAGTCTATTGGTCTCTGTGTTGTCAAGATGTATTTGTATTCACAGTAAGTCAATCCACATTTCTTAAGATGGTGGTGGGTTTTTTTAAATGTCTGTTTAAAATCATAATAAATAAAAGGATACTGCACCAATAGTGATCCCACCTGTGGGACACTCACAACACACATAGACCTGTTGTAGTCCAAACAAACGTGCATTTTAATGAAACAGTATATAAATTAACCATTCCTTTAAAGAAAATTTGTTGTTTTGAAAGGAACACTTCCACAGATAGCTACTGAAGTGTTGTCAGATTATGTCTGATTGAGTCGAGATTATGCTTTTTATACTGAATGTATACTGTTTCTTTTATCACATCTTTACACTTAGTTCCCTTTCTTTCAGGGACAGAAAGCATAATGTGAAAGCTTTGTTGCTTTGTTTCTCCTGATTGAGGTAATATTAAGACATTTTTGTTAGTGTTCTTCTGTAAAGACAGCTTTATCAAACTATTTGTGGCTTATTGTCCCTTTAAAAGTAACTTAAGTTGTGTTTGCATCTATTTAAAGGTGCTGAGAGCATTTCAAATACTGTACTGTTCCAAAATCCCAGGCAGCAGATTTTGCAAATCACCATGGTAATATATTCATGTGTGTGGGGAGGAAGACGAAAGTCAGAACCTGTACTAACAGAATCTGTTAATACTGCATATTCTCAGTCCCACTAGCACTGCTTGTTCTTTGAAGTAGATATGTTCTTTGCTTAATTAAAAGCAATGTGATGCAGCTAATACTGCTTATAGTTGAGTATTTTTGTGTGTGTGATTCTGAAACTAATCCACTGAAATAATCAGATATGTGGGTAATCACTGAGTCATCTTTCTGTTCAGAAAATGGCATATGAGAATCTTGTAATCTAGCAAAGAAACTTCAAAATGTCTTTGTTGCCTCTCTAAGAACTTACGGATAGGCTTAAAAGTCAGTGTTTTACAACTGGAGCTACATACCAAGAACACGTACCACTGATAGCTCATGTTGTGGTGATTTCTGTCGCGACACTGTGATTGTTTAAGGTTCTTGGGTTTGGGTCAGCCTGTCTGAACGGTCTTGTACATGCCGTTGTTGCCTTAGCTACACAATTAGTTCTGTAGTGTAGTCACTGCTAGTTTAAATAAATAAATAAAAGGTTTTTTTAGAGGAACTGTGCTCTGTTCTAGAGTGCTGGAACTGGTTCCTAAAAGTTACCCGTAGTCAGTGCTGAAAACACACACTTAGAAATTTTGATGAATTTTTAGGAATTTATATGGCTGTTTTTTTGTGTGGGGAACAGGAAAAGTTAAAGCTGACATCTATTGACTCATGACTATGGTAGTCTAAATAAACAAAAAAAAAAGGGAGACTTGGAGAAGGATGATTTATTTCCCCTGTTACTATATTGATGTAGTTTAATCAGTTACAGTAATTTACTAGTTTGAAAATACTGGCCCACTGCTATTGAGAATTACAGAGGCATTGATACTGGTTCAAAATGCAGACTAAGTTATAATTAATTTTGTATTGAATGGGCTTTTTTACTCTTTCACTGCATGAATAAACCCTATAGCAAAACCACCCAGAGGATTATGGAGTCAAAATGCTCTCTCTGCATCAGAATTCAGATGAGTCAGGGGAGGCTCAGGAAAGCCACTCACGCCACCAGCAGAGCGGAGTATTTAGCCTGGTGTGACATGAACGGTCAGTCAGAATGTCCTGAACTTACACAGTCAGCTGTAGGTCTGAGCCATCTGTGGGTGCATTCACATGGTGTATTTTGTTCTAACAACTCCACTCGCTTATTATATGCAGTCTGTCATAGTAATAATAATTACTACTATGTTTGGGTTTTGTTTTTTTTCCAAAATGCCAGGCCTTGTTTTGAGAAGGGTACATGCGGTAAGTCATGACTTTGAAAGTCTTTGCCTTAGGGAAAACAAGTTGCAGTTTTTCAAGGCTGTTTTTGCCAAGGCTGAACTCCACTCTGTGGGCAGTGGAGCTGTGTGTATGGCTAGTGACTTGCTAGGTCCTTTATTTGCTTGTTGAAGAAGGAGATCTTTAACGTCCGCTAACAGAATATCTCTCTTTCCAGTTCTTTAAAAGGCAAAACTTTAGGGTCAACAGGACTTCAAACAATGATCTATTGTAGTTTTGGGTGATGTGTTGTTTTTTTTTTGCTGTGGTTGATTACTTTGACCTGTCTACTTCTATTATGTACAGGATTTGTAGTAGCACACAGGTAGATTGATACCTGTGTGATTTAAAGGAGACAAGTAAGGGATTATTCATACTGGATTTGGAAGGAAATAAATAAAAGTAAATTACATCCTTTATTTGTTAAATCAGTTATTCATGTCAGGCTCTCAAAATCTGTGTTGGCAGATATGAAAAAACAGTAGCTGCTTCTGAAAAGCATGCAATGAAATGCACCTACTTCCTACCAAACCCCTGAAAGTATTAGACTCAGCCATTTCTTTATGAAAAAGGAAAGCTTTTATATATAGCGAGAGATGTCAGATTTAGGTTGCATGGTAATAAAATAATCTAAGAAAGAAGTATTAGTGCACATATACTTTTTCCTGTTGTTTATGAAAGGCTTAGCCTCTCAGGCATTGTAATGCATACTGAGTTTCTCCATACTAAAAATTCAGTGTGTCTAATTGGAATGAAATACAAGATTTCATGCCTTACATAGCTGAATTTCTGCACTCCCAGCATCTGACCCAGGTATCTCTTGGTCTTCTCCTTAGTGTGTTCATACAATGTTGTTCATTCATCATCCAAGTAGACACACCTTTGTCACTAATAAGCCAAATAATTTTATTAGAACAGAGAAGAAATAGGAAAACTTCATGCCAGCACAGATAAACATGACCTGGAGGTCAGCCTTCTGGGTGTCTGACTTCCAGTATTTTCCAAGAGGATTTTTTTTTTTTTTTCCTTGGGAAGATTTCTGGAGGACAATAGAGGTAAATGTAAACATTATTGAATATTGAAATGTTGTAATGTTGCTGTCGTCTGAGGAAAAAAGGTATTGTCACTCTCATTGTAAAGAAGTTTGTTCTCATGTTTAAATGGAACTTCCTATGTTCCAGCCTGTGCCCGTTGTCCCTCGTTCTGACACTGGGAACTACTGAAAGGAGTCTGGCTCCATCCTCCTGGTGCCCACCCTTTACATACTTATAGGCATTAATAAGGTCTCCCCTAAGCCTTCTCTTCTCCAGGCTAGAGAGTCCCAGCTCTCTCAGCCTTTCCTCATAGAAGAGATGCTCCAATCTCCCAATCATCTTTGTCATGTTCCTCTAGACTCTCTCCAGTAGTTCCCTGTCTCTCTTGAATGGGGGAGCCCAGAAGTGAATGCAGTATTCCAGATGTGGCCTCACCAGGGCAGAGTAGAGTGGGAGAATGACCTCTCTCGACCTACTGGCCATGCTCTTCTTTATGCAACCCAGGATTCTGTTGGCTTTCTTGGCAAGAAGTGCACACTGCTGGCTCATGGATAATTTACTGGCTATCAGGACTCCAAGATTCTTCGCCTCCGAACTACTTTCCAGCAGGTCCACCCCTGACCTAATGCTCACGTTTAGACAGTTGCTATTTATAGCTGACATTCTTAATGAATGAATGATGCAGACAAGCTCCTGACTTGGGATGCCAGAAGAGACTGGGGTGCTGCTGTGTTGAATGTTTTCTGCCTCTTAATGGACTATGACTTAACAAGTAAATAGTAGATTTTTAAGTGCAGATCCCCAGACGAGTTTGTACATAGATATTATTACTTGATTTATATGTTGTAGGGAACACAAACTTGTGGAAGGTGGCTGAAATTTCTCACTGTTAACAGAGTTGCCATAGAAGAATAGTATGATTTCTGTCAAAATTTTGTTACTACGTTCAGATAAGCCCATCTGGAAAATCATTTTGTCAATGAGTGCTCTCTCATAAATACAATAATTCCTTTATTTCTGTAAGCTCTTTCTTCTGTTCTCCAAGCTGCTTATTCAGTATCTCCTGCACTATCTTTGCTGAAATATATATTAATATTCAGAGGCAAAGCTACTTAATGCAGTGGGTTATCTGCTGTGGAATCATTATAAGTGCTTTTACTTCCCCCCCCCCCCCCCTTTTTTTTTTGTTTACTTAAAAAACCTCAAATCTCCCTGCCAGTTTTTATATTGTATGTAAACTTCAGGCCTGTTTCACAAGTATAGTTTCTTTTGCTCTGCTCTGCCTTTCTTGTTCTGTCCCTCTCTCCTGCCCCCAGTATAACACTAAACCATTTCTGTTACCTTTCTGTCTCTTCTTGTTCCTTTCAGCTGCTTGCATCTCGACGTAGCTGTAGTGGTCACTACCACTGTGGCGATGCTGATGGATGGACCCAGAATTTGAATGCTGCTTTCATTTCTGAAGCTTCTACAGTAAAGTTACACTGTAGCTATTAATTATTTGGTAGTTCAAGCTGAACTCAAGTGTGGAAGTGTTTTGTTTTTCACTTCTTTTTTTCAGATAGCTGAGAATCCTCCAGAAGGAAGATACAATCGAATATATCCAGAAATAATATAAATAATATAAAAGTAAATAATAAAATCCTTGCAGAAGCTGATTATATTCTGAGGATATGTTTAAAAGTCATGTTGGATGTGTTTAAAAGTCATCTATGTGTGGTGCTTGGGGGTATGGCTTAATGTTGGTCTTAGCAGAGTAGGGTTAATGGTTGGACTCATCTTGAAGGTCTTTTCCAACCTAAGTGATTTTATGATAGATTCAATAACGCAGTTATTAATAACAAGCAGTTATGAAAAGAAGAGAGATCTGTTTCTTCACAAATTCAGAGCAGTAACTTCTCAGAAAAGCTTCTGAAAGGCTTTTCACTATTTCATTGTCATGCTATTCATGTTTGTACATTTTATAAAGTACTTCATTTTTGAGAGATTGCATTTTTAATATCACAGGAAAATAGGATATTCAAAAACAAGTGGAATGAAGTATTTTAGACTATTGGTTTCAGAACTTCTCCAAAAATGCCAAACACTTTGTCTCTTTCCTCATTAAGGTACCGGTACAGAATTAATGAATGAAAGTTGATAACCAGTATGCATTGACTATTATTACTGGTGTTCTGAGTGTTGTTGAAATTTTGCAGATGCTGGGGATATCAAGTCTATCATAAAGCAAGTTAATCAACATTTGTTTTCAAGTCTTACTCACAAGTTTAAGGTGATAGCTTTGTGAACATCTCACTTAATCAATTGGAATGATTGAGGTGTCTATAAAGATAACATACACACATGCTACTTAATTTCAACTGTTCAAAAATGGATGTGGTAGTGACAGAAAGCAGATTCAATTTCTCTTGACAAATACAGCATTATTCACTACATTGCATATTCAAGAATTGCAGTTATTTCAGTATCACTCTGTGTTTATTCTACAGCTCCTCTGACTCCTTCCCCTCTGCAGCTTCTTACTGGAGCCACCCCTGGGGCCCCTCCCCCACTACCAAAACTGCACCACGGCAACCCAACACGCTACTTTAAATTTTTGAGATAATCACATGGAAGAAGCCCACAATTGTAGGTTAATGCATCACAATTCTGGATTACAACAATAAACTTTCTGTGAGTACCTGAGTCATGGTCCTCAAATAATACCAGTTGTAATCTTCAGGACCTCTTTATTTAAACACCTGACCATTTCCACACACTGCCTCGGCTGGTTATTAAATGCTTTACACAAAACTGAGACAGTAAACTGTAAATGTGTTGCTTTTTCAAAATAGGAACTTCTAAAGAAACTCCCTTGAACAAATTAAGGTTGTTGATCTCTACCTTCCTTCATGCCCATTCAGAAATATCCACAGGTGGCTCAAAGACCTCAGCAGAAGTACCAAGAGGAAATACCTTAGAGAAGATCTAACCCATTTCTCAAAAGGTTACCAGGACATAAACATGACTGTCTGCATATGTCCTGCACTGAAATATAATACGTCTGTCGTACCACAGATCACGGGTGTCAGCTCATGGGACAGGTCTCAGCCTTGTAATTTCAGACTGTGTCTGGAAGTTATGATCCACTGACTCTTTGGAAGTGCACTAGAGTGCATAACCTTGCCAGGATGCTCTGGTAATCTTATGGACAGCAAACACTGCAATTGCTATCGCAGTGGGTTTTGGGTTCCTCAAAGCTGGCAGAAATCCCAGATGTTTCCTCCACTGTTGCTAGATAGACCTTCAGGTACAGGACTGCTGATCTGACAACATTTAGTGAAAAACTAGTCTGACCTTTTGTTAAGGTCTAGAAAAACTGATTTCCTTTTCATCTCTTTCTGTTTAGAAGTCTGATATCCTGTGTGAGAATGCTTTTGCACCCCATGTATTCTCTGCATATACTTATAAATGTAAAACTAGTAATGATTTTGGGTTGCTTTCTGTGAAATAAATCTCCATTTCCATTGTAAACTACTTATTGGCACATAGTCTAAAAAAAGCCTGTTTTATGAGTTATGTATTGATACTCAGGGTTTTCATGGAGAGTTAATTTCTTTCTCTGTTAATTTTCTGCTGTTTAAGAATTAATATTTATGCCCTGAGGAAGAGAAGTCTAAAGTGAAAACCAATTGGTTTTGTCTGTTTTCTTTCCTCTGAAACTGGAAATGTTAAACAACAACTTTGTAGGAAATTGCTGGAAGTATACTGGCATTTACAAGCAAGATGGTACCAAAACCAGTCCAAGAAACAATTTTTGAATTATTTTGAATTATTTTTTTTTTAAAATTATTTGTTTTGCTGACTTTTCCAAATGGAAACATTGCTCATTTCTCTCACACCTTCACACGCCGCACAAATGTGTAAACATGATCATAGAATAAATCCAGCAGTAAAGGCCAATGAAGACTTAAATTAAGCCCTGGGAAGGTAGTTCAGTATGAATGAACAGCACTTTAGACCACAGTATGGTGTGCCGATTTGGTGGCTGTGCCCTTTTCCTTTCAGTGTCTTCAGTCTCCATGTCCTGGAAAAGGGCAGGACTTACAAACACAACTCTATTTGGAAAACGTGAAATATTAAAAGACTTGTTCTTACTGGTTTTAAAAAAACAAATCTAATCTCACTAGTTCTTAAGTCGAACTGCAGTGTGAACTTCCCATCAAGTTGTGACTAAAGGACTGGATTGTAAGTGAGCAACTTCTGAAGACCCTTACCTGGAGGGGAGCAGCCTGTGGTGGTGGCCGGCAGGCAGGGAAATCACCGGCTGCCCGCTTCAGCTCTTTCTATGTACATGCTCAGTGTTGAGTGGCTGTGTAACCTGCCTACTTTCTGGTGAGGGTAACGGGGGAATGCTTTATTCTGGCCGTGCTGTGCCTGCTCGGCGGAGCAGATAATGAAACCCTTTGTGCCCGCCTCCAAAGACGTGCGTGTCGACAGTAATGGGCCGTGCAGCTGCAACCCTAGCAACAAGGGGGCTGGAGAAAAGAATGAGAGCAGAATGAGGGCAGCTTCCCAGCTGAGGGTGGCCGCATTACAAAATGAGCAAATTAAACCAGTAGCATAGTATTTAGAAGATCTTATGTGCCTGTTATTCTTCCTAGGTTGTTTTTTTTGTTTGTTTGTTGTTTGTTTGTTTGTTTGTTTGTTTTTAATTTTCACGGTTAGAGTGAAATCCTGTGGTTTTTAATACACAGAGAAATAAATTACTTAACACTTTCTGGTGTCATTGTGCTTTTACCTATCTTGGTTTGGGCTTCAGGAATTTCTCATATTGAATGTAATACTGTAAGTTTGTTCTCATAAGAGGTAGTAAACATATTTGTTTGTGGGTTGTTTTGTTGTTCTTTGTTTTTTAAAAGTCTTAACTTGATAGTGTGTTTCCTGAAGAATTCACAGTGCTATTTGATACAGCGCACAAGTCATTGCGACCAGTTAGAAAGTATGAAGGAATTCAGTTGGAGCTGTTTTTTGTAGTACAGATGCCCACAATCCTTGAAGAAGCAGTGGTTTGGCAAAGTAATTTATTCTAAAAATGTATGTATATTTATTCATGGGACTATTTGCAGGATTTGCATTGGTGTTTCTAAAGTGGTTATGCTTACTGTGACAGATGTTTTCTACAGAAATTAATGTTAAATGTTTCATCTGTAAGATGGCAATCTGATCTGTTTGCATAGGCAGTCCTGTGAATTGGGATAGCACTGCTGATGTGAATACATTAGGCTTCATTAATTACCCAGATGTGGACAGTGATTCATTGGCACAGCTCTGGCTGCATGTCTGGGAGAGAGGGGTATTTGTTTGAGGAAGAGAGTGAATAATGAATACCTTAAACCAAATGATCTGGGGCTGAGTGGCAGGCAAAGAGGGCTTTTGGGAAGTAACTATGATCCTGAATGAGAGTATCGAAGCCATATCTAATCTTCATGCTGAGCCTTGCACATGAACCATCGCCCCTTCTTTTAGCGAGAAAAAGGAGAAATCTAATCCACTTAGGAAGCAAGTTCACCTTGCTGGTGAAGGCACTGTTACTGCATCATGCTCATCTAGTTATTGTAATGAAGAATGCTGACCTGAAGTTTCGTTATTTTAGTTCTGTTTTCTGTTTTGACAAATGCAGTAGCCTTTTTTTGCAAGATAGATGCAGATCTTTTGTTTGTTTATTTTCTCTTTCACTTTCTTACCTCCTATAGGCCATCTCTATCGTGTGTGTTACCACCTGACAGTGAGTCAGAGTCCAGAGCAAATAGAACAGCAGATGTGATGATTCCTGGATGTTCTGTGATCAGGCCAATGTGCCGACCTAGAGCAACCGCAAGTCAGAAGCACATCCGCCTTTTGCTGACTCTGCTGCACAGGCAATACTGTCCCGTGCAGGAACTGGGTGGAAAGCTAGAACAACATAAACTGTTCAGCAAGATTTACTAGAGCTTGACTGTAGATTGGATGAGTTACTAGTTTCCTGGCTTTCCTTTTTTTTTTTTTTTTTTTTTTTCCCCCTTTTGCTTCTTTCCTCACTTGTTCTGTATTCAACCTATAAAACATTTGGAGACACCTGGAGTCTCAAATTATAGAATTCTTTGTATTTTTGTGAGAGATAGGAAAAATGAGGGAAATGTTTTAGGCTGGGTTAGGGTTTGAGGCTGTACTTAAATGCTAGATTTAACAACTGTATCTTGTGCTCTTGGTAGAAGTTGCTAGTGAAAGCGAAGTTACAAATTTGAAGAGCTTGACACACCCTTTAATAGCCCTTTGCTTTATTTGAATAAGAGCAACCATAATAGAAAAACATGTTAAAAAGCAACTGTAACTTTTATCTAAATGCATACTTCTTACACCTCAACTTTCACATAAAAATTGTTATTGCAGGCAAAGGAATTGGTGTGTGGTTTTGGCTTTTTTGCTTCCAAATATACACAGGGTGTCTTTGACAGCAGATTTGAGAAAAAAAGTCGTGTCCCTTCACCCCCCAGAAGAGAAAAAACAGTTATGTGGCATTGGAGGAGACAGAATCTCATTCAGAATAAGGAACTTTATATGGTGAACTGAATTGTCACTGGACAATTATTTGATAATTTAGTCAAAAGTAGTTGCTGCTTGCTTTTCATTTGAGTTGAATTTTCTTAAGTCAGTTCTACATGCATACTTGATTGTACTCTCCAGCAAAATCCTAGTGACTCATCTCCAGACCTTTCACTGGAAAGGATTACACAAATGAAATACTATGAAGCTATTAAATAACTTATAAAACCAAAATGAAACAAAACACCCCAAAACTCAAACAGAACTAAAGAAAAATGTGAAGGCAGAAAAGCCCTCTCTTTTTTCCCTTGAACAGAAGAGTTTTTACTGAATTTTACAGCTTAAATTTTCAGTGATAGTGGAGTTTGCCAACAGTTCTGTAGACTGCTGAAAGAAAGCCACAAAGTTTTTAAAGGTTGGTATGAAGATGCTTACCAATTGTATATACTGCAAAGCTATTAAAATCTCTTCTTCAAAAGTGGTTGCAAAACTCCTTAGGCGTTCAAGAAAACTGAGGAAAGGGGCAAAAGTCTCCATAGGACTGAAGAGAATAGTCCATCTTCTCTCAAAGTAAAAAAAAAAAAAAAAAAAAAAAAGTTATTTTACCTCTTTTGTAAATGGTAGTGTGCTAGTTTGGCCATTTTTATCTTTCCAAAGCTTGTCTGTTTAACTCCTGATTCTTGGACATTTACCACAGCAGTTATTAAGATAAAACGAAGCGGTTGTGCTGCTTAGTGGTTTGAATCCCCAAATTGCTGTGATCCTGGCTCTGCTGGTTTGGTTCTGGCATAGTTTCGGGACTGGGGAAGCAGCCCCAGGAGTGGTTCCTGTAAGAAGCTACTAAAAGCTCTCCCAGCTCAGGTGACCAAGGCCGGGTCGTTAGAAAGACAATAGATGCGTCTTCACGATTAACATATGAAAGAACTGATATAAGACCTGAGCAGAGAGCAAGCAGGGGAGAAATAGCTGTGCTGGAGAGGTGAAAGGCAGTGCCGGGGTGGAGATCCCGAGGTTGGTGAGGAACAAGGGGAAGAAGGTGCCCAAGCAGAAGTTTCCCTGCAGCCCATGACGAAATGGCAGGCTGTCCCCCTATATTCATGGGTGAACGTGGTGGGACATTCCCTGAAGGTCCAGGAGGGATATGATTTGCTGCCTGTGGACTTGGATCTGCAGCAGTACAGAACCCCGCGCCAGGGGAGGTGACTGTTCCCGAAGCAGCCCGTGACTCTGTGGGAAGCCCACGCTGGAGCAGCTTGCTCCGGACCTCGTGGCAAGGACTCATGGAGAGGTTCGTGAAGGACTTTCTCCAAAGGGAGGAACCCCATGGGGAAACAGGAGGACTTTAAGGAATTCCTTAAAGGAAGGAGTGGCAAGAAACAACAGTCGGTGAATTGACTCTAAACTCCATCATCCTCTGTCCCCCTGTGCCGCTGGGGGGAAGCAGGTAGAGAAATCAGGAACAAAGTAATTTGGGCCCGGGAAGAAAGGAGGGGTGGGGTAACGTATTTGAGTACTGCTCTTTGTGTTGTCTGTGTCCTGTGTGCATTTGATTAGTGATAAATTATTATTTTCCCCCAATTTAGTCTGTTTTGCCCGGGACTGTAAATGGTGAGCGAACCCTCCTGGTACCTTGTATCGACTAGTTGGCCTTTGTCCTCCCCATCCTGGGGGGTGTGGGGGGCACGTTGCTGGTTCTTTGTTGTGTTAGGCCCAAACCACAACACTGGCATCAGACAGAGTTTCACCGTGTTTAAAACCCAAGCATAGTCTCATTTAAAGAGGAACATGTACCGGTATCCATAGGTTTTCCTGATCCTGGCAGTATCAGAAATGGTGGTGGGTTTGTATGTTAGGAAATTTTAGTGGTCTGTCATGCTTCTTCATAACAACACTTGGAGCCAGGATGATCCTTCTGAAGAGCTAATATGTATTTACCTTGTGGTCTAGGGAACTAAGTATTCACCATGATAAATAACTCTGATTAACTAAGTTTACCTGTCGAAAGAGTAACGTAATGCAAGAGATAGCAGAGAACAGAGTAGGTAGTGTTGGCACAGCGTTCTTTTCTCAAGCTTAAACTTGGAAGCATCTGATGTTAAGTCAATCATGAGCTAAGCCTTGTAATTAGATCACTTCACTGTCTGTGGCTTGTTCTGCAGGCTTCATCAGCATAGTTTACAAAAGAGACCTTGGAGAAACCTGACAGGCTTTCCTTATGTGAAGAGCTGCAATGGTTGCTGTTGCCATTTTCCTTATGGCTTTGCCACGTGTGTTACAAAAAGATTGCCTGTTGTACTGGCTGTCTGGAACACTCCTCTCTTCGTTATTAAGTAAAGAAGCTTGTATTTCCCTGTTTTAAAGGGGCAAAAGGTTTTGATGGGTGTGAGAAACACTATTGATTTATAGATATTCTTACTCTGTGTGGCAGCAGCATTCTTTTCATACTGAGGAAGCACAAGTATTATACTTCGTTTTTCAGGACCTTTCAAGTTTATCAGCAGAAGTAGTGTACGTCTACTGTTTGCTTTGGCATGAGAAATACCACGGTCAGACCACTGTTTAATTTTCAGGCTTCCATTAGAGGTTTTGTTTACGTCAGAAAGCTGGAAAGAAGAGGGCAGTATTGTGTGTGTGTGTTTTGTTTCCCTTCCTTACCTGTTTGCAAGCAGGTAACTAAAATAATGTAAGAGATTGCTTGGAGACAGTATGTCTGATCCATGCCACAATTGCTGATACTGTTTTCAAAGGTGTTTTCTTGTACATAATAACTTCTCCTAAGTTACCAGTGATAAAAGAGGAAATGGCCTCAAGTTTTGCCAGGGGAAGTTTAGGTTGGATGTTAGGGAAGATTTCTTTACTGAAAGGGTTGTCAGGCGCTGGAATAGGTTGTCCAGGGAAGTGGTTGAGTCACCATCCCTGGAGATATTTAGAAGATATGTACATGTTGTGCTCAGGAACATTTGTCCTGGTTTAAGCCAGGATAAAGCTAATTCTCTTTTTACTGATTTTTTTTCTTTTCCCTCAGTGAACTTGCTTTTAAGCAGCACACAGTTAGTGGAATTACAATGCTTGGATGTTTATAGTTGGTGCCGAGAGACCAAGGACACTTTGCTCCGCTTGTTGAATCTGCTGTTCCGGATACTGAAGGAGCACAGCAGTCATGTCTACAACCCTCCCGTAGGGAGGAGTGGATGGACAGGCAGCAAAGTTGGCAAACCAAGGTATTCCATTCCATACATCTACGTCGCTCTCTGTATAAATTCAGGGATCACAGAAGTCAAGCTTTTCTTCTTCTTCCCTTTTCCTTTTCTTCCATTCATGGTCAGCATCTAGGGAGGACTCGGTCTATCCATCACTGTTGACCCCTAGGCTCGTGCGTTCCTGACTCTCATAACTCTACCTTGAGCTCCTGTTTTGTTCTGCCACTATCTCTGGAAGTGGTCTGGGACTTTTCAGAACAGCTCACAGCTAAGGAGATGCCGTGGGAGTTGCTGGGGTGGGGGAAGGCAATAGGGGTTTTGCAGAGTCCTTCACATACTTGTAGATATTTGTATGCATTTTCTTTTATCAACAGCATTTAACTAAAACTGTCTAGTTTAGTTTTCAATCTGGGAAGTTTCTCTCCTTATGCTCTCTCTCCTTTCCCTACCTGGGTGGGAGTAGGAGGGTATCGAGAGCATTGTTGTCATTGGCTTAATTGCTGATCCTGAGTCAAACTGTGACAGACATGGTTTAGTGATGGGCTTGGCAGTGTGCTAGGTTAACAGTTGGACTTGATGATCTTCATGGTGTTTTCCAACCAAAATGATTCTGGGAGTCTATAATCTCATGTCGTCACTTTCCCTTTCCTCCCTCCCAAACAAATTCTCCAGACTGAAGTCTTCATATTTGAAAATGTTCATTCAGTGTGGATAAGCAAATGTGTCAGGTAACGTGACAGCAGAATTGAAGTGCCCATAATGGGAAAAAGAATGTAACTTCATTACTGTTCTGTCTTACAGAGATAAGATTTTATTTCAAGCAGGTAACATCTGCTGTAAGTAGATTCTATTTTGGCCATAACAAAATCCAATATGTAGTGAATCTTTTTTCCTTATCATATAGGTACATGGAGGAGAGTATTGCTACTCTTGAGGAAGGGATGAGAAAGCAAGAAGTACGTAGGGACAATGTCTGAAGTCTGTGCCAGGCTAATGTGGACACCTGGACAATGCAGGGCAGGAGAAGGAAGCATGGACTTCTCTTTCAACAAAACTTCTGTGAACAGAAGTGTAAAATGACTTTCTAGCAAGAAGCACCTAGTTTAAATCACTTTCAAGGACTATTTTTCACCTTTGCTGTATGGAAGAGCTGGAGCACAAAAGGTTTGCTTGGCTTCTTCTTTCTGTTTTATTTTCTAGCTTTTTGTCTGCCCTCTGGATTCAACATGGTTTCTTTGCAGAGCAGTACTGCAAAGAGAGTAGCATAAAGAAGAGTATCTGTCAGCTTGACACACCTTAAGTATGATTGCTTTGTTTGTTTGAAATAACTGGCAGAAAGATGATAGGTGCATAAAACTCCAGCTAACATCAGTTTCAGCCTTAGCAGAGTAATAGTGCAAGAGGAAAGCATTAAGGAGAAAGATGTTTACTAGTTTGGTGTTCACTTTTCCTAAATTCCTGATTACTTGTTTCACTCTTTTTTCCTCTAAGATTTGAGCTGTACCATGTAGATCATCCTACAGAAGCTAGATGCAGAGACAAGACTAAAAAAATTATTTTTTTAAACCGAATAGAATACATGCATTGCAAAAATGTCAAGGTAGGTAGATTGTAGGGAAAGAAGTAGGGAAATTCCTACAAAGCTTTCATTAATTTAATTTAAAAGAAAACAATATATTGTATATCTTTACTTGAAATGTCTTGCATAATGACAATCATAGTAAAAGGCAAGTGATGTGGGATCTCTCCCCACACATACACCTTCCAGATGCTTATTTGTACTGTTTCCTGTATCTTGCCTTTTGAAAAGTGAGGAAGTTGAGAAAATGTTTGAAAAGAGAGAAAAAGTTAAGGAGGAGGGATGATGAAGTTTTTGTGTAACTCTCAATTGTATGGAAACATACAGGCATACTTTTAAGATTTAGCTTGCTAACCATCAAAGTAACTTTCTAAGGGTATTAACTTGTTCCCCATAAATTGTTTTATTCAAGTGACATTTGAATGCATATTAGAAAAAAGACAAAATGGACTAGAGGTTAAAGATCTTAGTTGTCATTCAATTATGACATTACAGAATCACAGAATGGTAGGGGTTGGTTGGAAGGGACCTCTGGAGATCATGAAGTCTTAACTCCTCTGCTAGAGCAGGAGAACCAGAGAATCTAGGGCAAGTCACATAGAAACACATCCACATGGGTCTTGAAAGTCTCCAGAGAAGGAGACTCCACAACCTCTCTGGGCAGCCTGTTCCAGTGCTCTGTCACCCTCGCAGTAAAGAAGTTTTTCCTCATGTGGAGGTGGAACTTCCTGTGTTCCAGTTTGCATCCATTGCACTTGTCCTACCACAGGACATGACTGGAAAGAGATTGGCCCCTCTTTCTTGACACCCACCCTTCAGCTATTTATAGACATTAATAAGATTCCCTCTCAGTCTTCTCTTCTCCAGACTAAACAGCCTGAGGTCTCTCAGCCTTTCCTCATAAGGCAGGTGTTCCAGTCCCTTAATCATCCTCATAGTCCTCCGTTGGACTCTCTCAAGTAAATCCCTGTCCCTCTTGAACTGGGGAGCCCAGAACTGGCCACAATACTCCAGATGTGGTCTCACTAGGGCAGAGTAGAGGGGGAGGAGAACCTCCCTCGACCTGCTGGACGCAGTCTTCCTAACGGACCCCAGGATACAATTGGCCGTCTTGGCCACAAGGGCACACTGCTGTCCCATGGGTAACTTGGTGTCCACCAGGACTCCAAGATCCTTCTCCACAGAGCTGCTTTCTAGCAGGTCAGCTGCTAATCTGTACTGGTGCATGTTGTTGTTCCTTCCCAGGAGCAGGACTCTATTCTTATTCTTGTTGAACCTCATTAGGTTCCTCTTTGCCCAGCTCTTCAGTCTGTTCAAATCTTGCTGAATGGCCACACAGCCTTCAGGTGAATCAGCCAATCCTCCCAGCTTTGTGTCACTTGCTGAGGATACACTCTGTCCTCTCATCCAGGTCATTGATGAAGATGTTGAACAGGACTGGACCCAGCACTGATCCCTGGGGAACTCCACTAGTTACAGGTCTCAAGCTGGACTCTGCACAATGGTCTCCACCCTCTGGGTGTAGTCAGTTCTCAATCCATCTAACTGTCCACTCTTCTACCCCACACTGCCTGAGCTTGCTTACAAGGATGTTATGGGAGGCTGTGCCAAAAGCCTTGCTAAGGTCAAGGTAGACACATCCACTGCTCTCCCTGCATCTACCCATTCAGTCACACCATCATAGAAGGCTATCAGATTAGTCAAGCATGATTTCCCCTTGGTAAATCCATGCTGGCTACTCCTGATAACCTTCTCTTCTTCCATGTGCTTAGAGATGACCTCCAGAATGAGCTGCTCCATCATTTTTCCAGGAATTGAGGTGAAGCTGACCAGTCCGTAGTTTCCTGGGTCATCCTTCTTGCCCTTTTTGAAGACTGGAGTGACACTGGCTTTCCTCCAGTCCTCAGGCACCTCTCCTGTTTGCCATGATCTTTCGAAGATGATGGAGAGTGGTAGAGCAACAACATCAGCCAGCTCTCTCAGCACTCGTGGGCGCATCCCATCAGGGCCCATGGATTTGTGTATGTTCAGTTTACCCAACAGATTTCTAACCCAATCCTCATTGAGCAGGGGAGAGTCTTCCCTCCTCCAGGCCTTATCTCTTACATTCAGGGTCTGGGATTCATGGGGGCTGGTCTTAGGAGTAAAAACTGAAGCAAAGAAGGTTCTCAGTAACTCTTTCTTCTCTGCATCCTCTGTTATCAGGGCTCCCACCTCATTCAGCAGTGGGCCCACATTTTCCCTGTTCTTCCTTTAAGCACTGATGTATTTGAAGAAGTCCTTCTTGTTCTTACTTCCCTTGCCAGGTTTAGTTCTAAGAGGGCTTTGGCCTTCCTTTTTGCCTTCCTACATAGCCTGACAACATTCCTGTAGTTCTTCCAAGTGACAAGTCCCTTCTTCCACAAACTCTGAACTTTTTTATTCCATGTGACTTTTTTCAGGAGCTCCTTGCTCATCCATGCAGGTCTCCTTCCTCTTCTACCCAATTTTTTACTCGAAGGAATGCACCTATCTTGAGCTTGGAGGAAGTGTTGTTTGAATATTAACCAGCTCTCTTGAGTCCCCCTACCTTCTAGAGTCTTAGCCCATGGGATTCCTGCAAGTAGATCTTTGAAGAGTCCAAAATCAACTCTCTGGAAGTCCAGGGTTATAATCCTACTTATTGCCCAGCTTATTCATTGTAAAATACTGAACTCTACCATGTCCTGATCACTGTTACCAAGGCTGTCCCCAACATTAATGTCCCCAACCAGATCTTCTTTATTTGTTAATACAAGGTCCAGCAGTGCACCTCTCCTTGTGGGTTCTTCCCCTACCTACATCAGGAAGTTATCATTGATGTGCTGCAAGAGCCTTCTGGACTGAGTATGCTGAGCTGTGTGGGCTTTCCAACAACATCAGGGTGATTGAAGTCACCCATGAGTGCTAAGGCATGTGATCTAGAGGCTACTTCCAGCTGACTGTAGAAGGCCTCATCAGCATCATCTTCCTGGTCTAGAGTAGACACCCACAACAGTTTTGCTTGTATTTGCATGTCCCTTAATTCATACTGACAAGCTTTCAACATGTTCTTTCCCCCTAGGTAGAGCTCAATGCATTCTGGTTGCTCTCACATATAAAGAGCAACTCTAACACCTCACCTTGTTGGTCTATCTTTCCTAAAGTGTCAATAGCCATCCATGACAACATTCCAGTCATGGGAGCTGTCCCACCATGTCCCAGTAATTACTATTATATAATAGCCCGGCAACCTAACACTGATCTCCAACTCCAGCTTATTCCCCATACTGTGTTCATTGGTGTATAAGCATTTAAGAGACATTAATGTCTCTTTGCATAGAATATTGGGTAACAGCATTATAGAGGGCTTTTCAGACTGGAAGAACCATTGGTCCTTTTATCACCCTTTATGTTTGTATCTAGGAATTCTGAAGCAGGCCATCTTCACTTTAGCTGGCATTTATCTACACAACAAACTTTCAAACTCCATGTTTTTTTTTCCCATTGGTTTAAAAAAAAAAACAACAAAAGAAAACTGACAGTTTGGCTAAATGCAAAGCAGTAGAGGCATATTTGTGGCCACAATTAAACTAATGACATCACTATGTATTTATTTGTTGTTTGGACTAATTAAAAATCTACTTTCAACTTAATAGGGCTTTGCAAAGAACAATCATGCAAAGAAATGATGTACTAGAAAATACATGCATCAGTAAACAGGATGATGTTTCTCCTTTTAACTTCTGTAGGTCAGCATTAGTAAGTAAGCTTTCTTTCCAAACTGGAATTTATGTTTCTTTAGCTTATTTTTCTTGTATAACTTGTCTCATCTGCAAAGCTTTTGCCTCTTATTTTGCAGTCTCATGCTGTAAGTGTAATGCATGTATCTTGAGAAAAAGCTTAGGCATTTTAAAATCCTGTTACATATTATGAAAATCTATTCCAAATGTAAAGTTCTACCGATTTATCCAAATTTGTGTATTAATAAACATTAAGAAATGCAGTGCTTTCTGGCACAGTTATAGTGCCCTGCATTGTTGCCTAATTGCAGCAAAGAAGGCAAATCTTATTTCATATTTTTGGGATTGTCTTTGCTTGGCATCTACCTGGTGAGTGAACATTGATAAGTACAGCAACAGCACATGTGATATAATGTTACCTGAAGTAGAGACTTGTTTACCAATAAGGAATTCTTAAGAACGTTGTACAAGGATATTTTGTCAAAGAGCTGCTGAGTGTACTGCAGAGTTTTTATAAATACGTAAGTCGAGGTTGACATAGGGAAAATGAAACTACTGGAAGTACATAAAACATAATAGCTATTATACTCTACTTCCCTACGTGGATACTATAACTTCACATATCTAATAGAGAAGTAGTATCTGTGGATACAGCAGCTACTGCAATATATTAAGGATTAAAACTAGCCTTTTCTCAAGTGCTGTTAGTAGAGAACCAGCATGTTGTATTACTGACAGCCCTGCAAAAGACCACTTACTATGTTTTGAGAAACAAAATTGAATAACTGAAAAGATCTCCTTAAAAAAAGTTGTGAATTTTTTTTTTTTTTTTTTTTGTGTGTGTGTATGTGTAATGGTTTTACGCTGAAAGAGGGGAGATTTAGGTTAGATATTAGGAAGAAATTATTTCTGTGAGGGTGGTGAGACACTAGAAGAGGTTGTCCAGGGGAGTTGTGGATGCCCCCTCGTGGGAAGTGTCCAAAGCAAGGTTGGATGGGGCTCTGAGCAACCTGGTCTAGTGGGAGGTGTCCTTGCCCATGCAGGGGCATTGGAACTAGATGGTCTTTAAGGTCCCTTCCAACCCAAACCATTCTGTGATTCTATTATTTCATCCTGAAACAATCTGAATACATGAATTTATAGTTATATTTGTTGGATGCAATGAAAGCAGATACCAAGACAGATGGGTATAGGTTTTCAAAAATTCGTCACATACTGAAGTTATCAGCAGTGTATGCAGACCACTTGTGGCAACTTCAGAGTTCTGTGAACACAATTCAGAAAAAGTTCTCCTGAGAAACATACCTGTTGCTTTATGTGAAAAGATACTATATTTTTGTCTTGTTCTTTCCAATGAGTGGTCCTAAAAATGTAAAAGATTAACATACAGAATTCTGAAAATTAATAAACATTTGTTGGCCAGTTTGGCAGGGCAAATGGTTATCCTGTGTCTCTAGCATCACGGAGCACTTTCAGTTTCCTAGCTCTGTGAGAGACATACATTGAAATCTGTAAATTGCTGAAAATGTGTGTGCTTAGAACTAAGTTGAGTAAGAATGTCCTTAACTATCTGGTGTTCTAAAATAATATTGTTGTTATGCCTCAGTTTCCCTACACATGTAAAGTGAAAGAGGTCAGGAGACTTCCTCCAAGTTAGAATGCTCATGGCAAAGCCTGTGCCTGCCATAAGCCTCATTAACTTCTGTTTTAGTCTTTTCTAAAACTAATTCCCGTTAAATAGTTAGAAATACGATTCATGATAGTGGATTATACTCAAAGGTAATTATATGTATGAATGACTTTTTTTACAGTATTTCAGTAATTACTAACTTTTGCTATGACTATTCTTTGAGAAAATTGACTTCATAAATTGTATCAATGAAGTCAGTGTGGCCCAGGTTAGAGCTCTGCCTGTGTTAGAATGCTGGGAGTATATTAATTTCAGGAAAAAAAGCTGTAGTTCTTTTACTTGATACTGGTTCTCAAAGTTTTTGCCAAGTCTTTAAATGGTTACTGGATCAATTTTAATTTTTTTTGGTAATGCAATTCTTTAACACACATTAAAGACCTTTTGATTTCTTTCCCACAGAATCATTAAGAAAAACAGAATGGAAAAGGTGTGCTCATTCATCTGTGAATGTCTTTGGTTGTGTGTGGGATTTTGTTGTGGTTTTTTTTTTTTTTTTTTAAGTAATGCTAAATGACACATGCTGAAACTTTAACCACTTGCCTACTGGACTGTTTTACAATTTAGAGAAAATCCTAGCATGTGTTTGGGTTGGTTTTGTTTGGGTTGCTTTTGGTGTTGTTTTTTTTTGTTTTTGTTTTTGTTTTTTTTTGTTGGAATCGTTTACCTTTTTCCCTCCTTTATAGCTTTTAAGCTATATACTCATTTAACTTGGGTTACCTTGATTAAATGTGTTAAAGTAGGAAGGGGACCTGGAGGCTGAGTGTCAGAGTAGAGAAGTGCTGATTTGCAAACGTATCTTCAAAAGAATAATTACCCAGTTATATCAGTGATGTCAGTTACGCTTTTGGGGATAATACAATTTTTTCTAAACAACATTTTATGCTTCCATCTATCATCTGAAAATGTGAACATGCAAATAAAAACCTGCCATGTTTGATAAATAAGCTAAATCAGTTGATCTCATGCTTATTCTTTGTAACTTAGATTTTTCATTCATTGGTGAAAACACACACTGGTGTCTTAATTGGTGATTAAAAATATTGACTCAATATAGAATCACAGAATGGTTTGGGTTGGAAGGGACCTTAAAGACCATCTAGTTCCAACAGCTCTGCATGGGCAGGTGTACCTCCCACTAGGCCAGGTTGCTCAAAGCTCCATCCAATCTGGTCTTGAACACTTTAGGGATGAGGCACCCACAACTTCCCTGGGCAGCCTATTCTAGTGTCTCACCACCCTCACAGGAAATAATTTCATCCTAATGTCAAATCTGAATCTACCTTCTTCCAGTTTAAAGCCATTACTCCTTGTCCTATGGCTACATGCCCTTGTAATATGTAGGGGGCTTTCTAGTTGGCATCAAGTAAATAAGAAATTCTTGTCTATGTTCAGCAAAGGCACCTCTTTCCCCTCAGGGCAATAGAATCTTGCCATGAAATTGAAAAAAAAGCATCATATGGAAGTGTCTGAGTAGGCTGAGTGCTCTGAGCTTCTTTTGAGGTATTAGTTACTGAAAAATCAGGAAATTTTTTATAATAGCACTGTACCATGAATGCATTTCATGCAGGAAGTTCCTAGAATAAGAAAAACAAACAAACAAACAAAAAGCGATCTTTTAAGTCTGGATTTTTTTTTGTTTGTTTTTAAAATAGCCTGGAAATAGGTAATTTAGTTTTGACATGATGCAGGTTTGATTCCTTCATGCAAGATAGCAGTACACTGCATTGTAGGCTGTATGTTAAAAACACAGTTAGAGCTAGCTATCAGCTGTGCACAAATCAATCCCCTTTTCCACACAGAGGCTCATGGAGGGGGGGTGAGGAACAGAGTGTGTGAGAGGAGGGGAAAGACTTGGTTATATTAAAGCTTTTTTCCAACCGAAACATTTCCATGATTTGGTTAGATGAGTCTAGGTCATATTTGTTTGTGGAAATTGTAGTAGCTTGATGTCTACAGTCTGTTCAAAAGCTGTCTGGTATCAGTACCACTACTCTGCCAGTGAAAGTCAGCTCCCTCACATACAGCCATGCTCGGCACCTCCTGAGCCGTCCTCATGGGAAATGGATTAAGTGCAACACAGTGATTATGCATGAAATACCATCTCTGACAAATGAGCACCAGCCTCTTCCTTCTGTAGACATAGTATATGTCATAAATGGCAAATCTAATTTCATATCCAGCATGTTCATTTTTTTTTCTTTCCAGAACAAGTTGTTGGATTTATTTGTAAATAAGGTAGTTTGTTCTTAATATAATTAACAGATAAGGGACTTTCAAAGGCAGAAGTCAGTGTAGGAACATAACTGTAATTGAAAGCTAACAGGAAGTAAGCAGCAAATGATGTCTAGCTTTGAGCTAAAGAATGAAGTACCCACATTTGGGGGTGGCAAGGGTTATGGTGTGGCTGTTTTGGAATTTCTGTGGGAGGTCAGGATTTTGGGGAAGGTCTTGTGGTTGGTGTGGTAGCTACTTGCTAATCCAGAATAGAGCTATCTGGTAAGTCCTGGGAACCCAGGCTGATAAGAAGAGATGGACAGCTTGTTAATTTATGTTTAATGAAAACAGAACCTAGTTCAGACTCCAGACAGGATAAGCACTGTTTTTGACTGTGTTCACAACATCTATTTCTGAACACCTGGTGGCAAGATAGAAAGTACTGTTTTTCCTGTTTTTCAAACTGCATTAAATTCCAAAGCAGATAGCTTTGCTGTGAGTTGAGTTTTAGTGTATGAAAAACATTTTCTACCAAAAAGAAGGTTAACAATTAAACCAGTGACTGTGAAGGTAAATTGAGAAAAAATACCGTGCTATTAGAATCTACTGCTCCTGCAGAGGAGATTTGACAACTCTGTGTGCTCTTTGCTTTAGGATAGCTTGTTTTTCATGCTGCAGTGTTCTTGCATGGAAAGCAAAACCATTGGCAGTGTAAGGGAGGTAGCATTGAAAGCTGGAGCAGTGAGATTTTGGGAAGAAGTCAGTGGCAGCTTGTGCCTTCTCTTTCTGATTCCCTGGTTGGATTGAGGTTGAAGCCTGAAAGTTAGTCTCCTTTCATATGATTCTTAATGTTTTTTGGTCTACTTTCCGTGCCCTGCCCCGCCCCCCCCCCCCCCCCAGCCCCCCGCAAGCTTGTGCTTTAAGGAGGAAAAAAAATACTGTTCTGATTAATTTTCAATTAAGTCATATTGAATAGCTGGCATGACTCTACTTTGCAAATGTCATGTAGTAGTTCTGCCTCTAGTGAACATAGTTTTTATTGTGTGACATGAGTGCTTAGTCTAGAATGTAATCGGAAAAGAATAGGAAGAGTGCTTCTAACTCAAAATATGCTGAAGAGAAAAAAAAAAGCAGCATATTGAAGGAAAAGAATTAACAGCAGATGTATGAGTACTTCAAAGCCAACTCGCTCAAACACATTTGCAGTGAGAATAAATGAGCAAATGTGTTGCAGGTGAATCAGGTTTTTTTACTGAGGAGAAAAATAAAACCTTGGTAATATAAGTATCCATCACATCAATGAGACCATACCTGGGGCCGTTAGGGAAGATGAGTGTTTGTCCCTGCCCTCAGGCCTTGCCCCCTGGGGTAGACTGGTCTGCCTGCAGCAAGCTGGGTACGAGGTAGCTGCACCCATCAGCCCTCATGCAGTCTCGGCCAAGAAGCTGCTCCAAACCGTTCCAGTTTACCTGCTCACCTGGTTGTTAGCCCCTGCTGTCACACAGCCCAAGTCTTAAACCAAATGCTTCTATTTCACAGAAAACTTTCAAACTAATGCCGACATAGACATAACTGAGAAGGTGGAGATCATAACTGAGAAAGTGGAGATCATAATTGAGAAGGTGGGTATCATGAGGGCAGGCCATCCACTGAATCCAAACGTATTTTGGAAAGTTAGTCAGTCTGTGTCCTGAGGAACAAACCAAAAGTGGCCAGGTGTAATGACTCAGACCTCTCTTGCATATTAGCGCAATACGAAAAAAAAATTTCTTTTACATCACAAAGAACAGAAAGGTCTTTAGTTTGAGAAACGTTTGTATTTATCACAATTAATTCCACAATGAGTGTTTTTTAATGTTTTTTGGAAATTGAGGAGGTTTTTGCTGTCTGTCTAGTTCAGCTCCCCTACGGGGGGGGGTCACAGATACAATTCTCCTGCTCTCAGCAGCATCTGCAGTGGCAGATTCACTGAGTAGAACAAACTGACCTTGGCATCTCAGCAGAAACATCAGCATTCCAGTGTTATCAGCCCACTAGCTGGAACACTTGTTGCTAGTTAAAAGAAAGCTTACTGAAGGAAAAAAAATCAGTAAAAGGAAAATTAGCTTCATCCTGGCTCAAAGCAGGACAGATATCCTTTATGAAAAAACCCTTTATGGGTACTGGTGTTATAGCTACTAATGAGCTATGAGCTATGTGTGCATATGTACCGGCTTAGTGTGAACAAGTGTAGGGATAAAAACCATCTCAAGAGTTTTTCTTCATGTTCTACCCTCCTTGAATCTCATTCTGTTTTAAAAAATTAGTGCTGTTGACATGCAAAATGTTATTTCATACTGACTGCAGCTCTGAATTTTTTCCTTACAAGCTGACCCTAGAAACTTTTTTCAGTTTGTAGTTACTCTCTTTGATACAGATGAGGTACCTGAGGTTTGTAGAGATAAAAGCTTGTTAGCTTTCTGGTTATTTTCATACTTGCTGTATATAGCAGGATAACCTTAGCCGTATGTGCTGGTGTGGGTTGTGGCGTGGGTTTGGCAGAGGGGGGAGGAACCCCAGGAGAGGCTACTGTAAGAAGCTGAAAAGCTCCCCCAGCTTCAAATCTCTGGCCAGGCCGAGCCATTGAAGAGACAATACATGCACCTCTGTGATTAACATATGGAAGAAGGGACATAAGACCTGAGAGCAGAAGGGGAGAAGAGGAGCCGAGGTGGAGAGCAGAGGTGAGAGTGGTGCTGGAGTGGAGATCCCGAGGTTGGTAAGGAAGAAGAGGAAGGAGATGCCTGAGCAGAAGCTCCCCTGCAGCCCGTGGCAAGAGGGCAGGCTGTGCCTGTGCGAATCGTGGAGGAATGGCGGAGCACCCCCTGATGAAAGTGCACGTGGGGCAAATGTAGACCTGCAGCCCGTGGACTTGGGTCTGCAGCCATGGAGGACCCCACACCAGGGGAAGTGGCTGTTCCTGAAGTAGCCTGGGACTCTGCTCTGGAGCAGTCTGCTCCTGAGGGACTGCACCTCATCAGAAGGACTCATATTGGAGAGGTTCATGAAGGACTTTGTCCCATGGGAGGGACCCAGTGGGGAAACACAGAATCCTTCTCCCTGAGGAGTGGCAGAAAACAAGTGTTTGAAACTGACTTTGAACCCCATCTCGTCCCCCGGTGCCGCTGGGGGGAGGGAGAGAAATCGGGAACAAAGTAATTTGGTCCCGGGAAGAAGGGAGGGGTGGGGTAAAGTATTTAAGCTCTGTTCTTTTTTGGTTTTGTCCTGTTTGCATCTAGTGATGCAATTAGTGATAAATTAATTGATATTTTTTCCCCGAGTTGAGTCAGTTTTGCCTGTGACCAAAATTCTCTTTGTCTCAACCCACGAGCTTCTAGCTGGCTTTTGTCATGCCATTCCCACAGCTGGGGGGGGAGTGTGAGTGAGCAGCCATGTTGCTGGTTCCTCGTTGTCAGTTAGGCCCAAACCATGACACCACAGGAGTGAAACACTTCGTGATTGCAGCAGTAACGTAATTACAGGTTGTGTGTGTGGCTCCATGTGGGCATGTGCATGCACATACCATCATGGTATTTCATAGGCTTCTTGTGTGTAGAAGTGAGTAAGAGGGGTTATCTGTGCCGTGGAAGCATAATTCTTGCTTAGATGTATTTCAATTAATTGTTTTATTTGCAATTGTTTAAGGATTATAGAATTAGGACACTCTTCTGCATTATGGCACGTTTAAATTATGATACATGAACCCAATTACTTTGTTGCTACATTTATGTTTAGATTTTCCTGTGCCTTAAGTGACATAAGAAATGTATGGAGTCAGAGGAACAGAGCCATCTCCTGCTGTATGGTGCTAGGTAAAGATGAAACATGACCCTATTGGCTGGGCACCACTTCGTGTTACATACTACACAGAACTGTGCTGGCAGATCTCTGGCTATTGATGGGACAAGAGGAAAACTCCAGGCAATTTATCAAATTTTTTTTTTTTTTCCTTCCCACATGCTCTGATCTGAAAGCACATGTAGCTGTGGTAAGGATTTTACCTGTGCACGTATTTCTGACCAGAGCATTCTTTCAAAGGCTTGCTTTTTCAGCCTACTGATGCAGCTCCCCATGCTTATCTTTAGAATGGAATCTTAACAGGGCCAGTTAGCACTTGCCACCTCTCACCGGGTAAAAATTTTCTGTGCTTCCTGGTTCTGCCATATGCCCCAGTGACACCTTGCTTTTCCTGCTTACCTTGGGGTGGTATCAATTGTATTTCACCTCCATTTTTCTGAAGATGGACTTCCTATGAAATTAAGAAAAGGCTGAGACCACTCTAGACCAGTCGTAACCTAATTTAGACTTGCATATGAGTAGTTGTTGTGTGAGTACTGTTTAAATGAGCAACCACTAAAGGTGGTCAAATTTGAAGTCAGCACATGATATTTGTATTAAGCTGCAGAGTGGTCATTCAGGATAATTAAGCGGAGCACTGATAATACAATGTACTGCACTGCTACTAGGAACTGGAACACCTGAGAAGATGGGCTACATGAACTAAGAGGTCTCGGCCTAAACCTTTTGTAAGTGCATCCTCCAAATTTTCCAAATTCCACTTATATTCTAGAGTGATCCAAGTAGCTATGAAAATGTGATTTCTTAATTTGTAAGTTTCTTTGAGTGATCTCCCATGTGCACACATGCAGATCTACACACAGAATTCGAATCATCTAAAGCAGCTAATAACAGAGTAATGATAAAAGGGCTAGAGAATAAATCTAAAGAAATGGCTAGGGCCTTAAATGCCGGCAGATGAAAAATACACTGTTCTGTTACACTTTGAATACAAAATTAATGCTACTTTGTTGCTTGCAAGCTATGAAACTGAAAGCTAAAGCAGAACTGTGCTGCTTGAGCTGATGCACTCTTCCCGTTTACAACATCTCATCAGCACAAGCCAAGGCTTGAACTGAGGTGATTCACCTGGATTTTCCGTTGCAAGGCAATAGCTGTTTGCCATGTTTAACACTGAATACTTAGAGTACTGGTGAGAGTTTGCCTCTGTGAACTTGCAGAGTCTGTGTGATGGGGCTTTGGTAGCAGGGAATGGTCCACAGTGGTAGCTCCTGTGAGAAGCTGCTGGAAGCTCCCCAGGCTCCCAAATGCAGACCCGGCCTGCGGTGAAGGCTGAGCCCATCAGCAACAGCGATGGTGAAGGGCTTCTGAAGAAGGAGTGATGGAACCTATTAAAAGACTTGCAGGGCAGAGAAGAGGGGGAGGTGAGAGCAATACCAGAGCAGAGATACCAAGATCGGTGAGGAAGAAGGGAGAGGAGGTGCCCAAGCAGAGGTTCCTCTGCAGCCCGAGATGAGACAGCAGCTGTCCCCCTGCAGTCCACGGAGGAGCACAGTGGAGCAGCCTATGAGGGAATGCTGTTGGACAGATGTGGACCTGCAGCCTGTGAAGGACCATGGTGGGACAAATGTGGACCTGCAGCCCATGAAGAATCACAGTGGAGCAGATGTGGACCTGCAGCTGTGGAGGACCCCACACCAGTGGAGGTGACTGTTTCCAAAACAGTCCATGACTCTGTGGGCAGCCCATGCTGGAGCAGTCTGTTCCTCAAGGACTGCACCTTGTGGGAGGGACTCATGTCAGAGAGGTTTGTGAAGGACTCTCTCCCATGGGAGGGGCCCCACATTGGAGCAGGGGACAACTGTGAGGAGTCCTCTCCCCCTAGGAGGAAAGAGCTGCAGAAAACAACATGTGATGAATTGACTTCAAACCTCCACTCCACATGCCCCTGTGCCACTGTGGGGGAGAGAAGAAATCAGGAGCAAAGTAGTTTGAGGCTGAGAAGGGCAGGCATGGGGGAAGCTATTTTTAAGATCTGATTTTGTTTTCTCTTTGTTCTGTTCTGATTTTGTTGGTGACAAAGTAAATTGATTTTCTTTCCCTGAGTCTAGTCAGTTTTGCCTGTAACCATAATTGATGAGTGAACCCTCCTTGTCCTTGTCTCGATCCATGAGCTTTTAGTTGGATTTTTGTCTCCCCATCTCACAGTGGGGAGAGGGATGAGAGAGTGGCCCGATGGTTCTGTATTGCCAGATGGGCCTAAACCAGGATGGAACCTCCTGGCAATTTTAATGGCCCTTTTTCATTTGTTACCACTTTTTCCTTTACTTTCTCCTAAAACTTCAGAGAAGTAGGTTCCTGTCTGTATATATGTGTGGAAAATAGTAAGAGCTATATATGAACTGTTTCAGAAAGTTGCTGAGAACCAACATATATTGAAAGCAATTACTAACTAAACAGGAAGCTTTGAAATGTCAGGGCTAGGGAAAAGGTTGCATGTGCTGCTCATTCACTGACACTATACTGCCTGCTAAACTTAGTTTGGTCCTGAAAAACTATGCTTTCATGGTTTAAAGTAGATAGAGGGAATTTTCATTGGACCAGTGTAATACTGTCTGTGTCGTTTGTTGGTTTTGTGCACAAAGTAGTAAGGCTCTTTCAACAGCCTGACCACACAGCTGAAATAATTCCATTTAGCAGAATGGCTAGAGAGTAAAACTCAGGCAATTGCAGATGGGGAGTGTAAAACAGGAAAAAAAAAAGGAGGGGATGGCAGATCACTTGTCGATGATATAACAAATGTTTGACCTTCGCACTACCAAGGTTTTAAAAATATGTTTAAAGGCTCCCTGCTTTAAGCTTCCAGTTGGCAATCACAAACAACGTGTTTACTGCTACGCTGTGGGAGCTGCTCTTTCCTTGACCTGTATTGTCACAGATAGGTACATTTTGTGTAGGGCAACTTGTGGTGGCTTCCTGCAAATTGAAAACACAAAACCTGGGGGTGTTTTAGTTCCAGTGAAAGATGAGATTGTTCCTAAAGCTAGAGTCCATTCTATTAACAACAAGAATAAAAAAATCAAAACAACTCATCCTCCTTCAAGTAAGCTGTAAGAATACTTTCATCTTATTTCATCAGTTGCAATATTTGAAACTTTTATTTCATAAGCAAAGCATTTTCATAATATGTGATTGTTCATGGCTATTAATGTCTGTTGAGCTTTATTTGAAGTACAACCTATTCCTAAGTTGCTTAAGAAAACAAACTAGTGGAAACCATTTCAGTATAACTAGGGACAAAATAAGAGAACTGACTCCAAATGACCCATCATCCAAATATAAAACCCTATAATGAAGTCTTATAAATAGCTTTAATCATAATGTTAAAAACTGTATCATAAAGACATGAATAAAATAACTTTTTACAAAGTCAGGACCTAGGCATTCAGGTTTGAAAATGCACGAGAAAGCCTAACTCAAACTCCTTTGAAACTTCTTCAGTGTCTTAGAATTACACCCCAAAGCATTTGAATCAGGGAGGGAGTGGGGCGCAGAATATGTATGGGAAAGTTAGAAGGAAGTGAAAAAGGGATTTCAGCCTTATTCAGCCTATGTCAATCGTGAATGTTGCCCTTTGTCTGGCAAAAGTTACTTGTAGCTCAGGTTTCTTGGAATCTGAGAGTGCTAAAGGTAACTGGTACATTAAAAGCAATGCCATAGTCCTCAGAAGTGCCTGCTGTAGGCAGGGGGAAAGGGAGGAAGAGTACTTCTGCAAGTGTATTGTCCTGACAAGAGAAGGTTTCTGTTACAATACTCATACATGAAGACAATTTTCCTATAGGTACTGTTTGTCTAAAACCTCTACTACTTATTCTACAAATGTTTTTATTTCAAAAAATGAGGCTGGCAAAGGAATAAACACTTCCTTTGAGAACTGGAGAGCATCCTCCAATTGCTACAGCTGTAAGTGTATGGAAATGTGCACCAGCATAACCTCTCTGCTGGTTTGTACGTGCCTTAATTCCTGGCCCCCTGCCCCCCCCTTTTCTTTCTGCCACTTGACTGTATCTGATAAGCAGCAAGAGGAAATTGTATGGATACAATAGAGATTTAAAGTTAAAAATAGGAAATAAAAATACACACTGAAATGGTAATTTTCTGCTTATAGCTTGCAGGATTGAAACAAATTATAGTTCTTTCAGGGCCTTTAAAGCAAAAAAAAAAAAAAAAAAAAAAAAAGATAAATTACTTAAGTGTCTTTTATGGAATGATACTTCCATATCAGGAATAATTGTAAATTTCTCTCTTATAAAGTGCCTGAAACTAAAAACTACTAGTAGTCCTATTCATCACTTTGTGCATATATGTGCATGGATAATGGCAGAGCAACTGATGTAATCTACTTGGATTTGTGCAAGGCATTTGACACTGCCCCACACGACATCCTGGTCTCCAAAATGACAAGACATGGATTTGACAGGTGGACCAGTTGGTGGATAAGGAATTGGCTGGATGGCCACACCCAGAGAGCTGTGGTCAATGCTTCAGTGTCCAAGTGGAGGCAAGTGACGAGTGGTGTTCCTCAGGGGTCAGTATTGGGATCAGTGCTGTTCAACATCTTTGTTGGAGATGTGGACAGTGGGATTGAGTGTCTCCTCAGCAAGTTTGCTGACAATATCAAGCTGTGTGGAGTAGCTGACACCCTAGAGTGAAGTGATGCCATCCAGAGAGACCTTGACAGCCTGGAGAGGCGGGCCAATGCCCCCTCATGAAGTTCAGCAAAACCAAGTGCAAGGTCCTGCACCTGGGTCAGCACAATCCCAGGCACAAATATAGGCTGGTAGGAGAATGGCTAAAGGGCAGTCCTGAGGTAAAGGACTTGGGGGTGGTAGTAGATGAGAAGCTCGACATGGGCCGCCAGTGTGTGCTGGAGCCCAGAGAGCCAGTTGTGTCCTGGGCTGCATGAAAAGAAGGGCCAGGGAGGGGATTCTGCCCCTCTGCTCTGCTCTGGTGAGACCCCACCTGGAGTACTGTGTGCAGCTCTGGAGCCCTCAGCACATGGAGCTGTTGGAGAGGGTCTAGGCAAGGGCCACAAAGATGCTCAGAGGGCTGGAGCACCCCTGCTGTGAAGACAGGCTGAGAGTTGGGGCTGTTCAGCCTGGAGAAGGGAAGGCTTCAGGGAGACTTTATTAGTGGCCTTCCAATACCTGAAGGGAACCTACAGGAAAGACGGGGAGAAACTTTTCAATGGAGAGTGTAGTGATAGCACAAGAGGTAATAATGTTAAACTGGAAGAGGGTAGATTTAGGCTAGGTATTAGGAAGAAATTCTTCACCATGAGGGTAGTAAGGCACTGGAATAGGTTTCCTAGGCAGCTTGTGGATGGCCCTTGCCTGGAGGTGTTTAAGGCCAGTTTGGATGAGGCTTTGTGCAACCTGGTCGGTCTACTGTGAGGTGTCCCTGCTCATAGCAGGGAGGTTATAACCTGATGATCTTTAAGGTCTCTTTGAATCTTAACTGTTCTCTGATTCTTCATAATACTTCATGTCATGTTATGACATACTTAGTCATGACTTTGTGCATGCTCCATTCCCCCCCACCCCTTAAATAGCACTCTGAGCTTTGGTGAAAATCTAGTTAAATGCAGGTGTTAACACCTGCAGACATTTTCCTTCTCTTCCTGTGATTTTATCTGCTTCAAGTAATTGTCAAAGAGTTTTGTTACTGCACTTCCTGTTTTAAGCTGAAGGGTTAAGTATGGAGTCAAAGTATATAGAGGGTTTACACTTAAAAGGAAGTTAATTGGTGTTTTTTTAAAAAAAAACAGTGGACTGTTCTTAAGCTTTATAATGAGTACGTAGCTTTATTCTAAGTGACCTTCCACAGCACACAGCTTTTTCCTGTTTGGACCAGTTCAGGCAAATGCTCTCTAACCCCCTTTTCGCCAGCAAATGTGAAGAGCTTAGAGGGGAGATTGATATTTGTTTTTTGACCCTTCCTCTTTTCCTACTCTGTTTACTTCGTTGTTTCTTTCATAGAGAAAAGTTAATACTGCTTTAATAAGAGAAATGCTGATACTGTAAGAGGATGTGTTCCATCCCCACTATCTGTTAAAGTTCTTGCTGTCTTTATGACTGGTATGTAACAATAAGCAGTAGTTTTTGTTTTTGAATTAGATTAACTACTGTAGAATAAATTTCAGAGTAGTTTAAATTGTCGTATTGGTTTTCACTTTAAATTTTAAACAATGTATCCTTTTTAATATCTTTATTTCTTTGTATTACTTAAAATTTCTATAAATGGGATTAAAGTCATACCTAAGGTATAAAAGCCTTAAAATGTGACAAAGGTGTTCCACAAAATAGTCCTTTGTGTTTTTGCAATGTGAATTGTATGCTCTAAAATAAGTTGTATTCAGAGTTTAAATGGGAAGAAGCAAATAGGAGTTTCACCATTCACCTCTGATTCAGCATGAGCTGTGAGGTGTTGTGCCACTTAGAGCACCATAGAACTGTGAAAAGAATGAAATCAAAGAGTGAAGGAGCTGTTGTCTTCAACTTTGTTTTTCAGCTTCTCTTCATCTGGCAAGTTACACAGACAAATGCAGCAACCCTTGCTAAGAGCATCATATCTTATACTTGATCTTTACAACAAAGCAGACAACTAGCTGTGAATTGTGGCACGTGTTCGGTTGATAATTCCCAGATTTTACTGAATCTTCTTGACACGTACATGGGATTCACATGATCATCTTTGAGGCAGAAAAAAAAATATTTCAAGTACTGAAAATATGTCACATTAGCAGTGTACTAAGATATTTTTTTAGGTATCTGACAAAGGAAATGTTGTGTAGAAGGATTTTTGTTTTGGTTTGGTTTTTTTAATTAGGTTTTTTCTTTCCCTCAAGTTGTTCTGTTGAATAAAATTGCCTTGCTGTATATGATATTAGTGATAGGAACAACTAGCAAAGCATTTTTTTTTTCTGCCTTCCTATTCTGATCTTTAGGCAAGCAGTACCACAAGCAAGCATGAAAACTTAACACTACCTGTAGCTTTTCCAAAGCTAGGGAAGACAAGTACTTTTGCTGGGGTTTAGTTGTTTAGATGGTGTTATTGCAGCATGCATTTATTTCTTGAAGAGCGTCTGTTTGTCTCTTGAAAGGTAAGAAGTGGGAAGGCCTCCCAGAGGCTATGAACTTAGTATGGGAAAGGGGCTACTGTGTTTCTGTATGTGTGTAGTCAACAGTCCTGCAAAGTACCTGGCTAGTAGTGGCTGCACAGTACAGGGACTTGGCGTGTAAGTATTAAATGAGGGACCTAATTGCTTATGTGGTTATGTGCTTGGCACCTACAGAACTGATGAAGGCAGTAGCTAAATGGGACTACTCTGCCATCGAATATACATGTCTGTACATGTATATCTATATATCTATATATATATCTGTAGTTCATTAATCCTGTAGAGCCTCCAAACCTCTTCATACTAGGAGGAATTGTGTATAAATAATCATACATAGTTACGCATACATTTATATTATTTAAGATGCAGTGGTATATAGATTTATTAAGGAGTATGCATGTGAAAACTCATGAATACTTATTTGCTCACTTTCTCTGAAATTAACATATGTGATAGATGGCAAGATAAACAACCAGAGTGAAATCTTACAAGAATTCTTGTTACACTCTTACTGAAATAAACAAGGTTGGAGATTAACCAATAAACATTCTTTTTAGCAAAGGAATGGTTGGAATCTGAAGCCTCAGTTGGTTCCCATAAGGAATTTTAGAGGTTTAAGGAAAGTTTCAAACTCTACAAGTAATCTCCTGTTTTGAAGCCAGCTGTATATTAAGCATGTGGGTAGAGAGAGTGTGAGGAAAATACCCTGCACTGATCAAGTCCAGCCATTTTGCGAATTTTCCATATACATGAATTTATTTGTTTATTCAACATTTAGAAGGGCATCTCTTTGCTTGACAGCTATGCAATGGGATTCAGGTTAAATAATATTTAAACCTCTGCTTTTAATGGATTGGGTAACTTTTCCATTGAGAAATATGAAGTGGCAATAGGCACAATTCCCTAAGAAGTTTAAAGGACTGTATGGGCAATTGTCACTTTTTTAAAAGACATTTGAAAGTCATAAACACACCAGAGGTGGCTGCTAAAAGACTGGACACCAGTTCTTGGTATCGCTTCGTATGAGTTTCTGGTATATGCAATTTTGGTAGTCACTGTAGAAATAAGCACATTACTTCCTTGCTGGTGTCTCTTCAGTCTGTGGTTTCAGATACTACCAAGAAATCACTGGTGTGGGTGGCTGTCTGGGAGCTCAAGATTCTTCATATTCTTTCTTTTTGATATAATGTACTTCTGTTTTCAGGTTCACGTAACGCTAGGGACAAAGGAGTATACATAACATTTCTGTGGTGTTTGGACCAACCTTCTGAAGGAAGAATCTAAAATAACTTATTGCCTTCAAGTTGTTTGTCCTGGGACTGACTTGTCTTTGGAGAAGAGCTCAAGAGAGAAAAGATTTTCACATTGGAGCCATCTTAAATAACCTATTTAAAGAACTTACTACCTGGAGACAGAGGTTGAGTCCTGCTTTTCATCTGTGTTCCCACTTCAGATTGTAAACAATGAGTGAGTTTTGGTTGTGTTTCAACTGCTGTATTGCAGAACAGCCTCAACCTGTAAGTATAAATACTAGTATGGCTTTGTTTTTACATAATTAACTACATAGTTCACATTTTTATGGCTTTTTGAATTAGTGCTGTTTGGCCAAACTCAGTGAGAATTAAGAATTAATTAACATCCTGGCTTAATGGGAGCAAAAAATTGTTGGCTCTAAACTGTTGTTATGCAGATATTTTCCTGTTCTTAAGATCATATCTATCAAAAGTCTTTGGAAAGAACCTTTATTATTTGAATTGGAGAGGAGGGGAAAGGAAGGGGAACCGTGAGGAGGACAGAAATTATCATTCTAAAATAAGTGATTTTTGAATGGAGATCTGTAAATGTCCTGACTTTTTTGTGGCTTGAGGCCTGCCTTCAGAGTGGCTGGACAATCATGAAGGAAGGAAACGATTCTGTTAAAAAGTCTAGAATGAAATCCAGTCCTCCTTCACCTTAATTTAATTAAGGATTTCAGCCTTAATTGTTTTGTTATTTTTTAGATGAAACGTTAGGAGAGTGAAGGGATACACTTGTCCCATAAATGTGGGTTTTTAAAAATAGAATTTGTTACAGCTGTTGTGTGAAAAAGTACATAGCAAACAGTTGGATAAAAGAACATTTCAAAGCATACGTAAGTAAGACAGAAAGTACAGACATATTCTTGTGTTTCATGTACTCTTAAGTACTGTTAGAGTTTGTTCCTGAGTCCAGTGCTGTTGGGATAAAGTCTGCCTGCATGAAGGTAGGGAGTATTGATTAGCACTGTGAGAAAAATAATTGTATGGTGTGGCATGCAGATCAAGCTAAATCAATGTATAGAAAGGACAGTTAACTTGCATACATGTGGTAAAAAGCCCAGTTACTGCTAAAGGTTATGGTGGAATTACAGTGACCAAGAGAATCCCACAGTGAATAGAACAAATTCACATGAATATGCTCCAATGATAATATTTGGCTTTAGGGAAGCTAAAGGACTAAAAAATATATATCTGATGTTAGGCATTCTCATTGCACAAAGCATGAATGCCAGAATCCTTGGGTGGTGATGCAAATATTGAAGTGTGGCCATTGACATTTCTAACAAATGAATGCAACTTTATCTCAGACAAACAGAGTTGTGGGAGATGAACACTGAGATACCAACGTGGGAAGATGCAGTCCTCTCCTGTTTCTTGAATACCGTGTAGCCCTTTAAAATGGTTCCTGTGGCCATGTATAGCCAAAGAGCCTACTTTTTAAAACATATATTTCAATTTCAATTAGAAATAAAGTATAAATGTTAAAAATCTTTGAGATAGAAAATGGCATATTCTGGTTGTTTACAAGAATCCTGAGGCTCAGTCCTTACAGAATCTTGACTCAAGCTTTATTATACAGTTAAGCTATTGCCCAGGAAGTGCACAGTATGTGCATATCTACAGCATGTTGTGATCTCTGGATCCTGACTCATGGAAAGGGTGGAGAATGTACTTCACAAGTGAAGAAAACGGAAACAATGCATTTTAATGTATCTGCTGATGTGATGGTATGCATTTCCTTAGAAAATTAAAACCATCCTTATGTTTAAGATACATTACCAAGCATTGACCTAGTTCCTGAAACCTGTCTTTCAAATGTTATAGGAGCCTTGTTCATTATGAAGTGCCAGAATTCTTCAGGATGCATCTCAGAAAAAAGACTAATGGGCTTCTCCTTGGCATGGTTGACAATAGTGCTTAGTTGTCCTTCCCCTGCAGTTACTGAGCTAATTTTGCAGTGTTGTGTTGTACAGCCATTGTTCTGCTATGCCCTGTTGCAGTAAGTGAACTATTTAATCAAATACATCTCAGTAAGTACAATAATGTTTTTCTTCTCTGACATGTGGCAAAGCATGTGCTGTCAGTGTGAGCAAACTGATAAACCAGAGAAGTCATAAGGAAGCAGTTTTCCCCTGCCTCTGCAGGTTGTGTGATTGCATATATGAAAGACTTATATGCTGAAAAACCTGCTAGTTTCTAGCAAAAAAAATACTGGGACTGATGTAGTGTAAAAGCTACTTGTCTGCCCACTACTGTGCATTCCATCTGTCAGTTTAGTCCAGTTTCTCACAAGTGCCTCATCTTCCCTGATTCATCTCTTTCTCATGCCTTCTTTCATTTTACCTCCTGCATCTCAACTTCTTCATGGCCTAACAGTGTCACAGTGTCTCAGCCATTACTTTCATGTTCAGCCATTACATGTTCAGAACACTCCTTGTGTGGAAGGGCTGATGTAGTCTTGTTGCAACACTAGCAACCACCAGCCTCTCAGAATTAAGACCTTGAAAGCAGGAAGTTACTTAATTAGCTGCTTGTTCTGATAAATGTGTAAAATGTTCTTTTTTTTTTTTTTAAACTTACATTTTCTGAAACATGATTTTTTTTTTCTTTTTTCATTGTCTTTGTTAGGTGCTGATATCTAGAACAACTTTAATGTTAGTGACATAAATTTCAAATCTATTCACTGAAGAAAAAAAACCCTGGAACTTTTAGTATTTGCATGTTTCTGTGATATTTATAGCTTCCATTGAGCTAAGGGATTTTTCTTCTCTCTTGAAATCCAGGGTGCAGGAACTGTCTCTGTCACTTTATTTTGGCAAAATTATAGCATATTATATTAGGAAGCTTCAGTATGGCATGTCTATTCTTTGAACCTATAGTGCCCTTAAAATGAAAATTGCGTACATGCACTGAGTCCTTTCAGTCCATTTTAAAGAAGACTATTATTCAGACTGTACACAAAGCCATTTTCTAGGTTATTGTCAATACTCTGTATGCCTTCCAGTGCATTTTCATGGTTTTAAACCATGTCTTTTTAGATAAGATTTGTAAAGTTTATGGCAATAAGAAGACATTAGTTACCTAGTTTCACTGCCATCACTTCCCTAATAGCATACCCCAGAGCAGAACAGTAACGAGGTTGCAGTTATATATTAGTGCACTTTAAGAGATTCCTTAATTAAAAAATAGTATTCATGTTGCCATCATTTTTATTGAAATGTATCATGGCACAGCTTTTTGTCTTTTGTCAATGCTAACTGAATACTTGCGTTGCTGTGAAATGAAACAAGTGTCTTGGAAAGCAGTGTTCTGTTCTCTCTCCTAATGTTACTTTGTTTGCTAAATATTTCTCTTGATGTTTCCAAGACTGCAGTACTCATAATTAGGTCATGGAAGGGGCATGTTTGAACGTGGGTCTCTATGCTTCTTTGAAATAGGGTAATCATAGAATCATAGAATGTATGGGGTTGGAATGGACCTTTAAAGGTCATCTAGTCCAGCCCCCCCTGCAGGGTGCAGGGACCTTTTTGACTAGATCAGGTTGCACAGAGCCTGGTCAAGCCTGGCCTTGAATGTTTCCAGGGAGGGGGCCTCCATGACCTCTCTGGGCAACCTCTTCCAGTGCTTCACCACCCTCAATGTAAAGAACTTCTTCCTAATGTCTAACCTAAATCTACCCACTCTAGTTAAAGGCTATTGCCCCTCGTCCTATCACTACACATCCTTGTAAAAAGTCCCTGCCCATCTTTCCTGTAGGCCCCCTTCAGATACTGGAAGGCTGCTATAAGGTCTCCCTGGAGCCGCCTTGTCTCCAGGCTGAACAATCACAGCTCTCTCAGCCTGTCTTCATAGGAGAGGTGCTCCAGCCCTCTGATCATTTTTGTGGCCCTCGTCTGGACTCATTCCAACCAGTCCATGTCCCTCTTGTATAGAGGACTCCAGACCTAGACACAGGACTCCAGTTGTGGCTTTATGAGAGCCGAGTAGAAGGGCAGAATTGCCTCCCTTCACCTGCTAGCCATGCTTCCTTTGATGCAGTCCAGGATGTGATGGGCACTCAGGGCTGCAAGCACTCATTGTTTGCTCATGTCCAGCTTTTCATCCACCAGTACCCCCAAGTCTCTTTCTGCAAAGCTGCTCTCTATCACATCCCCCACCCTGTATTGATAGTGAGGGTTGCTCCTACCCAGGAGCAAGACCTTGCACTTGGTCTTGTTGAACCTCATAAGGTTCACCTAGGCCCACTTCTCCAGCTTGTCCAGGTCCCTCTGGATGGTGTCCCATCCCTCTGGCGTATTGACCGCACCGTCCAGCTTGGTGTCATCTGCAAACTTGCTGAGGGTGCTCTTGATGTGACTGTCCATATCATTGATATAAATATTAAACAGCACTGGTCCTGGTACAGACCCCTGAGGGACACCATTTGTCACCCTTCTCCAACTGGACATCAAGCCATTGACCACTACCCTCTGGATGTGACCATCCAGCCAATTCCTTATCCACTAAACAGTCTACCCATCAAACCCCTATCTCTCCAATTTAGAGAGAAGGATGTTGTGGGGGACTGTGTCAAAGGCCTTGCAGAATTCCAGACAGATGACATCCGTTGCTTTTCCCTTGTCCACTGATGCAGTCACTCCATTGTAGAAAGCCACCATGTTGGTCAGGCAGGACTTGCCCTTAATAAAGCCATGCTGGCTATCTCAAATCACCTCCATGTGCCTTGTCAGAGCTTCTGGGAGAATCTGTTCCATGATCTTCCCAGGGACAGAAGTGAGGCTGACAGGTTGGTAATAAAGAAATTCAGTATGCAAAGAAACAAAACTTAAGAGTGATACAGGTGAAGAAAACATGTTCCAATGGGTCTTGCTTCTTAACAGCCTGATGTCTTTACCACAGTAAAATGCAAACAAAAGCCAAGAGAAGGTGTTCTTGTATCAACTTGTAGTTTTCTCTTGTCAGATTTGGATTGAAAAGTATATTTACCACTATGAAGACTTCAGACAACTAGTTGCTTTTGTATGTGGTTTCATGATACCAAGGAGGTGATATTCATCTCATAATAACTATGTTCAGGTTTTCTTTATTATTTAAGTAGCCTGAATTCAATCTCTTATGATTTAACCCAACCCTTTTTTTATTTTGAGAAGAGCAGCACTTTCTGTGATTGCATCAGGTTTCTTAACACCTCCCACTGAGTACCCTTTATAGGATCTGCAAGCTGATCTTGCACTTCACAGTCACAAGATGGGTCTTTCTTCCCATGCTTCCTATGTGCTATCATCCCATTTGCTTATTTTCAGTAAGCTCTGCCAAATCTCCACTACCAAATGTCTTGCTGGACAATGGAAGTTTAGAGAATGTTTTATCTTGCAAGCTTTCAGAGGACATGTCTGTGGTTTCTCTCTTAGGCTGAGCTTATCACCTACACCAGGAATCTTTTTTTCTCTGCACCTTTTTTGTCTTCTGTTTCATTTTTAAGTTGCAAAGTTAATTTTTAGTCCAAGAAGCCTTGGATCATGATCTGGCTCACTTCCACCTGCTCTGGGCCACTTCCCAGTACAGCTGAGCAATTTGGTTTCTTTTGAGCTTGCGGTAAAATTACTGTTGTGCTGTAAGAGAATAAATTTCCTTCATGTCTTTTTGATATATGAAAGAGAATTAGCAGTTGTGTATTTAGAATGGGAAGGCTCATCTTAAAATACAGGCAGAAAAAACTTTACACATACCTCTTTATTTATGGACTGGACTGAATACTACAGAAGACTTAAATTATCTTGTCTCTGGTTATTTAAGGAAATTAATGACCGATAGATATTGTCAGCTGTAGGTTCTTCACGAGAGAAAGAGGCATAGATATAGCTCAGGATACATCTACTAATGCAACTCTTAAAAACTTGAACACAATAATGATAATGTAGCATTCAGTATGCATGACAAGTGAAAATAAATCAACCTCAGTAAATATGCACAGTAAATCAGTTTTTTGCTATTGAAGAAGTACTGGGCCAGACTCTTGGTTCAGTATGGCAGTGCTGTGCAAGTGCATCTTATAGCTCAAAATGACTAAAACTCAGGCTCCCTTGTTCATTACATTTTATCAGCTTACCACTTCAGTAAGCCTATGAAGTACTCAAATGTTAAAGGTGACAACTCTAGAGAGCCTTCAGATTTCAGAGTTGTTATTCTGAATTACATACTGGGCTGCCAGTTCAGATGTTTCTAATTCCTTTTCCTATTCAGTGCTGTTGTAGCTTGAGGGAACACCTTATCAAAGGGGGCAGGTTTAAATAAGCAGCAAAGTGCTTGGCTTTTATTTCTGAAACCTGATCTGTTTGTGCTGCTTTCAGCCTGATAGAGCTGCTTTAGTTTTTTCTTTTACCTTTAAATTAGCCCTCACCCATCTTAAACTACCTGTTGTGATGTTCAAGTATTATAATGTTGTCACGATTTGACTCAGGATTGGCAATTAAACCAATGACAACAATGCTCTCAATCCCTTCCCCCCTCCCACCCAGGTAGGGAAAAGAGAGAGATTATAAGGAGGGAGACTTTCCGGATTGAAAACTAAACTAGACAGCTTTAATTAAATACTAATGATAAAATATGTACAATTATGTAGAAGTGTGTTCAGAAATGTGCAAAACCCTATTGTCTCCCCCCACCCCAGCAACTCCCCCTGGCATCTCCTGAGCTGTGAGCAGTTCTGAAATGTCCCAGAGCACTGCCAAAGAGAGCGGCAGAGCAGACAGGAGCTGAGGGGAGAGTTGTGAGGGTCAGGAGTGCATGAGCCTGGGGATCAATGGTGATGGATAGATGGAGTCATCCCTGGACACCAGCCATGAATGGAAGAAAGGAAGAAGTAGAAGGGCTTGACTTCCATGATAACTGAATTTATACCAGCAGCTACATAGATGTATGGAATGGAATACCTTGGTTTGCCAACTTTGCTGCCTGTCCATCCACTCCTCCCTACGGGAGGGTTGTAGACATGACTGCTGTGCTCCTTCAGTATCCGGAACAGCAGATTCAACAAGCGGAGCAAAGTGTCCTTGGTCTCTCGGCACCAACTATAAACATCCAAGCATTGTAATTCCACTAACTGTGTGCTGCTTAAAAGCAAGTTCACTGAGGGAAAAGAAAAAAAATCAGTAAAAAGAGAATTAGCTTTATCCTGGCTCAAACCAGGATAAATATCTACAAAGAAAATGAAAATGGCAGTATTTTGTGTTTATGTATAAATAGCTCAGTGAAAATTAACTGAATATTTTGCAGTCCTTTATTATGGCTGTGATATTTTTAGGACCTCTTGGTTAGCTGTAGTGATGCTATTTATTTAACATAATGCTAGTTGATTGGATGGAAAATAGCTCATTGCGGGGTGGAAACAACAATTACGCCAGCTTTCTGTTGATCAGAAAGTCTCTTGCCATTATCAACATACTTGAAGAAGGATATAATATGCTTTTAATATCTACAGGGTCTACAGAGATCAGGCTTTCTTCTTAAACATGGGCAGGAAGTAGATTGGGCTCTTTCACAGAATCACAGAATCACAGAATGTTAGGGCTGGAAGGGACCTCTGAAGATCATCGAGTCCAACCCCCCTGCCAGAGCACGACTGGAACAAGAAAAAAAAAAAAGCAACAAACAAACCACACACACCACAGAAACAAGGGCAGATCACAAACTAGGGCAGATCACTCAGAAAGGCATCCAGATGGGTCTTGAAAGTCTCCAAAGAAGGAGACTCTACAACCTCTCTAGAGAGCCTGTTCCAGTGCTCTGTAACCCTCACAGTGAAGAAGTTCTTCCTCATGTTGAGATGAAACTTCCTGTGCTTGAGTTTGAATCCATTGCCCCTCGTCCTATCACAGGACACAAGTGAAAAGAGGTTGTCCCTGCCTTCTTGACACTCAGTCCTCATGTATTTATAGACATTAATTAGATCCCCCCTCAGTCTTCTCTTCTCCAGACTAAACAGCCCCAGGTCTCTCAGCCTTTCCTCGTAAGGCAGGTGTTCCAGTCCCTTAATCATACTCGTAGCCCTTCATTGGACTCTCTCAAGTAAATCCCCGTCCCTCTTGAACTGGGGAGCCCAGAACTTTGATCTGGACATCATTGTCAGCACCCTTGAATCACTTGCTTCTTTTAAATCTCCAAATTTTTCAGTGAGAAGACATCTTCAAGAGCAAAACCCAGAATAACAAAACCCACTGATAAAAGGAGCTACCACAAGCTGATAGTTTTGCAGCCACCCTTGGAGACTGTGCTGAAGGATTTCTGAAATTAACAAATCCAGTGCAATGTTTGTAATTTTTTTAATGGAAGTTGGAGCTGCAAAGCCCTGGTATTTCTGGTGTGCCTTAATTTTAATGCTTCAGTTGTTTTTCCTCTCTTCTGCTTGTCGTGTCAGGGTGGGGAAGATGGGGAAAACTGTAGGTTCAGGTGAATTTCTACTTGCCAGCATCTAAAGGCAGAGGTCACTTGGACATACTGTGAGAGATGTGTGCTTTCACTGACTCCATATGGAAATACTCTTTTTATTAGTGTATAGAGAAGTCACTTGTTGCCCTGAAGCTGAGCGTTCAGCCTTTTAACTGTTTTTCATATGAAAGGAAGTTTTGAGAGTGGAAACTTCCTCTGCTGCTGTCTTACTGTGTTTTTATTGTGACTTCTCTGTAATGGATCTGAGATACTCTATTGGAGATCATTCTTAAGACTAATATGCAACTCACACAATATGCATTTTTAAATGGATATTTTAAAGATCTCTCCCTGTGGTCACATTTTTTAATTCACTACATTAACTCCCATAATTTTACAATGATGAAAGTCGTCCTTTTTCAGACTGTTTCTCAAACTTTTGGTTATACAGTTTGTGTCATGACTCTTACTTATGCATGAGACATGCATATCAGTGTTTCCATTTAATTATATTCTAGCTATTCTGCATGTATTCTCAGAGATCCTGAAATTGTATGGTACTCCATAAGCCATAGAATTTAATACACAATCACTTGCAATTATTTTCTCAGTTCCATCTTCAGAGTAGCTTAGCTGATTACTCTAAAATGCTGACTTCTGTAATTTTGGGTTAATATCCTGCCATGGAGTGAGGGCATTAGAGGAGTGGATTTTAGGCACAAAAGCTGATGCTGTGAGCTGCACTCTGATGCATATTCAGGGAAGTACTGCCTCTCTGAACCTTTTATTTTTGTTTTTCAAATAATTTTAGTGGTTTTTAGCTACTTGGGTGTACTCTCAAGAGAGGTGTGGTTTACTGCAGCTGTGTGTCTCCATTTAGTGGTCAAGGTGAACCAAAACACAGAGAACCGAATTGCTATCTATTACTTCCCCCATCCCATCCTGCCAGGGGATGATAAAAAGGGGAATAAGGAAGAGAGACTTCAAGGTTGGAAAATAGAACCAGAACAAGTTTAACAGACTAGGAAAGGCATAGTAAAAAGTAGGTAAGTAATGAAAAATATACAAATAAATATACACAAAACCCAATTTTAATGATAGCTGATACTAGAGTCCAAAGGTCCCTCATGGCAGGGAACCTGCTGATGTGGGAAAAAGGGCCAAGACTTTTCTCAGCAATGGATGGAGTTGGATTCTCCAGAACACATGGTAAGCTGCAGACAAAGAGCCAGGAGCCTACTGCATGATGTCCATGGGAACAGAGAAGATGTCAAGGCCCCACATTCCTACCCTTCTGGCTTTTTATAGAGTATGGCAGAAAATGGGAGGGAATATGGAGGCCATCTTCTATGTTCTGCCCCCTGGACCTCCTCTGTGTCCTGAGTAATGCCTTCTGTCTCTCTTGGGTTTGGCCAAGAGAGGTCATGGCATCAATGCCTTAAAACTAACTTCTGGCCCCTCAAAACCATAATATTGAGAAAAGATACCATCTCTCTTTGTGTTTTCTCCCTTAAAGAAATTTGTGACACTGAGTGATTTGTTGATATGTTACACTCTGAGAGTGACCTGGCATCAAAAGGGGGAGAGGGTCAAATGGATTTTTTTTTAAATAGTCTTAAGCTACATTATCTCTCTTCTAGTAAGTATATATTCCTCTTGTTCAGTCTCAGAAAATACTGTGGGTTTAAAATATGCTGTCTTCAGGAGGCACAGGGTCTTCATAATTGCTCGTTTCTCTTGCTTATGGTATGACTTTTTTGGTGTGAACTGAACTACCCTTTGTATTCTGCTTTCTGGTTTATCATCAAGGACTACCTACTTCATAGTTTCTGTGTTTTGATACTGGGATGCTCTCAAATCAGAATATTTTAATTTTGCCTTATCTTTAGCAGGCCTGCATTATGGTTTTGGTGTTTCTAACCTGCACAAGATGGTTTCAAGTTGGTATGTGGCTGGACTATCTCCAGAGACTGAGAAATAAATTAGGACCAAATAATGATTTTTTTTTCTAAGTTCTCCCAGACCAGCACTTCTTTGCTGGCATAGTGTGGCACTTCATGCTCTATTGCTCTAGGATGGTGGTATTGGCCAGCTGGAGCTCTCCATTTTTGGAGCAGAGGTGCAGAGTTCATCTCATCACCTTGCACAGAAGGAAATGCTGTTGCTGCCTATTAGAGGCTGCCTTCCCTCTATTTTACATTCAACTCTCTGGCAGGATGTGGTGCACCACAGAGCTTTGTAGTTTGACTTTATTTAAGGAAATTGTAACTTTTTTAATTCTCCTACTTACTTAAAAACCAAAAACATTTCTGATAGGCAGAAACTGTGGTGACAGCTGCACAGATGAACACTCTGGAAATTTGTGGCAGTCTCTTATTCCGGCCTCAGACTGCTATAAGCCATGGTTAAAGTCTTGCCTCCACTGAAATCCCTAAGTTATGCCACCTATTTTGAGTTCAGATTTCTTGCAGGAAATTAACACATTTTAATACATGCACACCTATGTATAGATTATGTGAAATCTGTCAAGAAACTGACCAATGTGTCAAGATAGATGTGCATTAGCTGGTTTAGTAGTTAAAGAACTGCGGGTTATGGAGGTTTCTGCAGGCTGCAACACCGTGTGTTTTTCTACATAGCAGAGGCATACAAACTGTAGTTCTTGATTTATCTGACTTACGAAGTATGTTTTGGTTGGTGGGTTGGATTTTGGTGAGGTTGGTTTGTTTGTTTGTTTTGTGTGTAGGGAATAATCTGCTGAATTACAGCAAGAAACAATTGCCAGAGTATTTTTCTGAGTGCTTGCCTGGGATCATGCTAACTGTACTAAGATCCTATGGGGAAAAGCACTACCAAGTAATAAAAGCACAAAACTCTAGGATATTTAGTGGTAAGTGTTTACGGGGCATGTGTATACGCATCATGACTTTTTGAAGGCTTGTCCTGTACGGGGTAAGATAGCAGACAAGATGTGTTTGTACAAAACAAAGATTTGTTGTAAATAGCAAAGAATCTTAAAGATTCTATCTTTCTCATTTTTTATCTTTTTTATCTTTTTTTTTTTAATCTTTTCTCTTTTCTTAAAGATCTTTCTCTTATATTTAAAAGGTCCTAAAGTCTTAAAGTTCCAAAGCTGAAAAGTGAAAACTGTCTTTAATACTTAAAATTACTTAATGAAGATATGAATAGGAATTCATATATAGGTCTGTGATCCTTCTTACCCTTTACTTGGCTACAGCTGAAATCCCCTTTATCTCAGCCTCTTGAGGAGTAACCACTAGAGCAGGCATCCCTGCTTGAGGGGAGAAGATCCAACACACCTTCTAAGGAAAGTCGACAGGTTTCTGTACAATCAAAGATGGGACTAGGCTTTTACAGAATAAAATGATTGGCTGCTATCATTTAACTACTTAGCCATATGTCCAAAATCCTCTATTGGAGAACAAAAGGGGGTATAAGGAAAAACCGAGACAGCCTTTTCCCACAAAATGGGCACAGCTCCCCAGAGGTGGGGGCCAGAATTAAATATCATGTCCCACAAAGTGGGTACAACGGAATGTCCCACAAAGTAGACAGGGGTAGAGTTCCCCAGGGGTGGGGGTTGACCTAGGGAGATTTGGACTGGACCCCCTTGCTTTCTGTACTCCTTCTCAGATGGGAGCCTACCTGTGGCTGGATCCAATCCTCCTCTCTTCATTAATCTCTTTTACCAACTCATTTGGCAAGATCAACCTCTGGAATTCTCTGTGTGGTACTCTAATAGTAAGACCACTACCCAGAGGCTTATATGACATTACTTAAAATTGAATCAGATTTTAAAACTAGTCAAAAGGAAAACACACAACATCACTCTCAAAACAACAGGCTACAACTGGAAAAACTTAGCGAAAGTAGAAATTATATTACCTTATGTGCTGAAAATAAGGTTAGAAACTGAGAGAGAGATGAAGAGAGAGGGGATAGGAAAGGTATCACCACCCTTGGATCCAGCGATGATCTCGGCATGACACTGTGGTCCTTGGATGGTGGCTGCATGCTCCGAGCATTTCGAGTCTGCCTCTTTGATGGCACCTGGCCCCACCTCTCCTGGTGAGGCTCAGCATGCTTTGTGCAGACTCAGTGTTGGATTTGGGATTTTTCTGGAAATGAGCTGGTGAGGCACAGGGGTCCAGATGATCACTTGGTCCCCCCCCCATCTGGGTTGACCGAGCAATGACCTTTATTGTCACACATGCACTCTGTCCTTAAGCAGGACAGTGGTCTTTGGCAAGATGGCACTGTGCCTCAACGGGGCTCCTCTTGCTGGCCACTGCTCCTTATCAAGCAAGGACAGTGTCCCATTTATCAGGGTGGCTGCCAAAGGAGGGGCTCCCCTTGCAAGGACGTGGTCCATGTGGTTATCGAATGAGGCCCCCACCCAAGCACAATATCCAGTTTATCAGGGCAGCTGTTTTGAGACAATTACACATTTCAAGACTCTACACCTCATTAAGCAAATTATTTCGTTTATCTGTCCATTCTTGTTTGGCTTCTGTTTGGGCTAGCTGGAGCCAAGCCAGGCTCCATGTTTTTTAACACAGAAAAGCAGCTGCACCACAGACATCAACTTGGCCTTCTACTGGTACTTCCAAGATTGCTACCAGTTCATAGTTTATTATGCCCTTTGCTTTCCATGGAAATTCTCCAACTCTAGGCTAAGGGCAGTGAAGCTGAGAGACAGAGGGTATGAGACTCAGAGACAAAGAGCAGTGGAATGACAAAGGGAAACTGAGGTAGGTCCAGTGAGGCAGAGCATCCTGCCATGAGGCCTAAAATTTATTCTATCTAGATTTTTAAACCAGGTGATGTTAATTATAGATTACATATTTATATAATATTTTTTAATACTTTACTTGATGTTCATTGTAAACAGCTTTTCCATATCTAAAGAGATAATAATACAAGAGCAATTTCTGAAGTGTGCAATACTCATGTGGAATAACTGCTTTTTAATATCTGTCATAATATTTTATAAATATGAGGGCATTTTCATTTAAAATTAGTCACCCTGTATGCTGTTGGTAGCATGCTTCGTATCACCAGAATTACTTTCTGCAGTATTTTTGTCTCTCTTTCTCACTCTGTCTGAATTTGACAGTAGTTTAAATATTGGTATCTGTTTAGCCACAATGAACAGAAGAGCTTATGTCAGCCTGATCTATCTCTACTTTATATAAAAGCAAAAGTGATGAGGTACTCTACAGCACCTTATATTATATAATAACTTACGTAATTGAGTGTTCCAGAATTAGTCAACTCGTGTTATTCTTCAGTGAAAAGGAAAGAAAAATTAAAAAGTGAATGAGAGGAGAATTTTATTTTGGTTTTATGTTCTTTTATATCTAAATACAACTGGAAAACCTGCTTTACTGTATAGTTATTTGTTGTTCAATAAGGTGTACATCAAGAGATTGACTCTTAAAAGGAACCACTTTTGAAAAGTAATAAAACTCCCAGTTTCCAGATCTACAAACTCACTATGGGTTCAGAGAATCAAGCTGGGTCTTTTTCCCACACTGGCACAGTAAGTTTTCTGCAAGTAATTTCTTTGCTTCAGCTCACTCGAATTTAGTAAATAATTTAGTTGTACCCAAGAAGGAATAGAATTTAACTCAGGCTCTTAGGAATGTTGTCTCTGCAGGCATTGCAGGGATGAGTATCACTGACAATTTTTTTATTACCAAACATATCAGACACTTATATTTGCAGCACACGAGACAAGAAATGCTGCTGGATGCACTAACTGTGGTATGGTTCAGGCTCTTACTTTTCCCCAGATAAACAGCCACAACTAAGTTTCAGCCTGTGTTTTATGCTAGTTAACGTTTTAGTTTCTTAAACAAAAATTAACTTTAACTATACAATCTCAGAACACAGAAGAGTGGTCTCTAAATTAGACCTACAGGGAAACAATTGGGAAGGGTGGAAAGGTTTGAGTTTTGTTTGAGTTACTCCATTTTTTCCTTAGTGATCCCAAAGAAGGATGTTGCATGCCTTCATAATGCATGTGTCTTTCTGCTTTCTGACTTTTTTAGCTTTGCAGCTGCAAACCCAAGTAAATCCTTTCTGCTGTTTTTAGTGGAGGGATGTATGTTTACCCTTGAGTTTTAAAGAATATTAGATTCATAATTTGTACCTAAAATGTATTTGCATTTCCAGTATAATATGTTGAAATTAACACATTAAAAGCTTAAGAAATTACATGTAAAATTGTCTAGAATGATGTTTTAGAGGGGTCATTTCTGAAGCTGTAATGTTTGGCTTTGCATAAAAGCAGATGAAGCATAGAAACCATGCAGGAACTCAGACAAAACTTGAATCATGGAAGCATATTTCTGGGTGGTGTAGCCTGGTGACACTGTGGCACAGGGAACTCTTAATCTGATGATTATGGTAGTTAGCATGCTGGTGAGCCAGCTGTTCAAAACCAACTTGTTTTTTTGGCACAGCTGCCAGTGTCCACTGGAGTCCTGTGTGTTGGTAAAGGGTACTTGACACTCAGGTTATGAAATGGAGTGATGGTGGTAGTGCTTTACCTGAGTTGTTTTGTGGTTTTTCTCTTTATTTTAGGAACAATAGCTATTTTCCTACCAACAGTTACTATTCAAGTCTGTGTTCATAGCTCTAGTTGTTGTAAAGATGCGGGATTCTGTCTTTTTTAGGTATCATAGGCATTTACTGAATAGAAAAGGAGAAATATTTACTATAAATAATAGACACATATTGCACTCAGTTTAGAAATTCCCAGCCTGCAACTCTTTAGAAAATCTGGTTTTGTTCCGTACATTTTTTGCTTCTTCTCCTCTTCATTCTGACATTCATTTTGTTGAACTGCCAGTGACTGTAGATCTGCAGCCAACAGCTGATGTTAGCTGTATCTTGTTTTTCGTAGAAACTGACTATACTTGTGGAACTGGGAAGCAGTTGCCCTGAAATTGCCAGTAATGCAAGAACCTGGAAGAGTCTGAGAGATTTCCATGGTGCTCAGTGTTGCAATGCCAAAGTTTGCCCTGTTTCACTGACTGTTAAAGAACCATGCTTTCCTAATCTTCCTAATCTTTCCTTAAGAAAGAAGCTCCTAAATATGGGCTTATTGTGTTATACTAAGAAAGCTGCTATATTTCCTGGATTTCTACAGTGGATCCAGCTTTAGAAGTGCCAGTACTAGACTGAAGGAATGGTGTCAAAAGTATGCAAATAAGAGACACAGTAATACAATAATAGAAATTCTGCTTTCACAGTAATAAATTTATCATATGCAACTTACCACAGAAGAACTGCAAGACAAGGAGGGATAGGCTTGCCACAGGAATGAAAGATTTTCTGAACGTTGTGAGCAGCCAACACTGCCTCTAGAAGTGAATGTGTGATGTCTTGTTGATCCTACTCATGAGTCTGGCAGTAAATGGTGAATAATGAGTGTACTTTTGTCACAGTTTAATGCTGGATGGGCAATAAAAAAATGACAGCTGCTCTCTATTAACCCCTCCCCTTCCCAGAAAGGGAAAGGAAAGAGAAAAAGGGAGAGAGACTTATGGGTTGGAAACTAAACTACACAGCTTTAATGAAACAGTAATGATGAAAAAAGAAAATAATTAAATATATACAAGTATATACAGAAACAATGTCATGCTCCCCCCTAGTAACACTCACATCACCACCAAGGCTGCAGGGTAGGCCCTGAGAAAGTCCCAGACTGCTCCTGGAGTCAGCAGCAGGCAGGAGCTGGATGTAGGAACACGCAGATTCAGGAAAGCATGGATCGGGGTCAAAGGCAGACAAACAGATGGAGTCCCATCAGAATGTTGGCCATGGATGAAGAGAGCTTGACCATCATCATTCCTCAGATTTACACCAAGTGTGATGTATATGGGATGCAATATGTTGTTTGGTCCATTTTGGTCTGGTCCTCTTTCCCCATAGGAATGTCACAGGTGTGACCCCTTTCCTCCCTTTTGTTTCCAGAGCATAAGATATTTAGCAGAACCAAGCAGTGACATTGGTTCTGCATCCATTCTCTAGCTTTAACTATGAACATTGAGTGTTATCATTCATAGAAGCACACACTGACTGAAAAACATTATGTTAATTTCAGCAAGTGCAGCTATTTAGAAGAGACTTAACTGAAAAGTAAAATTACAAAAAGAAAATTGGATCTACCCTGGCTAAAACCAGGACAACCTGAGACTTTGTTCTCAAAGAAATTTGTGTCTTCTTAGTGCAGGGACTGGAAGAATAAAGAACTATTGCTACTGCTCCTGAATACATCTTTTCATAGAGGCTGTATTTAGAGGAGTAGAACTTGATAAATAAATTAGAAATATGGGACACTTTCTGACTTGAAATTTAAATAGTTAATGATTGTTTACACTCAAGACCTGTAGAATTGTGGCATGCTTCAACTAGACTATGCAAAAATGACTGTACAAGCTTGGAACTGGTGTTTTCATTTTGATAGGAGGGTTAGACAATGCAGCAAGGATTCCTTTGTTTTGCCAGTGAAAGCAGAACACTGCCTGAAAGGTCTTCCTTTTTCTCTTTCTTCTTGAACTGAAGTAGGTAGGAATACAGTGCTTTCCTAGAAGTTTTCCCTTATGATGGCCTTTTAATCTGCATTTTCTATCTTTTGAGCCTACAGATTTGCAGTGGCACACCATATTGCTCTTCCTTTGGTCTTAAGCTTCTTTTGGGACTTGTTAATTACCTTCCAAACAATTTCCCTTCCATCTTTCAGGAGTATTTACCAAACTTTGGGCACAGGCTTTTATGTTGCTGCTCTATGTCAGATGCTGTTCTGAACATGTCAGAAGCTGAGCAGAAAGCTATTTTTGGTTTTGAGTGCAGCCATTGATTTGAACAGCTATTGATTCTTAAGCGTTGTTGGTAGAGTACTCTTCCAAAGATGCTTCTAGTGTGGACTTGGCATCTAAACATCCCTAAAATAACTACTTGGCCATCCATTGCTCAATTGTCTTCATAGAATCATAGAATTGTTAGGATTGGAAGGGAACTTAAAGATCATGTAGTTCCAACCCCCCTGAATGGGAAGGCACACCTCCCACTAGATCAGGTTGCTCAAGGCCCCATCCAACCTGGCTTTGAAGACCTCCAGGGAGGGGGCATCCACAAGCTCCCTGGGCAACCTGCTCCAGCATCTCACCACCCTCACAGGAAAGAACTTTTTCCTAATGTCCAACCTGAATCTCCCCTCTTTAAGCTTCAAACATTGCCCCTTGTCCTCTCACTACACACTTGTGTAAAAAGCCCTACCCCAGGTTCCTTCTAGGCCCCCTTCAGATATTGGAAAGTTGCTATGAGGTCACCATGGAGCCTCCTCTTCTCCAGGCTGAACAACCCCAACTTCCTCAGCCTATCTTCATAGGGGAGGTGCTCCAGCCCTCTGATCATCTTCATGGCTCTCCTCTGGACATGCTCGAGGAGTTCTATGTCCTTCTTATGTTGGGGACTCCAGAATTGGACACAGTACTCCAGGTGGGGTCTCACCAGAGCAGAGTAGAGGGGGAGAATCACCTCTCTCAACCAGCTGGCCATGCTTCTTTTGATGCAGCCCAGGATATGGTTGGCTTTCTGGGCTGCAAGTGCACATTGACGGCTCATGTTAAACTTCTGGTCCACCACTACTGCCAAGTCCTTCTCCTCTGGGCTGTCCTCAATCCTTACTCCTCCCAACCTGTATTCATGCATGGGATTGCCTCGACCCAGGTGCAGGACCTTGCACTTGGCCTTGTTGAACTTCATGCAGTTTGCACGAGCCCACTTCTCAAGCCTGTCAAGGTCCCTCTGGATGGCATCCCTTCCCTCCAGCGTATTGACTTCACCACAGAGTTTGGAGTCATCAGCAAACTTGCTCAGGGTGCACTTGATTCCACTGTCCATGTCGCCAACAAAGATGTTTAATAACACTGGTCCAAGTACCAGCCCTTGAGGAACAAGGATGCTTGGATGCTTGTGCTAATTTTGTTCTTTATTATTTTGTGTATAACGCCATCATTTCCACACCCACTCTTGCCATCATCACCTTTCAAATGCTTGACTATTTTTCATAGTATGGGAAGAATAAATTCTCTAGAGGACTTCAGTTGTCATGCCAGATGACCTTTTAAGTATTTCCTGTGTTCTTGTTGGAAAAGGTCAGCCAGTGAAAGGAAAGAGAGCTCAACATAATGCAGTTTGCAATGTGTTGTTACCAGGATTTTTTCTAAGGAAGCTATTAGAAACTTCCAGAAAGTTTGTATTATGGTATAGCTTTACATCATTTGTTTAATCTGTATATTTTAACATTATTTTGATCACTGGGAAGAATATACTGCATCTCTGCTACAGTAGTCCTCTTCATCATCAGCTGAAATTAAAGACTTTGAAAATAATGTAGGTAACAGGTGATCTCTGGATGCCATCTAGTGCAATGCACCTACTCAAAGCAGACCAACTAGCCTGGCTTTTGTCCAGTTGTGTTTTGGGGATCTCCAAGGATAGACATTCAGATTCATTGGGTTTTTGGTCCAGTGTTTGAGCACCTAAATAACAATTATTTTCTTTTTTCTTTTATTTTTTTAGTATTTTCTGTGTTGCAGCTTTAAGTTGTGGCTCCTAATACTATCATTGCCCAAGTCTGCCTGTCTTTGTATCCTCCCTCTTGTTTGGTAGTGGAAGAACATTAAGACCACAAGCAGATGTCTCTTCTTAAGACTGAACATACCCACTCTTTCAGTCTTCCCTCCTATACTATGTAGAGCAGAGTTTTTGTCTTTTACCTGTGTCACAGCTCTGGATTCACTCCAAAAGATGCAGTGAAAAAATCTGTTGCCAGCTGTGTGGGCTGGTAATAAGCACTTGTTCCAAACAACAGCTAAGTGTGTTGGAAGTTAATGGAGCTTGGCAACTGTAAGAAAAAAGTGTATGTTAAATGCTAAAATCTGTTTTTTGCTGAGATACCACAAACCAGTATCCTTGTTCCTTTCATCATGCCCTGCTGTCCTTATAGTTGAGCTGTTACTCTACAATCAGACTGCATAGTCTGTCTAAAGACAATATAGTTGCTATACTAGAAAACTGTACTGTTATCTTAGATGACTGTTTACATTTATGTTAAAGAGGCATTGATCACCAAAACCAGTGAAAATAAACTTAGTGGAAAGATAAATTAGTTTGTGGTATACTGTGGCACCCAAGTTACAAGTTTTAAATGTCATAAAATTGTGGTATTGCATATTTTGAAAAGGATGGTACTTACTAGCTATACGAAGGAATGGATTCTGTTGTGTGACTTCAAGTTAGTTTAAGCATTTGGAATGGAACAAGTTCCCTTTACTGTGTGAGCTAAACAACTTTCTTAAAATACCTATTGTCTTTCAGAAGTCATCTGGCAAATTTTCCTGTTTATTTAGAAAACACAGGCTACAGTTGCCACTTTTGTTATGTCATGACTAACACCACCATAATACACTGGAATATTGTGTAAACAGATCAAAAAGCACACACATAAAAAAAAATTCAGGAAGGTGCTGAATTTGCTAAAAGCAAAGGAGCTGTTTGAGGTAACAACAGCATGCAATCCAGTTTGAGGCATTCATTTACGAAACAGATAAATTAAATGTGAAGTTGTACTTAAAATCAGACTGGAAGATTCTCTAAAATCAGCTTCACCATTTTAGAGTCTTTTATTTTCCTTGTACTTTTTTCATTTTCTAAATACTGATTGAACTGCTTGTTCCTTTGCTTGGGAGTCCAGAAAGTGATCGAAGTTGCTAATGTTTTTTTTTGCCATCTAAGACAGCCAGTAAATGCAAAGTTATTTTGCCTAATGGCTAAATCCAGTATACATTTGCTAATGAATTTATTAGAATCTAATTATGTTGGCTTACATTATTTAAAAACTTACCTCTTGTCAATCCTTTGTCTCAGTTTCCTAACTCTCCTTTAGCTACAGAAGTCAGGCAGCACAAGGATTTTTGAAAAACTTGATGAAAACTTGAGTGTCCTTGAGGCCTGCTACTTACCTGTGTCACTAAAGTGCTGGCATGAAAACCTATGCTGGTTTCCTCCTGCATCTGTTGTAATGAAGCAGTAGTTTGTAAGATCCATAAGCAATCAAGACTCTTTAAGCAGTCTGCTGGAAACTCCCAATGTAAGGGACTGAGAAAAACATGTTAGTAGTGGTAGCAGCTTTCATGTTTTGCAGTTGATGAAGGTCACAGTGCTGGTCAGAACATCATTATGCTGGGCCTAGATACCACATATTTCTGCTTTAGAATAAATCTAGCAATGAAATTTCGTTGTTTGAAGGGAGTGGCTAGCATTATAGTTTATCCTGCATACTAGTTTTGCTTCTTTGTTTCCTCTGTATAGTAGACCTCTTGACATAAAGCATTTCAAACTTAGAGGTCTAGTTCTTCATTTTTGGACTGGTGCTATTTAACATCTTTGTCAATGACATGAACAGTGGCATTGAGTACGCCCTCAGCAAGTTTGCTGATGACACCAAAGTGTGTGTTGTGGCTGACACACTGGAGGGGAGGGATGCTACTCAGAAGGACCTTGACAGGATTGAGAGGTGGGCCCAATCAAACTGCATGAAGTTCAACAAGGCCAAGTGCAAGGGTCTGCACCTGGGTTGGGGCAATCCCAAGCACAGATACTGGCTCCATGTAGAACAGATCAAAAACAGCTCAGAGGAAATGGACTTGATGGTGATGGTGGATGAGAAGCTCAACATGGGCCAGCAATGTGTGCTTGCAGCCCAGAAAGCCAACTGTGTCTTGAGCTGCATTAAAAGTGTGTCCAGCAGGTCAAGGGAGGTGATTCTTTCCCTCTGCTCTGCTCTTGTGAGACCCCACCTAGAGTACCGTGTCCAATTCTGGAGCCCCCAACATAAGGACACGGAGCTCCTGCAGCGAGTCCAGAGGAGGGTGACAAAGGTGATCAGAGGGCTGGAGCACCTCTGCTATGAGGACAGGGTGAGAGAGTTGGGGTTGTTCAGCCTGGAGAAGAGAAGGCTCTGGGGAGACCTCATAGCGGCCTTCCAGCATCTGAAGGGGGCCTACAGGAAGGCTGGGGAGGGGCTTTTTACAAGGGCTTGTAGTGAGAGGACGAGAGGTAATAAAACTGGAAGACAGGAGATTTAGGTTAGACGTTGGGAAGGAATTCTTTAGTGTGAGGGTGGTGAGACACTGGAACAGCTTTCCCAGGGAAGTTGTGGAAGCCTGATCCCTGGAAGTGTTCAAGGCCAGGCTGGACGGGGCTCTGAGCAACCTGATCTAGTGGGAGGTGTCCCTTCTGATGCAGGGGGATTGGATCTATATGATCTTTAAAGCCCCTTCCAACCCAAACCATGTTATGATTCTACGATTCATCCTGCATTCTTCAGAGAGTTTGTGAACTCCTGCAGTTCAGTATAGTCAGTGTCACTTTATGGTGCAAAAATATATTAAATGTTAAAACTTTAAACATGTGCTAGTGCCCGACTGGAATTTTAACATTACTGTGGATGGTGTCTCTTTAATTTAATCAACTTTCATATAGTACTTGCAGATTGTATAAGTGTGTGAATTGGCAGTGTAGGCTCATTGGTTTAAATGCTGGGGAAAAAATGGGAGAGTACCAAAATATTCAGGGAAATGTTTAGGAGGTATGCAGCATTTTCTTCTTCAAAAAAATCATACTGGCTATATGATGATGCTGCACATCCACCCATTGGCTTCACAGTACTAGTTTGCTACATTAAAGATCCAGTTGCTAGAGATGGGAGTGTTTAAGCATTCCAACTGTATAACTGTACATGCTTTTTATTATTTTTAACATGAATCTCAATGTTGCTAGTTAGGGAGGAAAGTGTGGAGAAATGCATCTTAAACACACAATGCACAAAAAACAAATACAAGGGACACCCTTGCCCCTGCAGCCCCTTTATGTAGGCTTTTATGAAAGATGCCCTCGAAGACCTTTTTAGGTAATTTTGATGGGTCAATATTGGGAACCCAGACATACCACTTATACCACAGATTGCCTTTGGAGACAGACAGCCATCCTGTACACATCAGACTATTTTGGGAGCAGAACACCATGTACATGGTAGGGCAGAATGCCACCTCTACAGGGTGATAAAATACTTCCTATTCTGTGCATGTATCTAGTGCTTCCTGTGTGTTTGTGTGTGGAAGGTCAACTGGGTGGCAAAGCACAGGGACTCCTTTGCTGCTGGTGCTCTTTTCAGAGCAGATACAAGACATAGAAGAGATCAAAGATGGAAAATAAAACTCAGGGTGTTTTCTGTCTTTCATTTTCTCCTATACCATCAAAATGCCCTATCTTGAAATGGTTGACTGTCTTGACTTTGATTAAATCCTTTCCTTAGATTTCTATCCTAGTTTTATCTTTTGAAGTTTCAGATGAGTTCTTGAAAACAAAGCTAGGAAACAGCTCTATTTCCACAGAGTTGTATCATAGAAAAGTTTAACAGATCACTTTGTCCTCAGGGACAAGCTGTGAAACACCTGTCTTGATAGGTGACAAAGATCTCAGAGACTAAATGACTGGATTAAAAGAGCTTGCATTTTGCATTTATTGAGTTAGCCTAAAATTAACACTAGAATGAATGGTAACAGAAGTTATCCAAAAAGGGTTGCTCCTTGAGTCTTATTTGTGAAGGAAGGACAAACAGTAGCTGTGAGCCTCTATATACATCTGATCATTTCTATTAAAAAAAAAAAAAGCAAATTACATACTTACCTGTCACTGTCTTGATAGTGCATCCATAAAGTGTTGGATGTATGAGCAGAGTAGCCCTATATCATGAAAACAAAGGCACCAGCAGGAACACAGAGAACTAGGAGTGTGCTCCTTGTTTGCATTTGTCCTTTATACCATAAGAACAGCAGTTGTGGTGACTCACCTGGGATTTATTTTATTTTAGGAGAGTGTGTTGTGGTGACTCACCTGGGATTTATTTTATTTTAGGAGAGTGTGGGATTCGGATAGCTTTACTATGGAAAGATGTATTAGCTCTAGATCTCTTGGTGTGGCAAAGGATTAGATGATGTGGTTAAAAGCTATTATATTTTATTATGTTCAAACTACTGTGCTGTTAATTAAAAGTCAAGCTTGCAAAGAGCTATTATAGAAAGTTAATTGCTTCTTACTGTATTTGATGTTATTTTAATAACAGATAGCAGTGACTGAGCAGTCTGAAAAACTGACCCTTAGGTTGTGAAGACAAGTTTAAGAGCTATGTAACTTTCTAGTGTTTATGAATTCACAGTCCTCTTTCTGCTCTGAAAAGAGCAAAATTTTTGGAGGTAATAAATGTAAATGGTCAATGTCTGACCACAGAAACTCATTCTGCAAAGCAACTCTTAATAGTGTCCAGCTGTATTGTTCACTTCTCTGTTCATCAGGGAAAGTCTTCCAGCAGGGAGTTAGCAATAAAAAATTCTTTACTTATCTTCTTCCCAAGAGAGATAAACCTGTTCTTTGACAGTAATAGTTTTTTAAAAGGGAAAAACCCCTATATTTTATCTTAGCGAGGTTACTGCTCCTGCACGCCAGCAGTAGCTGACTTGATGAAGGCAATCCTGGCAGGTAAACAGGGCCCACTGAAGCCTCAAATGCTGCTATGATAGCCCATTCTAATGTGGAATATTTTTAATACCTTGATTTACACAATCTGCATTCCTTTTAAAGAATTAAAGAAGTTTTTTAAATAGCCTGAAATTGGAGAAGAGACGGATACAAGACTGGAAAATGATCTTGGGAAGGTGATGCTTTTACTCTGTACCACATAAGGTGCCAAATCATGGTGGTTCGTTTTGGTTTTCCTGGTTATGTATTTGTTGTGGTTTGGGCCCAATACAACAACAAAGAAGCAGCCCCACGGCTGCTCACTCAACTCCCTGCCTCACACACACTCTGGGATGAGGAGGACAAAGGCCAATTAGAAGCTCATGGGTCGAGACAAAGGACAAGGAGAGGGTTCTTCACCGATTGAGGTCACGGGCAAAACAGGCTCAACTTGGGGAAAAAAGAATAATTTAGTTTCACACTAATCAAACACACACAGGACACAGACAACACAAAGAGCAGGGCTTACATACGTTACCCCACCCCTCCCTTCTTCCCAGGCCCAAATTACTTTGTTCCCAATTTCTCTCCCTCCTCCCCCCCACTGGCACAGGGGGACAGGGGATGGGGTTTAGAGTCAGTTCACAGTCTGGTGGTTCCTGCTGCTCCTTCCTCCTCAGGAAGAAGGATTCCTTACAGTCCTCCCCTGCTTCCCAATGGGGTCTCTCCCGTGGGAGAGAGTCCTCCATGAACCTCTCCTTCATGAGTCCTTCCCACGGGGTCCAGAGCAAGCTTCTCCAGCGTGGGCTTCCCACAGAGTCACGGGCTGCTTCGGGAACAGTCATCCCCCTGTGTCTTACTCAGCTGCATAATCCAAGTCCACTGGCAGCAAACCCGAGGCCACCGGCCACAAAATCCAAGTCCACTGGCCAAGTTCACCCCTCCTAGTGCCTTCAGGGAATGTTTGACCACGTTTACCCATGAATACAGGGGGACAGCCTGCCATCTCACCATGTGCTGCAGGGAAACTTCTGCTTGGGCACCTTCTTCCCCTTCTTCCTCATAAACCACCGGGATCTTCACCCCAGCACTGCCTTTCACCTCTCCAGCTCAGCTCTTCTTTCTTTTCTACCTACTAAGTGCTCGCTCTGCTCAGCTCTTGTATCAGTTCTTTCATATGTTAATGGAAGAGGCGCATCTATTGCCCCTGTAATGGCTCCTTGGCTGGGTTTAGAGCAGGGGGAGCTTCTCAGCTTCTTACTGGAGCCACCCCTGGGGCCCTTCCCCCACTACCAAAAATCCTGCCAAACCAGCACATGTATCAAGGCCGTTTTGAAGTTAAAATCAAAAGATGTTTCTCATAATTTCATTCAGAAAGGGAGATTAGAAAGCATAGGGACTATGTCTCAATAAATGTCACTTCTTAGATTTTCTGCAAGTTGAGTCTTGGTGGCAAGCTTACAAATTTTGTATTGAAATAACAGAGAAGCCAAAATAACCTGTCATGAAAAATAATAGTAGTCTTGCAGTTTTGGTTGTTTGTAAAAAACAAACAGACAAAAACTTCGAAAAGCCTTGGGGTTGTCTAAATTTTTCTCTGCCTCAAACCACTGCATTTCGAAACTCTACTAATACCAAGAAATCTTAGAATCATAGAATCATAGAATGCCATGTTTAGACATTTATAAGAGGGAGAGGGGCAGCTACTGCAGACCTGAAAATAATTTGTTTTAATTGGAGCAGTGGGTTTCGTACAGCTCTCTAGGGCTTCTTCACAGCATATTACAATCCTATATTGTGTAAATACAGCATTATACATATAAAATAATTGTCACACCTGGTGGAGATGCTTCTCGTCCTGAATATTTCAGATGAGCAGTTCTCATCCAGTTGAAGCATAAACCTGGTGTAGAGTCTCTCCCCCCAAGTTAGTCATACATCTTTTACTAGTGGATATTGTGCATGACTTAAATCATTTGCTGTATGAATAAGTGAGCTTGACTTCCAGATTGTGATACTAATGCATTCGTAGGACATTGTAATAGATTCCGTTGTGGCTATTTATGGTTCTATGAGCTCTACTAATGTTTTCTGTAATGGAGACATCTCTGTTAATTTCCATAAAGATTTTCTCCGTGAAAGCCCTCAAACTACATGAATATATTTTTATAGCTATGACTGTTTTATTTGGTTGATCTTGTCAAATTTGTTGGGAGTAGAAAATTGGGTAATTTTATTTTGCTATTTCTGTGGGAGTGTTTTATGTGTTTCCCCTCACCCCAGCTATTAACGTTATGCAGTAAGGTACAGAAACCTACTGAAATATCATTTTAGTGAGAGAGAAAAGGCACAGGAAAGTATTAAAAATATGATTTTTGCTTGCTGGCTAAACCCCATGATGACTCATACAGATTTAATCTTTAGCTGTGTTTTAATAGCTAGCCCACTCATGATGCAGGTACCTCTCTGTCCGGAGACTGGGTGGTCTTATGATCACATTGCAGCTTAGAAATTGAGATTCCTTTTGAAATGAAGCTGAGTGGATTTTAAGATTATGGGAAGTTTTAATTGTGCTCAAGTAGTTTATCAGCTATTATACTGTATTTTGTATGACACATTAAATGGAAAAATTCATATTGTGCCTCATGGCTTTTTTTTTTTTTTCAAATATAGGATACAGGCATAGAATTACTGCACACTGCATGGTTTGCTATGTGCAAGCTCCCTGTCTCTGGCCTAAGAAATACGAGGATAAAGGTTTCCTGGTTTATTCCTTTAGATGTAATGGATGCCTACTGGAGGCAGATAGACTAAGTCCTTGGTGCCTCACATTTTTTATTTGTATGTTATTACATTAAATGAAAATTGAATCTGTGACTCTGAGAAAGGGCAGGCAAAGGTTAAGCAATTCTTGCCTTCTGTCTTATGGCACAGAAATCGGAGCCCATGATCTGGCATCCTGCCTTACTATCACACTGCACCCCTTCATCTCACACTCCACAGCCAGGCAGACTATAAGTTTTCTGAGTATATGGGGTTCAGTAGAGATATGTCTGTGACTAACCCTGATCAAACGCAAAGCATTGAACTGAACATCACCGTGAAGTATATTACAAATAGTTTTTCTATAATGGAATGGCCTACACAGCACCAGGCTTGCTGGTGTCAGATGGGATTCATCTTTCTCAAAGGGGCAACTTTGCTCAGGAGCTTATAGGGCTCATTGACAGAGCTTTAAATTAGAATTGAAGGGACAGGGGATATCAGGCTTCCCAGTGACAAGCCATGAGACAACATGCCAGGACTGGAGGAATAGGATGCTCATGGGGGCCCTCAGCCTCTTGCTCGGAGATGTGCTGGACACACTGAAGTACCCTTGATTTCTTACAGAGGTGAGCCAGGGGCTCCTGAGGTAATAGAGCCAACAGGGAAGCACTGGGAGAAGTACCTCAAAGGAATTCAAGCTGCTACAGCCACTAAGTCAGCTTGGATGAACAAGGGCATACTCCAGCATGAAAAAGAAGCCTGCAGAGGATGGAAGCAAGAACAGGTAGCCTGGTGACAAATACAGATATATTGTCCCAGCAGCCACAGAAACCTGAAGCCCTGGTTGAATTTCATCGGGCCAGGGACATCGAAGGCAACAAGAAAAGCTTCTATAGGTATGTCACTGATAAAAGGAAGACTAGGGAAAATGTCAGCCCTTTCCAGAAGGAAAGAGGAGACCAGGTCACACAGGATATGGAGAAGGCTGAGGTACTCAAAGACTTCTTTGCCTCAGTCTTAAGTGGCAAATGCTCAAACCACACTACCCAAGTCACAGAAGAAAAAGGCAGGGACTGGGAGAATGAAAAACACCTCAAGGGCAGGGGCACATTAGGTTTGAGACCACCTAAGGAACCTGAACATGCACAAGTCCATGGGACCTGATAAGATCCATCTGCAGGTCCTGAGGGAACTGATGGATGAAGTTGCTGAACCACTATCCATCGTATTTGAGAAGTCATGACAGTCTCCTGAAGTTTCCACTGACTGGAAAAGGGGAAGCATAACCCCCATTTTCAAAAAGGAAGAAAAACAAGATCCAGGGAACTAAAGACCAGTCAGTCTCACCTCTGTGCCTAGCAAGATCTTTGAGTAGATCCTCATAGAAACTATGCTAAGGCACATGGAAAAGTAACAGAGGATTGATGACATCAGCATGGATTCACCTAGGGCAAATCATGCCTGACAAATCTGGTGGCTTTCTGTAATGGGTTACAGCATTGGTGATTAAGGGAAGAGCCACTTATGTCATCTACCTGGATTTGTGCAAAGCATTTGATGCTGTCCCACATCACACATTCTTGTCTCAAAGTGGACTTGGCAGATGGAACACACCGTGGATAAGGAATTTTTTAGCTGGTCACACTCAAAGAGTTACAGTCAGTGGCTTAATGTCCAAGTGGAGATCCGTGATCAGTGGTGTTCCTCAGGGGCTGGTATTGGGACCTGTACTGTTCAACTTCTTTGTCGGTGACATGGACAGTGGAATTGAGTGTATCCTCAGCACATTTGCTGATGACACGAAGCTGTGTGGTGTGGTCATGATGCTGGAGGGAAGGGAGGCTATCCAGAGAGACCCTAACAGGCTTGAGAGGTGGGCCCATGCAAACTGCATGAAGTTCATTTAGGCCAAGTGCAAGGTCCTGAACATAAGCCAAGGCAATCCCAAGCACAGATACAGGCTGGGTAGATAGTGGATTGAGAACAGCCCTGAGTAAAGGGATTTGGGGGTGTTGGTTGATGAGAAGCTCAACATGAGTCAGCAATGTGTGCTTGCAGTCCAGAAAGCCAGCTCTGCCCTGGGCTGCATCAAAAGAAGAATGGCCAGCAGGTTAAGGAGGTGATTCTTGCTCTCTACTCCGCTGCTCTTGTGAGACCCCATATGGAGTACTGTGTCCAGTTCTGGAGCCCCCAACACAAGAAGGACATTGACTTGCTGTAACGAGTCCAGAGGACAGCCACAAAGATGACCAGAGGGCTGGAGCACCTCTCCTATGAAGACAAGCTGAGAATGGGGCTTGTTCAGCCTGGAGAAGAAAAGGCTGCAGGGGGACCTTTTAGTGGCCTTCTGGTAACTGAAGGGGGCCTGCAGGAAATTTCTAGAGGGACTTTTTACAAGGGCAGTAGTGACAGGACAAGGGGTAATGGATTAAAACTGGAGAAGGGGAGATTTAGGTTAGACATTAGGGAGAAATTCTTTTGTGTGAGGATGGTGAGACACTGGAACCAGTTGCCCAGGGAAGGACAAGTTGTATGGGGCTTTGAGGAGCCTGATGTGCTGGAAGGTGTCCCTGCTTATGCAGGGGGTTGGAGGTAGGCAATGTTTAAGGTTCATTCCTGCCCGAATAGCTCTATGATTCTATGAAAAGTTCTCATGGGATGCAAATAAAAAAAATCAGTAAGTTAAGTGTTTCATAGACTATACTAATGTTATTTGATCATTAATTCTTGTTTTGAATTACTAAACCTCAAATTTGATATTTCACATCATGTTTTAAGTACAAATATGGCTTAATAAACCATTGAGTGTAGTAGGGTTATTTACAAGTATTTTGTTGGCCTAAATGTTAGGAGTGCTATCAGTGCAGGTCCAATGATCTGCTATAGATCCCCCTATTAAAAACTAAGGACAGTATCACCAAGGTTTTGGTTAACCTGGGAATTTAGACTCTGCATTTTGACTCTGTGAAAATATGTTACTTGGTATGAAATATCCTAGGGACAATTAACTTTTACATTTACAACTCACATTGTTTTTGCATTTGCAACTACTCCCAGTGAGAGAGGGTGTCTTTACCTTCCTTTCAGAAAAGACGACGACGGATTGACCGAAGCATGATTGGGGAGCCAACAAACTTTGTTCACACAGCTCATGTAGGATCAGGAGACCTATTCAGTGGAATGAATTCGGTAAGTGTGAGCAGATGAAGAGTGTTTCATTTTAGAATACAGGAACACTGTAAATGCGTTCTGTGGCTGAAGCAATGTGTCTTTCAACTATAAGAAATAATCTCTGTAAAACTGAAGTACAACCTGCTAGTGTCTTAATTCCAAGTCCTAAACAGTTGCATTCAAGACTGTGGAATATAATTTTTAAGGTTCCTATATTTATTGACAATACATAGTAGGTGCTGTATAAATTGTATGGGCTATGTGTAGAATTTTCACGGTTTAGGCCCAGCCAGTAACAACCAGGCATCCTCTCACTCACCCCTCCCCCCACACTGGAGGTTAGGAAGGAGTAAATCTAGCTAAAAACTTGTTAATCAGGACAAGGACAGGGAGGCTTTCACTCACCACTTATGGTCACGAGCGAAACAGACTCAACTTAGGGAAAAAAATCAATTTAATTTATCACCAATCAAATCAGAGCAGGACAAAAAGAAAACAAAACAAGATCTTAAATACCTTCCTCCCACCTCTCCTTTCTTCCCAGTCCCAAGTTACTCCACTCCTGGTTTCTGTGCTTCGTCTCCCCAGCAGCACAGAAGAACAGGGAGTGGGGTTTATGGTCAGTTTGTCACACATTGTTTTCTGCTGCTTCTTCCTTCTTGGAGGGGCCTCCTCACAGCCTTCTCTTGCTCCAATGTGGGGTCCCTCCCATGGGAGAGAGTCCTTCATGAACCTCTCTGACATGAGTCCCTCCCACGAGGTGCAGTCCTTGAAGAAGACACCACTCCAGCGCAGGCTGCCCACAGAGTCATGGCCTGCTTTAGGAACAGCCACCTCCCCTGGCATGGGGTCCTCCATGACTGCAGGTCCACGTCTGCTCCACTGTGGTCCTCCATGGACTGCAGGGGGACAGCCTGCCATATGATCATGGGCTGCAGGGGAACCTCTGCTCAGACACCTCATCCTTCTCCTTCCTGACCGACCTTAGTATCTCTGCTCAGGTATTGCTCTCACCTGCCCCACCCTGCAGGTCTTTTTTGCAGTTTTGTTTTCCCCTTCTTGAATATGTTAATCGCAGAGGCACATCCATTGTTGTTGATGGACTCTTTCTTGGCCAGAGGTGTGGCCACAGTTGTGGAAGCCAGGGAGCATTCAGCAGCTTCTCACAGGAGCCACCCCTATGGCTGCCCCCGCCACACTGACTCAACACAAGAATACCTTTTGAAAATGCATTCTGATGGCTTGTATGTACCAAATAAAGGTATATTTGAAAACTTACTAGAGTATTTTAGAGAAAAATATAAAATGTATCTTTAAATTGGCTTGAATTAGACTTGAAGCATTACCTTTAAAGCTTTAAGCTATTTTAAATGTAGTTCACACAAAACTCTAAACTTACCTTGGTTTATAATGCTTGCAAATATTTTTGGGTGTCCTTATTGATGTTTTTCTATACTCTGTAGCCTTATTTGCAGTGTGAATTCTTTCCAGAGCAAGTAATGATGTCACAGGCAAGGTCTTTGTGGCTTCCTGTAGATGATACGAGCAATACATATTTTATCTCTCTGAAAGTGAAAAACAGAAGCTAATACAGATGCTGAAAATCAGCTTACGAGGATAGATTTCTTTTGTACAGCTTCATATTTATGTAAAATGTCTATCTGTTTTTTAAGGTCAATAATATGGAATCTAGAAAAAGATGGTATGTAGATAATGATGAAAAATACTTATTGACTGTAATAACCCTCTTTATAGGAAAATAAATGTTTTTAGAAGAAAATTATGAAAAATACATCTTCACAAAGAGAAGAAAGAGTTCTGTCAGAGGTATCAGAATAGAAAGCAGAGCTGTAAAGGAAAGAGGTGACTTTAATGTAGGCAAGTGTGTCGGTTTGGCACCGAGTTGGCAGTCTCCTGATTCACCCCTCCCCCCCTCCTCCCCCAAGGTAGGGAAAGAGGGAGAAAAATGAGAAAGAGAGGCTCTCTGGGTTGAAAAGTGAAACTGATTGGTTTTAATTATTGCTGACAAGGGAATATATATTTGCAAAGGGATGTGCAACACCCGACCCCCTCCCTCCTCCCCCAGCGACTCTCACAGCAACTCTTCTCCCTGGTGACTCCAGCTGAAGGGGGGAGTGTCCGGGCGCACGGACGGGGCCTTGGGTGTCGGCTGGGAAGAAAAATGAGGAAAAAAAAAGCGAGAGGGCCAAAGAGAGGGTGATAGAAGCGACAGTAAGCAGAAAAGTGAGAGAAAAAGGAAACAAAAGGCTTGACTTCCATGATGTCTTAACCTACACTGAAAGCCAAATAGAGAAATATGATGAGAAGGGAATATTCTGGTTTGCTGATCCTGCCTTCAGTCTAATCTGCTCCCCCGTAGGGTGGGAGGCTGCAGACAGTCAGAAGTGACCTTGGTTATTATCAGTCCACTGGCGCTGCTAAAAAGTTCACTGAAAGACAAAAAATCAGCAAAGAGCTTGCTCAAACCAAAACAGCAAGTGAAGTAATTTACAGTTTTAACTAGGTTATACCTTATTGAGATCTGGCATAAATTTTGTACTACAGTACGAACTGGGGAAGGGCAAAGCTAGAAAATCTTACATGACAAACAATGTACTACATTTTCCCAGAAACAACCTAATGGATTAGAAGTGATTTGTACTAAAATACCTGTAAGCAAGTTAAATGGACAAACACAGCTTCAACTTCATAAAATTCAGTTAAAACTTATTACTTGTTTAACGCAATATATTACTTTAATATTTGAAGCATTATAAATTGAAGTAATAAAGTGATACTAAAATGAGCAGCTTTGTTTTTTGTTGTTTTGGGTTTTTTTTAAGCATGTTTGTTTGCTTTTTAAACGTTCGTTGTTCCTTCTGTGAGAACCTTCCTCATTCTCACAGCTGAGCTGCCTCATAGGAGTTTTCTGGTGATTGCCTGAAGCTTTGCTCTTTCACCTCAGACTATACCCCTGCTTGCCCTCACTTTTGTCTTGCATAATATCCATTTCATCTCCAGAGAGCAGGTAATAATTATTATCTCTCTGCACAGACTTTTTCATTTTGAATTCTCATAACTGGTTATCTCTTTCTCTCACTTTTCTTCATTTGGATAATGTGCTGCGTCAGTGACCAGAGTGATTTTTTTCTGGTCCCAGACAGAAATAATCTGTATGCCAAAAGTAATCCTTTTTCTTGTCCCTCTCTTCAGAAGCACAAATCTCCTACTTCACACTGCTTATTTTCCTGTCTCTTCTGGGGTGACTTACTGTGGTAATACTCCATCTAGCCTCCTTGTTCATTCTTCACAGTGTAAATTCCAAGATTAAGGTTTTAATGTACATGTTTTTCTGCTGCTTAATCTCATTTACAGTGTGGACATTATACTTCTTTGTGAACTTCCTTTTGCGACTACTGAAATATCTTGCTTTTTTTATTTGCCTTCTCTGTAGAGCACCTTGTTTCTTTGTCAAAGGTATGCTTAAACAGCAAGACCCCTCTGTGCATGGTTTCTTTCTCATTCCTATCACTTTCTTATTTTACCTTCATATTTCCTGGTGAGAACTCTCTCTTTCTTCTGCTTCATATTCCTCAGTTCAGTCTTTGATTTTAACTATTGTCTCCTTTTCTTAGTTTCCTGTTCTTTTCCATCTCAAGGACCTTCTGTGCTATTCCCTAATTCTAAAATGGAAGGGGGAAAAGAAAATACGAAATTAATGAGATAAATAAGCAGCGCAACAGATTGTATGACCTGTAATTGGTACAATCCTCTTCCCCTTCCAATCTCTTAATCTATTTAAATAAGGCATAAGAGAGAAGAACCTTGCTGTTATGTATCATCAAAGGAAGGCAATGGCATCTTTGGGAAAGAAAAAATTACATTTCATGATGCTTGTTCTTGTAGCTCAAACTGCCTCAAAAGGAGGATGCTTCAGAAAGAATACCACCTTATAAGCCTAGATAGTTAAAGCTGCTTTTTGCTCAGTGTTTTTAACATTGTATGTCTCCTATATAAGTTTTCATATACAAAATGAAACCTTGCTGGGGAAGGGGATCCTGAATCCATCCCACTGCCACCACTTTGAGGCCAATGCCAGTAATAGATGCCCTGGGCCTGGAGAAGGATGACAGGCCAGTAGGAGAGCACCTGAAATGAAAGAGAATGAAATCTTAGCCAGTATGACAGCTTCAACGGGGGCCCAACTTACATGTCTCTGTGCAAATGCACTTGGCATGGGGAACAAACAAGAGGAGTTACAGATGTGCACGCCTGCAGGACTATGATGTTACTGGCATCACTGAAACATGGTGGGATGAATCCTATGACTGGAGCATGGGAATGGATGGGTACAAGCTCCTTAGAAAGGACAGGCAGGGGAGAAGAGGAGGGGGTGTTGCTCTCTACATCAATGACCAGCTGTAGTCCATGGAGCTCCACCTGTGGATGGATGAGGAGCTGACCGAGTGGATCATGTAAGCTTGACCAAGCAACTTCATGTTCACAGGCCCTGGTTCTCATGAGAGATTTCAACCACCCTGACATTTGCTGGAGGGACAACACAGCAAGGCACCAGCAATCCAGGAGGTTCCTGGAGTGCATCAAGTGGTAGAGGAACCAACAAGAAAAGGTGCTATACTGGTCCTTGTTTTCACCAGCAAGGACAGGCTGGTGGGCAATGTGAAGCTTAAGGGCAGCCTTGGCATGAGTGACCATGAAATGGTGGAATTCAGGATCTTTACAGCAACCAGGATGGTATGAAGCAAGCTCACTACCTTGAACTTCAAGAGAGCAAACTTTGGCCTCTTCAGGGATCTGCTTTCTAGGGTACTAGGGGATAAAACCTTGGAGGGGAGAGATGCCCAAAAAAGCTGGTCTATATGCAAGGATCAACTCCTCTAAGAGCAGGAGCAATGTGTCCCAGCAAAGAGGAAGGTAGACAAGAATGCCAGGAGGCCTGCATGGATGAACAAGGAGCTCCTGGACACACTCAGGTGTAAGAAGGAAGCCTACAGAGGGTGAAGCAAGGACAGGTAGCCTGGGAGGAATACAGAGAAGTGGTCCAAGCAATCAGGGATCAGGTTAGGAAAGCTAAAGCCTTGATGGAATTCCATCTGGCCAGGGACATGAAAGGGAGCTAGAAAAGCTTCTACAGATATGTCAGTGATAAAAGGAAGACTGGGGAAAATGTGGGCCCTGTCCAGAAGGAAACAGGAGACTGGGATATAGAGAAGGTTGAGGTACTCAATTACTTCTTTTGCTTCATTCTTCATGGGCAAGGGCTCTGGCCACACCACCCAAGTTGCAGAGGGCAAAGGAGATCGGCCCACTGTAGGAAAGCAGGTCTGAGACCATCTAAAGAACCTGAAGGTGTACAAGTCAATGGGACCCAATGATATCTGTCCACGGCTCCTGAGGGAACCGGTGGATGAAGTTGCAAAGATGCTTTCCATCATATTTGAAAAGTTGTGGCATCTGGTGAAGTTGCTACTGACTGGAGAAGGGGAAACATAACACTATTTTGAAAAAGGAGGACCCAGGGAATTACCTCTATGCCCAGCAAGATTTTTGAGCAGGTCCTCCTGGAAACTATGCTGGGGCACATGGAGATAAAACAGGTAATTGATGACAGCCAACATGGCTTCACCCAGGGCAAATCATGCCTGACAAATTTGGTGGCTTTTTACAATGCGGTCATGGCATTGGTGGACAAGGGAAAGGCAACTGACATCATGTACCTGGACTTGTGCAAAGCGTTTGATGCTGTCCTGCACAGCATTCTTGTCTCTAAACTGAAAAGATATGGATTCAATGGATGGACCACTCAATGGATAAGGAATTGGCTGGATGGTTGCAGTCAAAGTTTAGCAGCTGACACCTCAAGGTCCAAATGGAGATCAGTGATTACTGGCATTCCGTGGGGGTCAGTATTGGGACTGGCAGTGTTTAACATCTTTGTCAATGGCATTGACATTGGAATTGAATGCAAGTTTGCTGACAGCAGTAAGTTGGGTGGTGTGGCAAACACACTGGAGGAAAGGGATGCCATCCAGAGGGAGTTTGACTGGCTTAACAGGTGGGCCCATGAAAACTTAATGAAGTTCAATAAGGCCAAGAGCGAGTTCCAAGTGTAAGTTTCAAGTGCAAGAACAGCCCTGAGGAAAAGGACTTGGGGATGTTGGTTTATAAGAAGGAAATCTGTAGAGGGCAGTAGTGACAGGACAAGGGGTAATGGATTAAAACTGGAGGAGGGGAGATTTAGGTTAGACATGAGGGAGAAATTCTTTAGTGTGAGGATGGTGAGACACTGGAACAGGTTGCCCAGGGAAGTTGTGGATGTCCCCTCCCTGGAAGTGTTCAAGGCCAGGTTGGATGAGGCTTTGAGGAACCTGATGTAGTGGAAGGTGTCCCTTGCTCATAGTAGGGAGGTTGGAACTCGATGATCACTTCCAACTCGAATCATTCTATGATTCTATGAAAGTGGCCACTGAACTGTTAATGCAGTCAAGTTTAACTTGCTGGATTCTCTTTAAGTGCAACAACCTCTGCATTTTAGACTGATCCCTCCCTAGTCAGTAACACAAACATCTATATCTGTGACGGAAGTACCAGAGAAATTGTTCTGACCTTAAGAAGAAGTAGTCATAAACATTTACACTTTAGCCTTGCAATTTGTGTTGTTTTGCTATTCTCTAAAATTTTAAAGCTATGTAGCAGGTTGTTAGGCTAAAAGATGACATGGCCATGACATGTTTTTCTAGCTCTTTTTCACTAGGCAGTTCATTCACTTGAAATTGATGCCATCCTCAATTCATTCTTATGAATACATCTGCATGTACATTTACATTTACATGTTAATTTCTGAAAAAAAGAAAGATTAAAATCAAACTCCTTTTGTTCCGATGAGCAACAAAAGATGCTTGGTGAAGGAGATTGCCAGCATGGCTAAATGTGCAAGTTTTTAAACACCACTCCATGAATGCGGTTGCATTTCTCCATGCTTTTTTACTGAGTTTGTAGTCTCTGATATCAAGACCCACGAGAGTATTGGCTCTGAACACTTTTCCGTGAAAAAAATGTGACTATAGCATTGCGTTGCTGCAGCTGCAACACTTACTTGAGCAAAGCACCAAAGTCATGGTTTTACATTGTGCTGCTTAACTACATAAAAGAATCATATCCTTTTTGACAGCACTGCAGCATGCCATACTGTTTAAGACAAAGATCCTAAACCAGGTTCTTTTTTTCCCACTGGTTTGAGAAGCAGTGTTTAAGAAAGAGTTGTGCTGATTCATTTTGTGTGTGTATTTCGCTTTACTGTGGCAAAGAATACACTTCCTTGTCTTTGTAGACAGGAAAAATATTGTGCAAGCTAATTGGAAATATTTGACCAGTGCTGTTTTAATACAGCTTTCTAGTGATGTTTTGAGGTGTCTATAAAGGACCATACATGTAATAATTGCAAGTGGTGCCCTGCAGGCATAGGCTTTGCTGCAAATTCAATTTCAGAAGCTCTAGCTTTGAATTAATGTTAGTTTGTGCTCATTGTGTACTTGTTATATATGCCTTGGGGTGCAGAGAGAAAAAGGCCAAACCTTTAGGGTTGGAGTTTTCTTCCTGCAGAAACTTGGAGTTGATTATTTTCACTAATGCAACACAAGCACGGAAGAACTATGGATTCCCTTTTTTGTTATTGTTGGTAAATGCAATGAAAGCCATAGAGGGATCTGCATGTCTTCGTGTGTGTGAGGGATTGTTCTTTATGCATTTATTTGCATCAGGCTAAAAGTACCTTCAGATAAGCTATTTCCAGTGAAGTTGACAGATTGAGTATGGTTTAAGCAATAAATGCCCTGCCATTTAAAGGAATAATAGCAATTAAGGAAAGCAGTGTATGCTGTTAATGTAAACAGATAAATAAAAAAACCTTCCACAAACGAAAAGCTCCTTTTTTTTTTATAAAGTCATTTTTTAATTATGTGAAGTTAGCCATACAGTGCAGATACTACCCAGGTAGTTGCCTATTATCTTTTTAAAGTAATGGTGTCAACTTGTTTACTTTATCATACTTGGCAAGTACATTTTCCATATAGCAAGATAAATTATAGCTCGTCAGATGGAGTGGAGTTGAGTATCAGTAAGAGTTTTTTGGCTTGGCTTTTTTTTTTTTTTTAGTAATAAAGTGTCTCAGTGAAAGCCTGAATCAGTGAGTTTTCTTTAGAAGAGAGGAAGAACAACTGCCTGAGAAGCAGTTCTTCCATCTCTCCTGCTGAGCTGTCTGCAGAAGTGAAAATTCCCATAATGCCTACACTGCACATATTCTCATGAAAAAAAGTAAATGTAGCTTTAATGGTAAAGGAGCACTTGGAAAACAGACCTGAACAAGAAATAAAATTGGAAGTAAGATGCCGTAACTCACTAACTGCTTTTCTTCTTTTTCCCTTCTGTCTCCAGGTCAGCTCAATTCAGAACCAAATGCAGTCCAAGGGGGGCTATGGAGGTGGTGTGTCTGCAAATGTTCAGATGCAGCTTGTAGATACAAAGGCAGGATAACCCTGGGGAAACCTTCCCAGTAAGTATTGCACTCAGCTTTTTAGGCACTGTTAAGAGTAGTAGGAAGAAAAACCGTACTACTTCATAATTAGCTCTCTATAAATTGTTGTGTCTTTATGATTCCCAATTTAAAAGTGCATTTCTGAGTAAAAAATTCAATAATGTAAGCATGTTAATTTTTTTACACAATGAACAAGAGATTGTCCTTGCAGATTGCATCATTCCGTCTGTAAGCCTGTTTTATACCTAAGAGGATATTGTAGGCAAATCTTTGCAAGTAGAGTTAGTTGTATAACAAATTTCAGAAGAATTTTGTTATATGATTAGGGTAACGTTTTATGACATAAATATACATGGTGTTAAATGAAGGAACAGCAATGTTAAAGTAGGAAAACGGTCACTCAGAATGTTCAAAACTCAGTTTAATATGTGTTTTCTGTTTTCCAGGTTTATTTGAGTTCCTGGATCTTCTTTCCTGTGTCCCCTCTTTGCCTTGGTGACTGCTTTTTTTGTGCTCATGGCCAGAGAAGTGATGGCTCATTGTTTACTCTCTGTGATTACTGAAGTTAAAAGTTGCTGTTCTGCTCTGATGATGCCATTTCTGAGATTGGTCCGACCGTGCCTTTCAGTGGCATACACATGTTGGCCTCTACCAATATCGTGGACGTAGAGCTGTTTAGGATTGGTTTTAGCAAATTAAAGCACCAACCCTAGCTTCCCTCATCCCTCACAAATACTAATGCACAACACTCCATTGCTTTTTAGTCTTCAAATATTTTCTCTACTCAATTAATTTAGAAATGAGTGAGTTTCCATTAATATATCTTCAATCATCTATTCTTCATATCCACTTTTGAAAGGTCTGGGACCTGCAAGCACAGTGATTTTATACAAAATCAGCAGAGTAGATGACTTCATGTAGTGGCCCAGTTGGTGCTAGAAGAAAGAAAGAAAAAAAAAAAAGCATATTGCAGACTGGTGAAAAATTGTGCTGTAGCACCAATTCATGCCTGTTCCTGAAAAAGGACTTGTAACTTAGCTGCTTCAGAGTTATGTCTTTATTTTAGTTTTTATCCAACTGGTCTTGAAATAGTAAAGAGAGAGCTTGCATTCATGAAGCATTTGTTGTAAATGTTCAGTATATTTATTTTGAAAGAGCTGACCTTGAGACTGTAAACCAGTGTAGTACCATATCGAGGTGTTGTGGAAGTGCTTTAGTCTGTTTAAAAAAGAAAAGCATCATGTTTGGCTGCTTTTTTCAACAGTTTTTCTTACTTTGAGGCTGTATGATCATTTCCAGTAGCAGCATGTCAGACTGCCTGCAATATTAGCTGAAAACTTTAGTAGACTTCTCTAAGTAGTTGGCAGTTTCTGTGTACTAAATATTATGGGGCTATGGAAGTTGCTAGGAGCAACATACTAATCTGGCAGAACAGATGCCAATGGAAACAACATACAGGGTAACTTTTTTTACTAAGTCAGTAGAATGTCTTTTGCTCAGGTTCCAAAGCATGTTTCTTTTACACATTGTGAAATTGTATTGTAAAATTGTATTGTTTTCATTTTATCTATAAATGGTTCCTTTTTCCCCTCCTTGTTGATGGTTTGAGGGAAGTCAGTGATTTGACTCCTGGTCGAGTTAAATTTTTGTGTGATAAAAAACCATCCTAACAAATAAGGCATAACTGAGCCTAGTCTGATCCATTTTTATACGTTAAAACTCACGTGTGCATAAATATAGACTACTGTCATAGATTATTTTTTATTCTTTTTCCATCCTTTCCTGATTTCATATTGCAACAGCTGTCAGGATTATTTAACACGTATGAAGCTACCTGATCTTCTCTCTCAGTTTGCAAACAACACACAAAATACAGACCTGTGGAGGTAGTTTGCCTTCCCTAGGGTAGGTGTCAATTATCTGGTTGAATAGTTCCAGCTAGGTTGAATAGTCTTCCCTGATAAAGGTACTGATTTGTTAGAACAGAAGGTCAAGATATCCAAATGTCTGGGTGCATAAACACATGGCAGTGCAGTGATATTTATTTTAGGGGTCAGCATTTCCAATGCCACTTTATAAATGAGTTCTAAATATATTATGATGACATAATTATTTGAACTTTGTCTTTGGTAATAGCTGCTTAAATTTGCTTGCACTTGTCAAAATGTTTTCAGTTCAATAGCCAGAAAAAAGAATGACATATTTTTGTAACAAACATACTTTTTTTGTACATTCTGTTCATTCTGCAATAAAGTCAGTTCAGTGTTGACTTGTAGATACTAAAAGGAAAGTATTGTCTTTGGTTTAATAAATGTTTTCTTTCAGTTGGTGGCCTACCTTTTGTCTTTTTTGTAAGTTACATTTGCATTAGAAAAGCACTTACAGCCTATGGACACATTTGTGCTGAAAATTCTCTCAAGAGCAACCTATCAGTGTCAATCAGTAATTTGCAGGCTTGATTTTTTTTTCATCCCACCTGGCCCTTTTGCTGCCAAGTGGATTAAACCTTAATTTTATTGGCAATCTTGTTGCATTGATTTAGAGTGCATACCAGGGACTTCTGCTAGGATTTTCAAGGGGGAAGTTGCTTAAAAAAATACATTGGAAACCTTCATATACAGGATTTCTTTCATCTTGACTGCAACTGGTGTGTGTGTTACTTTCTTGATTGTGATGCAGATTACTGTGGTGAGTAGTAGAAGACTTAATTGTACAACTCATCATTGTAATATGCACATCTGCATTAAATATACCTGCAAGGCACGATATTGTCTACTCTGTATTTCACTAATTTTTTTTATATTTGCCATTCTCAAAGTTAAGTCTATAAGCACTCATCTATAACTTTAAACTTCACGCTAAATTCTTTTGAAGACTGGTAATGAATTTTAAAACTAATTATTGAAATTGCCAGTTGAGGAAAAAAGATTGTTCTAAAGGGAAAGAAAGATCAAGATAAAGCCATGAGATACCGAACAACTAGAGGGTTCTTTTCTTTAATTGTTGAGGCTGTAGAAGCATAGTACTGTCTACGAAGGTGTGTCTTGAAGAGCAGATGTTTTAGTAACATCTTAAAGAGGGAGTCAGCCTATTTCCACTTATTCTTTAGTCTGTTTAGCTGTCTAAAGAAGTTGTATGAGTCAATCCCTTTTGTAGCTTTTAAAATTCTTAAGCAAGAAGGTGCTGCATTAGAAACCAAGTCTCTGAATGTAGTCTTGGTCCCAAGTAGTACTGTAGTCTGCCATGATTTGATACCCAAAAATACCCCACCCTTCAGATGCAGAAAATTAGTTTGTTAGGTAGTCTTGTCCTGTCTGCATAATGACACATTCTTACCAAGTACAACACATGCTTCATCACAACACAATTACTCTTGATTTCAGTATTCTCAGTACTTTTTTTTTCTTTTTCTTTTTTGAGGGGGGAAGAATCAAATACAATATTGCTTTAAAAATCTGATTTTTAAAGGTATTCCTATTTTGTGTGTATGCATATGAATAGGACCCCTTCCCAGAGAATAGAAAGTAATTTTTGAGCTTCATAAAGGTTCTGTAGATCTTCAGTGCTTCATTGTATTTCCTGATCTCCATCTTCCATGAAGATCTCTATGCATGCCACTCAAAAGATTTCATTAATTGAATCTACTTTTTCTCTTTATATGCATTAAAAAAATAAAAAAATACTGTGTTTCCTTCTGGAACTAGTAGGAATCAGTATAGAGTTTACCAAAGAAAGTTTATTAGGCTTTATATTTGTGAAAACAGTTTAATGGAAGAGACCTGGGTAGTACACATTGCCACAGATCAAAAGCTTTTGGTGATGATTTCAAACTTACTCTGATACCGCATCTTGCAGTTTGGAGATAATGGATTTACAGAATCACATTTGAATTTCAACAGTAGAATTTCGGTTCTTTATTCCATATCCCTTTTTCTATGATCATAGCTAGTCACAGAAGACTATCCACAATTATGCGTATTATTATCATTGCTATTATTATATTCACTATTTACTTTTAATGTTTTCCTATTCCTTAAAACCAGTTGTTAACACGGCAGAATGATGAAATCTGGACTAAATTGCAGATTTAGAGGTATAATGGAATTCTATAAGCACAAATACTTATATCAGGACACAAAACACTTTCAGAGTAAAACGTTATAGGATCAGCATTTGGAATGTGGGTTTGAGGCTTTTTTATTAAGTCTATAAAAACATGCTGATTGCAACCTTAGGCTACAAGTTCACTATAAAACTATTCTACTAATGGTAAGAAGACTTAAAAATTATAATCAGGAAGCACTAACTTGTTTCTGAAGAAGTTCACCTGCCTGAGACGGATAGCACATGCAACATGTGGCATTGGGAAGCTAAGAGATACTGAGCTACGGAATTGCCAAGCAGTGAGTAAGATTCTCCAGAACGAGATGTAATGAAAATGTGACTACTTCCTGCTGGCAAAAACTGTGCGTCACAGTAGCAATAGGTACATTTTAGATGGTTCTTTCAATATTTGCTGTTAGGGGATGAGGAGTGACCTGTGCATAGACAAAATAAGCCAACATAACTGGAAGTTCTCATGGACTTGAGCAAATTACGCTGTTCAGACTGAATCATCACGGTGTATGTATAGCTCTGGCTAGATTCTTTGAAAATCAACAGACAAAACACAGTATAACATACTTCTCTCTCTTGATAGATGTCCTGCCTTAAGCAATATTGGCAGATACTAGAATATTATTTTGGTGAGCATATATTAAAAGTTTATGTAATGGAGAGAGCTGCTTGTGCTCTTCAGGATTTCCAAAGAAAGTCCATTTGCTTTCACTCTATTCATGGCATGATGCAAAGTGCTCATAAATGTGCACCATGTCACTTAATATTATTAAATCTGCTATATATTATTTTTAAATGTGCACTGTTTAATAAATAAATGTACAAATATTTAATTGTGTTTAGCATACTGAATAATCCTAGAATGGTTTAAGTTGGAAGGGACCTTAAGGATCATCGAGATCCAACTCCCCTGCATGAGCAGGGACACCTCCTACTAGACCAGGTTGCTCAGAGCCCCATCCAACCTGAGCTTGAACACCCCCAGGGATGGAGCCTCCACAACTTCTCTGGGCAGCCTGTTCCAGTGTCTCACTACCCTCACACTAAAGAATTTCCTTCTGATCTCTAACCTAAATCTCTCCTCCTGCAGTTTCAAACCATTACCCCTTGTCCTATCACTATGTGCTCTTGTAAAAAGCCCCTCCCCATAATAATGATGCAGTCCTCACTGTAGATCCATATGCAGTAAATGTGACATTAAAGCTTATTAAAAAATGTCCTGGCTCTGCCAATGATTAGTAGAAGTACTTCAAAGGCCTCTTGGTAAGTCCCATCTACTTACTCTCACAGTTTGTGCACGCATTGCCACTGATTTGGCTGCTTAGCTGACTGTATTGGGTACTGTCCAATAAAGTAAAGGTTGGAGTTTTTGCCAAATTGGTTAGTTTTTACCTGGATCAGTTTCTTAATACTTATGCAGAGTAATCATGGGAGTGATTGGCATGGAATCAGAAATAATGTTACGGGGAGCATAGTTTTACCTGGCTGTGGAAAAGCATCAAGCTTTCTGAGTTAAAAAAACAACAAACAACAGAGAACATTCAGCCTAGTGACAAAGCTTAGCCACAGCTGGAGCTGTGAATACATCTACTAAAAAGCCACTTCCACTTTTTGGGAGCTTCTCCATTTCTCCAGAGAAGGAGAATCCGCAACCCCTCTGGGCAGCCTGTTCCAGTGCTCTGTCACTCTCACAGTAAATAAGTTTTTCCCCACGTTTAACTTGACCCTCCTATGCTCCAGTTTGTGCCCATTGCCCTTTGTTCTGTCATTGGACATTGCAGAAGACAGACTGGTACCATCCTACTGACAACTGCCCTTTAGGTATTTATAAGCATTTATGAGATCCCTCCTCAGTTTCCTTCTCCAGGCTACACAGACAGAGCTGTCTAGGTCTTTCCTTCTATGGTAGATGGTCCAGTCCCTTAATCATCGTAAAGGCCCTGTGCTGGACTCTCTCCAGCAGTTCCCTGTCCTTGTTGAACTGAAGAGCCCAGAACTGGACACAATACTCCAGATGTGGCCTCACCAGGGCAGAGTAGATGGGCAGGATAATCTCCTTCGACCTACTTGCCACACCCATCTTGATGCACCCCAGGATGCCATTGGCCTTCTTGGCCACAAGGGCACATTGCTGGCTCATGGTCATCCTGTTGTCCCCATGGACTGCCAGGTCTTTTTCCACAGAGCTGCTCTCCAGCAGGTCAGCCCCTAACATGTACATGGGGTTATTCCTCCCTAGGTGCAGGACCCAACACTTGCCCTTGTTGAATCTCATAAAGTTTCTCTCTGCCCAACTCTCCAGCCTGTCCAGGTCATGCTGGATGGTTGCACAGCCTTCTGGTGTGTCAGATACCCGTCCCAATTTTGTGTAATCAGCAAAGTCCCTGAGGGTACACTCTATTCTCTTTGTCCAGGTGATTGATGAATATATTGAACACAACTGGACCCAGTACTGACCCCTGAGAAACACCACCTAGACATGGGCTCCAACTAGGCTCTGCCCTACTTGCCATTCTCTGGGCTCTGTCAGCTCCCAATCCACGTCACTGCCCTACCATCCAATCCACATTTCTTGAGTTTGGATGTGAGGATGTGTTGGTCAGACAGTGCGAAAGGCCTTGCTGAAGTCAAGGTAGACCACATCCATTGCTTTCCCCCCCCTCTATCCATCCAGTTATGCCATCATAGAAAACTATTAGATTGGCCAAGCATGACTTCCCCTTGATGAATGATGCTGACTAATCTTGATGACCCTCTTTTCTTCAACATGCTTTGAGATTATGCCAAGAACAAGCTATTCCATCACCTTTCCAGGGAGGGAGGTGAGGATGACCAGTCTGTAGTTACTTGCATACTCTTCCTTGCCCTTTTTGAAGACGGGTGTGACTTTTTAGTTTAGTTAAATATGATGCAGAATCGTATAACCACATTTATGAATGATTGGGCTGTCGTGCAAAAGGCACATTTTTTTTGTTATAACAGCTATTTGTGGGAGCTTTTCATGGCACGGATTGTTTACAGCCAAATTTATATTTTTTTCCAAAAAAAATTATGATCAGTTTTTAGACACAATATAGTGACAAAGCCTATTAGTGGAAAATAAAAGTAGAGTTACATGTTTGCTTTATCAGTTCTTTCAGGTGAAGTGGATGCTTCACTTTTGGACTTGGGTTGTTGTAGGAGACTCTTGTAGTGGGCCATGACACACACAGAGAGCAGGGCTGGGGATTTCGTAGATAACACTGAGATTAGCTTACTCTGATTTCCAACAGATCAAGAAGGTGTTGGTATACGCAAGGGTCATGATAAGCTTTACCAGTTCAACAGTGACTTTGAGGTAGGGGATATTTCAGTATGAAACAGTGAGGCACACTCTACGGATACATGTGATTTTTCCACAAAATGCTAAGGAGTAAGAAAGCTACATACATAAGTGTCAGCATTCAGGGAGTAAAAATTGCCAGGGACAATGGTTTCGCAGGAATGGGAAATGCAGGGAGGCTGGAACTAGATCTTTAAGGTCCCTTCAGACCCAAATAATTCTGTGATCCTATAAAGTGCTTGGTTTTGCCCATACCATGCCTTCACTGCCATGAAGGTGCTGTTGGCTTTTGGGTTGTTTTCTTAATCTCTGAACATTACATCAACCTTTGTAGGTTATACTTGATTTGAAATACTTGCTAGGCACTATAAACATATTCTACATTTCTGCATTTCCTGGTGGGAAGCTCAGATGAAAGACTCCTGTTGATACAGCCAGCAATGGTGTGAGAAGCCTTCATACACCACAAAGGAACTGAAGATTATCTTTTCCACCTGTTGTCACCCACCATGATCTGTCACCAAATTTGTGAGGTGGGCTGTTATGCGAGGCCAATTCTTTAAAAATTGTTTCTAGGAGGAAGAAGAGTATTACTTTGAATTAATTTTGCAGTCCTCAGATTTCATGAAATATGGCAACACACTAGTCAAATGGCTGTTCTGAAACAGTTTTCCTAACGAAACCATCTTTACAGTAGCAATAAAACAGGCAAAGAATCATAATTCTTGGAGAAGAGTACACTTTCCAGGTGGTTAATGCTAATGTACATTTTGGCACTCCACAGCTTTTTCCACTTGTCACCATTTTCACCTACTGGAGCAGTAACAATAATCTCATGTATGGTTTATACATTAAGCAGCAGAGATATTGCATGGATACAAGGGTGTTGTGCAGCGTTTTGATTCACATTCGTTAAGGAGAAAAACATTTCAGAAGGTGGAAATAAGGAATCAAGAATCACATTTCAGTGAACAACACTGGGTCTGGAAGGATGAAGGACTATGGGGAGGGCAGACATTAATGATGAGTGAGTAAAAAGAAGGTAAGTGGAAGGTAAGTGGGGGAGGAGGGTAACCTTGGACAGGTGTCCAAGCTCCGTACCTTGGCCAGTTCCCCACGATGCTCTTTTTCAAGAAGGAGCTATTATTGACCTCTGCAAAACCAGAACACAGCTGAACAAGGCTTGTTCATTTTTCACTGCTTTAGGTAGCAGGTTCCAAGCCAATTATTCTTCCTGTAAGTTGCACCAGCCATTTGGATTCCAGCTGGCATAAGCAGGATCTGTCATAACAGGAACAGCCCAGGGAAACAAGGCTGCATGTTGAACAGAGCTGGGAAATGAGAATTTTTTACAATTTTTTACAATTTTCGAAGCCTGTATTAAATGCAAACTGTTTTTTCCTAACGCGAATATACATAGGATGGTGTAATGGATACCCGTGCAGCTCCACATCTCTTAAAAGATATTCAGACATCTGTTTCCAAACTCATTTGCTGGAGCTGGACAACATCAGGATGATATTGCTGCTACAGGTCCAAGTTCCCGTATTTATTTTTATTGATAAGAAATACCCAATTCTATGTGTTTACATCTAGCTGCAATTGCACAGATGCTGATTTCCTCAAAGACTGCCAAAATGCACCCAAGCCTGGTTTGGCCAATGCCATGCCATGCTTCGTTTAGAGAGCTTCCTCATTCATTCTGGGAATCACAACCAGAGCACTGGAAATACGTGACAGAAGCAAACACCGTGGCTAACGCAACAGCTTTGTAAAACCTAGAACTGCAAAGTTACATCAAGATGACTGCTTACTAAAATAATTTTAAATAGGATTTTCAGCCTCTTTCAGACTATGCTTGCATACCCAAAGACTTACAGCAAAGTCAAACTGTTCTGACCTACAACAGGTGCAGCAAGCAATACTGTCCTCAATGTACATGTTGTAATGACACATAATGATTTCTTCTCTAAGAAAGTGCCTGATGGTTTCTGGGGAACGAGGCACTTCTCAGCTGCTGTGTGAAGCATCCACCTGCCTACTACTCAGCAGCACTTCAAATATCGATCATGCAGCAACACAGAGGCCAGTGTAGCACTGATAGGACAGATATTTTTTCCCAATCCAAAGTGCCAAAACCATTTGGCTAGAGGGACTCAGAGCTATTTAAATGCTTGCAGGTGTTGAAACCACTGGCAGGTAAAGCCTGCTGCAAGCACAGTGCCCCCAGCTCAGCTTCCGAGTGGGCCAGCGGGGGCCTGCCATGGTGAGATTCACTGAAACTCATGCAACTGTAGCATTTGCCCTGCTCCAGGGGCAACTGAGACACCCTCAGCCTCATCCCAAACTACACAAGTTGTTTGCATTACATTCCTGGGAAACTGCTGCCTTCCTATGTGCTAATTTGCGTAGCATCACACTGCCTTAAGGGCTTGTATTGAGACAACAAGAGGTAATGGATCAAAACTGGAAGAGGGGAGATTTAGGTTAGACGTTAGAAGGAAATTCTTTCGTGTGAGGGTGGTGAGACACTGGAACAGGTTGCCCACAGAAGCTGTGGATACCCTCTTCCTGAAGTGTCCAAGGCCAGGTTGGATGGAACTCTGAGAAACCTGGTCTAGTGGGAGGTGTCTGTGCCCATGCAGGGGAGTTGGAACTAGATGATCTTTAAGGTTCTGTCCAACTCAAACCATTCTATGATTCTATGACTTAAGAAAACCATTCTTCAATAAGATTTTCTAAGTAAGAGCACTTAGCTAACTCTGCAAAAAAGTCCTCCTCCCTGCCCCCACCTATGAGGGTTACACCAGCCCAGACAGCAAATGAAAGGCTGACTAGAGCTGGTTATTATCAATACAACAATCAGTGTTATCACTGCTTGGAAAACTGTGATCAAATACGATCAGCTGCTCATTTGGATAGCTTTCCTCAGTGGGAATGCTATTCACACCCATGAAAAAATTCTCCATGGGACTCACATGCCTTCTAAACTTAAGGTTCTCTGTAAGTAAGAAATTTCCACAGTCCTGTCCAACAACCTACTCTAGATGGCCCATAAGTGCACGCCCCTTGCCCTCATATTAACAGTCTTGATGTTCACATTACAAGATATTTTAAAAAGTTGAAACAGGTATTTGGACAATGGTGAAGTGGGCACTGGCCTCCCTGAATGGGGAATTGCTCACCGTCCCAAGTCAAAGCCAGTTTCACAGCACACTGCAGTATTTCCCAATTCTCTGCAGTCCAATCCTCTGGCCATAAATGAACCTGTGAATGAGAATGGCTTTCTCTAGTCAGGCCAAGAGGATCCAGAATCAGGAGGCTGCAAAGAGTTAAAGGGTTTCTACAGAACTAAGAATACATTTGCATGGTTTAGGATTTCATTGCCTTGCTTTTTCCTCTGCATAACCTTTGCCTAAATTTCTGGTACACCACATCATCTGCATTTTTATTCTTTCACTGTGTACTACTTAAGGTTTTGAGCTTCTGAAAATGATTTTTTAAGGCTTTATGTCCTAACTATTGTTGCATGTTTCCCACCTGAGGTCAGTCATAATCCTCCCATCACAACCAGCATCATAACCACCTTTACACAGATTATCAGGAATATGCAGCAGGAGCTAATTAATTTAAGTGAGGCTTGAAATAAAAACTTAAGAAAATTGCCTCTAAACATCTCCTAGAATGCTCTTGAAGTAGCATTATCAGTGTTTTGATATTTGGTTGAGGGCTAACCTCCTCTGCAGGGTAACAGCAGTGCCACATTCTGCTTTTCACAGAATCACAGACTGGTTTGAGCAGGGACACCTCCCACTAGACCAGATATCTCAGAGTCCCATCCATCCTGGCCTGGAACACTCTGCTGCTGCAGAGAGAAAGTTCTGTTACCAACATCTTGGCATGATGGAAGAAACACCAAACCACAAGAGGAAAGACAAAGGAACTGGAACAGTTAGACAGGGTAATTCTTTTTCTTCTGGTTTCAACAAGCAACACCTTCAGGGAAAGTAGGGAGTACAGTGGAAGGGGAGATGTTGCACTCATGCCTGCTATAACTGAGAGGTCTTTCCACAAATGCTCATCTGGCTCGTCTGCTGCTTCATGCAGCTCTGCTGCTTGGGCCATTTCCTTCACACAGAAAATGGTGGCAGTGCCACCATTGGGTGCAATTGCTCCATCAATCTACACAGCACCCAATTTTGCACTCACAGAATCACAGAATCACAGAACAACCAAGGCTGGAAAAGACCTTTAAGATCATCAAGTCCAGCCTATGACCAACACCACCACATCAGCTAGACCATGGCACTAAGTGCCACATCCAGACTTGCCTTGAACACATCCAGGGACGGTGCCTCCACCACTTCCCTGGGAAGTCTATTCCAATGTCTAATCACCCTCTCCGTGAGGAAGTACTTCCTAATATTCAACCTAAACTCCCTATTAAACACAAATCTGCACACCTTAGACTATTGGAATGTGCCAGGCATATTTATCAAACAGAGGAGGCCTCTGCTCCCTGCAGAAAAAATACAGATAGTACAGTGAAAAATAAGCAGCAGAGCAAGGTATACTGTAGCTACAGGGCATGAAAAATGTCACACATGCATTTGTTGTGCCAGTCTATAGCAAAACAAACTTCAAGGTAACTGTGCAGCAACTGCTTTCTCCTCCAACATCCTGCTTACTCCCCCTCTCCTCCTACAGTGGTAAAACCAGTCCAATCTTCTTTGCAAGCTGCATCACACAAAACATGACTGAAGAGGCTTGTATGGAGTCACCAGAAGAGGAGCATTTTAAACGCTCTGCTGAGGTCTGAATGGCAGCTCTGAGCCTGGGTCAGTGGCATCAGCAGGAGCCTCCCTCCTGGTCTCCCATCCTTCCACTTCAAGTCCTTGTGTGCTGCTGCTGTCCCACGTCCAGCCCTGTGGTCAAAGCCCTGGCTAGGCTGCTACTGCTGCTCCCTTACCTTCTTTATTTCTAACCTCCCTGTTTTCATAGTCCTCTTATTTTTTCTGCATGTCTTGCATTTTAATGAATGAGCACATGGCCAACACATCTGGAATTACAATTAGTGATAAGCTGTCCCTTAAGTGTGATTACCCCTAAATACACCAATTCACATCGTAGCTACCAACAACTGTATTGCCTAGGGTTTGATAATTAGGTTCTCTAGAAGAGAAGTCCCATCACTTTTGCTTGTATAATGCAAGTTCTTTATGATAGCAATTAAATACTTGGCAAAAGCTGCTCTGCAGAGGTGTGGAAGAAAAATACCTTAGTTACTAGTACACTTTGATCTCTGGTGAAACATATTCTGACCTCTGATGTTAAGAGTTATTTCTATAGCTCATTACCTCATTTGGGTAATCTTCTCTTGGATCCCATTTTTTTGTAAGGGAGCTTCTTCAGTTTTGAAGGTCTCAGTAACTGATATATATCAGAAGTGGAAATTTATGGGTGCCTTCATCGGTGCTTGAGGAGTGGCTAGACACTCGAGGAAAGATGCAAGGAAGTTGAAGTTTTAGTGTTAAGAGCTCCCAAGTCCACAACAGATCACAGACCTTTTCCACAGGCAGTACTGATGGGAATGTGCCTGTTGCAAAACAAACTGCTAAGTATACAGGTAATTTTATTTTTTTATTTGTGTGTGCATGTGTGCTTGTGTGTGGTTTTGACTCTTTAGGTGAAAGTTTTACTAGGGATAAGGAAACAGCACTCTAGTACAGTATAATGTAAGAACAAATAAATGAGGCACAATGGAGCAAACTCACAGCCTTCAGCTACTAATACCAAACATTTCCAATGTTCACAATACTGCATGCATATGTGGACTCAGACAAAAGATAACATCAAGGAGCATATTCTAACATTTCTTTGTTCCTCTTGCCATCAGGGATAGTCATGGTTCTCAATATCTTTTCCTGTAGTTTTATAGGGATGAACAGTTCATATACAAAAGCTTTGTCAATATGAGCCAGCATTGGGCAATTTGGTGAAAAGTGTGCACTCATCAGCCAGTAGCTGGTAAGACACTTCAGGTACCATATGCCTGTATTTGGTATTTCTCCATTTGGTTTTCTGTGTTTCATAGGATACTCACCTATCATGTCAGACTAAAATGAATCTGCCTATATACAATATGTATATGCAAGCAAATAGTTGTTACCAACAGGAACTTGGTTATTGCAGTTCTGACAATGTGCTGGAGCACCCATTCATTTTTTTTTCCATGCCTCACAGCAGTAAAGGCAGTAAGAAACAGAGGTGTGTGATCCTCATACACTGTGAAGTGGTTGGCAACCAGTGCCACTATACTCCAGTGGATTCTGATTCTAGACACTTCTAAAAGTGTTGCACATCTTATTTGATGTTTTTGGACAGATGGCGAGAGTATGCTGACAGAAGAGTCTTCAAAAGTGTCAAAAAAGGAGCCAGAGGGTCAGAAAAATACATGTCTCCCAAAAATGAAGGAAGTATAACTTTGGTTTGAGTTTATTTTTCTTTTCCTTAGTTTCTGGTGTTTTTTACTTGCACTTTCAATACTTACACTAACAAACATCTCTAAATCTTATTATTAACCTTGCCAAATTAAGAAAATGTGCAACCCATGAACACTATCATGTTGGCTCTAATATGAGAGCAGATTGAGAAGGAACAATTATTTTGAAGTGAAACTTGGAGGCTGTTTCTTGTTTCTAGTTTTGAGGATGGTGGAAGAAGAAGAGAAGGGCAAAGACTGAGAGAGGAACACAGGTGTGTTGTATCTGGACAGATGAGCACAACTCCAAGCCAGGTCAGGTCACTGTAACTTTTTCTTTGTTTTTCCATCCTTCCTTTCTGTTTAAAAGCACGCCCAAAATACAAGAGCTTAGTGTCACAAGCTAACAGTGGGGTTGGTACACTTCTGAAGGCTCTTCTCTTGTATAAATCTTCCTCAGCTGCTCAAGCCAGCTAAACTTCCATACACTGCCAGAAGAGCAGGCTGTAATCCTGACTTAGAAGCATACATAGAGTACTCTGCTGACACAGGAACTGAAACAACATGGGGATGCTTTTCTAAGTCCTCTGACTTACTGACCTCAACATACTTCTGTCTTACAGATACAAACCCATGAGACATCACTCTAGTTTTCTTGAATCATCAAAACAATCACAAATTTCCCATTAATCTGCTGATTTAGCACTTGCAGATAGAATAGAATTGCTGATCAGATCAAGGCTCTGTCCAGGACAGCAAAGTGTTATCTTGAGGACCCACAAGTAAGTGTTAGACTGCACTAATTCCTCATTCAGGTAAACCAAAGCTCTGGGCTACATTGTGAGTTAGGAGCACTTGTTATCTAGCTTCTCTATCTTAAAGTGCACATTCTGGATAATTTCTGGGGTACTGCCACACAGCAAGATAGCTTGTTTCCTGCCAACAAATGTGGAGTAAGGACTATTCTACCCAAAAGATTCAGACATCAGCAAAAGGAAATGACACTATACTGACTTAGCCTATATACATTTTTTTGAGACAGATGTAAAATCCTCCTTGTCCTCTGACTCACCTCTATCCCATTTTTGGGTAATTCAATAATTAGGTCTTCCCAGGTGATGCAGAAATATCACATTTCCTCATACGTAGTTACAACGAACTTGGTATATTCATCACCTATAAAGTGTGGAGCAGCAATTAAAAAGTGAAATACATCTACTTGACCTATATGTAAAGCCAGGAGTTATTTGCATTTATCCTCATTTATATAGAAGCAAAATGTAGTATGCTCTGCTATGGAGGTCAGATAACAGGACCCAAGAAAAGGGCATCTCTGTGTGAGAGCACCTCAGAATTTACATGACAGACAAACTTCTCACATACTCAGTTTACAGGAATATGGGTTGGCAGAGGACTCTGTAACAAAGTTTTGCTGTGTTAACCACAGCTGAAGGTCACAGGAGTAAAGTCAAATTGCTTGAGAAGATCTAAAGTCACCTGTGAGAGACGGACTCTATAATGGCCTTTAATCCAGCGACATCTACTGACCAGTCCTGGTAATGTACCCCCCGGCACTCGTGGGGAGAGGCCAGAGGTACCAGGCGCATGCGCACAGACCACAGACTGCAGCTCCCAGGAGGCACGGCGGGGCCGGCACCGGAAGGGGAGCCGAAAGGCGCGCTCTGTGAACATTACGGATATAGCCGCCGCTGTGAATGTATCGCTGTGAAGCTATAGGGCGCCTTTCCCTGTGGTTGTTGGCGTGTGGACGTACCAAACGGACTGTTTGCCCGGAGTCGCAGGGGAAAGGACGAGGATCCCGACCAGGGATCGGCTTCGGCCGTACCCCGGCCTTTTGTATGTTATTGGTATATATAGCACTTGATATCGGACTTGCCAAACCCTCAGTGCCTTTCATAAACCTACTGATTCCTAAGCGTTGTTTGTGAGTGTGACAGGGAGTGGTCCTCAGCCCTCGATCCCCTGAGGAGGGGGTGTGGGTCGCAGCTTTACTCGTCTCCATCCGCGACATCACCCCAGCATTACAAGACAGAAACTACGACACTTTTGAAAATGCAGTTGCTTATTTTTTTAAATGAAGCATACAATGACGCAAATTGTTTCAGTGATCTTTCTTCATGTATGTTTTTAGCTTAGTGAAGATTTATGTACAGATGGGGAATTTAACACAGAAAACCTAAAGATGGTGCTCAAAAACACGCAGCTTCTGAGTTCAATATAAATGGAAGCAGTTGAACACCCAAGAAGGCACTTGTGAATGGAGCAAGAAGGATTAACAGGGTATTCTGCAGAACAGCTGACTACAGACACAAATTGCTATGGACTGATGACTTGGGACATGGACATCCCTGGGACAAAAGTTGCAGCTCGCTTGCTGACTGGACAGACATCATTTAACTATACCTGCAGTAGGGTCAGCTGCAGTCAAAGAAGCAGCCACAATCATCACGGTCCCCTGCCATCTGGCCTCTTCCCCCTGCCATGTTCTCCCTCAGTTTTGGTTGTTGTGCAGTTTGTGAGACTGCTTCTAAAGCCACCAAGCCACAGAACTGACTAAGGCTAAAAATAGTTATTAAAAAAGCAAAGAAAAAACCAGCAGCTTTGCTTTGGGGTCAGATATCCATTGACCGAAGGCTTCTATAGTAAGAATGAAACATTCCTTACAGCCCTGTCATTGCTTCCAGCCTGACGTGTAAATTGCTGATGACCTTATCTTATATTATGAACAGAGAATACGGAGCAGCGACATGTTATTGGCTGCTCCTCCAGTCCTCTGGCGAAGGCTGGAGAGAGGAAGAGAAATCAATTTGAAATTGAGCTGAAGTTCCTTGTGATTATGAGTCAGAGCTCTTGGGTTTTAAGTAGCAGCATGCATCTGGTTAAATTTCTCATACTTGTTTTTGCTTTTCAGAAATAGCAGTATTAAAATACACATTCAAATTCTGGAGTGCAATTCTGTGGCAGGGGGTTTTGCAGAAAGCCAAGACTTGCACAGTGAATTTGGTAGAAGACTGTCATTATTTGCTTCTGCAAATATTTTACTTCCTATCATTTGAGAATAATTCCATCTTGGTTCTGGGTAGATTTCACCAGACTTTTTAACTAAATTAATTTTAAACAACCCAGTAGTGGTGACTTCTGTTCCTCACTCACATAACTACTCAGGAATCTCTGAGTAGTTTTTAGTTTTACATTACGGACTTCTGCAGTTAAACATTGCTCAAGCAAATGAAGTTCCTGTCATTGGCCAACATAAGTAGGTCAGCAGAATCCCCTTATGGATGTACCTTTACATTGGTCTGTCTTATTTCTGCAGGAAATGAGCAATGAGAAAAAAAAAAAAAAGTTTTTACATTACCATGTATAGTTCTGTCAGTATAGCTGTGTCTATGCTATCATCCTTTTCCTGGCACTGTTCCACTTGTTACTTTAGAAGACAGAACTTCTTCACCAGAAGAGTTTGCATTAAGTAGCATGTACTGCTTTTAGTAAAGCTTAATGCTTGTAATACATTAAAGCATACTTTCTTTGTCTTTTTGTGAACATCTGTTAACTGCTTTTGGCACATATAAAATACCTAAAGAAGAAAAAAATACCAAGTAATACACCTTGCTTTTATCGAGAACTTAAAAGCTTAAATAACTTAGAGAAACTAACTTAATTTCATAGAAAAGCAATTGATGCTAATACATTTAATGCCCCCATCTTATTCTTGGGATCTTAAAAACAACATTTCCTAATGCATACTAAGCAGTAACCATAGAATCATGGCTTGGAAGAAACCTTAAAAATCAACTAGTTCCAACCTCCCTGCATGACCAGGGACACCTTCCACTAGACCAGGTTGCTCAAAGCCCCATCCAACTTGTCCTTGTACACTTCTAGGGAGAGGCCATCCACAACTTCCCTGGACAACCTGTGCCAGTGTCTCACCACCCTCACACTAAAGAATTCCTTCCTAATGTCTAACCTAAATCTCCCCTCTTCCAGTTTAGAGCCATTACCTCTTGTCCTGTCACTACATGGCCTCATAAAAAGTCTCTCTCCAGCTTTCCTGTAGGCCCCCTTCAGGTACTGGATGCTATAAGGTCCCCCTGGAGTCTGCTCCTCTCCAGGCTGAACAACACCAACTGTCTCACCCTGTCTTCATAGGAGAGGTGTTCCAGCCCTCTGACCAACTTTGTGGCCCTCCCCTGGACTCACTCCAGCAGCTCTATGTCCTTTTCATTTTGGGGCTCCAGAACTGGACACAGTACTCCAGGTGGTGTCTCACAGGAGTAGAGAGCAAAAATCACCTTCATGAACCTGCTGGCCACGTTTCTTTTGATGCAGCCCAAGACATGGTTGGCTTTCTGGGCTGCAAGCACAAATTTCTGGCTCATGCTGAGCTTCTCATTAATCAACACCCCCACGTTCTTCTGCTCAGGGCTGTTCTCAACCTATTCTCTGCCCAGCCTGTATTTGTGCTTGGAATTGCCTCAGTCCATGGTCAGGACCTTGCACTTGGCCTTGCTGAACTTCAAGAGGTTGGCATGGGCCCACCTGTCAAGCTTGTCAAGGTCCCTCTAGATGGCTTTCCTTCCCTTCATTATGTCAGCCACACCACACAGCTTGGTGTCATCAGGAAACGTGATGAGGGTGCACTCAATTCCACTGTCCATGTAATTGACAAAGATGTTAAACAGCACCAGTCCCAGTAGTGACCCCTGAAGAACACCACTCATCACTGGTCTCCATTTGGACACTGAACCATTGACCACAACTATTTGAGTGCGACCATTCCACCAGTTTCTTATCCACTGAGTGGTCCATCCATCAAAGTCCTATCTTTCCAATTTAGAGACCAGGATGTTGTGTGTGACTGTAAAATGCATTGCACAAGTCCAGGTAGATAACGTCAGTTGCTCTTCCTTTGTCCACCAATGCCATGTCCTATGCATAAAAGGCCACCAAATTTGCCACGCATGATTTGCTCCTGGTGAAGCCACGTTGGTTGCCACCATTGTATGCAGTCATACAATTAGAAAGAAAAGCCTTCAGTAACTAATTCCAGAGTGTTTGTGCCAACAAGTTGGTTTACTTCTGTAAAACTAAATCTGCTTTGACAATGTCTCCAGATTTGCCTCTGCTGTGATAATGGCAACATTGCTTGCCAGAAATAAACCACTGCAATCTGTTTGCCATAGTTTTGTAAGGAACACTTTTTTAAAGTATATAAATGTAGGAAGACAGTACAACTTCCCTTATGCATATGCAGAGAACTGCAAATAATCACACTGATCAGGTATTACAGTCTTGTTTCTGATGACAGCTTAGATGGCACCCATCACTTCAGTCTTTCAGGATGTACCTGGCTGTTCAGGGCTTGAGCCTAGCATCCAGTCTTCCCTATTTTCTGACCTCCCTTGGGTAAGCACTTGCTTTGAAGATCTCTTACGCATTCCTATTCATGACAGAAGTAAACTGGCATCAGCAGTTGTGACTTTCATTCCCACTAAAGCAATTTACTATTAGTACAAAAAAGTAGCATTACACATCCAAAGACTGATCTGAAAAAAAAAATTAATGGGTTAGGTTCTGTTCCACTCACTGGAGCTATAGAGAGCACAGTAAAAAGGCCAAGTGTTCATCTTTACAATATGCATTTTCTTGCTCTGTTTGAGTACAGAGCAGTTAGTGAATTCAGCCCAGTGAGTTTTACAGACTTCTTTGGCTCAACACAATCATAGAGGGTTACATGTTAGAGGAGATAAGTCTATCTGGGGGAAGGAGTGGCTAAGAGCATTTATTAAGGCCTGTTTGACAGCTCCGAGTGAGAAAACCTGTAAAAACCCTTTGTGCCTCCATAAAAGACCAAATTAGCTATGCTCTGGGCCCAAGATGGGAAGCTGTTATGTTAAACATTTAGTTAGGTGCTGTAGGTATGTTTCTCACCTACTCTTGCATTTTCTATAGAAAAACATGCAGACCACTGACATTACTGGTATTTCGAACAGGTCAGTGTTTTTGGCCTGACCCTGCACTCCTGCACCAGCTGGAAGGTTCCTCTACAGCTCTAGATTCCAGTGCACACTGTGGGCCTGCTCTGCTGAATGCAGACTGCAGTTGTACTGATTGGAGATTATTTCAGTATTCATGCATATGAACAGTATTATGTTCATACAACTAGATAAAAATTTGGTTCATACATCATCACATTTCATAACACTTCTTTTGTTACTTACTGCTATAATTTTTGTGTGGTCTTGCAGTTACTCTCAGACAAGTAACAGAGCTCACTCAATAAGAGTGTGGTATGTTTGACTCCAGGATATGGATCTATTAATTCTTCCCTATACTGCAGCCTGTTGCAGTACTACTGCAAGTAGTGCATGTAGAAAACATTATTTTCAGGTAATACTTTCCATTAGCCCCCATACAAACTGTCCTACCTCTTCTTCAAAGGTATATTAATTTCATAGGCTTAGATTAATTTTTCTATTGTCTAGGAATCTAATCTGTCTCAACTTCCTGGGAGAATTGATTTTTCACAAAATTAGAAGAATGAAAAATAAAATATTTCAGTTTAGTGGGCAAACCAAAAACCAGTGGATGGAATTGCTCTCTGTTACCTCCCTCCACCCTCCCAAGAGAAGATAAAAGGGGAATAAGGAAGAGAGACTTAAAGGTTGGAAATTAAAACTGGAACAGGTTTACCGGAACAGGGAGGGCCTAAGACACCTCCCAACCACCAACTATCTGTGGGGCAACTCTCTGCTGCCAAGTCTCTGTTGGTACATCTCTCCACTGGGACATTCTGTGCTGGGACATCTCTGCACCAGAACATCTGCGCACCAGAACATCTCTGAACGGGCACATCTCTATGCCAGGACATCTCTCCACGGATCAGCAGATTACACAGGGCTGTGCTGGTGTCCTGGCAGAGAGATATCCCGAGGGAGAGATGCTCCAGTGGAGAGTTGTCCCTTCCTGAACAGGGAAAGGGCAGTAACACATGGGATGAGGAACAGACATACACAATTCTACACAAAAATATACAAAACCTGATCTTGATGATCACAGAGATAGGTGGGGCCGACTTGAGAGAGGGGTCCACGGCTCTTCCCAGCACCCAACGGTTTTGGATTCTGAAGAGAACATGGAAAGCTGAGGGGAAAACAGGAGCCTCTCTCCCAGACCTCCAAGTGCAGCAGCAGCAAGGAAGAAGGCAGCAGGAAAAGGAGGATGGGCTTCTGGTCCTCCTGGCTTTTATAGGGTGTGTCAGGAAATAGGAGGAAATACTGACCCTTCTGTTCCATCCTTCCCAGATTCCTCAGGGTCCTGCAGACCCTCTCTCTACATTCTCATATCAGTACCAAAAATTAGCCTGGACCATTCAAACCTTAACATAAAACAAAACTAATTCAAAGAGAACTCCCACCACTGACTCACTGCCATATCATGCATAGCTGGTGTATTGGGTCTGGTTGGGATGGAGTTAACATTCCCCATAGCAGCACCGACAGTGTTGTGCTTTGTATCTGTAGCTAGAAAAGTGATGATAAAACACCAGTGTTTTGGCTACAGTGATTGCATAGCATCAGGGCTATCCTCTACCCCCCAGCCACCAAAGGCCAGTAGACTGGGGATGGGCAGGAGCTTGAGGGGGGACATAACCAGGAGAACTCACACAAACTGACCATACCATAAGCAATAAAAACTAAGAGAAAGCAGAGGGAGGGAATTTGTTATTAAGGCTTTTGTCTTCTGGAGCAGCACTACAGGTTCTGAGGTTCTACTTCACTACACATCACCTGCTGATGGGAAGTAAAGAATAGATTTTCTGTTTTCCTTCGCTTTCATGTGTGGCCTTTTCTTTTTCTTTATTAAGATGCCTTTATCTTGACCTATTAGGTTTTTTAGTCTTACTTTCTCCTCCGCTGTCCTGCTGAGAAGTAAGTGATAGAACAGCTTGGTGGGCACCTAGCAGCCCACCAGATCAACCCACCATAGCTGGTAAAAAAAGCAAATTTATTTCTAGTGTTGAGGTTAAATTAACTTTCATGATTTATTCAATCTTTCATCCTTCTGCTCAGATGATTTGGGTGGTAAAGTTACCAGTTTTAGAGTTCACACATCTTGTTCAGGAGAATTTTGTTTGATCACCCTATTCAATTTACATTGGTTACTGGGTGATACCCAATGTCAACACCTATCCACCTACACTCAGTTCATAGCAGTGAAGGAGCCAGATAAAGGAGCCAGACACACCCACAAAATCCTCAGACTTTGCAGTATGCAGTTTGCTCTGGGTATAATGTAGTCATCTAAGGCTTGAAGTATTATTGCTAAATATTTATGGGTACATTTACTTGTACCCATTTTACAGGTGGATTTTACAGCCCATTGTCAAAAATCACAAATCTACACAATAGCAGGGTGAAAAGAGTTAGTATGGTTATCTTACTGCATGTTAAAGGAACTGACTAAGGAAAACAGAGGATCAAAAGAATGAACAAATGCTATGGCACGTACCCAGAGATTATTTGTTCTCTTTCTACAATTAAAGGCTGAAGAACATTCACATATTGTGGGAAAACAGATTTCTTTGTTCTTCAAAGCCAGACTCATACAAGCCTCGGACAAGAGTACAGGCTAATCTAGTGTGTTTATCTTTCACCTGACAATGGGGGATAGGGGGGTGGCAGGGGGGGTGGTGGTATGAGCAACTTATATCTGGAAAAGACATAGCACAGAAGTTGGAAGCTTTATCATCTGACAATTACTGCAACTGGACCTGACAGTTACTGTGACTGCAAGTTTCATTTTCATGATCAGCGATTAACGTGACTGCTGGAATGGAGCAGAAGCCCCATGGCCCAAGGTTGGTTAACAAGGCCAGAAGCACTTACTTAAAGAATCATTTTGTTTCACCTCAAAAATTATATGGGCTTGAAATAGCACACTACCTCTTTTCAGAAATATAAAAATAATAGTTTCTTCCAAACAAAAATTTCTCACGTCAAATTTATCTCCACGAGAGTAGCTACAATGTAGACTTTTGTGTCCCCCATTTTTTTTATTTTTTTTGTTTAAAAAAATTTTTTAATCCAATCCTCCCATCAAGTATTCTCTCTTTATAACCAGCTGGTGTATGGCTTGACCTTAGCTCAGCTGTGTAGCAGCATAGTAATGAAGAGTGGCCTGTAAGCAACAACAACAAAAACAACAACAAAAACAATAATGATGATGAAACCAGTGTATAAATAGGTAAGTTGCATGTACAATTGGAAATATACAAGACAACTTCCTGAAAAAAATAACAAGCCAAGCAATCTGGTAAACTAATGTCATTCTGTGGTTTTCGATATTATTTTAAAAAAGTTTTCTATTTACTATTTGTCCTTCTGAAACTATTTCAAAGTAGTAGAAAAGGCAAAGCTGAAGACACCATACATGAAGAAATCTTATAGACTAAGATTTATATATTAGAATCCCAGTTTAGCATGATACTTAGTACCAATCACATGTTACTGTTTTGGGCTGCTCTCTTTATTTAGAGTAACACTACATGGTGTGTGGGTTTTACAGAATCACAGAATCAAACAATGTTAGGGGTTGGAAAGGACCTCTGGAGATCATCTAGTCCAACCCCTCTGCTAGAGCAAGATCCCCTAGAGCAGATTACTAAGGAACACATCTAGGTGGGTTTTGAATGTCTCCAGGGATGGAGACTCCACAACCTCCTGGGCAACTTGTCCCAGTGCTCTGTTACCCTCTGTCCTGTTTAAGCCAGAATGAAGCCAATTTTCCTTTTACTGATTTTTTGTTGTTGTTTGGCAACAAGGCTATAGCCAAAGCCATAATCTATCATGTGATAAGCTACTTAGTGATAACAGGGGTTATGATACTGACCTATACGGTGGCATTGTATAGTAAGGATTTTTATGTGAACAGAAAGATCTATGTTGGTAATGGCTAGTTCAGTTTTACCTCTCTGATTTCCCTTTTTCTCTTGGGCTGAATCTCCCAGCTCTTGATCTAAATGGCATTGCTTCAGTAGGGATGCTTCTGCTGAATGTTTATAATGTACTGTGGATGTGTAGAGTGATCACAATCCGCTTCCCCACAGGCAAGGTTGCTGCCACCACTGCTGCTGCTGCTAAGACTAAGGCCACTCCCACTCGATTCAAATGAACAAAAGTTGAAGTTAATCCTGTAACTAGGAGCAGAACAAAGAAACAGCCAACCGAAACCACAAGAACATGTTTAACTGTAGAGGACTCTGATTTTAAAAAGTTGTTAAAAGACATAACTGAAGGAGCAGACACTTCTAAAACAGATAAAGGAGCTGGCCCTTCTCAAGCAGATGACAACAACGATCTTGTCCAACCTTCATGACTGTGAAACATGTGCTGCAATTAAGCAGGTGAAACGGTTGAAACGTTTGTGGTATGAGGGGAGATGGTCAAAGTACAGGTATGGGGAGGCCTGGCAAGTTGATTACATCACACTGCCTCAGACCTGCCAGGGTAAGTGCTGTGTGCTTACAATGGTGGAAACAAGTACAGGATGGTTGGAAACATATCCTGTGCCTCATGCCACAGCCCAGAACACCATCCTGGGCCTTGAGAAGCAAATCTTGTGGCAACACTGTACTCCAGAAAGAACTGAGTCAGACAATGGGACTAATTTCAAAAACAGTCTTGTGACTGACTGGGCCGAAGAACATGGTATTGAATGAATGCACCATATCCTGTGCCATGCATCAGCCTTAGGGAAGATTGAAAGGTACAATGGTCTGTTAAAAGCTACCCTGAAGGCAATGGCTGGTGGAATTTTCAAAAACTGGGGCAAAAATCTGGCAAAGGCCACCTGGTTAGTTAATACCAGGGATCCATCAATTGGGCTGGTCCTGCTCAGTCAGACCTTCTACACACTGCAGATGGGGATGAAGTCCCTGTGGTATGTGAAAGGAATCTGTTGGGTAAAAATGTTTGGGTTTATCCTGCTTCAGGCAAAGGTCTGGGGTGTTGCTTTTGCTCAGGGACCTGGACATACCCGGTGTGTGATGATGGAGGATGGTGAAGTACAATATGTACCTCAAGGAAATCTAACTCTGTGGGAAAATCCTTAATTTGGCAGCTGGTAGAATATAGAGCCTATCTGTAATATATGGTATGGAATATGGAGTGGAATGTTCTGGTTTGAGCCAGGATGAAGCAAATTTTCCTTTTACTGATTTTTTTTCCTTTAGAGAGCTGTCTTTTAACTAGCAACAAGTTTTCCAGCTAGTGGACTGATAACTCTGGAATGTTCATGTTACTGCTGAGATGCCAAGCACACTTTGCTCTGCAGCCTCAGATGCTAGAGGAGCAGAAGAGTCATATGTGCAGCCTTCCCATAGGGAGGGGTGGACTCGGTGAACAGCAAAATTGGCTAGAGATATTCCATGCCATATACCTACATAAGCTCAGAGGAAGGTCAGAGATCACAGAAGACAACTTCCTTCTTGTTTCTTCTTCACTTCTCTTCTGTACATGGCCAGCATCTGGGGAGGACTCCATCTATCCATCCATCACCACTGATCCCCAGGCTCGTGCATTCCTGACCCTCACAACTCTCCCCTCAGCTCCTGTCTGCTCTGCCGCTCTCTCCGGCAGCTCCAGGACATTTCGGGACTGCTCACAGCTCAGGAGATGCTGGGGGAGTTGCTGGGGTTGGGGGGAGACAATAGGGTTTTGCACATTCCTGAACACATTTGTATATAATTGTATGTATTTTCTTTTATCATTAGTGTTTAATTAAAGCTGTCTAGTTTAGTTTTCAGTCCAGAAAGCCTCTCTCTCTTCATTCTCTCTCTCCTTCCCTAGCTGGGTAGGAGGGGGAGGGGATCAAGACCATTATTGTCACTGGTTTAATTGCCAATCCTGAGTGAAACTGTGGCAACCTCAGAGTAAAGGAGTATTTTCTTATATTCAGGTTAAATCTCCTGTGTGCCAGTTTGTGGTGATTACCCCTTGTTCTATCACTGGACACCACCGAGAAGAGTCTGGACCATCCTCCTGACAGCCACCCTTTAGATATTTATAAGCATTAATGAGATTTCCCCATCAGCCTCCTTTTCTCTAGATTTGAAATAAAAGTAGTAGTCCCACTATTCTCTCCTCAGTGAAAAGCAAGCTTTGCTTTCCATTTGGAGAGATGTTTAACCTCAGACAAGGATGAAAAATTAGACTAATTTTGAATTGGCTGCACTCTAGCTTTCTAACCAAGCTACCAAAACTGTGCCAGTTCTTTACCTTCTAAAATACAGTTAAATATACAGACTCTAGTCTTCAACTTGTAAGAACAAGCAGGCATAAGTCCAGTATATGAGCGCAAAAATTGAAAGTTTTTTTTTAAATTGTAAGATACCACAAAATGCCTGTGGTGCTGGTGGGGTGAGAAATCAAGGCAAATTTGTACTGATTTGCTCATCTCTCCCAAATTATGACAGAGTTAAATGCGCTACTAATAATCTAATAATGGTAGTTTACCTTACAAAAATAATCTAGGAAAGAAAGTTTCTCTCCATAAATGTTGATTTTTTTCAAGCTGAATGAATTGAACAGGAGGCTAGGGAGAGGTACATTACAATGGTAAAAAGACTTTTTAATTAAAAAAAGTTCTATTAATTAATGCAGATAAGTTTCTTTATGCTTTTTTTTCTTTACAAAGTATATTGAAAATACTACAGATTTAGATTGACAATTTCAAATGCTAGGCATTATCAATGAGAGAGTGACAGTTTCCTCACAAGTAACTTAGAAATAACTCAGCTAAGAAAGGAAGTCTGAGCTCTGTAGGAAAAAGCAAGACATCTTTTATTGCTGAGCCTGCTGGTAGACAGCCAACTACTAGCTGCAATGAAAGTTCACTAGTAATAAGCTAAAACTTAAAAAGCACAATTGGCTGAGGTTCAAAATCTGAGTCAGATGAAGCTTTTAAAATTTAAGTGTTTACACACACACACACACACACAGAGAAAAGCATCTGTGAGAGACGGACTCTATAATGGCCTTTAATCCAGCGACGTTCACTGACCATTCCTGGCGATGCGCCCCCCCGGCACTCGTGGGGAGAGGACAGAGGTACCAGGCGCATGCGCACAGACCACAGACTGCAGCTCCCAGGAGGCACGGCGGGGCCGGAACCGGGAAAGAAAGGGAGGAGCAAGAAGGCGCGCGCTCTGTGAACACACACGGATCCAGCCGGCGCGGTGAGGGTACCGCTGCGGAGGCTGCCGTGCCGTTGCGGCGCTGCTCCCTGTGGTTGTTGGCGTGTGGACGTACCGAGCGGACCGTTTGCCTGGAGTCTCAGGGGACAGGACGTGGAACCCGACCAGGGATTGGCTTCGGCCGTACCCCCCGGTGGTGAGAATTGCGAACATCTTACTAACATTCCTACAAACATTCCTACATAATATTCACACATACCAGACACTCACTTCTCTTTTCCCATATTCTTCTATTTCCCAAAGGCTCTCTCCAGGCTTTCCCTCTTATCCCTGTCCGGGAACGGGAACAGGGGGGAAGGGGGGAGGTTCTCTCTTGTTTTCTGTGTGTGTTGTTATTGGTATATAGATGTATAGTCGTATAGCTGTTGGTATATGGATATATAGGTGTGGATATATATAGAGATAGACCCTGTGTGATCATTGCTATCAGACTTGCCAAACCCTCAGTGCCTTTAATAAATCTATTGATTCTTAAGCGTTGTTTGTGGGTGTGACGGGGAGTGGTCTTCAGCTCTCGATCCCCTGAGGTGGGGGTGTGGGTCGCGGCTTTACCCATCTCGGTCCGCGCCATTATTGGCGTAGTCGGCAGGATTCGAGGGTCTGTTGTAGCCCCCCGCACACAGACGCGGTGACAGTGAGAATGGAGGACAAAACAAGCGAAGCGTTAATTGATATCGACGCTTCTGCGGAGGAGGCGTCTGGCGCTGGCAGCCCTGCGGGGGGGGCGGTGACTCCAACGGGCGCTAGTGTTCCTAGCAGTCCGATCTACCCCGAGCTATCGGTGGACTTGTCTCGCCCCTCGTATGCTGAGGTTTTGGCACAGCCACCTGGAACATACCCCCTTTCCCGTGACTTTGAACGGCTGATGTTGGATATGATGATGCCCCTGAGGCAGGAGCTAAAGACCCTGAGGCAGGAGTTTGAGGCACTACAGCAGGAAATGCAGTTGAGGAAGAAAGATACAGGGGCGAGACGAAAGAAGGAGCAGAACGAGGGAGACGAGAAGTGGTTACAAGAGATTACACAGCTACAGGGAGAACTGAAGGAGCATGAAAGGAAATACAGGGAGTTAAAAAAAGATCATACTGATATGCAAGCAGAATACGAAGGGAAGCTGCTTGACCTGCAGAGGGAACTTGCAAAGACGTTAAAGGCATTGGAGAGCATGGAGAGGGATGTCAGGGCAAAGAACCGAGACATCTCGAAATTGCAGCAAGAGAACATAACATTGCAGCAGCTCCAACAGGGACCTCTTCCTCTTCCTCCATCCCCTGCTCCCCCTCAGGAAAAGAAGGTTGTCGATGACCTCTTAAAACAGGAAATCGACCGGGTGTTACAAGAAAGGCTAGCACTGATTGGCGCTTTTCACGAGCCCCACAAAGGTGGGGAAGAAAGGGAAAGCCAAAGAGGGAGAAACGTGCAGGGGTTTCTGGGCACTAGTGCATATGGCCCAGGGATCCGGTATGGAGAGGGGGAGGAGGAAGAACAGGAAGAAAAAAAGGTGCTCCGGCCTGTTAGGCTAACTACCTATACCCAGAGAGCTGGGGCTGCACAAAGAGATAGAGAGATAAAGGAAAAGCCCTATTCACCTATTGATCTGGGTAAACTCAGAGAAAAATATAGTAGACTGGCTTCTGAAACAGAAGCTGATTATGTCATGAGAGTATCACTCACAGGAGGGGACGATATCATGTTGACCGAACAGGAGGCTGGTGGTTTTTGGGGACCTGGAATGGTGTTACTAACCGGTAATACAAATCACCCATGGTCCCTAACGCAGCGTGCAGCCTGGAACGTGGGTAAAACTGAGGCGGTGGAGCGAGGAGAACCGACTTCCCTAAAAGGGAGCTCCCGTGACATCATGGAAAACGTTCAAAGGGCTGCTGCACTCCAAATGATCTATGATCGTGGCTTTACCTATCTCGGTCCGCGACAGCATCCCATTTTGCAACTCAGATATAAATTCATGATACTGTTGATTTTCAGCTCCCTTATGCTTATCTAAACCCTGTGGCAAGTAAGGCTTTTTTCCAGTAAGGGTTTCCAACTGACATTTTAATTTGGCGTTCTCAAGTCCACTGGTTAAAAAAATATTACACTAACTTTTATTAAAATTGACAGACAAGGTGAACTCCCTAACCAAACAAAAAGACTCCCTAACCAAACTTGAATAAAGTAGCTCCTAAATAGAATTATTAAAAAAAAAATTAAGTTGCTGTATGTTGACATTTTAGTAGACGAAAGCTACCTCTAAAAGTTTAACTCATTGACTTCTATTTGACTGACAACTCCCACTTTTCCTAAAGGCAATGAACAACATGAGTCACACTGTTGCATATTCATATTCATATTACTAAACATGAAGTTTTTAATTCAAGTGCATTTGATATGTAGTTATCAAATAGTTCCAGGAATCTGGATAGAAATAGAAATGGCTTTCTGAGTGATGGAGACAATTGACTAACCAGCCAACTGCTATGCATAGACAAATTTTAGCACAGACAACCTGCTGGGAAAGAAGTTAACTGTCTCATGGGATGTCTGGCTAGGTGACTTATTTGATCCAAAGAGAAAACACAGCTCTTTAAGTGCCATAAAGCTGTAGGTCAAATCTTCAGGAAATATCACAGCCTCATTGTGCTGCATGTACTCACATTCTGCCCATTCAGACCTCTGTTGCTAGAGATTAGACAGAAACAATAAGACTGGGATCTGTTGAAAAGCCAACAGACTGGAGAAAATTTGATGAAGTAAATGTATTTTCTCCAACATTAACTATTCATGATAGAAGTTAAGAAAAAAAAATTGCAAACAAACAAATGAGCAAACAAATAAACGCCTTCAAATTGGAGCTTTTTGCCCATTGTATATTCTGGAGTTGCTTTCCATATGTACTGTTTCTGCCAGTTTCTATCCTGGCAATGTGATTTTACTGCTTCAGACCAACTGCTGGTGACTTTTACAGCATTTCATTAGGAAGTAACAAATGCATAGAAGCAGTGTACCACACAGCAAGAATTCAGGCAGCAACAGATAATAGTAATTGGCAGTAAACCTGTCATTGCAGAGGAGCAAAGACAACAAGAATAGCTAATTTCTGGAAAACTGAGGATGCTGCATGTTACTACAGGGTAAAAGGCACTTGTGAAAAGAAGGCTGGTATGATTATTTAGGATGCAAAAGACCTGAAAACAAATTCAACCATATCTCTCACATGCACAAAAATAGAGACCTTGAGAAAGAATTTCTGTGTGAGAAAGGGAAGCAGAAACACCTTAACTAACCCTTCTCCTGCCTTCTGGCCTTCAAAGTCAAGTATCAGTAATGCAGAGGAAGGTCCAATTAAATTCCGTATTTATTGCAGTAAGTAAGAATAGAAGTTATCTTTCCAGTATAAAAGCTCACTTGTTCAGAAGGAGCAACAAAACAATCCAGGCAGCTAATCTCCCACAGGTTCTTACACTTCTCAAGTGGTTCAAGTAATTAGTCTTCTGCCTCTTGTTTCAGAAATTAATTTCTTGAAATAACTACCAAGAAGTATGCTTGGATTTTTTATTGCTTAGTTAATGACTGAGATAAAACCTAGATCTAGAACTGGCTTTCCAATTATTCAAGCCATCATGTTAGTCAGCAACATATATCTAAATAACTGTAACTTAAGACTTGGGAAATCTTCTGAGAAGGCAAGTGCATGTCAAAAAAATGCTTTGCTTTTTTTAATGTCTAGTGTTTACTTTCCTCTAGGATGGAATTTAGCACAGTCTGTAGCTTACTGTGTAACACAACTCAGAGCCAAAGTAAGCAGAGATATATTACTCTCAAGACCCAAATCAACAAGACAATGAAAGCACATCCAAGATTTTTCATTATGAGGAAACTGAAAGCTATGTAGTTTTTCTCTCATTATGCTAATGATTGGAGCAGCTCCCTGTCTCTGTTGCTTTGTGGCAGCCCAAAAGGAGACTAAGGCAGATTGTCCTTCATCTGCCCAGGACTCAGGCTGGTCACAAACTGCTCTTCTCCCCACAAGCAGTCTTTGTGGGAACAGCAAGGTTGGGCCTGTGTGGAGGATCAATGTCCATAAAAGATTGTTCTCCTTTACCTTTCCCTCACCTCCAAAAAAAGTTAACTTCATCAGTCCTTTGTGTTTCAGAAGTAGTTACAAAGAAAGTAACTTTGGGTTCCTTTGGATTAAGAATGCAATTCCAGCACTGTGCAGATATTTTGAAATGTTTTTTGATGTTTAGAAATACAGAACACCTATTTTAAAATTAAATCCCATTCCGTGATTGGTACCCTTACTGACTCACAAGCTGGACTAACACCTTACTCTGGAACACAGGAGAGATGTCAAAGATACTTGAGCAGACTAATTGAGGATGTGTACATTTGCTTGAGTTATATTAACATATGCTTCACTTAAATAGGAGTGGATGGACCACAATAAAGTGTATTTGTACATGCTGGAAGTTTATTTTTGTGAGTGGTATGGTCTTCCCTAGGAAACAGTCTCACATTTAGACCAACTTGTTCAGGAATATTTTCAAGCCAGTAGTATTCTTCAAACCACTTCAGACAGGATACTATGGGCCTCCTCTTTTATATCTCTTTCCCAGTATCTGTCCCTTTTTCTTTATTACATCTTTTTAGACAGACAGTTCACAGACCACCTGTTTGGTCTGATTTCTACCAATTTGTCTGTTACAGCAGCCACTTGAACAGTGTATTCATATAGCAGCCTCAATAGCCCTGTATTTGGTTGAGTGGGTGTTGCTTTCCTGATTCACAATTCTGAGCTCAGTCTGAAAAATATATTCCTTGCTTCCCAAAAACTCTCTCAGCAGGCAAAAGCTTACTATAGTTCAACAGAATTTCTTTCAATATGTGTTGACAAGTTTATTGAAAGTAATTAATATTCCAGCAGTAGGCAATTAATTTCTGGTGGTAAGGCCTAAGCTCAGTCATGGGGAATCTGGAGCTCTGTGCTCCATCACACTAACAGGTTGTGCTTTGCCAAGAATGGAAATGTTCTACATTTTTGTCACTGTCTACCATATACAGTGTGAGAAACAAGATCCCTGGTCTGGTTCCCAACCATGTTCCTTAAATGTCAATATAGGCACAGTGTGTACACTTTGTACATACAAAGCAATCATCTCTACTGTTGAATCATTCATGTGAGGCTGCCTAATTTCTCAACTATTGCTTACGAGAGTTTGTAGTAACAAATTATTCCGTGTAAAGAATCTCTTTTTCTCCTGCTCAGACTGAGAAAGGTGTAAAGAGATATTTTCCCACACAATGCTAAGTGATTTTCTCCTGTAGTGATCCTGGGAACTACATCTAAAATAGGAACACTTGGTCAGGACTAAAAAAATTCAGTGTTATGTTTTAATATTTTCTTTTTCTGATTCATTATCTGAAAAATAGATAGCAGTTCAATTTGCTGGCATTAGACAGAAACTTTATTATATTTATTGAAAAGTGAGACACATCAATGTAAATCACCAGATTATACCTGCCAGTAAACGTGCTTTACACACAGAACAGTGTGTAAACACAGATGCTGATGCATCAGGACCGTCTCGTATTTGATGGAAACTGATTTCTTGAGGGAGAATTATAGGGGCCTGGAGTTTGGGATTTGAGAAGCTTTTTTGTGTATGCATCTAAAATATACAATTTTCCCCTGTAGAGCTTACATCTAGACAGGATCAGGTCAGACACAACTACTTCTTGGGAGACTGACAAATTTTATGCCATAATGTGGCATAAGATTCGTTTCACCAGGCATTGATTTTGCAAGGTATCGAGAGATGCAGAAAGGGATTTATGCATAGAATTAGATGTGCAGTTAAGTATTGTGAGGCTCTAAATTGCCAAGAAAAGGAAAAAAAAAAGTAAAAGAAAAAAGTTATAGCTGAACAGTGAGTTCAAATCCTGTAAAAAATATTTCATGGTTTACAAGTAGGTTAAAAACTGGTTTTTATTCAAGTTACTTGATAAACACAGCATCTTTACGTTGGACCAAGGTTACTCACCAAACCTTAGACTATCTGAAGTTGGAAGAGACCTGTAGGAGTCAAACTCCCTGCTCCTAGCAGGACTACCTTTACATAAAAAATAAAGTATTTACTATATTTAAATACTGTTTACTAAACTATAAAAAACTAAACCATATGGCTAAGAGTATTGTCCAGAAGCTCCTTGAACTCTTCCAGGCTTGGTGCAGTGATCACTTCCCTGGGGAGCCTGTGCCAGTGACCAACCACCCTCTCAGTTAAGAACCTAATGTCCTATCTGAACTTCTAAGACCTATATTTCAGAGATGGAATAACTGGTTGAAGATGTGCAATACTAGTGGAACTGAGTTTAGATAAGCACCTAAATAGCTAAACAGTTACCACAAATTGCTGTAAGAGCAGGGGAGTTTGGAACTAGATGATCTTTAAGGTCCCTTCCAACCCAAACCATTCAGTGATTCTCTGATCTTTACAATTTCTGCCTGTACTAGGACATTCTGGGACACTAGTTTTGGGGATTTTTCATTTTTTCTCTTCCCATTTTAATATTAATATTTACTTTTACTATTTCTACTTTAAAGTTTTAAGTTTATTTATTTTTTCAGTATTAATTATTTACACGAGGAAAAAATATCTTTCAAGAAACAGTAAGTAGACATGATGTATGATTCCAAGTCAGAAGCAGTAAACTGTACGTCAAGAAAAGTTTACTTCTAGTCAGGTTCAAGACTGCAACTTCTTGGTCATCCAACCAGTTTTTGACCCAGAGAAGGGTGCACCTGTCGAAGCCATGGATTGCTAGCTTCTCCAGGAGGATGCTGTGGGAGACTGTGTCAAAGGCCTTGCTGAAGTCAAGGTAGACCACATCCACAGCCTTCCCCTCATCCACTAGGCGGGTCACCCAGTCATAGAAGGAGATGAGATTAGTCAGGCAGGACCTCCCTTTCCTAAACCCGTGTTGGCTGGACCTGATCCCCTGGTTGTCTTCCACATGCTCCTTGATGGCACTCAGGATGATCTGTTCCATAACCTTGCCGGGCACCGAGGTCAAGCTGACAGGCCTATAGTTCCCCAGATCCTCCTTCTGGCTCTTCTTGTGGATGGGTGTCACATTGGCCAACCTCCAGTCATCTGGGACCTCCCCAGTGAGCCAGGACTGGTGATAAATGATGGAGAGTGGCTTAGCCAGTTCTTCCGCCAGCTCCCTCAGCACCCTAGGATGAATCCCATCCGGACCCATGGACTTGTTGGGATCTAAGTGGCACAGCAGGTCCCTAACTACTTCCTCCTGGATTACAGGAGGGGGATTCTGCTCCCCATCCCTGTCTACCAACTCAGGAGCCCAGTTGTCCTGAGGGTAGCTAGTCTTTTTGTTAAAGACTGAGCCAAAGAAGGTGTTAAGCACCTCAGCCTTTTCCTTGTCCTCCATTACTAAGTTCCCCTCCTCATCCAATAAGCAATGAAGATTTTCCCTGACCCTCCTTTTGTTATTAATGTATTTATAAAAGCATTTTTTTATTATCCTTTACAGAGATGGCTAGTTTAAGTTCTAGCTGGGCTTTTGCATCTCTGATTCTCTTCCTACATGACCTTACAATATCCCTAAATACTTCCTGATTCACCTGCCCTTTTTTCCAAAGTTGATACATTCTTTTTTTGTTCCTGAGTTCTTGTAACAGTTCCCTGCTCAACCAGGCTGGTCTTCTTCCCCGCCGGCTCCTTTTTCGGCACACAGGGACAGCCTGCTCCTGTACCTTCATAAATTCATTCTTAAAGTAAGCCCAGCCTTCCTGGGCTCCTTTGGTTTTGAGGGCTGCTTCCCAAGGGACTCTCCCAACCAGCGTCCTGAAGAGGCCAAAGTCAGCCCTCCAGAAGTCCAAGGTAGAGGTTTTGCTGACTTTAGAGGTTTTGCTAATTTAAAGTTCTGTGTAAGACAAACTGCAGGGTAACTTCAGTCAGATCTTTCTTAGAATTGTCCTGAGAAGGCTAATAAAGGATTTGGGAATCCATATAGATGGTCGGCTAAGACTGTTTAAATTAACGTGTGATTTTAGAGATTACTTGAGATGATATTCAGAAAATGCTACTAGATTCTGCAATAACCATATAAAATTTTCAGGTAGGACAACCCAAATTGGTACCGCTCGTCTGTGAAAGTAGTGACCTCATATGAAAATATTAAGTTCTATGGAAAGTAAATAGCTTAATGATAATTTTACTGGGGAAGAAAAAAGCCCTTGAAAATAGGGTTAGAAAACAGACTCTCCCCTTTCATTTTCATACGATTAACACAGAGGAGAAAATATTCCATACAAATCTTGCAAAACGGCTGGAGCACTTTTGCACCATATTATAGAGATAGTTTCAAAGACTTGACATTCTACGATGTTTATGCGTTATTTCCTGCACATTATAGTTTTGTCCTGAAATGTAGCTGTAAAAATGTGAAGAACTATAAATACAGAGGAATAGAGGCACACAACACACATTTTCTTTGTCGGTGTTAGTTTGAATATGAGACATCGCTACACAAATAGTTTACTTAAGCTATTTCTTAGCATAGTATTAAAGAGGAAAACATAAGCCGTTTACATAAGAGAACTACATCTTCTGCAAAGTTCACCACAGGAATGAGTTTAGCATTTAGGATTTTGGGCAGCCACAGGACACACATGGTTTAGAAACTGGAAATAGTTTTGAATCGAAGTTCTACAGATTTTATATTAAAATTCACAATTGCCAGATAACTGTCAGCTAGGCTTTCTATATCCTTATGTGAAAATTAGACAAAAGAAATCAAAGAACAGTGTGAAAAGATATTGCTGTAAGTACTGTTTCTGGGGGAAAGTTGAAAAAGTAACAATGAAAGCATTAAAACCTTAAAATCCTGCTAAGATTTTTAAAAGAAGCAAACCAATCTGAAAGATCAAAATGCATTATAAATACAACAATTCCATGTATAACAGAGGGATGGGGAAAAAAAAAAATCACTAAAATGTAGCAAGTAAATAATGCTTGGGTGGAAGAAAGGGTAGGATAATGTCCTTCAGCTTCCAGCAAAGGTTTCTAATTGCTATGTAGTATTGAAAAGTAATTATATGGAGTTTTTTGTTTCAGGCATTTTTTGTTTTTCTTGGGGGGGGTTTGTTTTGTTTTACAGAACACCTGTATAATTGTACAATACTGGACTCACATTAAAAACATTGCATTTGTCATTTATATGCAAAATTATACTGTGACCCTATAAATAAACTTAGTGCATGCACAGAATAGAAATAAAAACGATGCATTGAAGTTGAGCACCTGTGGTTTCTTATGCAATATTCAAGGAATAGGTCCAGTTCTATGCAAGTGAAGTCAATGGACCTAGAGGAGAAACACTTCTAAACGACTGCCTGCATAAATTATGCAACCAACATGCTGCCAGATCAGTACATTTAGTGAGAAGTCCTCCATTGCCCCTAAACAGAGAATTAGCTAACTTTGAAATGGTTTCTGATTCAGGTTCAGAAGACTTTTCTAGATATGTAACCTGATAGCCTGCATAAACATAAGCCATAAAACTTGCATGCATTAGGTTCTGCATTGAATTTACTAGCTAGTTTACCAAAGTGCTTTTTAAAAAGAAGACAAACAATCTTATTGTTAACATTGCTAAAATTTCTTGAGGTAGCCAAATGCCTAGAAAGGCTATGTAAACATGCATGTGTTGAGATTTTTTTACACAGGGAAAGGAAGCAATACATAAATTTAAGGATCAAGCATTTTCATCTGACCCAATGAAGTCCTTAAATAAAACCTCTTCTTAAAAAAAAGTAATAAATATATTCTGTGATTAATACTGTCTTTCTCCTGTGTCAGTCAGCATCACTGAGGTGCTATAACTGAGGCAAAAAAAGGGTCCTGCTACTTCCTTTATGTATTCGTACCAAGTGACTTGGGAACTATTCCGATTTGACAATAATACTCTCAATTTATGTTTCCAATTCCCACAGCTACTACAGTAAAAAGAAACAGTCAGCAGGCCAGATTAACATCTATTAAAATATGGTTAATCTGGAATAGTAGATAGTAGCTGACAGAAATCTTCTGGGTAGGCAGACTTGTCACCAAGATCAGCAGATGGCTGTTGACCCCAGAATTTTTGAGAGAATAAAGCCTTAAGTCACTGGAGTCAGGTTTGCTCACTGGCAACCAAAATACCTAGTGGATTACCTAACAGAATCATCTTGGGAGACTGTGAAAACCAAAAGAACAAAAAAACACAGGGAGAAATTTGGGAAAGATGAGTTGTTGCATTACTCCTCTTTCCTCCTGCCTCCCACTGTAATATCTGGGCAATCTAGTGGATTACCTAACAGAATCATCTTGGGAGACCGTGAAAACCAAAAGAACAAAAAAACACAGGGAGAAATTTGGGAAAGAAGAGTTGTTGCATTACTCCTCTTTTCTCCTGCCTCCCACTGTAATATCTGGGCAATCTATGCCACTTTCTATAGCTAAGTTACAATTCAGGTAATTATTTCACCATTTAAAATACTGAGTCATCTTTGCTGAGACAGGGCTATAACATAATAGTGACACAATTTGGGAATAACTTGACATAGCATTTAACCCAGCATTTCATGTCATTTGGGATAGATGGACGGCTTCATCTTTTGCAGTATTTTAGGCTGTGGATTTTGTGTTAAACAGTACTTATAATACTAAGTGGGAAAGGACATGTGCGGTTCAGCTAATTATCCTGACTTCATTGTGTGAAGGATAGGAGCTTGACTCATCAGTACCAGCTGAACACAGGATGTTCAAGAGTGTGAAGGTTATGTTTGCTTTACTAGTTATTGCCCCTGGAGACTTATTTGGAATTACTAGTTTATTTCAGATTTCTACCAAAATTCATCATATTCTGATGGAGTGTTTTGCCAGCTCTGTGAAAAAATTGCTGAGAAACTGAAATAAGTAACAGATGTACAGACAGTTTTTAATCTTAATCTCAGAGGGACAAAGGCTAATGAAATGCTGCTGCAAGATAAGATTCAATTTCAACGAAGTATCCTTTCAAAACCAGTGCAGGATGGAAGGCTCCCAAAGAAAACACATGTATTTAGCACCTAGGAAAAGAGGAAGTCCTCCCAGTTAACAATGCAGTAAAACCATACTTCTGATAGTTTCTAAAAGGAACAGGCTAGAGGATGTAAGGATGATGCTATTGTTGTTTATTTTTTCTGTAATAGCTGATAAGCTACTAAAAAGCTTGATGACAGCTTTCACCAATATCCCGTTCTAGCAGGAACAAGCAATACCACTAGCTGACAGCAGGTTCACTGCTTTTGATCTGGCAGAATCCTCTTACCCACTGATGGCTCCAGGTTGTGTGCTGGTTTGGGGTCCACTTCAGGATGTGCTGCTATGTTGGGCTTCATGCATTTGCTGTTTGCGCTTATCATAGGAGGTAAATAAGACTAGAAAGGTTTTTCTTCATTCTTTTTTGTCTTTTTTTTGTTGTTGTTTTTACGGTTATAAAGTTCTGAGGGAGTTGGATCTAACTATCACCAAGGTAGAAGACATCCTGCTCTCAGTTGGATTGACCCTACAGTTTGCCATAAACCCCAAATGCTACAGTGTCATGGGCTAAATGTCTTGGAGTAGGTATACCATGCCAGGTTTCCCAGTTCCCTTCAACACTCAACCTGAATGCATCTTCTAGTTTTAAAGTGTTTAACTGTGAAAGCATCCAAGTGTGGCCACCTTTTCACTTAAACAGTGCTCACATAGAAGTGGCTCTGGATTTAAGTGCTAATTACGATTAAGTCTTATTTTAAATGCAATAAAGGACTAGAGCATATAGCCATGGATTCTCCAAAAAAACCCCAACTTTCGGATCTCTGGTTTGAGTGTGATCAATGCTAAGAGAATAACATTTTCTTGCATTTTTCCCAGGTTTGTGTAAATGGATCATGATAATTAATCACTAACACTGCATGAGTGTAAACTATTTCATTAGTAAAGGACTTCAACACCCATAAAGGGCCTTTTTAAAAACCAAAGCCAAAGCCAAAACCAAAAGACAAAACAAAGCAAAATCTTATTTAGGGGACTAAGCACAAGTTTATAGTGACTTTTCCAGAGCTATCTGTGAAAGGACTTGGCCTTTCTCCAAGGTCTCTTTTGGAACAAGTGACTTAGGCAAGACAAAGCAGAATTGGCCCTGCAACATGTTGAGGTAAGAGAGGTGTCTAGAAGAAAAAAAAGAAGCTTTTGACTTCTAAAGTTATGAGTGAATCCCAGTAGACAAAAGGTTTTTTATTTCATGCAATCACTCTTTTACTACACGTTAAAAAAATCAAATGCATTTTCTTCAAACTCACCATTTCATAACACTAAATAGTGTAAATAGTGAGTGTGATAAAAAGAACAGAGAGAGTATATAGACAAATTGAACTGGGACTGAAAGGAAGTTCACAGCCCTTTACAAATATCTCACTGATCTTACTGGTTTAAAAAGAACTCCTCCATCAGCTTCAAAGGAAAAAGACCATGACATCTGAGAAGTTCAGTAACTTTGATACTATGCAATTATTTAAGTCTAAGGTACAGTACAAAACAGTGGCCTAGATCTATTAATATGTAATTTTAAGCTCACTTAAACAAGTAAATGTTGAAGTGAATGGAAGTGTGGTAGGAATATGACTGTTAGTAATAGCAGATAACACTACTTATTTCAGTTAATTTGAAATTGTCTTGGGATGGGAATATTTTGGAAATACTGCCTACAAAGTCTGGTCTTAATATCTGAAAACACTGTGAAAATACACTGGTATGTCAGATAAACAAAACCAGAATTTTCTTTTTGTATGCTGTGAATGCTAACAAAGTTTGCAGACAATACATATCTGTGGGGATTTTTCTCACACTTAATATAGCTAGCTTATTTCAATGTACTTAAACATCTACAAGGTAAAGAAAGAATAATGATCATTCCTCTGTTGGCTCTTCTGTGCAGCTATTTAAATTCTGTAGCTGAAGCTAAGTATCTTGCTGCTTTTTTAGCATATTGTCATATCCCACCAGGTGGGTATGGCTAGAGAGTTCCCCAGAGGCAGGGTCAACCCTCTCTTAGTTAGTCTCTTTTAACAACCCATTCAGCTAGATTATCCTCTGGAATTCTCTGTGCATTACTCAAAGACTCTAAGACCAGGAGGCTTATATAAAACATAACTTTACTTAAAACTGGGTAAAATTATAAAGCTTGGAAAAAAACCAGAATATCTCTCTCAAAGCAACAGGTTACAAGTAACAGAACTTAGCAAAGTGGTACTCTCAGAACAACAGGATACAACTAGAAATTAGCAAAAATAGAAATTATGTTACCTTATGTGCTGAAAATAAGGTTAGAAACTGAGAGAGAGATGAAGAGAGACAGAGAAAGAGAGAGAGATGAAGAAATAGGGGATAGGAAAGATATCACCACCCTTGGATCCAGTGATGATCTCAGCATGACATTGTGGTCCTTGGATAGCGGGTGTGCACCCCGAGCATTTCGAATCTGCCTCTGGCCCCGCCTCTCCTGGTGAGGCTCAGCCTGCTTTGCGCAGACTCAGTCTTGGATTCAGGAATGTTCTGGAAATGAGTCAGTGGGGCACGGGGGTTCAGGTGATCACTTGGTGCCCCCCCCATCCGGGTTGACCGAGCAATGACCTTTATTGTCACACATGCGCTCTGTCCTTAAACAGGACAGTGGTCTTTTCCAAGGTGGCACTGTGCCTCCACGGGGCTCCTCTTGCTGGCCACTGCTCCTTATCAAGTAAGGACAGTTTTCAAACAGAAGGAATTTAAAAAAAAAAAAAAAAGCATATTGAAGCAGCAGAAGCAAATATAGATCATGGAGGTGTTTGTTTCCAATAATTGCACTTGAAAAGGGAATTAGATAATGATCTTGGAATGAGAAGCACTGGCAGGCATCTCCCAATCATGCCAGGAGCTGCCACAAAATGAGGCAACTCTGGATCATCCATCAGGGTTGGACTAGATGATCTTTTGAGGTCCCTTCCAACCCCTATGATTCTATGATCTATGATCTAAGGACAGTGTCCCATTTATCAGGGTCACTGCCAAAGGAGGGGCTCCCCTTTCAAGGACAGTGTCCACTTTATCAGGGTGGTTACTGAACTGGAGATCTCCTTTCAAGAACAGAGTCAAGGTGACTTATTGAATGAGGACCCCTCCCAAGCATGATGTCCAGTTTGTCAAGGTGGCTGTTTTTGAGACACTTAGTCATTTTGGAACTCTACACACATGAGTTCTTCAAAGTCATATGTATTTCACCAGAGAAGTAAAATTACTTGCAGTTCTCTGAGAGGAAAATGAGACTGAGACACTTAAAAGTATGCAGCTAGGCTGAGACACAAACCTCAGTCTCCTGAGTTCCAGGCTAATGTGTTAATTGCCGCACAGCAATTAAAAGCAGTATCACATACATGACAGACCTTTTTCATAACAAACAAAAGGCTAAAAAACAGTCATCAGTACTGTAAGAAAGTAATGCATGGTATCAAGATGCATATCAATATTCACTATGCTTGAGGACTGACGGCCTTCAGAGAAGGGCCAGCAAAAAGAGGCTAAGATCCTTACTTAAGTTCCTACTGGAATCTTCCTTAGTTTAAGAAATGAACACAGAAGACAGCCATCAATCAACCCAAGGAATCTGCATGAATCAGATCAACTGAAGTTTATATATTCTGATTGAATACTAATATTTCCAACACATTCTCCCTACTTAACGTATTCCAATATATTATACATTAATATACTGCATTGCCAGCGTATCTTTGCAGTTTGGCATTTTAACAGTAGACGTCTTGGTTTGATTATCTTAATATTAGTTACTCTTTGAAGAGACACCTGAAGACCACTGCTCCATGAAGAAAGCCAAGGTTATGAGTTTTAATTGTTATCAGGATGCTCATAACATACTGTCTCGCATTGTGTAACCATACATCCTGAGACAGAAGCATAAAGACAATGCTATGACATATTCCTAGAAATTTCTTGCACATAGCAAAAGCAGGATATTAGTAATAATCAGAAATCCTTCAAGACTGTTCTCAGATGGAATTAGAACACTGGATGATAGCTCTTGATTAACATTAAAAAGTTTAAAAAAGCCCCGACTGTTTTTTTCCCTGAATATGAAAGATCATTCTGGAATAGCAAGAGTTGACACTACAGGAAGACATCACACTTTCCTCTCATCTGAGCTGCTCCACAACTTCTGTCAGCAGTTGTTGAGGAGGCCAGTTGTCCCCTCAGGGAACCCTACTTGACATCAGCAAGGGTTACTGTTGTGAGAGGCCAGTGCTGATTATATAATAATCAGATCCCAGTCACAGGTGAAGAAATCACTAGATAAAAACAGTGACATCAGCTAGTCCATTTAAGCCTCTAAGGTGTTTTACTAAGGACAGCTAGAAACAAACCACATGGAATGATAAAGTGGACATATTGTTGCATGGCTTAGGAAGAAAGCAAATGAGACATCGTCTCATTGCATCTCATGTTACAAGACTGAGCCATGTATCTTACGATTCTTTCTTGCTTCCTTTCTGAACTGCTAAAGAGAACTGCATCTTACCAGTCTGCTCTGTTATTCATGGTAACCTTCAACACTGCTTGCAATGTTTTTAGGACATAACACAAATAATAGTATTTAAACAGCATTGATACAATTGCTATTTATTGCACAGCAGCCAACAAGATGTATCTTGCTTGGTAGTAGAGTTCCTTTTGTTCCCAGTAGTTTTGTCCTGCAGCAGCAAGGGGATAAACCAAAGCCAGGAATAGTGAGAGTATGGTTGGAAATACCAATACAGTGCAGCAGGTTAGAATATCTGAGTTACCTGAGCTTTATGCTTGAAGCCAGGGACATGCATTTGAATTCTTTTTCCTAATCATGTTTTACACATTTCAATTTAATTTGGTTTCCCATGCCAGCTTCAGCCAAAACACAGAACATGTGTACAGGTGAGAATGTACAAGAGTATGTCCATCCATCTCTTGAGTTTAACAAGATTAAGTTAAATGGATTATTCTCTCAATCCCCTCACAGAGGGGATGTGTTAAGCAACTCACAGATGAGTAAAATTTAACTTGAAATGTTTATGATTCTTACTATTCAAGCCACACCTCACAAAAAACTACAGAGCTGAAATATGACCTAGACCCTCTGTGTACTTCTTAGAATCGATAACATAATGCTGAGTTCACGGGAGATTTAAAACATTCATGGGAGATTTAAAACCTTCTCTGCCTATGATACAGATCTTGTTTTCAAATCTTCAGAGCTATAATACTCTCTTTGTCAGAGGTAAGTATGTTTGAGTAGACAGAACACAATGAAGAAGCTCAAATAGAAGAGAAGAAAACTTCACTGCTTAAGTTCTTCAACATCCTGTGGTGTGGGATCACAGGATATTGAAAGCTGGTGCTCCTAACTCAGTTAACAAACTGCACATGAAGAATACATGTTATGGAATAATGAAAGGGATACATCACTGTGGTTGTGACACTGACCATATTAGTTTGTGCCCTTGTTCAGCAGCATTTTTTCCCCATGCTGTCCCAGTGAAGCAAGAAAAACACCTTGAAGCCTCTAATACCACTTTTGGTATATATTAATTGTCTTCATTCAAAGGATGGAATAGGTGTAAGGATATTTGCCCCACAGTAAAATGTGGGGTTACACTTATTTTATTAAAGAATTAGCACAACTACTGATTGTAACTGACTCAGGATTATTCCCCAAATACTGTATTTTGATTATGTATTCAGACAACAAACAGGGTTTCTGAGCTTCCCTGTTCTGGCTTTGCAAAGTCGCTGCTCCTTTTAGATAGTCAGAAAGCTTGAAATCATACTAGGAAAGTCCCCACCCACCCTAACTTTGAAATACCTCTATGGCCAAGAGGCGTTTCAAGCTTGTTACTAAATATGGCTTAATGGAATATACAAGCAAAGGAAGGTTGATTAAAGACAGTGAAATATTTAAGAATCAGACATAAACTAATGTGAGCTGATCAGCATCCATCAGTTCATACATCATTAACCAGGGTAAGTTGTCATGGTTCAGGCCCATCCAGCAACACAGAACCACGTGGCCACTCTCTCATCCCTCCCCGCACTGTGAGGTGGTGAGGAAAAAATCCAACTGAAAGCTCATGGATCAAGACAAGTACAGGGAGTGTTCACTCACCAATTATGGTCATGGGCAAAACAGTCTCGACTTAGGGAAAAAATCAATTTAATTTATTCCAAATCAAATCAGAACGGAACAAAACCAGATATTAGATAATTTCTCACACCGTTCCTTTCTTCCCTGCCTCAAATTACTCTGCTCCTGGTTTCTGTACTCCTTCCCCCCAATGGCACAGGAGGACAGGGAATGCGGGCTCAGTCAATTCATCACATGTTGTTTCCTGCAGCTCTTTCCTCCTCGGGTGGAGGACTCCTCACAGTCTCTCCCTGCTCCAACATAGGGTCCCTCCCACGGGAGAGTCCTTCACAAACCCCTCCGACATGAGTCCCTCCCCTGAGGTGCAGTCCTTGAAGAACAGACCACTCCAGCGTGGACCTCCCGACCATGGGGTCCTCCGCAGCTGCAGGTCCACATCTGCTCCACCGTGGTCTTTCAGGGACTGCAGGGGCACAGCTGCTGTGTCACCATGGGCTGCAGAGGAACCTCTGCTCGGACACTCCTCTCCTCCTTCTTCCAAGGCTTTGGTACTTCTGCTCAGGTGTTGCTCTCACCTCCCCCTCTCCTCTGCCCTGCAGATCTTCTAACAGTTTCCATTTCCCCTTCTTCAATATGTTAATAGAAGAGGCGTTACCACCTTCGCTGATGGGTTCGACCTTGGCCAGAGGCCGCGCCTGAATTTTGGAGCCAGGGGAAGGTTCTCCCCGCAGCCACAGGGCTGGGCCCTCACCTGCTACCAAAGCCCCACCACACAGACCCAACACAGTAATGCATTAAAAACAGTATGAAATAACGTTTTGCTCTTTCCTGAAGTTCAGCTTAACCAGAAGAGTTTCACCGAAATGCTCAAACATAATTTTAAACCATTACAGTTTCTGAAAGAAGTAATCTACAATCATCATGGAAGAGTCTAAAGTCCATTTGAGAAGACTGTCACACATATATATTAGCAAGTTACTGTATTTGAAAGATTTTTTTTTACAGAATCCTACTTCCAGCCCTTTGACATCTCTGGTGAGGATACACACTTCATGGTGCAAATCTGCTCTCTAGTGGCAAAAAATCACCACACCAATTTTACAGGAAAATCTTTAGTTAATCCTGGTGTAATGAAGACAACCCATTGTTATTTTGCAAGAATGGGTAATAAGAAAAAAATAATTAAATAAACTTTGAACAACTGAAACTAGGAGTATGTAACTCTATTTAGATGTGGTAATTCTAGTTCATTTCTCTGGCAGTACCAGATCAATCTTTTGTAATATAGACTTAAAATATACCTGAGGTAGGCTGGGTAACCATAAGAAGACACTTGAAAGAATATTGGCAGGATAAATTCGAGTTTTATAAGGAGTTAAGAGGATTTAAGTGACTTAAATATTTGGACTTCTCCTTATCCCAATTTATTTGTATAGTATTTGGTGGATTTCTCAGAAGCTCAGAAAAAGGAATTTGAGAAAGACTAGAAAAAGAGTGGGTTAACACACAAAATGAGGTAGCACTTAATGACAAACAGAGCCTTCTTAGAGTACACTGACTTTCTTAATTGCCAGCCCTCAACCCTGGTAAGGTTAAGACAGGCCAACAGCTTTCAGAGACTCTTTTTAGGCACTGCAGTGAAAGGTTTATATCAGTTTAAGACTCAACTCTGCATTTTCAAGACTAAAACTCATTCAGATGTGCTAATGCACACATCTGCATAATATACGCACTTGCTGGTAAAGAACATGTATAAATAGCTAATCCTTTAGCACTTGCCCTCCGCTATGTTTTTGCATTGCAGTAGTGCACAATAGTTCCTCGTTGTGCATTGGCACTTATACTGTAACTAGGCAACAGTTCTATCTGAAGACCAGCTCATCCTTGCTCCAAACAGCTAGCAATCTAAGGGAACAATGTGTTAACAGCTGAATATAATTAACAGAGTGTGGGAGACGGACCGACCGGTCTGCATAACAGAAGCCGCCACAGCGCAGCAACTGCCTAACTAGCAAAAATGTTCTATGCTGACACGGTGTAAAAGGATGATCTCCTGGGGGATTTAGAGGGGGCAACAAGGTTGTTTCGTGTTTGTCCTTGCTCCTTGCATTTTGCAGTACTTGCAGATTCCTAGTATGACTGATTGCTGTACAAAGTCAATAAAGTTCTGGGTGAAGGAAACACAGGTATTTTGTTTGTGTATGGAAAACAAATAAACAAACAAACAAAACAAGTAGTTGTAGGAAAATAGTGCCTAGGGAAGCAAGCTGTTAAATTCTGTAAGAACAGGACACCTCACTGTTCTGTCCCAGGTATAGCTTAGATGGGCACTCTACAAGCTTATGTTGATATTTCTACCCATAGTATTATTCTACAGCACAAAAAAAATATCTGCATTACTAAATTCAGGCTTACCTTGGCTCAGGATTAACCTCTTACGTCAAGCAATACCAATTCAACTTGATTCAACTTACATTCAGAAAAGTTTACATCAGGACTGATGCTAAATTTGAAGACACGAGTTTTTAAGAAAAACTAAAGATTATTCCCCATTCAGTCGAAACAAATACTTCAGATAGCTTACCTGAATTTTTCACTTGAACTCCCAGGACAGTTTAAAGAAACAGATGCACCTGCTGTTCCCTGCCTAATCTGCGTACATACACGTGGTCAGTGTACAAGGAAATCTCACAGTCTGCCATCATAAAACAATGAGCTATCTCGGTTCCAAACTACAGAACATCACTTTTTTTTTTAGGCAAGGATTACCACTTCTACTCACACCCTCTGAGAATGAGATACTACTACTTTACATTGTTCCTTTTGCATGATGTAGTCACAAGCACTTGGTGGGAGGCAGTGGGGCACCGCCTGTTCAACAGCTTCCTGGGTAAATACCTCCTGTAGTCCTCCCCACCTGCCTTCTGTCCCACCTATGTGTTAGCTGGCTGCACTTATGCTGGTGAAAATTGTAATTTTTGTCTTTCAAAATGGCAAGGCTCTTCTGATAGGCAGTGCTCAGGTGTCCGACTTTCCCTCCCCCGCCTTTCCCACCACTCACCCCCCTGCCTGCGCTCCTCTTCCTCCCGCTACTACAATGTACACTGGAGTGTGTACAGTGGATCGTGTGCCATCTGCCGATCTGCTGAGAGTTGTCCCAGCAGAGTTGGCAGTGTGGAAGCGTCCAGAAGAGAGCTGGCAGGCAGGGAGAGTTGGCGGAGGAGAATCGTCCTAGACCACCTGTGGTTATGAGAACATGCCTCACAGCAGGACAGCCAGGAATTAATTACTAGCCACAGGAAGAATGTAGGGCAGTATGTCAGATACAAGAAGTAGGTATTTTCCCAGTTAAATGGTGTCAACATTTAATCCTTTCTATCTTGATCTTCCTCCTGCAATTAGTTATTTTTAATTTTTAAACTATTACACAAAAATTGCTCTTGACAGTATAATACAATTGGCAGTTTCAGCAAGGACAGAAGATAATGGGTTTGGGGCATTCATTGCTTTAGAACAGAACATTCATGCTTACTGTCTTGTAAGAAAATATAAAGCATGTTTCATAAGAATGGAAAAACTGTCTTGACTGTCTAACCCCAAAAACTGGGCCTGGAATTAGATAACAGCTTGGTTTTCAATCTGGTCCTCTCTCACTACCAAAACTGAAATTTGGCAACTGCTTTTTCCCCTCCACTTCTCCTCCTCCTTACTAATTCCTTGACTAGAATGTGAATCAATGTGAAAAATATCCCAACTCTTCTGCTCCTGGAAAAAAACCTTAAGAAACCAACCTTCCCCCCTCGGCCCCCCCCCAAAAAAACACCAAACCAAATCAAAACAAAAAAAAGCAGCCCTGCAATGGAAATCAAGAAAATTCTTAAGTTTATATTAAATATAAATGTATTAAACAGCAAGTAAGTGTTTGTGCCCCAACCTCTATGACTTTAATAATAAAAAACAGGTAATTAATTAATTATTCTACACATGTTAAGCTCCCACTTCAACAATCTGTTTCCCTAGAAGCCAAGCATAAAAGCTGTCGGCAACATTGGTGCATCTTTCCTTTTCAGCACCATGCAACCCCTCTCAGAAATCACCTGGAGAAGACCATTTGCAAGCTCTCACTCAGCACCTATCCATGTGGTGTGTGAGCTCCTCTTACGTTTTAAAACAGCATGGCTAACATCTGCCATATGTTGTTTGTACTCTTATCTTTTCCCCAGGGAAGAAACATGCCATAAAGAGTTCTGTTTTCACAGGGATTTGCTTTTGTTGCTGCAGTTGTTTTTTTTTTTTTGTAGCACATGTGAAAAATTAACTTATCAGAGCTTTGGCCCCAGAAAAGGGAAATTCATTCAGACTCAGCCTGACAAACGTTGCCAAGTCAGCAAAGTTCCCTTTGTGGGTGACAAAGCACACCTCAAGAGCTGCTTGAGCACCACTGCAGTATTACATGTTGGGTGGGAGATGGTTTTATCCCCACCCATCAAAGTGTCAGAGATCACACCCCAAGACCCTGCGTTTCATGTAGAAAGTCAGAGACACAAAATTACCTCAGTATTATAGGTACTTGATGTAAGGCACCAAGCAGTGACATACTCAATTTCTAAGTAGTATTAAGGTTAAGATCTATGTATGGTGTTTATAGTAGCCTAATTGTGTAGTGTATGTATTTTCTTTCTGTCATTAATGACTCATCTTCCTTACACAGAAAATACACCTAATCACAGTGGCCATCTGACAAGATTAATATCTAGTGAAGGGTGTGTGTCTTGTATCCTGAACCTTTTCCTACACTGTTTTGTGTGGTTTGGGTTTCTTTTAAAAAAAACCCCACAAACAAACAAAGAAAAATATTGAGCCAGTCACATATAGTTCAGAGAACTGGCATCAGTGTCACATTTTTTCTGATCCCTGTGATTATTTTGTTTAGCCTTCTCTGAAACTGCTTTAGCTAGCTAACTAATCTTAAACAGTTCCTGACTGCCACAACATTTTCATCTGTAAAGCACATGAAATGCTGTTACAATTATGATAGGAAATACACTGGTGAAATGTTGCACTGTGGAAAAACCCTGTGGTAGACATGAGCAATACAATTCTTTTTAATGTCTTAGTTTTGTCTATACAATAACTTGTTTGCCTCTTGACTCTTAGGGTAAATGTCCTTACTAACAGGAATTCTCTTGCTGTCAGGAAATGCACTCTTAGCCCCTCCAAAGAGTAAACACCATAGAAATAGATAAATGTATGTCTGAAAGAAGTTCAGCAGCTTTATAATGATATATACTGTGGCACAGACGTTCCAAATGGAAAACTAACATATAATTGTGTCAGCTGAAAGTTCTTGTAACTACAAATAGATGAGGTGCCAAGAATAAATAGTATATTGTTTTTCCAGTGAAATATCAGTGTGCACCAATCTAAAATCCCTCTGACAATTGTTCTAACAATGCCCTTCCCACACTGGATACATTTAAGAAGCGTTTGTCAGTATTACTCTTGCATTTTAACCATTGATATGTTTGCTAGTGACTGGCTCAAGATTGCTAACCAAACATATGCAAGTCACATATACTTGAAAAATAACTTGGTTGTGATGGGACCACTGCTGGTTCAGACTCGAACTGGTAACTTTCTGGTCCTGCTGATAACATGCAGTGAACAACTGTTTTAAGGATTTTCAGGGACCACAGGAAACCCTGTTGCATGAACTTTAACATCAAGTGGCTTCAGTGTATTGCCTCTCACTGGCAGCAGATGTCCCCTTAAGCCCATCACTTCGCATTTGTAAAAAAAGGCTAGCAGTTGCAGAGTTACATGAACAGTTTTAATCTGCTGTACAGCATAATATTTTTAACCTTCACATATTTCCACAAAGGTCTGGGAATATGCATAATATATTGCTTCTATGTTCATAAATGCAACATTGAAGGATAAAAATATCAAAAGTCTGCAGATCTCAATCCAGTTTTTAATTTTTAATTTCAAACAAAGAAAATTAGGCTGATTATTCTTAGTTAATGTTGCCAGTTTATCACAAAAATAATGAGCCAATCCATAAAAGACACCCCACTGGGATTTCTTGGCTGGAACTTAAATACATTTCCTCTCCAATACAGAACTTTCCTTAATTGGGCACCTAAATATGCATTCTGAGATCCTCATTTTGGCAGGATAGAGATGTAAATCAGAAAGCAAGTAAACTCATTGGAAAATATTTTATTTGATGTCTTGTACTGCATTTCTGAGGGTAGCAGAATTAATTTCTGAGTGTGCACAACTTTAAGTAAGCGTAAGTTCACAGCTTTGGATACTAGAACACTACAGCTCTTCTAAGTTAGCGAGAGCAGGGGTAATCTTCTTGAATCAGTTACAACTGACAGCCCCTCTTAGCTGTCAGAGATACTTAGGTGGAGTTATACATTTACACCATACACCAAGAATTGCTTTGATGGTGGGGGTCTCAGGATTCAGCCAATAATGATGTTCCTTCAAATCCTGCCATGTCCCTTTGCAGTCTTAGGGACAACCATCTGTTACAGAAATTTTGCACAAGTTTCTCTATGTAAATGAAAAAGATTGTAGTGAGATCTCTCAAAATACTCAGAAGTGTTTAGTTCCAGACCTCTCAAAGTCTCTTTCATGCTACAAAGACTATGGAATGAAAGTTTCACAAGTTCTGAAAGCTTGTTTCAGGGTCTGCCCAGGTATATGCTCAGCATGCTGGGTCCATCAGTCACTATCTCATGTTCACCCACAATCAAGGTTCACAGTTAAAGGCTTCAGCTCTGTGTTATATTCCCTGCGGGTCTAATGACACAGACCTGAGGGCATGGCTGGTTTTGCCGTGCTCTGTGCAGGGACCCCTGCCCATTCAGTTGTGCAGACTGTGTTAGAGGGAGGATGCCTGGAAGCTGGCTGGGACTCAGAGCTGCGGCATTCACATCCCTTGAGGCAGTGAATCCTCTTGCTTTGTTTTAACCTCATCCTTTCAAAAAGGAATGATACTTCCTCAGGCCATCTGGTTCAGAGAGGGGACTTCAAAAACCGGTGTCCGAGTACAAGCACAGCTTGTTTAGACCTGTTGTGTTAGGGGCTGTCTGGGTAAAATTACTGACCATTTGTATGCAAGTGGATATTTAGTGTTGCCTGCATTGCAATTGTGTTCCCATAAATAACAAGAACAAATTCAATGTGGCATGACAGTGACAGAGAAGGAGGTTCCAGCATTACTGTAGAATAGCAGGCATGCTGCAGCAGGGGTGTTGGACTTGATGATCTTCAGAGGTCCCTTCCAACCCTTATGATTCTAGGAGGCAATACAAATGTGGTTAAGGGGGAAAAAAAGGCCTTGCTTCTGTAGCTATCATACTTGTCCAAATTTGGTTAATATTTAATGAAAAACCCCAAAGCACTTGGAAAATGTATTCTAATTTTGAAAATGTTTTTTACACATTTGCTTCTTCATATGGCATAAAGACATGTCTGGGAAGGCTGGTATCACAATTCCAAATTGTTATTGTCTCGCTCACTTTCTGGTGAGATCCGTATATAAAAAGGCTTGAAATACAAATTGACTGTAAAAACTCCTGTTGCTCAAGCCACTCATTTCACAAAAAGACTGTTGGGCCATTTAACAATATAGGATTCTTGTTTCATCAGCTGTGCTTCAAGCAAAGGGAAACATAGGTAATGTTACAGAATCACAAAAATGAACACACAAATCCAAGGAACTACTGAAGGAAAAACGCTGCATGAATCTACCTAATGGTTTCCTTTTCTTTCAACATAAATACAGACATGATCCAAAGAATCAGACCAAGACCACTCAGGTACAGAAAGAACTAAGATTTGCTTAGAAGTGCCTCTAAATGTTCTCAGTAGTTTTCTTTTTGATGAAAAGTATACGTGGTATAATTAAAAAACACAGTAAACTCAGCAGGATATAAAGTGATTGGATTACTTCCTGGATTTTATGACAACCATCAGAGCTGATAAAGTTTATCAGCTTCTTCACACAGAGATTTAGCAAAAAGAACCTTTTTCAAGAATAAAGCATTTATTAGACTTTTCTGCAGATTTCTTCCCCTCCCACAAAGAATCAAATATTTGCAACAATCATTGTCCCCTGCTACTGATACTGGCCAGAGAAAGTAAGTTCTCATCTCACATTCTCTGTTTGATAACTGCCCAGGTAGTGAACACATTTGTCCCTTCCTTCTCCTGGAAAAATAAATCAATCTTTGGAGAGTTGTTCCATTTCATTACTATGTTTAAGCAAAGACCAACAGATTTTAAGTTGTTTTATCATCTTTCATGTTATTTAAGACTAGTGTCATCTTTTAAAATAATCAGTCAGAATATAAACCAGGAGGAGTACAGAAATAAAAGTCACAAAGAAGAAATAGCAAATGAAAATGGGATTGCTTGTTTTCCAAACTGAAAAGCCACAAGCTAGGCAAACTACAGTCCACTGCATTTCTCAGAAGACTGTTCTAAGACATCAGCTATTCTTGTTTCTGATACAAATTCTAAAGTGAAACAATGGTATAAATGGGAATATATATTTACAATATCATAGCATTACAGCAAAAAAATTGCAGCCATTTCCCTCAAGAGAAAGGAAAATCATCAGGAAACATTAAGATGATATTCAGACATAGCACAGTTTTTTCATTGAAACTGTGCACTAGCTTCAGCAGCTGATGTGAACAACATGCAGCAGATGTCTTCTAGTGCAAACACGTTGCAGAAGCAAAGCTACAAAAACAGTAAGCATTTTATGATGCTGAAGAGGGTACTGGGAAACTGTGAAAAGCATCAAGAAACAATTTATTTTTATTCCAGCAGACTGTCACTTTGATTTTCAGAGGTCAGACACATAAAAATCTGTCTTTCAAAGCCACCAACATTCATGCTCTAACAAGGACTGTGTTGTTGTCTCAGTTCCCTGTTCAACCATACTGTTCAGGTCCCTCTGAAAGACACATTTCAACAATTACTTCATGTGGGAAAGGTGCCTAGAGGTTTTCTCAGTCTATTTCCTGGCATTATAAATTTATCCCAGCAGGACCTGGACAGGCTGGATCAATAGGCTGAGGCCAATTGAATGAGGTTCAGTAAGGCCAAGTGTCGGATCCAGCAACTCGGCCACAACAACCCCATGCAACGCTCCAGGCTTGGGGCAGAGTGGCTGGAAAGCTGCCCAGAGGAAAAGGACCTGGGGGTGCTGGTTGACAGCCAGATAAGCATGAGCCAGCAGTGTGCCCAGGTGGCCAAGAAGGCCAATGGCATCCTGGCATATATCAGAAATAGTGCGGCCAGCCAGAGTAGGGAAGTGATTGTGCCCCTGTACTCGGCACTGGTGAGGCCACACCTCGAGTGCTGTGTCCAGTTCTGGGCCCCTCACTACAAGAAGGATATCAAGGTGCTGAAGCAAGCACAGAGAAGGGCCATGAAGCTGGTGAAGGGTCTAGAGCACATGTCTTACAAGGAGCGGCTGAGGGAACAGGGGTTGTTTACATGGAGAAAAGGAGGCTGAGAGGAGATCTAATCGCTCTCTACAACTACCTGAAAGGAGGTTGTAGCAAGGTGGGGGTTGGTCTCTTCTTCCAAGTAACAGGCAATAGGACAAGAGGAAATGGTCTCAAGTTGTGCCAGGGGAGGTTTAGATTGATATTAGAAGAAACTTCTTCACCGAAAGGGTAACCAAATACTGGAATAGGCTGCCTTGAGAGATGGCTGAGTCACCATTCCTGGAGGTGTTTAAAAGACGTATACATGTGGTGCTTTGGAACATGGTTTAAGCACTAGACTTTGTAGAGTTAGGTTAATGGTTGGTAGAGTTAGGTTATGGTTGGACTCAACGACCTGAAAGGTCTTTTCCAACCAGAACAATTCTGTGATGCTGTGATTCTATGATTCTATCTTGTTCAACTTTTAAATGTCAACTGCTTACAATTACGGAGTTTTCTGAAACACCTGGGGTGACTATGAATGCTTAAAAATGGAGAACACTGTTTTCCACTAATTGCCTGTGTTTTTACTTAGGCCTTAATCAGATAAAAGCATGCTATTTAAAATCCAGGTAAGAATTTCAGATCTTAACAGAGCAAAGTTCTATCAATTAAAAAATGCTTTCAGCAACATCTGTTCTCAATTTGTAGCAGTTATGTTGCAGCTCTCTGAGTAGCAAACATAATGCAAAGTGTTGCCTGTCAGACTTGATTAGCTCTTCCAACACATGCACACACATTTTGCCCATAACCGCAAAGAACTTCAAGCTTGTGTTCTAGTATCCATTACCTGGATCTGCAAATAATACAGTGCCTTTCTGAGCTTCAGTAGCTTTGCCAAAATGATAAGCTGGCAAAGGACCACTTTGTACTTTTCTGGCTGAAATTTAGTTGCTTCTTTTACATGCACTTTTACAAGTGTATCTTCAAGGGAGCAAAATTCATAGTGAAAACCATGCATTGAAACCCTGAAGTTACCATAACTTTTCAAATTTTTCTGTACTTTGATAATTCCATCTGAAGTCTCTCATTTCTAAACTCAAGTATGCTGTTAAGAGTTTTACAATCACACTCTGCAGACTACACGATGATTACCCTTAAGCAGAACCGCAAGAGCTGAACTGAAAAAAACAAAACAAACCAACCAACCAAACAAACAAAAGCTAAACAAACCCTAACCAACCAAAAACATAAAAAGCCTGGACATCTGTGAAAGGTGTCACTGAGTCAATGAATGAATGCACTAGCAATCAATGCTTCCTACAGTCAGCACAGTGGAGTTACTGAGAGCACTGAATACTCTGCAGACCTTAGTGAGGAAACCCGAGCATTAAAGAGAAAAAACAAAGATTATGCTCTCATTGACAGCTCTATCTGCTCTCAAAGCTCCTGGAAATGGTTCGTCAAGATTTACAGCTTGCTTAAAACTTGAAGAAAACATTCAGTTCTACAGTCTGAGGATGTTAAGGCAGCATGGGATACTAAAATACTTTAATGCCCGTCGTGTTACGTGGTTGTAAGAAGCTACCAAAAATTGAGCCACATGCACAATTAAGGTATGATCAAGAGATGCTTTTGCTTTCACCAAAAACTGTAACTACTTGCTGTCATTCCATGCTTCCTAAGGGCAACAAAATTAGTGACTGCACAGGCACAAATTTAATGGCAATTTTGATCTGAGTTTCTGAATATTGCAGGCCTGAAAGAGTTCAATAGATCTTTTCTACTTTTCAACAGAAAGACTTGCTGGCAATTAACTGTGGAAAAATGAGGAGGATAAATCTGTTGTTAATCTTTAAGTATGGCTTGCTACCTAAATGGATTTAACATGCGTTCAAATTAAGACTAGGAACTAGGTTTGTGATACTTGATCCAAAACCAATTCATTAAGGCTGATGCTGGAAGATAGGTTTCTAGTGCATCTCTTTGTATTATGATGACAAAATTGCCCTTTTAATCCTAAAAATGCAGTTTTAAATCCAGTACACACTGCTCCCATAAGGTTCACTGCATCTGGACCACACTCTAAACATGAGATTTTGAGGAACACTTACAGTGACAGCTCAGTGCAGGAAAGAGCTTTTCTCTGATTTGAACACAATCTTTCACAGGCTCTGAGTAAGTTCTCCTTTGAATCTGAAGGAGGAGGTAGCCACCTACCTATAACACAATGACTGTGTAATTGCCTAGTCAATTGCAGGCTACACACTGCTCCATTAAAAAAAAAAAAAAAAAAAAAAAAAAAGGACTTCAGTGTCCTACTTCAAAAGATTTCAATATCTCACTTGAATAACCAAATCTTTCCTCCATCTAGGACTCAAAGCATACCAACCAAAGTACCCTCACAACTTTAAATGGGCAGCTTCGTGCTCATTCACTTTTTTAAAGCATCTTTTTTGGAGGCATCGTTGCAACTATGTGAAGTGCAGGCTCCATACATCACACTTCCCTGCTTCTCAGTACTGCAATGCCTGAGGCTCTGGGAATCAGAATAACCTGCAAATAACAACACTGATTGTTGTTGTAAATGCACTCATTAGAGACCTAATTTTTATGTAAGACAGCCAGTGGATAACAGTACTGTAAAAGTAGAGGGGTTTGTACAAACCACTGTGACCTTTCTGTAACAACAGTGTTTAAAGGGCTATGTGGGCTGCCTCAGGAGACAGGCTTTTTTACCTAGTAAGAGCACCAGAGGATGAAGTCCTCATTTAAAACTTCTACAACAAAATAGAACATACGGAAAACACTGCTAACAAGAAAGCTTCTTAGACATTTTGTGTTAGACTGGAGTCCAAAACTTCAGGCAAATTTTGACTCAGGGTTAACATCCCCTTGCTCATTTCTAGTTTCAGCCTCAAGAGAGAAGGCTGCATGGTGGTAGTTAAAGGAGGTGTGGAATGTGAACCTTTGGAGCCAAACCTCATGAGCTTCTGTTGGCCACCTTATGAATGTTTAGAATTTATGCCAATTGTGCTTTTCTTTCTCATCTTGCAGGTCATAAGCTCAGCCTTGCATATGTGGCATATTATGTGTGTTTCCTAAAATCCATGTCAGATTAGCCATTAGACCACTTTTTAAAAATAGCATATGAAATTTACTTTCAAGCCTGAATAAAGTTTTTCAGTCTCATGCAGACACATACCTTTGTGACATATCACTCTGCACAACTATTTTAATCTAGTCAGTTTGGACAATTTGCACGCAAAGAGCCAACAGCATTTCACAATACACTGCATTATTTATTTTGGCTGAATTACTCTCCTCCTGAAGTGATTCCAACATCATTGTGGTCAGCCTGCTTTAACTTCATCAGAATGACTTTGGGTACAAGTCTGCTGATCATGCCTGCCATATTTCTATTCCAAATAGGCTGTGGGAAACAGCAACTAGTCAATTCAGTGTGACCAAAAGTGGAAGAAGAAGAAGTGAAGAACACAAATTCCAAGCTGTCCTATTTAATACAGCACTTGTGTTTCTAAAATAAGTGAGATTTAAACTGACAATTGGGAGTTAGTCGGCTGCTGTTTGGACTGAGGTTTTGAAGTAATTATGCAGTTCAGCTGCATATTGAAGTGGGGGAGAGAAACAGATGAACCACCCATCTATTTCCTTCTTCAGTATGGGCAACTAGCCAAGCAGAAAGTTTGGGGCTGCAAACCCCCAGTCTGAATATGTCTGAAGTCTTGAATCAGAGATGTGTGGGATTTAACCACACAGGATAAAAAAATCTAGTTCTGCAACAGCAGTATTGCAATAGTGCACACAGGTAACTGGCTCTCTGCAAAGCAAACATTCCCATTTAAACAGCGTCTGCACTGTTAGTGGTAAAATCAGCCTAGGCTGTGCTGCTTTTACAAGTTTCTAATACAAGTTTTCTTTAGTTGTCGCATAACTGGGCCTATCTGTTGTCAGTTCCATTTTAAGACTCTTAGTTCTGCTGTGTATTGGGAACTTAGGTGCTTAGTCCAGTGCTGCCAAGCCCACCTGGGCAACATGCACTGAAAAGCAGCATAGGCAGGAGACAGACTGTTGTGGCCACATCCATCTCTGTGATAAATTAGCTTTTTGTTCCAAAGGTCTACCTTTAGCTGAATATGCTTTAAGAATAGCACTCTGGCCACTCTTACACAGTTACAATAGTCATTAACTCCAAACAGTTGATGTCAAATTTAATCCCCATTGTATGCCAGGAAAGCATCACAACATTTCCACTTCACACCACTTTGTCACTACAGCTGTTCAGAGTGCCATGGTACATTTTGGGATAGCTAGAACACATCAGTACTCTGACCAGTAGGTACCCTTACTCCTACACAAAGCTTGTGTCCAAGGTTGCAATCTCCAGATGTTTCCCAGGCAGACCTAAGACAGGTTTATGCTGGTACTGTTAATCCAGAGCTAATTCAATACAGAACTAGGATTAAACATATTTCCAAGATACAGTGGTGCATGGCTTTAGGTAGCACTAAATTTATCCTGTGCTCTGCTCATCTTATGAACAGTTACTCCCCTCCATATCAGGTAAATTACAAAACTTGATATTCAAGTTATTCTTAGCACTCACACAGTATTCTTGCAACATACTTCTGCCTCCCAGGGAGCAGAAATGGGAGTTTGGATATGATTTTGGGGCTTAATACTAAGCTTCCAACTGACCTTGGACATTTTCTGTGATTGCTGCCAGCAGCATCTTGGTTGACTATCAGGTTTTAAGGCAACAAAAACTAAAAAAGACTAATTAGTTCTATGCTGTTATTCTTCTTGCCAGTACAGGATTGCTTTCCCAATGCTTTATTTATTTTTTTTGCAGTGGGCACAAAGCCAACAAGTTACAACTAGCCACGCTAAAACCAGAGTAATATAAGCTAAGCTTTCACCACTCAGAATGTGTGAGAATGGTTGCAAAGACTCCCTAACGTCCCTAACCTCCTTGACCATTATCCCCCTTCTGTGTATGTGGTTGGAGGAAGCAGGGGGAAAGTGAATGACTCTAAGGACATATGCCCACATGCTCCCTCGTTTGTCTCCCCACCAACACTTCCACATGCATCTCTCCAACACAGCAATGCAAGCAAGATGGTAGCAACCATCGTCATCCCCTCACAGCTATGTGTCACTTCCTCCTGCCATTCTCCCCAGTTCCTAGGTGAACCTGCTAAAGGGTCTAGTGAACAAGTCCTGTAAGGAGAGGCTGAGGAAACTGGGATTGTTTAGCCTGGAGAAGAGGAGGCTGAGAGGAGACCTAATTGGTCTCTACAGCTACCTGAAAGGAGGCTGTAGTGAGGTGGGCGTTGGTCTCTTCTCCCAAGTCAATAACAAGAAGACTAGGGGAAATGGCCTGAAGTTGCACCACAGGAGGTTTAGACTAGATATTAAGAAGAATTTATTTATGAAAGAGTAGTTAGGCACTGGAACAGGCTGCTGGGGGAGGTGGTAGAGTCACCATCCCTGGAGGTACCCAAAGAACATGTATGTGGGACTTCAGGGCATGCTCTACTAGGCATGGTGGGGTTTTTTGAGTTGTGTGTTGTGGATTTTGTGGGATGTGTGGTAGTGGTTTTGTAGTTTTTCTTTTCCCTGGATGGATGGTTGGACTTGGAGATCTTAGAGGTCTTTTCCAACTGTGATGATTCCGTGATTCTGTGTGATAAAATAACAGGCTGAAAGAGGCCAGAAGTGAGATCCAAGAGTGCAGAAAGAGGGTGAACATCCCTCATTCCCTCACTTCTATTTCCAGCTTCTGCTATCTGTCTCCTACTTGACCAAGTAGAATGAGGAAGCCAGAGGATGAGCTAATAGAGCAAAGAGGACCAAAGATAACTGGCACTGGCTACCTCTGTGATATTTAGGAGAAATGAAATTCCTCATATCCATAATAAGTCCCATTTTTCTCCTTCTGGAGTGACCTGAGAACAACGGCAGATAACTGGCATGCCAATGCTGACCCAGGGGAACTGAGCAGGGATTTCAAAGCAGGGTGTGGAAAATGAGTGGGTTCATGAGGAAGGCCCAGAGTAAGAGCAGTTTAGGAATATCAAGCAACTGCAGGAGGCAGGGAGAAGACAAAATTTGAGGCTTCCAGAGCACAAACTTCCATAGGGCACTTTCTCAATAGTTTTTGTCAGGACTTTAAGTTTAGAGATAGGCTCAAGATGTTTTTCCTGTTGTCTTTCTTCCCAGCTGTAAACCACCACTGTGAAGGACCTCTCCCTCCACCATCCCCATTTTTTTGCTGTCAGAAGTACAGCAGTAAGCAATTAGCACCAGTTGCCTTGGTGAAACTAATGAACAATAGGGATAGGCTAATTATTATGAGAGACCCAGCCCTATGATAAACTCCAAATTCACTGCCAGAATTATTGCTTAGAACATTATTAACTTCAGTGCATTTCCAAGCTGGAAACAATTCATCCAGTGTTTCACAAAATCTGTTCCTTAGTCTCTCAATCATACGTATGTCAAACACTGAAAGTCAGTATCTGATGTTTAGAGCAGGGGTGTAACTTAATCTGCAGCCCACCAAGACAACTAATCTGGCCCACCCTTCTGGAGGCAGTTTGGGAGTGGGATGTATAACAGACACATTCTTTGAGGCTGGTAGTAGTAGCTATTTCCCAAGAGCCCAAGACTCCTCTCCAGCATGATGCAACTGCCACAGAAGTATTTAACTGTAAACAGAATAATCTTCATGCAGCTAAAAATCGAAAGAGGCAAATCTTGACTTTTCAGATAGTCTCAAACAACAGTTTTTCTCTTTACAGTGCAAAGCCTGGAATTTGAGAAGTGTATCATTAAGCTCAGAAATTGGAAGAGGAGATTAACTATTACACATTTCAGTCAGCGTGGAAATGAAATTCACTGATTTTAACCATCAGATACAGTAAAACTAGAGCTTACTGTTTGCTTGTAGTTGGCCACAGCACTCAGGGATTTTACTGCCATTTGTTTAATCAGCTGCTGACCCAGGTTCCTCTTCTTTAACCATGGGAAGACTAGGGAGTGACACCCAAGGTGTGCAGCTCCACAGTGCTCTCTCTCCTAGAAGACCATCAGAAGCCTACCACAGCTGCTTAGCTTTAGTGAAGCAGCCCCCAAGCATCTCCTTCAGCAGCGATGTCCTTTGCTATCTTTCTATCAAGTGCTACCTGACTTCCAAAGCAAGATTCTTTCTAGCTCCCTCTTCTCTCCGCTCCCTCTTAGGCTGCTGCTTAAGTTCTGCATAGCTGTGCACAAGGACTCAGCCACCTCCCCACACTCAGATCCATCCATGCAAGGTCTTCACCATTACTCTTTTTCTTCATGGGGTTTCTCTCTCCAGAGCAATGTTCAGCTTTTAAGGATGTTCACTTTGGCAAGACTCTTAAAGCCGTAATTTCTCTTCTTACTTGAATTCACTCATTATTCCCATTATACTTTTGCTTTTGCCACTCAGTTTATTAGCCAAGTATCTCAACAACTGTTCCTCACAGCACAGAAGTCATCAGTAACAGGTATACAGGCAGCAAGCATAGCATGTGTGGATGAGGTATCAAAGCACAGGCCCTGCCAGTCGGCAGGTTACAGCCTAGCTCAGCATGTGGCCAAAGAAGAGAAGGAGATTACGCCAGCACGTTCAACAAACAGGACTGGGTCTGAAATGTACTGAGGAAGTACACACCAGTGCATCCCGGTTTATCTTCTTATGTAAGTTCAATTTATAGCTAATCGCATTCACTCAACACTGCAGTGCTCACCCGCCTCTTAACGGGCCGGCCGCGGCCTGCTCTACCCCCGCCAGGCCGGAGGGGGCGCTCTCCCTCAGGCGTGGACCCTCCCCTCACGCCAGCGTACGGCAGCGGCGACGCCTGGGCGGGCGTTAGAGGCGGAAGGGGGCAGGAGCGGCGATGACGGCGGCGGGTATGGGGCAGCAGTGGGTGTTGGTGGAGATGGTGCAGGCCTTCTACGAGGTGCGGTCTGAGGCGCGGGCCTGGGGTGCCGTCCGACCGCCAGGGCGGGGCGGCTGGGTTAGAGTCGGGCGGCTGGGGTAGAGCCGGGCGGCTGACACCCGCCGCCGGGAGTGGGGTGGGTGAGGCGGCAGGTGTGCCGAAGGGATCCCACCGCCGAGCCGAGCCTCGTCTAGGCGGAGAGGGCTTCCGGGCGCCCCGTGGCTGTCGGAGCTTGGGTGGTGGGTGTGAGGGCGCCCGGTCCCTGGGCGGCTGATTTCGGATGAAGGGAGTGGGAAGGTAGAGGAGGGCCCGTCCCTGGGCTGGTAACCGGTGAGCCTCGTTCAGTGGAGGCGGAAGGGTGGTGGCTGGCAAGGTGGTGGTGTGTCTTCCTTCATGGCATCGAGAGCTCGCTGTGTGGATCAGTGCCCCGCGTGTGTAAGTCTGCACTCGCCACATTGTGAATATGTATATATACCTAATTTATATATTGAAAAAATGGATGCACGCACTTCGTTTTTAAGTTTCTAAAGCTTCATTTAAGGGGTACACCACAGCATTAAACCTTTAATAGAATTCACGTCGTTCTTTATAGGGTTTGTAACTTACAAGGGATTTTTACAAAGGAAGAAACAACTTTTAAATGTATAGGCTTGTGTTCCTCCCTCGAAGGGATCAGCATGGCATGTTTGAGTCAAGGCTTTGTTTCATGATGTTAAAAAGTGTGTTCTGATGGTAGGCAGTGTTCTTGTATCCCTTCTTTTGGCAAAGGTTAGTGACTTTTTAAGAATTTATACTAGGGTTTGCAGTACAAATATAGAAGTATGTAGTTACTGAAGCTGGTAGCACACTTTAGTGCAATGAATTCAGGATAATTACAGGCACTGGAAAGCACAGGTAAGTAGTGTGTGTGGACTTCCACAACTACTTTACTACAGTGTGTTCTTTAGTCATGATATATATATGTATTCTTAATATGTTTGGTGAACTGAGAATTACTCTTCAAATGATAAATTATTTATAGTTTGATATGCCAAAGGACTCCTTACTGGTTTTTAAAACTTGTGTTCAGTTTCCTTTAGTTTCTGGATGTGTGGTGCATTCTGCTTTCTTTGTTGGCAGGTCAGATCCACTAGGGAACATCGATACACAGGAGCTCTTCTACCTAGTTGAAGAGGGGGTGCACTAGTCTGTGTGCACTTTGAGTCTTTTAAAAACAGTAGTCATCCACAGTGTAGACAGGAGCCTTCCTGAAGTGGAACAGCTAAACCCATCATTAAAACTAGGTGTCAAATGCTGATGCCAAAACTACATGTGTGATTTAAACTAGCTTTCCTCCCTCCAAGCACCCAAATAGGCTAGCTTTAACTTGGATCAACTTTTTGTTCTGGTTCGCTGTAAATACCCTAAATATTGTGTCTACACAAGAGAGTAAATGACAGGGAAGCAAAACTGCTTCTGGTGACTGTGTTTGGTTATACCAGCTCAAGGTGCCTGTGAAACTAGCAAAAATGGGCTATGAGGACAGGATTAGGTTTCTTTGTAAATAATAGTAGCTGCACTCATGATGGGCTCTTAAGTTTTAAGAATGTAGGAGTGAAGTAGGTGTGTATAGATAACACAGACCTTCAAGCTCTCAGGAGACTTTTGATTGTTGTGAAAGCTTTCTGCCATCACAGATGCTGGCAGATAAGTAAAGGCTTATCTGCCTTTACTCTCAATATTCAATTTGTGTGCATCTCTGGAACTGAAACCACCTGTCAGTTTAGAGTGTGCTTTAAGTTACTGACAACAGAAAAAATAAAATCAAACTCAGCAGCTACAAGTAGTAGTTTCAAAGCAATCCACTTCCAAATAATTTTTGCTGGTTTAGAAATACTTATCAGCTGATGATCAGTTTTTTTTTTTAATGAGGGTACAAGTAGAGACAAAACTGTTGCATAGTGTCACACTGATTCAAATAGATTCTGTGTAGGCTTATTTTTATCCTTTTGTTTTCAGGCTCCTGCTTACCATCTCATTTTGGAAGGGATTCTAATTCTATGGATAATCAGGCTTCTTTTCTCCAAGACATACAAGCTTCAAGAGCGATCTGATCTAACACCTAAGGTATGGTGGAAAAATATTTTTCTTTAGAGAAGCATTTAATAGCTATTGATATTTTCTGTTGAACCACTGCTACATCACAAATTGTGCTGTTTTTTTCTTAGAATTTCAAAGGGTAAGCTTACTTTGGACTTAAGAAATTACTTATTACTTAAATGCTTCAGTTCATGCTTTTGAAGTAGCACTGTGTTTGAGAGTTGGAGAAATATAAAAGAACTGATGTGACTGTGACTGCTGAGCTGTGAAAAGCTGGCATTGGCTCTTCTCAATGGTTGGTTTTGAGTTAAAAATACAAGTTATACTCAAAGAACTCCACCAAACAAAATGAACTATAAGAGTGTAGAGAATAGGAAAATCATTGATCTGTACATGTTTAGTGCATTCCAGGAAACTTTGTAGTTCAGCAGCATTTTTCTTCTTTTCCAATGTCGTTCTCTCAAAAAACCCCAAAACTGTAATAGTTTTTGAAGACTGAAATTTCTGACTTCTGGCTGGAGACTATCAGGAGTGATGAGAATTTGGTTTGGAGGTGTCCCTGGACTAGTTTGCATGAGAAATGGTCTGTAATTGGGCTTGCTGTGTAACATCAGAGGATACCATTGAATATATTTGAAGGATGTGTTCCTGTACCGGAAGAGGTATAGCTGCAGAGGGACTTTTTACAATGGCATGTAGACAAGGGGTAGTGACTTTAAACTGCAGTAGAGTTTTGGACTTGGAAGGGTTTTAATTGATCCTGGGATTCTTGAAGTTTGCTGCCTTTGATAAGAATACAGAGGAGGAGTGAGCACCAAGGGAAGTCCAGTGTGGTGATGCGCTGAATGTTCAAATAATCTAGGAAGGTATGCTGCAGCTTTAAAGTAGACTCTGCATGTCTGTTCAGAAACTGGTAGTTTATTTAGTAGAATTTTCCTGCATCAGATGATTTTCATCTGGTTTGGAGGATAACTTTTCTTTTGAAAGATTCATTCTCTCTGCAGTAGATGGTGGGAAAAGTTTCTTTTCTGCTCTTGCATAACGGATGACCTGAAAAAGCTGAAACCTTTGTCTTTCTTACAGACTAAGGACTACATTCAGATGTAGTTTCTACATTCTATGTGTTTCTTGAATGTTGTCATCCAGTTGCAGGTCATCTTCTTCATTTGCTGTCAGACCATTTTGCTGAAGCTGATGTGTTAAAGGAAGTGCTCAGATAAATCTGTAATAGTGGTATGCAGGGAAGAAAACCTCTTGTACACTCCCTAATCCATTCACTTTGGGACAGTGGGAAACAGAAGACCTGGACACTGTGCAAACACCGTTCAGCAAGAGCTATAACATTAATGGGTTATCAGAATTATTTTGGTTACAGATCTAAAACGGTGCTATATGAGCTGCTATGAAGAAATCTAACACCATCACAGCCAGAACCAGTACAGTCAGTTTCATACAATATGGGATTCCACACAGCGTGGCTTCTCTGTGTATGTTGAGCTGCATGTAGTAACATGCCAGCTGTTCAGCAAGGCCACTGCTGATTTGCCTTCTGATTTGTTCTGGTTTGATTCATGCTGTTGTGTCCAGCCTACCCCACCAGACAGAAATACTAGGTTGCTGAGGTACAGGCACCTAAGATGGGCCAGCTCAGGTGGTGAAGAACAGGCTACTTTTATGTCAGTCAGTCGTGTAATTATATTTGGAGTTTCTCTGTGAACTATTGTTGGGGATCTGCCAGAGCAGAGCTGGCTCAGTTGTAATAGTTATTACTGAAGAATACCACTATTGCACAGCCATCTTAATACAGTCTGTCAGAACCAGTCTGTCCTGGAGAACCAGAGGTAGATGATAGATTGTTCAGTCTGGTGCACTTAGGAGTCACCCTTCTAAAATAGTGAAGAAATCCACCCTGAAGGTGTTTCTGGATTTAGTTGCAAGAGTACTGCAAAATCCAATCCAGGAATCAGTCAGCTTTCAGCTGACTGTCAGCCTTTAATAACAGTGTCTGTAGGTATTCCTACTGGTTCCAAACCATGAAATCTCCCAAATCACTAACTAAGGAGGTAGAGTGCTACTCTTTGACTGTACGTTCCTGATAGGTTGGGATTTTGGGAAGTACAAATAAGTCTGTGGCCAGACAAGGTGCTAAACAAACAGAGTCTTGTGGGCTTTTTACCAAAAATGAAATCTACATTGAAGTAGCAAAGTGACAGTGAGGACTGGAGCTGGGTGTAGGAGATTGCATTAGCTACAAGCTCACTCTCCAGCCAACAACCATTTGTATGAAAGGAAGGTGCCCTCTGGATGCATGTGTCTCTCATGCTACAGTTAACAATACTCAGCTTTTCTCTCAAAATCTCTGAAGGCTTGCTAAGAGCTATGTCTTACTGTTTGTGCATGGGAGGAAAGACTTTTCTTTGGGTTTAGAATTTTCACTGCAATAGTATAATGGGAAAAGTTTTATTAGTGATGTAAGTCAGGAGGTTGGAAAGTTCCTGTCAGAGACAAATGTTTAATGCATGGCTAAGAAGTACTGCATGCCACAGAAGCTCTGTCTGGCAGGACCAGCATTCAGAGATTGATCTGGTGTTGCTCTACGGGGAAGAGCAGATGTTGTCTGTTCTTGTAAAGGTTTTCAGTCATTTTGAGCCAAGTCTTCCTATCTAGGTAAAGATTCTCTTAACTATTAGCATAGTGTGAAAGAGAAATTTCCAACTGTCATACCCATTGTTTGTGCCAATTTATGCCATGCGGATATACAATTTTATAAATATTGTGGAATTAAAAACCTGTTATTTGAGGATCAACAAATAAAAAAATACTATTAATCTTTAGATATTGACACAGATGCCTGTATGACACTTTTTCAAAACATTAGTGCTAGCTAAGAACTGTCTTCATGGACATAATTGCTTACCATTTCTTAAAAAACAGTCATCAAGGCAGCTTATTTAAATAATTTGGTTTGGATGTATTTACACCCAAGTATTTATCTTACCCAAGGTACCTAGTGTTTAAAAAGTAAAATCCACTACCGTCAAAGTACAACCATTTTGTTTCAATATGTGTGTGAGTATTTAGATAAATACATTTTAAATGTTTATATATATGCACAAATGTATAAATAGGTTTGTATAATATAATTTATTAAATGTACTTATAAACATTTAAAATATTATCTTTTCATGTCTATTGTATATTAGTAATATATATTGAAAATTATATTTTATGTAACTTTTATGTTTATATAAATTAGAATTACAAAAAGGAAAGAGCTGGGAGATGAGTTCACTTACATTGCAGCCTGAGAGAGCAAAAATGAAAAGTTTTGAGGTAATTATTTTCAAGTGGATGTTTTCCATACAGTGAACTGAAGATAAATAAGTGCATCAACTATAGGTTGAGAATGTTACATTGCAAATTAAAATCTGGTTTCTCTATGTGTTTGAAAATTAAAATTTTTATTCTTCATGCTGGGCTGGAGTTTACTGCCTATTTAGGAAGCAGAACATAAAAGTGATGTTCTGAAGATGTGGGGTCACTGTATGAAAGCCTGCTTCTGTGCTGTCATTTTGTTGTGTTTACCTTGAAAAGTCAGCATGACAGAATGGAAAGAAGAAGGAGTATGGACTGTCCCATCTGCAGTGTGGATGGCCATTCTAGGTTGAGATGGGTACTCATTTTAATCACCAGTATCTCCAGTCTCCCACTGTGATGAAGTGACTTCTCTCACAGAAGCTTTTTGTAAAATAACATCTGTGCTGAGTACATGTGGAAACAGAAGACATAAGATGTGAAGAGCTAGGATTTGCCTGAAATGAGCATCAATCTTCTGCTTTTATATTTTATTCTATTTTATTTTCAAGAAAAAAACCAGGATGTTGCCATATTTCATCTGTGGCATGTCACCCATGCTGTTCGTTTGCGTGCTGTGGAAAAAAACTTCGTACAACTTAGTATGAGTGGGGGAGAAAAATACTAACTAGGGATTGCTCATTATCTTTTATGTTCACAGATCTCAACTGCAATGGTGCTATGCTAATTTATTGTATTTAGTGTCCTTCCATAAATACTTTTTCTGTTCTGCTAGACTCCACAGCAAAAATATTTTAACCAAATTAGTGGATCAGTTGCTAAACTGCTTGGTGATATTTTGTACCCTCAGTTCAAAAAATTAGACTTAAGTGAAAAGCTGTTGCACAGCTTTAATTCTACCCTTTTCAAGGTAGGTATGTTATTCTTTGAAGACAATTTATATACTATTCTGCCTGCTCTGCCTTTGCACTGTGTTGTATAAAAACTGTTCACATGTTCTTTGTGTTCAGGTTTTAAACAAAAGAAACATCATGCTTCCTAAGTCCTTCCCCTTTAGGCATTTGTTGTCATCTAAAGCTTTTCGTAGTTATCCTTCCATAATGGACAGGCTGTACTGCTTCTCACCTGATTTATTTTGCTTCCTAATTAACACAAAAAGCAACAATCAAAACAAAAAACCCAAGCCTGACACTGTGCTCTGAAAGCAACACAAAACTACTGATGAAGCAACACTGTACATAAGAGATTTGTGGCCTTTCAGCACCAACTGTTGTAGGAGCAGAGTGAAGCCTGCAAAAGCATGCATCCTGCTTTCTGATTTTCAGAAGTCGTCTTCACTCTTATGGAAAGATGTAAGATACTACTGGGCAACTATAACTCAAGATATGGTTTCCCATCAGCCAATCTACCCAGCTGTATATCGATCCTGCTTTTCCTGAGTTACTTTTAATCTGGGTAATTTTCTGAGCAAGGCTACTATCTGGTTTTGTAACTGTCTATGTCAGGACAAAGAACAGGAAAGTATTTGTGGCTGGGAGAGGACTGTAGCAGCTGCTGGCTTGCAGTGCAGTCAGCACACTTAGTGTTAAATTACCTTTTTTATAGCTTTTTTCAAACAGCACTATGGTATAGAGATGCACACTAGTACCTGTTCTGAGACAAGAATGAAATTGCCCCTAGGTCTTGTATCAATGGAGTTTAGCATACAGGATTATGGTTGTGGTTCTGCTCTACACTTAACGTGAATTTGAGTACTACTTTTCCACTATTTTGGTTCAGTGTTGCATGTCAGTCCTTATAGGATGTATCATCGGGTAATCTTCCATAGGTTCTTGAGGTATTTCCTTAGTCAAACGTGGCTTGATAATAGAAGGCAGTAATGAATAGTAGTCAATAGCATTTACAGCTTAATTTATTATTGTTTTATTCTCTGGTGCTCAGTTATTTGTTTGGATTTTTTTAATTGAAGCATTAAAATCTGCTATTTGACATACTATGAATGGCACTAGTACAGGATAAATTAATAAGATCCCCTGCTTTAATGCTTTCCTTAATATATGCAGCAGAATTTCAACATGTACACAACTGCATGCAAGGCTCCACCTAGGGTCTGTCCTGTGGTGGCTAAAGAAACTAGCCACTTTTTCCAACATAAGTGTAGCCACTTCAAAATACTGAATGTATTCGGTTGTGTTGCACATATTAATGGCATGTTATTTCCTTCAGAATTTATACACCATGCATTAAATTTCAGTAAGGAATATAACATGAAGTTAAATAAAAAGATACTTAAGTACATCTGCAAAATACTAGAAACACAAGTGACTATGCTCACATAAAAAAGATCTTTTCTGAAATACAGGGCCAGTGAAACTTTCATTTGTGTTGTGAAATAGACAGTTGTTGATCCCCTGGGTTATTAATTAAAACTCTGGAAGTAACCAGAAACAAAGATACTAATTAGCTTAGTAAGAAGAAAGTGATGAAAATGCAGGAGACTAAATGCACTGTTGAATGTAGTTCCCTTTTGAATTGTTTATATCTTAAATTGTTTTTGTACTTGAAACACTTTGAAAAGTGTGTTTGGAAAAAATAAGAATGGGAAAAGGTATTGCTGTGGTGTTTTCAAAAATCAATTGCAGAATTTTCATTTTGGTAATGAAATAAATAGCCTTAAATATTCTACTGCTTTTTGAAATAATAACCCATTGTAGTCATACCATTCTAAGTTAGTGTGTTAACAAATATGCTATCAGGTGTGTCTTGCTGTACTAGTAAATAATCCTCAGGCAAAGTTCTGCTTTTATGGTATGAAGGATGATTTTGGTGATTTGCCTGAGTGGTTGCCAATTAATGTGGAACTTGACTAATGCAACTTTTATGCTGGTCTACTGCATGTCCTTTGGAAAATGATCTAACTGAGGTTTTCCAAATGAATGGAATGGGATGGAATGATTTGGGTTGGAAGGGACCTTTTAGATCATCTAGTTCCAACCCCCTGCATGGGTGGGAACACCTCCCACTAGGCCAGTTTGCTCAAAGCCCCATCCAGCCTGGCCTTAAACACTTCCAGGGATGAGGCATCCACAGCCTTCCTGGGCAGCTTGTTCCAGTGTCTCACCACCCTCACACAAAAAATTTCTTTCTAATGTCTAACCTAAATCTACCATCTTCTAGCTTAAAACCATTACCTCTCATCCTGTCGCTACACCCCCTTGTAAACAGTCCCTCTGTTCAGAACATTTTGAAAATAAATGTGCGTTTAGTGTTCCTCCATGGTTAGGTAGGGGATACTTTAACGCCACAGCTGTTAAAACAGCAGTGTTGGAGACATGAGAATGTAAAGTGAGGCAATTCATATTAAATTATTATGTAATTCGCATTCAATTACATAAACCGCAGAGGAGGTTTTTCATAATTAATAGATTGAATTAAATAGTATTTATTACAATTTGGCAGGGACCTCAGTTCGAAGTGTCTCAGGAAGGTGAAACATACTAACGTACGTAATTTCACATCTGACTATGACCAACTGTTTATTGGCGAATAATGTCTTTTCTAATGGAAATACTTTTTGAGAAATATCTCTTTTCTCCTGTTCAGGAAAAAGAAGAGTTGATTGAGGAATGGCAGCCAGAGCCTCTTGTACCTCCTGTACCAAAAGATCATCCAGCTCTCAACTACAACATTGTTTCGGGGTAAACATAACTAAGATAAATTCTGGTTTTCATTTCAACTCAAATACTTTATGTCTATATCTTTAACTGTATTTCTTACTAGCCAGTTCCATATCCTTAAAACCTTTCTTAAATTAATTGCATTTTTAGATACTAGGACTGAGTTTGCCACTGAAGAGATGGTCTTAGTTTTGCAACGTTAGCAAAACTATTTATTATGAAAATGTTTCTTACTTTAAGTGTTGTAATTAATTATTTTTTTTTAAATATTGGGCATGCAGGGAAGGACAATTTATCTTTGCTTTCAATGTGAGTCTGCATTTAATAGTAATTTGTTTCTTTTTTTTTCTGAATATGTAGACTTAGACCTCCAAAAGTGGTTACCACCTTCTGCATAGGGTTTGGGGGGAAACTGTGTCATCACCAACTACTTCAAAGAAACTGATTTTGTGGCTAGCTACTTGGCACTTCATGAAATGGTGTTGCACTTTGGGGAATCTGAAGTGGAGATGCTTGATGGCAAAGTTATTTTGTGAGGGAATTATTCCTGGATGTCACTTTCTTGTGTGTTACAAGGCTTTTTAAAATTTTTTGCTGGCTTAAGGGAAAGCCACAGTATTTCAGAAATTGCTGTGAAATTTCTTTTACAAGCTTCGCATTTGTTTATGTCAAGAACCTTTACAAAGTAAGCATTCTTAGTATCCTTCTAGTGACACTAATAATTTCAAATAATTTGGTGACAGAGCACAATTAATTGCTGTGATAGGGAGCTCCATTTTGATGGTTCTTCCACCACAGAAAAGTCTGCCTTAGAAAAGGGATACCTGTTCTTATCAACTGTGATGTGAACAGTCATTCTCTTATTCAGAATTTTGAAACAAACTGGATTGTGGAGTTCAAGGAAGTGTTGAATGTTTTTAGAAAATCTGAACAAATGCATCTTTTAGATTGATTCAGAAAATTTTTAAATATTTGGAACTTTCCGGTGCTTACAGCTAGCGAATGTAATGTGATGGAATGTTAATGTGTTATAGCAGTTAAACTTAATAGTGGCTATAGGGAAAACTTGGCATTTGTCTACTAAGATTTAAACTGCCATCTTACTACCTTCCTGTAAGTTGCTCAACAGCTGTAAGTTTGTAACTTTTGCTATAAGCTTAACCCACATTTCAGAATTTGTCCAGAAAGGAAAGTCTCTGCATACTAATTTTAGCTAAAGTACATTTTTAATTCGTATTTTACGGGGACTCCATTGATACTAATGAGGTAGTCTTCTTCTAGTGTTTTTCGTGTGTTTATGCCTGCTGTGAATGGTGGTTCATATAAAGCTGAATTATCATAGTGAGTGGTGGTTTAATACTGCATATTTGCAGTAATGTGTGGATATATAAGCTCATAACCACTTAGGAAGTATTACATATTTCAGAAAAAATCTTTGGCCTACTGTGTGCGGGAGGCAGGTTTCCTCTGCCCTCAATACCCAAGGCAGTTTGTGCCTTTCGTTAGTATGGTTCTTTCTGCTGAACACTTGCATAATCCCAGTAATATTGCCAAATGATAAGCAATGCCAATAATGTGAGACTAGATCAAACAAAAAAAGTGACCAATGCTGAATCAGTGGTGAGGAGGTTATCCAGGGTGGCTCAGTGACTCTTCAGAAATTAGTTACTTCTTGTTGTAGCCTTTCTGTGAACTAACTGATGCAAGATCTCATTCAGAAAATATAAACCTCTTTCCTCAAACAGCATGTCAGCAAAATTCTCATGCTGTTTCTTGTTTTGCTTTAAAATAAAAAGGCACTAATGAGCTGGCTTTTAACTTTATCATCTTCTGTGGCTGATTTTTTAATACATGTAACACTTGAGATATAGATTAGAGGTCCAAGTACCTATGGAGTGCTTTCGATCCTTAAAAGACAAATTCTGAAGAACTTGCTTGCAAGTTTTTGAATATAGCTTCAAATTATATTTTTATTTATGTTTCAGTTGGCTCAATCAGTATCTCATAACTGTTGTCCCTTACTATGATACCTAAGGAACTGTGTTATACTAGGGAAGGTATGTGGAACTATAAAGAAAGAAAGAGTTTCACTGTTTTCCTTTTGCAAAGTCCTGTTGTTTTTGACATCACAAGGAAGGTTTTATAACACTGTTACCATCCATGTTTTGGTTACAATTATGCACTAGAATATGCTTTTCCTTGAGAGTTTTCTGCCTAACCACGAGTGTTCCTTTAGAAGGCTGGGTAAAGTTCTTTTAGTGAAGTGTGGCCATGTTTTCATGAGGGCTGTAGCTTTGTTAAGCGCAAGTTGTAGATGAACATGAGTGTATTTCTAGGTTTGAGAGCTGGAGCTGTGGGGGTGAATTGTATCTTTACCAGGTTTAATAGTATGCTGGGAATATACTGAACCTCTTGTTAGTACCAGAATCCATAGGTATAGGTCTGCTCTTGTGAATATACATGTGAACTGAAGTACTTATTTAATTTAATAGGACTTTCAGTATTTGGCACGTGAACAACACAGAGGAACAAATCCAGGTGTATTTTTAACATCAGTCCGTTCTTCAAGACAGTTTGCTGTGCATTTGTATAAATGTTACTACTGTGCAGTACACTGCAGTAATTCAGGACTGCTCCTTTGTGGGGTCAGGTTCAGCTTGTGTCAGTGTAATGTCATGGAATGACAGTAATGAAGGTACAATGCCACATGCGTTGTGTTAGAAAGCTTTCCAGAGCTGTTTTGTACATGTTGCAATTGCTTGGTTGAAGCAACATGTGCTTTATTTTGAAAGTGAACAGATATAAAACAAAATAATGGATTTTTTTTTTGAGTGAAGTTCAGGCACCTTTTTTTTCCAGTGTTTTTCTTAACTTGGACTTAAAACATAATTTGCTTTGCACATCAAATGTAGCCATTGAAATACTGTCAACAAACAGTTTTGGAGCAGCTGTGCACAGGCATTTGACATTTGAGCAGCACTGTTTAGTTTTAATTGTGAAAATTGCTCAGCGCTAGTTTTCATATGGGAAAAACTTGTTGAAACTATTGTGTTTGAGGAGTAGTATAGGATCTCAACTGTAATATTTGACAACTCATACAGAATTATGCAGACAAAAGGTTTGGAATTTGGTTTAGCTTTGAGACTTCTTAACACTCTGAATGATTAACTGAAACTTTTGATATTGTAGTATTGAAGTGTAAAATTGCTAAAACAGGATTGCTTTTAGGATACAGCCCACGGATGTGATGATTGTGTTTAATGGGGTCATAGCTATTTTTATCTTCAATTTTTTAGTAAGTTTAATAGTTTTTAGGGCAGTAGTTTTCTGTGTCCTTTGCTTCATATAGTGCTCTCATTCATTTGTGTGTTTTCACACTTTCTGTTTTTCCTGATTACATGAATTATTTAAACCGTTACGGATTGAACAGAATTAAAAACTTGCATTGACAGATAATGCAATACTTTTGTCTGCTTACAGGTAGTACCTATATTTCAGGAGCATTACTCAGTACAAGATTGTTATTGTAGGTTTGCTTTATGACAAAAAAAATTTAATTTTTTTAAGTTTTAAATTCATTTTTGTCATGGAAATAAGTAGCAATGAAATTTCCTTTTTATCTGTAGTATTCCCTCTTTCAAATAGATTTCACTTTGCTTTTAAAGGAGAACCTTTATTTATCTCTTCAGGAGTCATCTTTGTATGAATGAAGTTTTCAGCAAGAAATCAATAAGTTAAATATCTCAGGAAGGTATTTATGCTTTCTTTATTAAACTACAGGAATATAATTTTTGCTTAGTATGGTAGTGCATTTGTGACTTGGCACTAAATTTAAATACAACTTGGCAGAGGCAAAGGAAGAAGTGGAAAGAGGGAAGCTTGAAAAAGCTGCATGCCTTTTACTGTTGAAAACCAAAACTCCCATACTGTTTGACTGCTTATGAAAATGGCAACTGTTCATTCATAACAACAGGTCTGTGATTTGTTTTTTTTTTTTCAGTCCTCCAACCCATATAATCACTGTTAATGGCAAGAAATGTATAAACTTTGCATCATTTAACTTTCTTGGACTTCTGGATAATAAAAAGGTTAAGGTGAGTTCTTCCACTTACTATACTTGTGTGGTTATTCCTCATTTACTTTGTATGGTATCTTGATTTAAGAGTGACTTAAGGAAGTAGAAACCTTGTTAAGGAAGTGTACTTCTGAAGTAGCAAGGAAGATTATAAGCCTTGTAATTTTGTGCTAATTTGTCTTTTTACTAAATTTTAATATGTTGTACTTACTGTGTACAAACTGATTCTCAAGCTAGGTTAGGATCTAACATCCTAAAATATTAGAATATAATGAATGATGCTAAACGCTTGTCTAAAATAGTTTTGATGTGAAATAAATTCATAGAATTTAGTACATTAATGTCCTTTCTGTAAAGCAGTTCATGTTACATGATGCAAGAACTGACCTGTGTATATTGCTATCAAATTGTCAATATGAAGAGTATAAAAGAGTCAACAGATCTCGTGTAAGAATAAATATTTAATCTTTTTATTTTCTGCTGAAGAGTGCTGCCCAGGCATCTCTGAAGAAATATGGTGTTGGCACTTGTGGACCTAGAGGATTCTATGGTACTTTTGGTGAGTAACTTCCTTTGATCTGCCTTTTAAAGGTGTTCAGTTTGGTTTCATAAGTCAGCTGAAATAGTCCTATGAATAAGCACTAAGCTATTTCTGTTGCTGTGAAGAACAATTACCCTCCAATACACTTTTTACAGTAATTGTTACAAGACTGGTGTCATTTATTGTTCACAGCTTTGTTTCTTTTTCATCTTATGTGTTTTCTTACTCTTTCTAATGCTAGTCTCAGAGGAAAGTTGCAAAGTTAAATGTAATCTGTTTTAGTCTCTGTAATAAAAAGAGAAAATAGATATATTAGAATTTAATAATGCTTGGTGAATTTAAGTGTAAATTAGTAATGAGTTTTTAAGTGGACCACAAGAGGACAGTTTAATTTCTGTGATAAAGATTATTAGTTAAGGTCATCTAATACTGTAATCAGAATGAAGTTTTCTTTTACTGATAAATTTAGTGTTGTAATTAAGAGATGACAGCAGGTGTTACTGAGGTGGTTTTAAATTCTTTTTAGGAAGTAGTAGTTAAATATCATCCTCTGGAAATGGTTCTTTACAGGCATTGGTATTTTGAAATATTACATGAAAACCAAAGAGTAATACTTGAATAGTTGCACAGTTTCAGGCTAAAACCATTGACTCATTGTTTTGTGAACTTTCCAGTCTCTTTCCAGAGGTGGTGAAATTCACAGCGTGTTTGTACTCAAATGATTTCCTAGAGTTAGTTTCTGTGACTTCAAGACTAACATTGCTCAGTTAATCAAGCTAGTCCTTTAAGTGACCAACCAGGTGCTGTACCTATTTTGATTTGATGGAAGTCTGTACATCAGAACAAAGTTTAGGTTTTGATATCAATCTCTCAGATTATTCATTAATTTAGAACTGTAATTGATTTCTAAAGAAGGTGATGGTATCCCACTGATTAGTAGAGAGTTTCTAGGAAGCTAGATTACCTCACTGATCATAGTTCAGCAGTGATCTCTTTGAATTCATACAAGTTATTTTTTTTCCAAAAACGCTGAAAAGCTCAAAGAAACTTGTGGACTAATGCCTCTGCCTTTTGAGTCCAGGCTGATTTTAAGTTTTGTGAAGTCTTTCACTTTGCTTCTTTCTAGTAATTAATCAAGACAAACCGGTTAAAAGTTTATTTTTCTCTAGTAAATGAGAGATTCTTTGAGTTGTTTCCTGCTCTCTTTGGAGGTCCAGTCCTAAGATCCAAACTATGTAGCTTTCGCATTTAGTTTGGTTGCTCTTCATTGGCTTCTGAATTTTTTGGATAAATGCTTCATTTCACAAAGCAAAGGATATAATATGGTATTGCTGCATGACATAATTATTGAAGAAATTATTTTATACTCACCCATTTGAGATACCATCTTTTACAGATGTAGTAATGGAAAATTGTTTTGAAATTTGAGACAAAGACTTCCTGTTCTTGTTGGATCCCTAACTGCCTTCCCATTTCCCCCTGCCTTTAAACATTTGAGTATTGCAGGATTATTAATCTTTGATAAGAAACACTTCTTACATCAGTAATGTTGTATTCCTCAAACTTTTCACACAATTTTTCTTGTGCTGTGACTTTGGTAAACGAATCATGTTGCATACAGAACTATGTAGTTTTCTCTTATGTAACTATATAGGATTTAATTGATGATTGGCAATTGTTGTCACCTCTTAGGTGATAGTTCATGTTAATATTAGAGATCTCATTATTTGGAAATGTATATATCTTGTTATAATTTATTTTGAATGGAGACTTGATTCTGCAGATCTCTGCCTGTTTGAAGGGGTTTTGTAGATTTAGTGAATCCCTATTAAGACATTTTTGCATTGTGCTGTATCCCTGAAAACTGCATCAATGCCTTTTTTCTATGACAAGCTTGAAATAACTAGTATATTCACACATAACTGAATCTTTATGGTTATTTTCTCCATAATGACAGCTAAGGGTTTTATCAGTTTCTTGATGGTGAGGCTTTTTAAGGCTGTTGTTAATTGCCTAGCAGGCCTCACAATACTGTGAGGATCAGGGTTGGCTACCTGATAAAAAAATTATATGGGATTTTGGTCTCAGTTCTTCTGCTTTTGTCTTGCATGTGAGTACATGCTAGACACTAAACTGTCACTTCACAGCAGTTGTTGATAATAGCTTTATTAAAGTTTCATAATTATGCAGAAAGCTCTTCCAGTCATATCGAAATGTGCTCTAGGTAGTATTAGCAGCTTCCACTGAAGCTAGGCTAATCCAAATGATTTAACTAGGCTAAAGCAAATAATTGCAATAAAGAATAGGAGAGCTGAATAGTTTTCTGTTTTGTCACAATGGAATGGTAGTGAAGCCTTAACTAATATTGTCTTAAGCTTTTAAACCCCACTATTATAGAAAGCATTCATTCCCTTATGTAATGCTATATCAAATTTGTGTATGCTGTATGTCACTCTGAACTTAAATGTGCTTACACTTGGGAAAATTTACTAGGCTTGTAATTTTTTTTTTTTTCCTTAACACAAATTTGATTATCTTCATTAGGTCATTATTGCTGACAGTATTTCTTTTTCCCACTGTTTTTACCGAGCCCTTGTTCAGTGTAGTGGTGACTATTGCTGAATAAAACTCAGTGAGAAGCATGCAACTTTTCGTTTTTAACTGTGATGGTCTCATCTTCTTTTCCAGTTTTTTAGTTAAAGGATGTAGGTAGCTTTTTTACACTCAAACAAAACATTTTTCCTCATTAGGTATCAATAGCTGGACACTCATACTAGTAATTCAGTCCTTGTTTCCTCTAATTTTTAATTCTCTACTGGCAGGGCTTCACGAAGGAGCATTTTTGGCTGGATGTTGTTCATATTACATGTTTCAAGTGCCATGTGGTCAGCTTCTTTATTTGGTGCTTTTTGCCAGAAAAATACCTTCCATGGGCTTTTTGTTCACTAACTGTTCAAAGTTCATCCATCCTGTTTTGAAGCTTGACTGGAGGTTGTTTTGTTGGGCCTGAAGTCCATGTAACAACAAAGAAAAAGATACAAAGATTCTGAAAGTAGATTCAATTACTTCAATTGGTCTCCTTCCTTCCAAAGACTTTGGAGAAGAAAGGCTATTCTAGGTTTCTCTGGATGTTTGGCATATCTAATACAGCTGGATCAAAGTGATAAGTAGTAAAAGAAAACTTGCAAATAATAAGTGAATGAACTTTTTGTTTCCATTTAAAAACAGTAAAACTACCTAAAAGAATTAATTCCATTTTTTGATGCTCAGGTAAACATTAGGAAAGGATTGCTGAATATTTATAGTTTGCAGTCTGGATAAAATTGCTGTTGACTGTGATTGGAAGGCTGTTGTTTGAAGACATACCTTTTGTTTGTATTATATAATAAATAAATAAAATATAAATAAATATAAATTTAGAAAAACAAACAAACCCCAAAAAACCAAAAAACCAAAACCTGTCAGCCTCACCTCTGTGCCTGGGAAGATCGTGGAACAGATCCTGCTAAAAGACATGGAGGCACATGGAGGATAGGGAGGTGATTCAGGACAGCCAGCATGGCTTTACTAGTGGCAAATTCTGCCTAACCAACCTAGTGGCTTTCTACAATGGCGTGACTGCATCAATGGACAAGAATGGACCTGTGGATGGCATCTGTCTGGAATTCTGCAAGGCCTTTGACACAGTCCCCCACAACATCCTTCTCTCTGAGTTGAAGAGATATGGGTTTGATGGGTGGACTGTTCAGTGGATAAGGAATTGGCTGGATGGTCACATCCAGAGGGTAGTGGTCAATGGCTCAATGTCCAGGTGGAAATGGTGCCAATTGGTGTCCCTCAGGGGTCTGTACTGGGACCAGTGCTGTTTACTGTCTTCATTAACAATATTGACAGTGGCATTGAGAGACCCTCAGCAAGTTTGCCAATGACACCAAGCTGGGCGGTGCGGTCAATACGCCACAAGGAAGAGATGCCATCCAGAGGGACCTGGACAAGCTGGAGAAGTGGGCCCAGGTGAACCTCATGAGGTTCAACAAGGCCAAGTGCAGGGTCCTGCATCTGGGCCGCGACAACCAGAGATACGAATACCAGCTGAGGGAAGACATGCTAGAGAGCAGCCCTGTGGAAAAAGACCTGAGGGTACTAGTGGATGAAAAGCTGAACATGGGCCAGCAATGGGCAATTGCAGCTCAGAAGGCCAACAGCATCCTGGGCTGCACCAAAAGAAGTATGGCCAGCAAACTGAGAGAGGTGATTCTACCCCTCTACGCTGCCCTAGTGACACCTCACCTGGAGTACTGCATTCAGCTCTGAATCCCCCAACACAAGAAGGATGTGAACCTGTCGGAATGTGTCCAGAGGAGGGCAACAAAAATGATCAGAGGGTTGGAACACCTCTCTTATGAAGACAGGCTGAGGGAGTTGGAGTTGTGCAGCCTGAAGAAGAGAAGCTTCTGGGGATGGTGTCACTTTCAGGACAACAGGGCAACCTTATAGTCACCTTCCAATACCTGAAAGGAGCCTAGAAGAAGGCTTGGGGAAGAACTGCTCCCAAAAGCATGTAATGATAGGACAAGGGGTAATGGTTTTAAGCTAGAAAAGGGTAGATTTAGGTTGGACATTAAGAAAAAGTTCTTTAATATGATGGTGGTGGATCACTGGAACAGGTTGTGCAGAGAGGTGGTGGAGGCCCCGTCTCTGGAGACATTCAAGATCAGGCTTGATGGGACTCTGAGTAATCTGGTCTGGTTGGAGATGTCCCTGGTTGTTGTAGGGGGGTTGGACTAGATGACCTTTATAGGGCCCTTCTGACCCAATACATTCTACGGTTCTATAATGTGTGAATCAGGTCAATGTGCCCTTTTAGGGAAAAGTTATGCTAGGTAGTTGCTTCATATGGCAAAGTTAAGATTTTTAGAAAACCCTTTCTTGCTACACCCTTGCTGTTGTTACCTGGCTAGAAATAGCAACCTTGACATAACGATGCCTCATCAGCTATTGAAGAAGTGGTATTTTTAACTGCTGTGGCTTCACTTGATTTTAGTTTCAGTGAACTTTCAGTAATTGTATAAGGGGAACATTTGGCCAATGATGATCTTTCAAGTCCATACTAAAGACCCCTATTTGCCCTTTAATCTTGTTTATTTCCAGTTGATAAAAGGCATCATTCTCTAACATTTGCTAGTAGAAGCAGGTAGTGGCAAGAGCTACACAATTAAAATAACAGTTTGTCTGATGCAGGTTATTTTGCTTAGGAAGAATACTTAACTTTATGGTCACCTTTCTGCAGTGACAATCCACTCACCTTGTGGTATTTTCCTGAATTGTTTGATTTAGTGGTGGTTTGTTTCTAACTTTGGTCACTTAGACTGAATTGGTTTGCAAAATGCTTGTGAGTGTAATTGTGTCAGTTTATCGTAAGGGTCAGTAATCTCTGTCATTGAGATGGTGACCTTTTCAATTGGCTGAAGTGTATTCAGGAGATGGTACGTGATCAAGGCAAGAGCAGTTTTCTACAATAATGAGAGCTGTGCTATGTACAGTGGAAGCATCAGCCTGTAAGAACTGGCAGTCTTCCACCAGGACCTCATTAATTGTTGTAAATTACATAGCTATTTGTTGTCTGAGTGTAGTAGTATGAATGCAGCCACTGCATAAGATCATGAGAGAACCACACTACATAAATATTTTCAGATCTGTCAAAACTTCTGATTAATATTGGGTTACTTGTCAGCTTAAGTAAGGCTGGATTGGTTGCAGCTGGTCTTTGGGAAATAATTTGTTCTAATACTCTTCCTACAAAGAAGCATTCTGTTTGCTTCAATTAGGTTATCTCTAAAAGCAAAAATGGTCTTTCTGATATAAAAATAAGTAAACTAAGATCTTTTAAATTTTTCTCTCAAATAGATGTGCACTTAGAATTAGAAGAACGACTAGCAAAATTCATGAGGACAGAGGAGGCTATTATATACTCATATGGATTTGCAACAATTGCCAGCGCTATTCCTGCATATTCAAAAAGAGGGGACATTGTGTTTGTGTAAGTATTGCTTTCTATTTGGGAAATTCCAGATTAAAGAGGTTTCCTTTCAGTTTTTCTTTGTCATTATTGTTAATCACATTAAGTAAATTATTTTTAGAATCCTACTGGTGTTAATGAATTATTTTCTTGTACAAAGCTAGAATATCTTTCGTTTGCCAAGTACGCCAAATCAGTTACTTCTTTTAGCATGGAAGACCTGACTTGGGCACTCAGCTGAAAAAAAAACCAACACAAACTTGTGGATTAAAGGACTAAGACTTAGTAGAAGTCTAATACCTACTTCTTAAGAAACTGTGCAATCATATTTGCTTCTCTCCTGTTTACTGCTGACTTTTCACCTTTCTTGCAAAACAGGTGTTCCCCACATGCATATTTGCAATGGATTAGTTGGATAAATATTGGTACATATTAAAATAACACAAGAACAACTGTGCAGGATTAAACTAAGGATTCAGCAAGCCCAACATCTGTTCCCTTAGAGTAGCCAGTCATAATTTGTCTAGAAGTGTAAAAGAACAGGAGAAACAATGTAACAGCACTTTATTGGTAGTTGAGGGGTAGTTTTAGGGATTTTTCTTAAGCCTTCCCATTCCTTTAGGATTTCTGTAAATGTTTGCTATCTACAGTGCTTCTATGACATGTAATTTCACAGTTTAACTCGAACATTTATGAAAAAGTATGAAGAAATACTCCTTTTGAATGTGACACCCACTAATTCAAGTTAATGTGTTTGATTTTTAGACAGTGAACTGTTATCTTCTCCATGGGTGGAGTGAGTGGCTATGTGAGGCTTAGCTGCCTTCTGGGGTTAAGCCACAATACACTGATAGTTCAGTATTTGTCTGCCAAAATCTACCTTCAGTGCTACTTTGATCATATTTTTTGGTCATCTTTGAACATTTTCCAGATCAACTTTTCTGAGAGAAACAGCCAGGATTGTGCAGCTATTCAAGATGGCAGTGTATTCGGCATTTAGCTGTCCTGCGCTCTTTTAGCTTGTCACTGCCAAAAGATCTCACCATATTTAAAAGCAAGTTGGTTGAAATTACTGCATTGAGCATGTGCAGATGGTTTGATTTAGGTGCCACTTTTAAAGTATTAGTTGACTGAAGCGGCTGTGAAATTGCAGACCCCATAATGCTCAGAGTTTTGCTTTTCCAGCACTTTAAAAGGACAGATAATTCTTTGAACACTGAGATAGTAATTCCCAAAGGATATTAAAAAAAAGGTTTTAAGTACTTAAGAGGACCACTATAGATATTACAGGCACATCTTTGTGCCTTTTTCTAGGACCCAGAGCAACTGGAGTGAGAGGTTTCTGGAATGATTACCATGGTATTGTACCCAGTCCATGGAAGGTTGTACTCAAATAACCTGCTGTCTCATACAAAAAGACCAGTGTACAGATAAAGAAAAAAAAGTTGCCTTGTTTTTCATGGCTATAGTGCATAGGAAAGTTGAGAAGATTTGGAAATAAGTTTTCAGAATGTAAATAAAATACATGATGCTTCAATAAATCTGGTTTTAACTACACCTAAGTACAGATACCGACTGAAAAGCGGGACAGTCCAAATAGCCAGCTTTCTTTGAATAATTGTTCAACCAAGTGCAAACTCAGAAGGGCTTTCTGTATTTACAGAGATGAAGCTTCTTGCTTTGCTATTCAGAAGGGATTACAAGCATCTCGTAGTAACATCAAGTTATTTAAGCATAATGATATGGCTGACCTTGAACGACTGTTGAAAGAACAAGAAACTGAAGATCAAAAGGTACCATTCCTTTGAAGAAATATTTGTACTCTTTTGTGCCACCTCCTCCACATTTTTTTACTCTTTTGTAATTGAATGGGTGCAATGCTTATAGGCAGTTTTCATTAATCTGTATTGAGCAGTTTATGTTGCTTATGCAATTAAGATAGATTTGTCTTTAAAATTTTTCTTTATTTACATTTGCCTGCACTATCACTGGAAGTGAGCTCACAGGCATTGGTAGTGGAGAAATATCTTTATGGGCAAGTGACTGACATGGGAGATTATTTTATTTTTTTAAAATACTATTACAGAGCTTTTTTTTTTGTCTTTTCGAAATTTTATAGCTGCATTTACCTAATAAATCATGCCAGTTAATTATCAGTTTGAATACCATACTGTAAAATCAACATGTAAGTGGCTAGTCTTAACCCTTCAATTTATAAAATCAACATGATTTTTTTTTTTTGTCAGACTCTTCCTCTATCTTCCACTCAGCTCTTAAGATACTCTCTGAGTATTTTGAAAAATTTTGGGTCAGTTTCATAGAATCATAGAATGGTTTGGGTTGGAAGGGACCTTAAAGATCATCTAGTTCCAAACTCCCTGCATGGGCAGGGACATCTCCCACTAAACCAGTTTGCTTAAAGCCCTGTCCAGTCTGGCCTTGAACACTTCCAGGGAGGGTGCAGCCACAACTTCCCTCGGTAACCTGTTCCAGTGTCTCACCACCCTCACACTAAAGAATTTCTCCCTAATGTCTAACCTAAATCTGCCTCCTTTAAAGCCATTCCCCCTTGTCCTATCACTGCAGGCCTTGTTAAAAAATCCCTCCCAACTATTCTCTAGGCCCCATTCAGGTACTGAAAGGCTGCTATAAGGTCTCCCCAGAGCCTTCTCCAAGTTTCAGTTTAATGGCTTGGTTCTCATTCTGACAATAATAAAAAAGATTGTCCAAAGCAGTTACTAAAATCAGCATCAGCAAGTATAGATAACTTGCTTAAATGAATTTTTAAAGAATGAGCTGAAGCCACCACCATTATGTGCCTTATTCACAGAATGCTGGAAAGTTACAGACAATTGGAAGAAAGTTGATTTTGTGCTAGGACATAAATAAGTAAAGAAGATAAACTGTTTTAAGCCAATCAGCTTAACATCAGTCTAAATCAGTAATGGATCTGATTAATAGCAAATTTATAAACAACATGCTAGTTTACACACCTTCATGGAAAACACATTTTGTCAGTTAATCTTTACATCAGGTTTCAGATGTGGTTGACAGACGAGTGATGCAATTTGTGTAATACATTTGGTTTGTTAGAGCAGAGTGCTTTAATTTAGCTACATGGTTGAAGTTTCTTAATCTAATTAGTTTAACGCATACATAAAGTTGGTTGCCAAGAGCCTAATATAGACCATGTGTGTATAACTAAGACATACTAACTAGGAAGGGGTAGATCTCATGACTGCAGTTGGTCCAACTTGTGGAGTGGACTGTGTCTAGTTTTGGTGCCTACCACTTAGAAAAGTAAAATAGATGTGCTCTGAATCTTTTTTTCAAGAAAAGAAAAAGCGTGACTTAATATCCTTGATCAGAAGTTATCAATAAAGTTTAAAGTAAATGCTAGGGGAATGGCATTTTAAAACAATGAAACTCAAATCATGCCATTGAAGTTTAAACAGAAACTGTTGCAGGGTATTTTTAGTCTATGTTGTCCAGAGATCAGAGAAAGATACTTATGTATAGTATGTTATGAATACTTTTATATTACTCAGGCTATAATAGAGACCAAGATTTGTAGTATTTGTTCTGTAGTTGTTGTGTTTGTATTTTATTAATGAAGTTCAAATGGATTGGTTATGACATGTTGCATGGTAAGACATCTTAAATCTTGTGTAAGAGTGAAAAGCTTTAAAATTATTACAAAAAAAGATCAACTACTCTAATGAGGCATCTCAACTTTTGTTATGTGATAGTTTAAGCTGAAGTAAAAGCTTACATGAAAAAGAGACATTATATTCCTTCCCTTCCCATTACTGTCCTTCCCTTTAAAAAAATCTTTAAAGCTTCACTCATTAGTAACAATTGATATGAACTAAAACCGTATCTTTCTCTGAAGAATCCTCGTAAGGCCCGTGTAACTCGAAGATTTATTGTAGTGGAAGGATTGTATATGAACACAGGAGACATTTGCCCTCTTCCAGAATTGGTAAGTGGTTTCAAATTCCACATACGAAAATATGTAGCTAATGAAATAGTAGTATCATATCGTTAAGACTACATAGAAAAGCTCCACATGCAGGTTTTTTGTTTACCTTCTTGCTTTCCTAAACATTCATGAAATGGCAATTCCAAATCTTACATTGTTTTGAAACCTCTGATCAGGATTAGGATTCTGAAGCTATGTGTAATGAGACTTGCAAATTATTACCTAGCTATGATACCAGCTTTTAACCTCTGAAATACTGTATTTTCAGCCATGTGTATGATACTAAACTGTTAAACTAAGTTAAATCTGAAAAAAAAAAAAATATGAGGTTTCAAAGCAACCCTTATAGAGTGCTGACGTGAACAGTGACTCCAAGGAAACTATTTGCTATTCAGCATAAATTGGCTTTTTGTGCAGGCTATATTCTAGTAGAAAATGGAAGAAATGCTGTGAAAATACATCATCTTGAAAGTACTTGATAGCCTGTCTTAAAAAATATATAATTTTGGGGGGGTAAATGAATATTTATGAAGTTTAGTCTTACATGGTGGAAGAATTGTGAAGGATTTTAAAATGTCTTAATGGCAGAACACAACTCTAGAGCTGATATTTTTTCAGAATTCAAGTTACTGTAGTTGTCTGTGTTTACCTTATCTCCCCCAACCATTTTGTTACCAAATTCTAATGGGCTTGGCTTGTATTTTACATCATTTGCCCTGTTTTAGATAAAATTGAAGTACAAATACAAAGTCAGAATATTTTTGGAGGAGAGCCTTTCATTTGGAGTCCTTGGAGAACATGGAAGAGGGATTACTGAGCACTTTGGAATAAATGTAAGTGCCTTTTTTGTGAGTTGTGAAGAAGACACTTGTGCAGAGGCAGTCTGCTCAATTGATTTCTTTTATCTGTGGTGCTAACAGTCTTTAGTGGTGTACGATAGAAATTTAAACATAATTTTCTTAATTAGTCTTAAAGTGTTCATGTCTTGGAACTTTTTTTCCATCTGCTTACTGGAAATAATTTTACCTATCTTTAGTGACGAAGATAACAGAAGAATTGTTACAATGCATAATTTTACCATTTTTTGGACACTCAGATAGTGATTGCAGTATTTTTCAGCTGCATGTACTTACAAGTGACATGTTTGCAGAGAAATACTAAGGCATTAGGGGTAGGTTAGAAAAATCTTCAGTGTCTAGCCAGCCTGCTTCACTCCATTGACTTTTACTCCATTTGGGAACAATAGGGTAAAGCTTTTTATGGTCCTTTCAAAGATGTTGTCTTAGTACTTTACTGGCAGACTAAGCCAAACTATTTTTCAAAAAAAAATAGTGTTTATTTACAAAAAAAATAGTGATTATTTAGTGTGGTGTTTATTTAGCTGAGGAGTACTTCAGAAATACAAAACAGTATCCTTGTGGTTGGTTGGTAACACAGCCACCTGAGTTGGGAAAGGAAGAAGTGTTCTTTTGCTTGCCAGTGTGAAGCATCTCTTACTACATTATGACAGTGTCTGAGTTCAGATTGGAAGAGAAATATCAAATTCTGAGAATTCATTGTTTTCCCCTATCTCCTGTTGTTTTCACTTTAAGTGTCTTAATACCAAAAGTGGAAAAGATCAAATGAATGTTAAACAGCTTTAGAAAAGGAAACAAACAGTGCTACTGTGGTGCTTGCCAAGTACCATTTGATTAATTGGCTTCTGTGTTAAATTCATTTACAAACAGAGTATTTCAGTTTTGTCTGCTCAGAATGGTAATTTGTAGCAGTGGTCATCAGTGTGCATTACAGAGTCTGGCAAAAATAAGTTTGCAGCTAACAAGTGAAATAAGACAATTGTGTCTCTAAGGTTCAATCTCTGATTGAACTAGGCTTATGCTCAATTTTAATCTCATTCTAACTCATGCTGACTGCAGTGGGACTACTTACATTCTTAAAGGACTCTGTCATACTGAGCGCTTTGAGGAATTGTCATCTGTGTCTAGATAATTTGTTTTTTTCTGTTTGTGTTCTTCACACTGCTATGCCTGGAAAAGAGTCATCCTATGTATATTATCTACAGGTTCATATATATAAAATTCTAAAGTCTTTTGTATTGTTTCAAGTTGTACTATCAATTCTAACTTCATTTTAATGTGTGATAATTCTATGGATCTTCACTAGTATTCATGATTACGTCAAACAAGATACATCTTTGATAGAATTTTCTTATAAATAGTCTTGATGTAAGCAAAAGCATCTCTTAATAATTTGTTAATTTAACTGGCAGATTGATGATATAGATCTTATTAGTGCAAACATGGAAAATTCACTGGCTTCTATTGGAGGATTTTGCTGTGGAAGATCCTTTATTATTGACCATCAGGTAAGCCAGGTCTTCTTTCTATATGATGTGGCAGGATTAGTTTACTTAGAAGTGAGACTTAATTACTAATATCAATTTGCAGGGAGTGTTAAGATGTACACTATTATGCAACACTGATTCCATACCAAAACTGTCTAGTTGTATGAAATATTGTAGATAAATTGGTTGTTTAAATGTATGTGAGTTGATTTTCTTTTTTTCCCCCTCTTCTTTTTCCATTTCACCCACAGCGATTGTCTGGTCAAGGCTACTGTTTTTCTGCATCCCTACCTCCTTTGTTAGCTGCTGCTGCTATTGAGGCTCTGAATATTATGGAAGATAATCCAGGTACTTAATTCAGGAAAATCTGAATACTTCAGCATTTCTTCACCCAAAACTATTAGTTCATACTTCTACCTACTTTGATTCCTCACCCTTTTTTAAAGTTGTCTCTATTTTTCAGCTAATTAATTTGATATGCATTATTTTTTCTTCATTTAATTTTCCCATCCTGCTTTTCTTCAATGTTTCCTCCTCTTTCCTCCTCCCAACTGAAAATGAGCCAGTTAGTTGAGGCTAGGAGGGACAGAGATGGTTACCACCAAGCAAATAAGAAATTACTATTCTGCTTTATAGACTAGTGATATACTTCTTCCTTGAAAATTAATTCCTTCAAGGCAAATGGAGGAAAGGAAGGTTGCAGAGAAACAAATAGGAATATATTTCTTCAGAACTGAACAGCCCTTTCCTTTCCACTTGCATTACACTCATTTTCTTTCCTCTGCAAGTAAGCATCCAGGCAAGAATCTCAGCAATTGTGATGGTGCAACCTCCTGCAATTTTGGCAGGACCAAGTGTAGGACATTTGGATAAAGTGGGCGGGCAGGAGTTTCTGCTCCAGGAGTCAGAGAATTGCCCTTGTTGCTAGAACCTATGAAAGATTTTTTTTTTTGGTGGGGCTCGGAGGAAGTGAGAGGCATATAACAAGGAAAAAATTAGACACATCTCTATGTATTTGTTTTTAAACTTAGTTAGCATCAACAGATTGGAGGACATCTGCAGAGGAATCAAGTATGTAATTTTTCATAAATGCAAACTACTGGGTAGCCCACACTTACTCCTCAGAAGTTAAAGCAAGAAAAAACGAGGAGTAAGTTATGGGACTGTTAGCACTAGTGAAGGGTCAGCCTTTACTGAGGAAAAGAACCAAGGTTTGCAGATCCGGGAGCCAAAGTTCCCTGTTTAAGAACCCTCAGTGAGTTAGCTACTGAAAGGATCAAGGAGCAGAGTCTGCATGGCTGTAGATATTTTATAGATAAGTTGGACCTGGCATTTAAATCCCCTTACCAACTGTTTGTGTCCCCTTTTCCATATGATCGTGAACCAGTGCAGCTGGAACAAGGAGATAAAAGGAACCGATGCATTTGTCAGATCTTGAAAGCTTGTCACTTCCTCATAGAAACCAAGAACATTGTGAAGAATAATGTAGAGAATTAGTACTTCAATAGATATGTATACTATAGTTTTCCTTGCAAGTGCTTTTTTTCAATCTTAAACTTACAGAAATGTAAAGTAGAAACAGGACATCTAAGCTTTTTTTTTTTACTTTTTCTTTTCCTGTATGTATAGACATTTTTCAGATTCTCCGTCATAAATGTGAACGAATTCACAAATCTTTACAGGGGTAAGTTGTTTTTTTTTGCTTTGGGGATTGGGTTGGCTGTTGTTGATTTGACCATACCTTTATAATGCCAACTTTAAAGAACTCTCCTTGCCCAAGTCTATTTCTGGTTTTACAGATGCTTAGACTGGGATGTGTATACTAAATTATGTCTAAATTAAAGCAAGAAAATAATCTTTTCCTGACTGTCTCTGTTATGCTACAAAAAAAAGAGTCCAAGTTTTTAAAATCCCTTTACAGATATTCAAATGAGAATATACCTTTATGCTAGTGAGGATGTTTGCAAGCCTGTACACAGCCTTCAGGAGAGTGTAATAGCTTTCAATGGTATGAAGTGTTGGTAAACATTTTGAAAAAAATGTCTAAGTAAAAGTGTTCGGGGTATAGGTGAGCAGATACTCTTCCAGAGAACTCAATGCACTTTGCAATCATCTTTGATACAGTATTGTTCTTGCATATGAGACTGTAATGTTAAACAGTAATAGAAGTAGTCATTGTTCTGGAGACACATAGAAAACTGTTAGAACTTATCTGAAAAATGAGAATTCTGGCAAAAACTTCCTAACACTCTCCTGTTTTAAAAGATGATTACACTGAGTAATTGCTTTTTTTCCTGACAAGTTTTCATGCTAAAAAAAATACATAAATTACTGTGAGTATTCAAAGACTGTTTAATGTGTAGAATAGATACATTAGCTGGTATTTTACCGTTCATTTTCTTCAACAGTTTTCTGTTGCATATTACAGAAATAAGTAACACTAGAACCAAACCAAAATCTATAATGTGTGATATAGGTGGATTTTTTGGTAGTATAAATCACTTATTTATTTAGTGTGAGCTGCTTGTTATTTCAAATAAGCAGTTTCCTGCTTAGCTGATGTTCATGTTGGAACTTTAACTACAGTCAGCTTCTTTGGAGTAAACCTACTGTCAAATAATCCATGTCTCCTTTTGCTGTGTTCTGTTTCAGCACAGATTTAACATGTGTAGGGTTTCAGGTCAATGATACCCAGATGCTTCTACACTTGAAAATTTTAGAGTAACTTGAGAACTGCTAGCATCTCTTCTTTCCTAGTAATAGGATGTTATGATTGAGCTAAAAGGAGAGTAATTGTAATATTCTTCTCTACCTGTTATTTTACGGTGATAATTATAAATATGTTTAAAATACAGGAAGAAAATATAAGGAAAAAATCAACATTTTTTTGCTAGTATTTGCTGCAAAGCAGAAGCAAATAAGCCATGGCTGGTACTTTTCTATACTGTAGCTGATTCTACTTTTTTACTCAAAATTCAGTGATTAGAATAGTCATAAATCAACAAGTAGGCAAAATGTCTGAGTATTTGAAATAGGGTATTTGTTTTTTTGCCTTATGGAAAACACTGTGGTAATACAAAGTCCAAAAAAATTGCAGAGGAAGTGCTTCTACAGGGAAAAGTTTAACAACACCAGGGAATTGGACAGCCCTATAGCAAGAAAGCTATCCTTAGAATTGCATACAACATATCAGAGAGAAGATCCAAACTAATATTCACAGGGTCCAGTGTGTTTTTCTGTTTTTTTCATTAATAAACACACTAGGAAAAGTGTGTGGTGGTTTGAAGAGGAGGAAAAGGTTTCAGAAAAAGCTTTTCTTAATGTTAAAAGCACTCATCTTTCCTGCCTAACCGTGGCTGTTGCTTGACTCCAGTTCTTTATGATGCTCCAACTATGATAGACTGGAACCAATTGTTAGTTTAGAAGAGAGCATAGAATGGTGTTAGAACTGTACACAAAGAAAGTGGGAAGGAATCCTTTCTCATAATAGAACAAACTAACTTCTTGATACAAATAAATGGTGGACAAACCAACTAGGTGAGGAGCACTGCTGGATCTTGTACTCACCAACAAGGAGGGTCTGGTTGAAGCGTTGACGGTCAATGGCAGCCTTGGCTGCAGTGATCACGAGATGGTGGAGTTCAGGATCCTGTGTGGGAGGAACAGAATACCTAGCAAGACCACAACCCTGGACTTCCACAGGGCCAACTTTGGCCTCTTCAATTGTTAAGAGAAGTCCCATGGGACAGGGTACTAGATGGTAAAGGGGCTCAAGATACTTGGTCAGCATTCAAGGACCACTTCTTCCAAGCTCAGGATCCGAGCATCCCAATGGGTAGGAAATCAAGTAAGGGAGCCAGGAGACCAGCATGGTTAAACAAGGAACTGCTGGGCAAACTCAACTGGAAAAAGAGAATCTATGGATCATGGGAGGAGGGGCTGGCCACTTGGGAGGAATATAGGACTGTTGTCAGAGGATGTAGAGAGACAATTAGGAAAGCTAAGGCCTCCTTGGAACTTAATCTTGCAAGACAATAGAAAGGGCTTCTTCAAATACATTGCAGATAAAACTAACACTAGAGGCAATATTGGCCCACTGCTGAATGAGGTGGGTGCCCTGGTGACAGAGGATATAAAGAAGGCAGAGGTACTGAATGCCTTCTTTGCCTCTGTCTTTAATCCTGCAGACTTTCCCCAGGAGCCCCAGATCCCTAAAGCCCCAGAAGGAGTCAGGATGAAGGAGGAGTTTGCTTTGGTAGATGAGGATTGGGTTAGGGATCAGTTAAGCAATCTGGACATCCATAAATCGATGGGTCTGGATGGAATGCACCTGCAGGTGCTGAGGGAGCTGGCGGAGGTCATTGCTGGGCCACTCTCCATCATCTTTGGTAAGTCGTGGGCGACAGGAGAGGTGCCTGAGGACTGGAGGATAGCCAATGTCACTCCAGTCTACAAAAAGGGCAAGAAGGAGGACCCAGGTAACTATAGACCAGTCAGCCTCAGCTTCATCCCTGGAAAGGTGATGGAACAACTTATTCTTGGCACTATCTCTAGGCATATCAAGGATGAGGGGGTCATTGAGAGCAGTCAACATAGTTTTACCAAGGGGAAGTCATGTTTTACCAACCTGATAGCCTTCTATGAGGAAGTAACTGGGTGGATAGATGATGGTAGGGCAGTAGATGTGGTTTATCTTGATTTTAGTAAAGCATTTGACACTGTCTCTCACATCTTCCTCGTAGATAAACTGAGGAAGTGTGGTCTTGATAATCAGGTAGTGAGGTGGATCATGAACTGGTTGAAAGGAAGAAGTCAGAGAGTTGTGGTCAATGGGACAGAATCTAGTTGGAGGTCTGTGACTAGTGGAGTCCCTCAGGGGTTGGTACTGGGACTGGTACTGTTCAATATTTTCGTCAATGACCTGGATGAGGGAACAGAGTGTACCCTCAGCAAGTTTGCTGATGACACTAAGCTGGGAGGAGTGGCTGACACACCAGAAGGCTGTGCTGCCATTCAGAGAGACTTAGGCTGGAGAGTTGGGCGGGGAGAAACATGATGAAATTCAACAAGGGGAAGTGCAGAGTTTTGCATTTGGGGAAGAACAACACGATGTCCCAGTATAGGTTGGGGGCTGACCTGCTGGAGAGTAGTGTAGGTGAAAGAGACCTGGGGGTCCTGGTAGACAGGAGGATGACCATGAGCCAGCAATGTGCCCTTGTGGCCAAGAAGGCCAATGGCATCCTGGGGTGCATTAGAAAGGGTGTGGTTAGTAGGTCAAGAGAGGTTCTCCTCCCCCTCTGTTCTGCATTGGTGAGGCCGCATCTGGAGTATTGTGTCCAGTTCTGGGCCCCTCAGTTCAAGAAGGACAGGGAACTGCTTGAAAGAGTCCAGCGCAGAGCCACAAAGATGATTAAGGGAGTGGAACATCTCCCTTATGAGGAAAGGCTGAGGGAGCTGGGTCTCTTTAGCTTGGAAAAAAGGAGGCTGAGGGGTGACCTCATCAATGTTTACAAATATGTTAAAGGGGAGTGTCAGGATGATGGAGCCAGGCTTTTTTCAGTGATGTCCAGTGATAGGACAAGGGGCAATGGGTGCAAACTGGAGCATAGGAGGTTCCACATAAACATCAGAAAAAACTTTTTTACTGTGAGAGTGACAGAGCACTGGAACAGGCTGCCCAGAGAGGTTGTGGAGTCTCCTTCGCTGGAGACATTCAAAACCCGCCTGGACACGTTCCTGTGTGAAGTGCTCTAGGTGACCCTGCTCTGGCAGGGGGGTTGGACTAGGTGATCTTTTGGGGTCCCTTCCAACCCCTAAGATTCTGTGATTCTGTGAATATACTGAGAGGAAATATTTATTTTAGCCAAAGTGTAACTAACCCATCAAATTTAGGACATACTATAAAGGAACAGTGTATGATAAAGAAATTTTTTAAAAAGCATCTGGGCTGTATATGGATTGTGGTGTTGTAAACTAGAGGAATGACTGGTGTTTATTCCTGTTCTGGGTACAAACCATGTGCCTATTTGTGGAAGAAATGGAAGAATTCTTCTGAATGATGCGTATTTTCTTATAGCCTATGGCAGTTTATAAAGCATAAGAAAATGCAGTAAAAGATAATATGATTAACACAAATGGGGAAATTTCTGTCTTGTGTTTAAAAATATCTAGGGTTTTAGTAAATAGAAACCAAGAAACTCTTTGTGAATTCTGTGGGTTTTTTAAAAAGCATTTATAGTACTAGGTAGTATCCCTTAAGTAGTTAATTGCTTACTGCATATCCTACACCTGGTTGAGAATTTTCCAATAAAGCAAGTTTTCATTGGAGTAAAGCAAATTTCTTTTTCAAGATCTTTCCTTCCAGAGAAACTTGACTTATTTTCAGTGACACCCCATTCTAGTTTTCCGTTAGCAAAACTTTTTGCAGCCCAGTTACACAGTTTTCCCTACTGCCAAGAGCCTGGTCCTGCCACTCATTTCAGCAGCCCAACCTCATAGCTAGCGTGTGGAAAGCTGTGAGGAGGGAGCATCCCAAGGCTACATTCATACTGGTATGTTAATGTCAGGAAGCATTCCTAAGCACTGGATCTTGTTTTTTCTACTCCATCAAATTGTTGGGAGAGGTAATTGGCATGGGTTTGGCTGAGGCCAAGCAACATTCTTTGAAAGGACTCCTGGATACAGTTCAAGAGGTGGTGTGAGCCGGCAGCTACTCCCAGTAGTCAGTTTGGATGTGGCCACCCTGATGTGGAGACTCAGATTTTAAAAGTATGAATGTGAGTCATTCCATACCTATTCACCACAGAATCAGAAAACAGTCCAAAGCATATTTAGTAATACAGAACTAGCCTTAAAAAGAGCATTGGAGTTCAGGTGGCTATCTTTGCTCCTTGGTTACTTCAAAACCAGATCTTTCAGATGACTCTTTTTTTGTGTGGAAGTTGCACATTTTTGTTTGAAAATGTAACTTTCCCAGCATTTCTCAGGAAAGTGAATGCTGATTTCAGGGAAGTTAGTGTGCATGCATTAAATTATCAAATAGTTGTTGAATCTTTATTTGCCAGAAGCTTAGAAAAACAGTTGATACTTCACAGGGAAGTTGAAGTATTGCTATCGGAATACCTCATGTTAAACTCCTGGGTTTCTTAAAATATGAACTATGTAGTTCAGTTTACTACAGCTGTGACTGACAAAATACTTTCAAATGAGTTTGAAACTTGTAAGCAGCCTGTGACAGTAAGTGTATAGCAAATACAAAGCGTGTTGTTCAGGCAAACACTGAATTGAAATGGACGTGATACAAAGCTTGTTTCCTGCTGATCTTTTGTAATTTACTTTTTTGGAAGGGGGTAGTTTATTATTATCTATTTCAGTCAAAGAATTGTCTCTTTTATAACTGGAAGCTAATACCGTGTCTCTATTAAAAAAAAAAATAATTGATTTAGTAGCTGGTCTTAACCTCTGTTCTTCAGCAAGTAGTTTTAAATTACAGTGAAACTTCATCTAACTTTTACTGTCATCTTCCTGCTTTTAGAACACAACTTCTTAGAAGTCATCCTAGGGAACATAACTAAGAACAGATGTGTTATACAGCTGTACTGTCTATTGTCTTCCTACTTTGTAGCTGGACCTTGGACTGCTTTTACTTGTCCTTTTTCTATCCCAGATCCTTAGATATGTGTGCAGTAGTGAGACAAATGCAGTGTGTGTACTGGAGTATTAAAAAAAATACCCTGTGTTTGATTAGTTCACAAGTGTAGGTCAATGACACCAGAATATTTGCAGTTTTGTGGCTGAAGAAGAGTATCAGGTCGATTTGTTTTTTGTGGAACAGACTGTGAATTGAAATAGCATTGTAGAAATAACATGAGATGCTTTCCATGATAGAGTACAATTTTATTTTTTCAAGGTTATAATTGATTCAGTGTGTTCATAGTGCGAATTCTCTCTCCTATGGGCTCTAGTTCTGGTTTTTATGGGTTTAACATGTCTTCTGCTCTGACTGGGTCTTGAACTTTGTGAATATAGAAAACTTATTTGAAAATGAGGGTGTAAACTTACAATGTGTATGAAGCAAGCTAATCAAGTCAGGAAATCAAAATTACTGCTGATGGTACCCATGCATTTATGGAACATGTCAGTATTGGAAGCCAGAGGTCTTGCTTGGGTATTGGATACAGTTTTTTTGAAGGAGAATAACTCAGTCCTAAATATAATGATATGATGTATCAGGACAATGTCAATCAAATGTCAATAATTTTTGGACAGTCAAATATCAATCATTCAATCAAATTGTAGGAACCCAATTAACAGCTGTCCCTGTGTACAGATGTGGGAGCAATTCTGGTAATATAACTAGTTTTAGAGGCACTTCTGACTGACAGATGATGTAAAGATTTTCTACAGGAAATAATTTAAAATCAGAAGTCTTGCTTCTTTCTTCTTATTACAAAAATAGGTTAAAATATTTTTATTTATTTATTCATTTTTAATATAGACTCCAAAATCCTGACTTGGCTATCTGTGTTTTTATCAGCAGCATATAGGTCTGGCAGTAACATTTCTCCTACATCTTCTAAAGGATTCTTTCAAAATTTTTGAATCGTTTATTGTTTTTTCAAAACGTTTGTTACACAAACTTACTGAACCTACATTTAGTAAACTTCTTAGGAAAAACATTCACTCAATAAGTTTTGTTCACCTAACCTTCTGCAAGCTGAAATGCCACTATGTTTTGTCTGCATTAGTATTAGTAAAGTGAAATATCCCTCTCTTCTCTCCACCTAGAAAGGGGAAACTATCTAGAACTTTAGCACGTTTGTTGAAGTAGGATGTGTGTTAAAGACTTTTTATTTGGTTTAGGATTTCTGGCTTAAAAGTGGTGGGAGAATCTTTTTCTCCAGCATTACACCTGCAGTTGGAAGAGAGCTGTGGATCTCGAGAAAATGATGTGAAGTTACTCAAAAGAGTTGTGGATTATGTAAGTGTCCCCATAGCAATTAAAATACATAGTTGCTTTTGAATGTGAATAATGAATATATGCAGGGAGGCTTTTTGGGTAACTGACTGGCATGTCTTGCAGGAATGCTGCAAGAAACTCAGTTTCTTTGCTGACTGTATGGCTAGATTAATGTCCATCTTCTAACCATTTCTTGCTGCAGATGCTGAGGTCTGTAGCACTGCTTAAAAATATGTTAGACCTTTTGCTTCAGAAAACAATTATTTCCTGTTAAGTACTTAAACTCAAGGTAAATTTGCGTATAAAACTATTGCTTAGAAAACTTTTCTGGTGTTCGTAAAATAAAGGCTATCATTTGAACAGAGTTCTGATGGTGTGTTACAACCATTTCAAGTCTAGCTTTGTGAAATTTTGCTTGTTTGAGTCCATGAACTTGTTCTTTGTGTGAAGAATCTCATGGTTTGTATGTAGAATTTTGTCCATCTTCAAAGCACATTGGTTCTTTTTCCTCCCACATGAAGGACGTGACAGTTGACAAGGAAGTTTTATATTTTCAGGTGGCAAGTGAACAACACTAGACAACAGAAAGGAAATTTAGAGTTGATTTCCTTGAAAATAAGCTTAGATACTATGTAATATCCTACTTAATACAGCATTTTTGTCTGATTATTTGGAGTGGAAAGCTAAAGAAGCTACATCCTAACCTATTTTATGTGTTTATGCTGTCTTAAAATTACAGATGATTTTGCACAATTTTCAAAACCTCAATTTAGAAAAGAACTTACAGTTATCCTGACACCAAACTTATAGAAAGTTAGTTATATATATTTGGTGATCAAAAGGATATGCCATCAGAAGTTCACAGATTGATGACTGTGGTATTTTTGTTATTTGTAGTGCATGAATAGTGGTATTGCATTAACTCAGGCCTGCTATCTGGAGAAAGAAGAAAAATGTCTTCCTCCACCCAGGTTAGTAGAAAGTCAGTACTTTAATTCATTTTATGGGGTATGACTCTATCTTTTCTCATACAACCATGGGTTTTAGTTCAGTAGACTGGATTGAATAGTGGATCCTGTAAAAAAGTGGGAAAGGCTCCATTTCAAGATGTGTTTTCAGTGACTGTTACAGGATGCTAATACCCTGAAATAACTGTATCAAAACTACCTGAATCTCAGCGATCGACATGTTTCCTGTTATCAGGCACATTTCTCTGAGCTCCACATATGCAGAAATATAGGATAACAGTCATATTTCTGTGGTGTGCATGGGGGGGAAAAAGTAGTCTGACCATTTATTTTTAATTGTATGTCTTGTTTCTGTCTGCATTTGAAGTAATAATAATTTCCCCAAAGACAATGATCTAGAGAAGTCTAAAACTGAGGGCAAGAAGTAAAGTTTACTGTGTATGTTCTGGTTTTCTTTTTTTAGTATTCGAGTAGTGATAACAGTGGAACAAACAGAGCAAGAACTGGACAAAGCTGCATCACTTCTAAAGGAAGCTGCACAGTCTGTATTGAATTAGGCTGCTGTTTTGGATTCCTCTTTTCCCAAATTATCAGGATAAGTGTTTAATACTGTATAGTGACTTCACTTCGGATATTCAAGTTCTTCTGCTGATGGCATTGAAACCTGACTAACAAGATTGTTCCAGAATGGTACAAATACAGTGAGGGGAAGAATGGTGAATTTTGAAGCTGATGAATGACACAGTATACTTGCAATTCAAACTCTACCTTTTACTAGCATTTCTTAAAAGGGGATATCACAGTTGCATATAGGACTCTTTCATAAGTTGTATCTTAAAAAGGTTTGAATTTATTTCTCCAAACTCTTACGTGTTTTGAAAAATGTGTATTCAGTGTTCCCCAAAGCCATATTAAATGTATTGTTTTCTCTGCATAGTCTCAGAATATAGGAACTTCAAATAAATTTCAAGGTATTGTTCCCCCATTCACCTTCCAAAAAGACTGGCTGTTCCTAATACTGCCAAAAGGCAGAAAATAACGTAATTTTGTTCTATATGATGTCATTTATTATTGAATTATAGGAGCAACTTCAACTATTTTTTGTTTGCATCTTTCTCTAACCATTTTTGCAAGCCAGTTTTTAAGAATGCCTGACCAGATACTTCCATTATCTAAATGGTAGATTCCTATTAAGTACTACTGGCTTCCTTAATTTCTTACATAGTTATATGCATGTTTGATATTATGGGTGAGGTTTTTCATATTACTGACTTTCAAACATCTGAACTGAAATCTCTGAATTGTGAAACTGGTGTAATTCTATTAGACTATGTTTAGTCAGGGAAGCTTTGCACCAGTCTTGAAGAGGAGCCATATGCAACATGAAGAATTAACCAAGGTTTTGACACAGCAACTGAATACTAGCTTATTCAAACAACTTTAAAGCACTGAAATCTTGTATGTTAAGTTTTAATTCTAAACAGCTCTACCTTAGAGGGGAAGACTCACAAACAGCTAATCAGCATTTATAAGACACAGCTACTACTGAACTCAGTATGTGCACATAAAATCCCCATGTAATTGGGTGGTAATATTTGGAAGTTTTGCTGTTTGCATTTTCAGTAAGCACAGATGGACATTCCACAGATTACATTACACCAAGCAGAGGAAATGTGTAAGGAAGGATGACAGTGAGCTGTACCTTTTTATAAATCAAAACTGAAGCAATGTATTTCAGGATTTCACTTTAAGAATGCCCACTTAAAAATTTTATATTCTGCCTGATCTATACGCTGGCTTGGTTTGGATTTATGTGCCTTTTTGGTTGCTGCTACAAAGGACTACTGGACTATTTTTGAGAAACATCATTGTTTAAAATAAAAACTTAATAATGTTTGACTCTGATTTTTACTTATAACTAGATTTTGTAGCATAATTAGCCATATTTTGTTGAATAACATGCATCAGATGAGCATAGACTAAGTTGCCTCCTTCGGTTTTTAGTGACTGCACTGGCTTTCAAAACTTCCCACCTGTGTACATTCAGACAAAACCAGCTAAAGTTGTATTGGGACACTTTGGTGATTTTGCTTGACTATTTTAAATAGTCAAATCATTATCAGTGCAACGTAAAGAAACCTTCATCCTAAAGTGAGAGAGTATTCCTGTTTCAATAATGTTTACATATTTCTCTAACTATGAGTAAAAGCCTGTGAGAAGCCAACAATTGAGAAGAATGAAAATATGGGGATGGAGGTTGACTCCCATTTTACAGACTGAACCTGAGATGCAGAACAATCAACTTTTTCAAGGCCCTCAGAAATCGCAAGAAATGAAAATTAAAACTTATTGCTATACTTGGAGCTTGTGAGCCATTTTTAGTTTGATAATTGAAACCTGAATATTCCAGTAAACTCAAGACTTTAATGTATAAGCTGGGAACAAAATGAGGTACTTGGATCCCAATGCAGCATAATAAATTATTTCAGTGTTCAAGGTAAACCGATGAAGGTAAGCAGATCACCAAGTAGCATTAAAATACTAGCTTGCAGAATTTATACTCAGTTCTTGCATTTTGTTTTAGGTTGTCTGCAACTGGATGGAATTCTTTTGTTGCACTTTTGAGAACTAAAAACATCTTCATATACATGGGTCTGGTTTGTTGGTTTTGCCTTTGGTTTTTGCTTTAAAATGAAGTGATAATGCCTAAATTGGCAGGAAGCAGAGTGGAATTTCTGGCAATTTCAAAACAGTGACCAAGTGGTTCTGATAAAACAAAAGTTCAAGAGTGTTCTAAGAGATATAATCTGATTCTTTTAGCAAACACCCAGCATTAAAACATTGGTAAAACTGCATTTGTCCATTTTTGTTGTTTACAAATATTTAGAATAAAAGCATTTAGATCAAACTAAAGACCTTATGGTTGATAGCAGTTGAAGTACTGTTACAATTTGTGTTTTACTGACAGGTTATATGAATGGTCTCGGTGAGAAATTAAGACGTTGATGAGTTGTAGCTGGTGGAGAGAGATATCCCTGGTCAGTTTAAGCATGTCTGGCCCCCTTCGTTTTGGCTTTTTTGATGAATGTGTCTGTTATGGCAAGCGAATGAAGGGAAGGATGGCTCTGGGCAAAAAAGTTAGTTGGAGACAGCAGGTGATTCTGACATTAAAAAAACGGAAGCTTGTTAAGGTCTCCATGCTCTAGGCTGTTACATACATGAACAAGCCTATTTAGTTGCTTTGTGGTTATCTTTGGACGAAGTGGGACTTTCTCGTGCATTTCTTCAGATGTGGAAGTGAGGCTGGGTTCCTAGTAAGTAAATGGAAAGCTATTCAGCAGAATACTGTGAGATGAATCAAACACAAAAGGGCCTTATCCTGAACTTCAAAGGTTCTATTGAAAATAAATATCTGGATTCTTAATTTTAATTCAACTAATGTATGTATTTCACCCTACCAGGTATTTGGAACAGGGTTTCAGCTAAGTGGAAGCATCAAGATAATGGTGAACAAAAATGTTAATTTTTTTTTAACTGAAGTTTAGTATCTGGTCCTTGAGAAGGAATACATTTTAACTTTAATGAAGTAGCCATTTATTGAATTTGTCCTGATTAAAGCAATAGTCTGCAATATGTGGGAACTGGGATGGACTGGAAAGAATTAATATTTTGAAGGTATTTTGAGTAGAAGAAACATGTCTACATGATATATATATATTATTTTTTAAACAAAGAAACCTATTTTCCTTGAGTATTTAAAAATCATTTATTTTTTGGGTCCATGGTTTTATAGGAAAATCTACAGATGCCCTTTCTGTTTTATTATAGTAATCAATATTTTTTGATAGAAGGTGTAATGCATAAGGAGAGTATTAAGAGAGAGAGAGAGGTAAGGATGAATAACTGACCTTTTTTTTTCACTTTTGAAATGTGATCCCCGTCACTGCACAGAATGGTGTACTGTCTCTTTTCTGTCACTCCATCTGGACTTCATTATTTTAAACAGGGTTGTGGAGTGTTGGCATTTACTGATCTATGAAGTTACTACCACAAAAGTGTCCTGCATCTTAAGAAAACTTTAAAATGTGCATGAGCCGTAAATGCTGCTTAAACAGGAAAATACCTACAACTAACACAAAGCATTTGTACATTAAACTGCTTCAGTGTAATAATAAAAGAAAGTGTCTGGATAACATTTCTTGCTGTGTTTTTATGTTCTTTGGCAGTTTTCATATTAATAAGATAGTGGATTTATTCTGTCTTGCTGTTGGATTTTTAAGATTTTAGTTTCCTGTCCAGTGTGTGCTAGTTCATTGCAAAATATGCATAATAAAAGGCACATGAACTAATAAATTGGCTGAGCTGCAGGTTGCTGGAAGTATCTATCATGGAAGGACTCGACTCTACGTGACCAGTTTCTAATACTGAGGTAACAGATACTCATAGAAAACTGTTTTTGGAAACTAGACACTTGGGCCAGACATAGTTTTGCTGTGACTCAATGTAGAATTTCTGATATATCAAGCAACTCAAGTCCAGATGAAATACACCCATTTTGAAAGACCTTGACAAAAGAAAATACTGCAGTTTTGCCTACCATGTTATATGGATAAGATTTCTCTATTTACCTCTGCTATTAAAGGTGTTACCACCTGACTTCAGATAACTGAACTGCTTTTTGCAACAGGGGATCCATTGTTGGCAAAACCGACCAACTATTGGAGTCAGAGCAAAAAACTTAGATAAATTGTAAAGGTATAATCCACTGGTTAACTTATATTTGATGCAGGCCAAAAATGGGAACATCTTTGGGCATTACTAAGAGAGAAAGAGATTTGATCAACTCACTTTACTCACCACTGGTCAGACTGCGCTTAGAGTACTGTGTCCAGTTCTGGTACTCACAGTTCAAGGAAGACAAGGACAAAGGAGGGCCAGGAAGATGACCAAAGGAGCTGGGGAACGTGTGCTGTGAGGAAAGACTGAAGGATTTGAGGATTCAGGTCTCTTCTCTGGAGAAGAGAAGGCTCAGGAGGCTACCACATGATAGCTAATGATGTACCTCATCACAGACCTAGTACTTAAAACGCGTTTACAAAGAGGGCAGAGATGCTCTTCACAAGGAGCCACATGGAGATGATGAGAGGCAGTAAGTACAAATTGCATGGGGAAAGGTTTCATCTTGACATTTTTTTGCCTTGAGAAGAACAGTCAATCATGAGAAAATTAGCTCCCCAGAGATGCTTTGGTGTCCCCATCACAGGAGGTTTTTAAGACGTGACTGGACAGGGTGCTGTGTAATCACATCTAATCTCCCTTTCCCATGAGAATTTGGACCAGATGATGTTAAAAGGTCTCTTCCCACCTGAACTGTTCCGTGATTCTATGATTGCAACTCAAGACAGGAAGTGGCAATAATTTTATACACTTCCACTATTCAAAATTGGGGTTCTTTTTGACTAACTCCTTTGTTCATTACCAAATAATACAACAGTAGGTTTTGGAGGGAATGCAAGAGAGAGAATTTAAACTCAGTGCATTACAGGAAGTACATGTTAGACGGATGCTAAAGAGAGAGGATAAAAAAGGTGACATAACACTGGCATGTCATGATAGTCTGAGAGGTGTTTTTTATTTCCTATAATAATTTTTCAGTAGTTTGAACGACTTCTTTTTCTCTATAAAGTGAGACTTTATGGTGACGTTCCAGTACTTGAAAGGGGGTCTACAAGAAAGCTGGAGAGATACTTTTTACAAGGTCAATGGGACTGGGGTAATGGTTTCAAACTGAAAGAGGGTAGATTTAGATTAGCTGTTAGGGAAGAAATTCTTTAGTGTGAGGATGGTGAGACACTGGAACAGGTTGCTGAAGGATGTTCCCTCCCTGGAAGTGTTCAAGGCCAGGTTTGGTGGGGCTTTGAGCAACCTGGTTTTAGTGGGAGGTGTCCCTGCCGACAGCATGGAGGTTGGAACTAGATGATCTTTAAGGTTCCTTGCAGCCCAAACCATCTGTGTTTCTTTTCTGACATAACAAGAGAATGAAATGGCTGTTCTGTACAACTGAAAGATCACATACTTTTCTGTTTAAACTTTGTCCAGGATGATGTTTTTTTTATAAGCTAGCTTCAGTTGTATTTATCATGTTTTTATTGAGTAAAGTTTTACATTTGATGTAAGAGGTGAGTGTGAACTTTAGTTACGGGTTCTGAACAGACTACGATACCCCTTACATTCATAAGCAGCCTTTAGGTTTAAAATCTGGGAGTATTTAAATGGCCTTTAGAGCAGTTGGTATTACAGAATACTTGATGGTAACAAAATTCCCATTCATGACTGTTCACATAGAATATGTTATTGGTGAAAGACTATCAATCTAATTTTGATCCATCCTTAGATTTCCATGGTCAAGCTACACACAAATAATTGCTAGCAAACAGTAACCAGCATTTGCAATAATAAATTTCTTGACTTTTTTTTTATGGATAAAAGAACTATATGGAAGAAGTTAAGCCACAGGCATGATCATATGCCGATCGTTTTAGTGTAAGGTACTGATTTTCAAACTTTGCTAATAAGCAAATTTTTTTTAATACTTCAATTGCTTATACCTAATTTACTATCTTGAGAATAAAAATTTTAAGATGTTTAAAGATTTTTAAAGATCAGAACTTTAAAATAAGTTGCTCTCTTGTTTCTTGAAGCTTTTTTTATTTCCTGGACCTTTGTTTTCCTGTCATCTTCCTGTTTTTTTCAGGATAGCCACCACACATAAATGCACTATTAGTTGCTTAAAAATGTCTGGAGCAGTTGAAAGTGTTTGGTATACAGTAGACCTTGTTTTAATGATTACATCCACATTTCCTCCCACTGGCGGGAGGCAGGAGATGTGCAGAAAGTTGCATTAAATTGGAAGATTAATATGATGATACAAGTGAATTTAATTCATTAGGTGGTGATTCCAGTGAAAGTGTAATGACTGAGTTACAATCTCATTTCAGTGTTTGGAGCATAAGTTGAAATCTGTAGAAATGCATAATGACACACTTGTCAATTTTTACCTCTAAGTACACAAGGCCAGTTTTTGCCATTTTAGTAACATTTCACTGTTTGGAACCATAGAATTAAGTGTGGGTATGGTATTGCAGCTGCAGTATCAGATATACTGGAGTTACAGTTCATAAAAGGAAACATTTTTTTGAATGCTATGAGGCGAAGACAGCAAGATGGTGATGTTTTTTACAAAGATGCAATTTAGTAGTCTTTGAAGGGCCCTCAGTTTGAACAAGAAACAAAGTGCTCAATACGTGCTGGTTAAGAGTAATAATATACTAGAATGTGAAGTCCTGCACTGGAGCTGCAATGGAGAAAGTGGACAGCATTGATCCTAGGTATCATTAGTAATGGAGACTAGGTTACAGAAGTTAATTGTCACCGTAATTGTTGCTCGCCCTCACCTAAGTCTAGGGAGTAATGATGTGCATTGGAGAATGGTGAGTTTAGTTCTGAGTACTGGAAATTGTTTCATATCAGAAACTGCAATGAAGAAGAATTATAGTGACTCACCTCACAGCAAAATTAGATGCAACTGTAAAATCATATAGAAACTGGCAGGTGGATGAAACCTGGGATAAAAGTTTACTATGTGATAACAAGGGAATTTATTATGTATCTACACATCCTTCCATAAATACATGTGTTATGTTGGGCTGAGGAGAGTTGAAAAGAGCCAGATGAAAAAAAGCCACAAACCTTTAAGCAGCTTGAGCAGAACTAAGACAATTTTTGTCTACTTCAATGCTTAAAATAGATTTAAAAAGAAAGTCCAGCATATGTGTAGTCCTTTGTCCACAGACATTCTTTGTGCAGCCAGCAGGGCAGAAGAAAGATGTAGTAAGCTAACTCATGGACAAAGGACTTCTTGTCATAGATGGAAAAATGGCAGCATAGTTGCCTTTGCCCAATGCCCAATCTGTATAGTATTTGAGTGTCTTATTTGGTGACTGAAGGGACTAGAACAGCCCTTTACTTTCAGAAAATGAGAGTAACCTCAGAAGAGTCTTAGACTGCAAGTACTCACTCTGTGTGGGTTTTTTATTGTCCTTTAAGATAGTACTGGTATGTTTGAGGAGACAAGTGGAGGAAGACCATCTCTCTGTGGAAGGAGACTGTTAACTGCTGCCATGTCTCTGTTCACTAGAACATAGCCCAAAAGACCACTAATTACTCCTGCTCTCTTACTCTTCACAGATATTGCAGTATTGCTTTTGCCAGACGTTAATGGCAAAGAGAGAATTTTTAAACATCTGTGTTACAGATGACATGGGAAAGGCAACTTCTGGATCAATGCATTACTTAAAGTGCTCCTGTGTTTACCCAAAGAACCTAGAGGTGAAAGGGCATTAATTTTCAGGTTTTCTTGGAAAATCCAGGTCTGGGTCCTGTCTTATCACTTTTCCTGTGAAATTGTCCACTTACTTGACATTATGAAATTGTCCTGTTTTGAGCCAGGATGAAGCAAATTTTCTTTTAACTGATTTTTTTTTTTTTTTTTTCCTTCAGTGAACTCTCTTTTAAGCAGCACACTTGCTGAAAGTGACAGCAAGTTTTCCAGCCAGTGCACTGATAATGACTGGACATCTATAGTTTCTGCTGAGAGACCAAGGCCACTTTGCTCTGCTTGTTGAATCTGCTGCTTCAGACACTGAAGGAGCAGAAGAGTTGTATCAACAACCCTTCTGTAGGGAGGAGCACACTAGACAGATGGCAAAATTGGGCAAACTATTCTATGCCATATATACATAACTCTTGGTATAAATTCAGCGATCACTGGAGTCAAGTCCTTCTTCCCTTCTCTTACATCTATGGCCAGCATCCAGGGAGGCCTCTGCCTATCCATCTCTTTTGATCCCTAGGCCCGTGTGTTCCTGACCCCTGTATCTCTGCCCTCAGCTCCTGTCTGCCTTGCTGTTATCTCTGGAAGTGGTTCGGGACTTTTTCAGGACTGCCCCAGCTAGAGGAGCACACTGGGAGTTGCTGGGGATGGGGGGAGGCAACAGGGTTTTTGCACATTCCTGCACATATTTGTATATATTTGTATATATTTTCTTTTATCACTACTATTTCATTAAAGCTGTCTAGTTTTAAATCTGGAAGCCTCTCTCCTTTCCCTGTCTGGGTGGGAGGGGATCAAGAGCATTGTTGTCATTGGTTTCATTGCTGATCCTGAGTTAAACTATGACAATTTATTGGTGACCAGCTTGGGGCTGTATCTTAAGCCCAGGCTATGAATTTTGACTGATTGACTGGGTAGTTAGAATTCCATCTCCAATGGAAGGATTCCCCAAGATAACTATGTCCAGAGCTTCTGATGAACATATTGACAGATTGAAAACTGAACAGAGAATTCCTGCCATGTTTTTACTGGACTTTTTTCCCCAGCATGCAGTCATATATGAGGTATGCAGCTAGGATCATACTGCTCTGTGTAGCTGCTCTTGTTATTGTTTTATGGCTTATCAACAGGACTATAGCCATGCTTACCCGTGTAATGACCTATCTAGAGATTACAGGGCTTTTGATACTGATCTCTATGGTGGCACTATATGTGTACAGTACAAATTATCATGCGAAACTGAAACCTGGTGGGATGAGTCCTGCGACTGGTGTGCCACAATGGATGGTTACAGGCTTTTCAGGAGGAATAGATGGGGTAGGAGAGGTGGGGGGGTGGCATTGTATATAGTGGATGGGCTGGAATGTGTGGGGCTTGCAGTGGGTGATGCACAGTTGAGAGCCTTTGGGTAAGAATTAAGGGGCAATTAAAACTGGCATCATTGTGGGAGTTTGCTATAGGCCACCCAATCAGGATGAGGAAACTGATGAGTTATTCTTTAGGGAACCACAGAATACATCCAAGTCATCTGCACTCGTCCTCATGGGGGATTTCAATTTGCCAGATATCAACTGGGAGCACCACACAGCTGGTACAAACAGGTCCAGAAGATTCCTAAACTATCTAGATGATAACTTTATGGTACAGGTGTTGAGAGAACCAACCAGGAAAGGTGCCTTCCTTGATTTGTTACTTGTAAACAGAGAAGGTCTTGTGGATGAAGTGGCAATTGGAGGCTGCCTTGGCCACAGTGACCATGAAGCAGTCAAGTTTAACATCTGTGGTACTAGGAGGAAAACTAACAGTAAGACCTCAACTCTGGATCTGAGGAAAGCAGACTTCAGGTTGCTTGAATAACTGCTTGGTAAGGTCTCCTGGGAAAAAGAGTTTCAGGGTGCTGGGGTCCAACAGTGCTGGTCACTCTTTAAACACTACCTCCTAAGAGTGCAAGACCAGGCGATTCCAAAATGCTGGAAGTCAAGCAGGCAAGGTAGAAGGCCACCCTCTCTGAGCAGGTACTTCCTACTAAAACTAAGGCACAAAAGGAAGGTGTATGGACAGTGGAAGGAAGGACAGACAACATGGGAGAACTGTAGAGATGCTGTTGGCCACTGTAGGGCAGAAATCCGTGCAGCTAAAGCTCAACTAGAGTTGAAGCTGGCCTGCACTGTGAAGGATAATAAAAAGGGCTGTTTAAAATATGTTAATAGCAAAAAGCAGGCCAGAAATAACATGGGCCCATTACTTGATGATCATGGACACCTGATAAACAGGGATATAGACAAGGCAGAGACATTGAATGCTTTCTTCACCCCTGTCTTCAACACTGATGATGGGCTTGAGCATCCTCAGAGCCCTGGGCTAGAGAACCAGGACTAGGCAAATTAGTCTCCCAGTCAGCCCTGAATTTGTGCAGGATTTGCTGCTCCAGCTGGATCCTTATAAGTAAATCGGACCTGATGAGATTCATCCAAGGATAATTAAAGAGCTAGAGGAGGTCTCTCTCAATGATTTTGCAATGCTTTTGGGAATCTGAGGAGGTACCAGTTGACTGGAAGCTGGCAAATGTTGTCTCAATCTTCAAGAAGGGCAGCAGGGATGACCCTGGTAATTACAGGCCTGTTAGTCTCACTTCAGTGCCTGGTAAGATTATGGAGAAGATTATTCTGGGAGCTATTGAAAAACACCTAAAAGACAAAAGAGTCATTGGTCCCAGTCAACATGAGTTTGTTAGAGGAAGGTCCTGCTTGACCAACTTGATTTCTTTCTATGACAAGGTTACCCACCTAGTTGACCAAGGGAAGCCAGTTGATGGATTTCAGAAAAGCCTTTGATACTGTCTCTCACAGTATCCTTCTAAACAAAACGTCCAGCATCCAGCTGGACAAGCACATAATGCATTGGATGAGAAGTTGGCTGATGGGTCGAGCTCAAAGAGTCATAGTAAATGGGGCCACATCAGGCTGGCGACCAGTCACTAGCAGGGTTCCACAGGGATCCACCTTAGGGCCAGTACTCTTCAGTATGTTCATAAATTACTTAGATGCAGGACTTGAAGGCCTACTTATTAAGTTTGTGGATGACATTGAATTGGGAGGAGCAGTTGACACTCTCGAGGGCAGAGAGGCCCTGCAGAGGGATCTGGAAAAATTAGAGAGCTGGGCAATCGCCAATGGCATGAAGTTTAACAAGGAGAAGTGCCAGATTTTGCACCTGGGACATGGTAACCCTGGATATACAGACAGTCTGGGGAGCGAGAGGCTGGAGAGCAGCCCTGCAGAGAGGGACCTGGGGGTTCTGGTCGACAGCAGGTTGAACATGAGCCAGCAGTGTGCCCTGGCAGCCAGGAGGGCCAACAGAGTCCTGGGGTGCATCAAGCACAGCATAGCCAGCCAGTTGAGGGAGGTGATTGTCCCACTTTACTCTGCACTGGTGCAGCCCCATCTTGAGTACTGTGAGCAGTTCTGGGAGCCACAGTACAAAAAGGATATGAAGCTGCTGGAGAGTGTCCAGAGGAGGGCCACGAGGTTGGTGAAGGGTTTAGAGGGGACGCGCTATGAGGACCAGCTGAAGGCACTTGGTCAGTTCAGCCTGGAGAAAGGAGACTGAGGGGAGACCTCATTGCAGCTTACTGCTTCCTCACTAGGGAAGGTGGAGGAGCAGGTGCTGACCTCTCCTCTCTGGTGACCAACGATAGGACCCGAGGGAATGATAGGAAGATATGCAGGGGGAGGTTTAGGTTGGACATTAGGAAGGGATTCTTCACCCAGAGGGCAGTGGAGCACTGGAATAGGCTCCCCAGGGAAGCAGTAATGGCACCAACCCTGACAATATTCAAGAAACATTTGGACAATGCCCTCAGGGACATAGTATGAACCTTGGGCTTGTCTTATTCTGGGGCAGGAGTTGGACTTGGGGATCCAGGCTGTCCGAGGAGGTGGTTGAGCCACCATCCCTGGATACATCTAAAAAGACAGATGTGGTGCCAGGGAACAGGGTTTGGTGGTGGATGTAGCAGAGCTAGGGTAGTGGTTGGACTTGATGATCTTGAAGATCTTTTCCAACCAGAATGATGATACTACTATACTATAAAAAGAAAAATAGATGCTGGTGATGGGAGTAGCAGGGTCAATTTTACTTCTCTGTTTTCTCTCCAACTGACTCTCCCAGCTTTTGATCTAATGAGCATTGTTTCACTAGGGATGCTTCTGCTGAATGTTTATAATGTATTGTAGATGCAAAGAGTGAGATGTTGTTCCACTTTCTGCCACTCCCTCACAGGCAAGGTTGCTGCCACCACTGCTGCTGCAAAGAGTAAGGCCACTCCCACTCAATCCAATCAAGCAAATGTTAGTCCTGTGACTAGGCATAAAGCAAAGACAAAAGGTCACAGCCCTTATCCCTGTCCAAAATCTCCAAAGTTTTCACAAGACTAGGAGGAGGATGATAAGGCCGGTCCTTCTCAAGCAGATGGAGGAGCAAGCCCTTCTCAAGCAGATGAGTATGAGGACCTTGTCCAACCTTTCTCTCTAAAGTAATTGCACCTCATGAGAAAGGACTTTACCCACCACGAAGGTCAACAGCTTCTTTCTTGTTTGCTCCAATTCTATGATGTTTGCTCCATGCTGATACATATGATGTAGATGAAAGAGAAGCCAGGCAGTTGGGATCCCTGGCCAGAGATGCTGGTACAGATAGAGCAATTGGGAGAAGCCCAGGAACTACCCTCCTATGGAGCCAACTTCTCTCAGCTGTAAGGAAGAGGTACCCCTATAAGGGTGACATCAACTGGTGCTGAAGCAGAATGCCCACTCTTGAGAGAGACATCATGTATTTTGAGAGAATTAGCTGTGAGAGGGGTAATCTATGGTAACAACAGGATTACAAATCCTGATGACATCCTGTGTGACACGCCCATGTTCTGGAGGTTTGTGCAGGCTTTACCAGCAGCACATGCCCATGTATTCTCCTTCATCAGATGCTGGGATGAATACGAGAGATGAGCTGTGTGTGATCATTATAAAGAGGGCATGAGAACCTGGGACAAGAAACCCACTGTTGTTCTTCAGGTATGCATACATGAGTTGATAGGTAGAACTAATACAGGAGAAGATCTTTCCAGGAAGAATCATAGAATCATAGAATCATTAAGGTTGGAAGAGACCTTAAAGTCCATCAAGTTCCAACCCCCCCTGTCATGAGCAGGGAACCCTACCACTAGACCAGGTTGCACAAAACCTCGTCCAACCTGGCCTTAAAAACCTCCAGGGATGGCGCATCAACAACCTCCCTGGGCAACCCATTCCAGTTCCTCATCACCCTTATAGTGATGAATTTCTTCCTAATATCTAACCTAAATCTCCCCTCTCTCAGTTTAAAATCATTAGCCCTTGTCCTATCACTATCTTCTCTGATGAAAAGCCCCTCCCCAGCTTTCCTGTAGGCCCCTTTCAAGTACTGGAAGGCCACTATAAGATCTCCTGGAAGCCTTCTCTTCTCTAGGCTGAACAGGCCCAATTCTCTTAGCCTGTCTTCATAGCAGAGGTGATCCAGGCCTTTGATCATCTTGGTGGCCCTTCTCTGGACCCTCTCCAACAGGTGATATCTTTCTTGTGCTGAGAGCACCAGAACTGTATGCAGTACTTCAGGTGTGGTCTCACCAGAGCAGAGTAGAGGGGCAGAATCACCTCCCTGGCCCTGCTGGCCACATTTCTTTTGATGCAGCCCAGGATGTGGTTGGCTCTCTGGGCTCCAGCACACACTGGCAGCTCATGTTGAGCTTCTCATCTACTACCACCCCCAAGTCCTTCTCCTGAACTGCTCTCTAGCCATTCTGCCCCCAGCCTGTATTTGTGCCTGGGATTGTGCTGACCCAGGTTCAGGACCTTGCACTTGGCCTTGTTGAACTTCATGAGGTTGGCATTGGCCCACCTCTCCAGCCTGTCAAGGTCCCTCTGGATGCCATCCCTTCCCTCTATGGTGTCAACCACACCACACAGTTTGGTATCATCAGCAAACTTGCTGAGGATACACTCAAGCCCACTGTCCATGTCTCCAACAAAGATGTTACACAGCACTGGTCCCAGTAGTGACCCCTAAGGGACACCACTCTTCACCTGCCTCCATTTGGACATTGAGCCATTGATCACAACTCTCTGGGAGGGGCCATCCAGCCAATTACGTATCCACCGAGTGATTCATCTGTCAAATCCATGCCTTGTCAGTTTGGAGACCAGGATGTCATGTGGGACAGTGTCAAACGCCTTACACAAATCCAGGTAGATGACGTCAGTTGCTCTGCCACCATCCACTATCTCTGTAGCCTTGTTGTAGAAGGCCACCAGATTGGTCAGGCACAATTTGCCCTTAGTGAAGCCATGTTGGCTGTCACCAATCACCTCTTTATTTTCCATGTGCCCTAGCAGACTTTCCAGGAAGATCTGCTCCATGATCTTGCCAGGCACAGAGGTGAGACTGGCCAGCCTGTAGTTCTCTGGGTCTTCCTTTTTCCCCTTTTTAAAAATAGGGGCTATGTTTGTTCCCTTTTTTCCAATCAGCAGGAACCTCACCAGACCTCCATGACCTCTCAAATATGATGGATAGAGGCTTAGCAATTGCATCCACCAACTTCCTCAGGACCTGTGGGTGAATCCCATCAGGTCCTATAGATTTATGCACCTTCAGATTCTTTAGATGGTCAAGAACCTGCTCTACTCCTACAGTGGCGGGTAATCCACTCTCCCAGTCCCTGCCTTCACCTGTTGTGGCCTTTGTGCTGAGGCTGGAACACTTGCCAGAGAAGACCGAAGCAAAGAAGTAATTGAGGACCTTAGCCTTCTCAATATCCTGTGTTGCTACCTCACCCATTTCCTTCAGGAGAGGGCCTACACTCTTCTTGGTTGTCCTAGTCTCGCATTAGGTTTTACATCATCAACCAGCCCATCTCTGTTGGTGAGAACAAGGTCCAGCATAGCACCTTTTCTTGTTGGTTCCTCTACCACTTGGAAAAGGAAGTTGTCATCAATGCACTCCAGGAACTTCCTGGATTGCTGATGCTTTGCTATGTTGTCCTTCCAGCAGATTTTGGGGTGGTTGAAATCCCCCATGAGGACCAGGGCTTGCAAGTGCAAAGCTGCTTCTATCTGACTACAGAAGGCCTCATCCTTTTGGTCTTTGTGGTCTGGTGGCCTGTAGCAGGCTCCCACTATGACGTCTCCTGCCCCTGTCTTCCCTGTAACCCTGACCCATAAGATCTCTACTCCTCCTTCATCCCCAGGTGGAGCTCCATGGACTCCAGCTGATCATTGATGTAGAGGGTGACAGTCCCTCCTCTTCTGCCCTGCCTGTCCTTCCTGAAGAGCTTGTACCAAACCATTCCCACGCTCCAGTCATAGGATTCATCCCATGTCTCCATGATTATCAATTACTACATGGCCTTGTAAAAAGTCCATCTTCAGCTTTCCTGAAGGCCCCCTCCAGATATTGGAAGGCCACTATAAGGTCTCCCCAGAGCCTTATCTAGGCTGAACAACCCCAACTCTCTCAGCCTGTTTTCATAGGATAGGTGTTCCAGCCCTCTCATCATCTTTGCCGTCCTCCTCTGGACCTGCTCCAACAGCTCCATGTCCTTCTTATGCTGGGACCCCCAGAACTCACAACAGTACTCCAGGTGGGGCCTCACAAGAGTGGAGCAGAGGGGGAGAATCCCCTCCTTTGACCTGCTGGTCATGCTTCTTTTGATGCAGCCCAGGACACAGTCGGCTTTCTGGTCTGCAAGCACACATTGCTAGCTAATGTTGAGCTTCTTATCAACCAACACCCCTGAATCCCTCACTCAAGTAAGTAAAATTAGACTTACTTCTATGAGATTCATAAAAAATTACTGAGAATCTTGAAGCATATGAGCAAATTGGTATTGAGTATTTTGCTGAATCCTGTTGGTATTAACTGCTGCATTGATTGGCTAGATAATTGTAATATTAGAGGCATCTGTAGTAATAACAGCTAGATCAAGAAAACAATACTTTTGCCCTCAGGCAGGTGGTTGTGTTTTTGACCCAATATTGCTTCTTTAATCATTTAGCTACACAACAGATCTGAGAAGGATCCAGATGGAGGCTGAACCTATGACCCCCTGACATATAAACTTCTATGATACCAATTACACCATCTGTTGGTCATAAAACCACATTCTCTATCTTTTCTTGGCTCTCGTGCTATATAAAAGCTGAAGGGTGATATTTGGAGCTGTTCTAGCTTATCCATGCAATTTAATGCAGAACACATTTTCACAGAGAGGAAGAACAAAGCACAATAGTACTAACATTCAATTTACATTCACAATCAGTGAAAACAAAAATGAAAATAAAAACCAGTTTTCTGAATTATTATTTATAGCCAAACTATGGCTTCAGTTGTAGTTTTTTCCCCAGTGTGCTTGTAGTTTTAAAAAAACCCCAAAACAAAAGACAAACTTCTACCACCACAACCCCAGCTTTGGAGGGCCATAAAATGAACAAAGATCAGTAATGATAAAAAAGAAATTAATAGACTCGCAGAATCATAGACTGTATTGGATTGGAACAGACCTATAAAGGTCATCTAGTCCAACCCCACTACAGTAAGTAAAGACACCTCACACTAGAACAGATTGCTCAGAGCCCCATCAAGCCTGACCTTGAATGTCTCCAGGGCTGAGGCCTCCACCACCTCTCTGGGCAACCTGTTCCAGTGATCCACCACTTTCATATTAAAGAACTTTTTCTTAATATCCAACCTAAATTTACCTTTTTCTAGCTTAAAACCATCACCCCTTGTCCTATCATTACATGCTCTTGTCAACAGGTCTTCCACAGCCTTCTAGGCTCCTTTCAGGTATTACAAGGTTGCTATAAGGTCCCCCCAGTGTCTTCTTCAGGCTGAACAACCCTAACTCCCTCAGCCTGACTTCCTAAGAGAGGTGTTCCAGCCCTCTGATCTTTTTTGTTGCCCTTCTTTGCACATGCTCCAACAGGTCCATGTCCTTCCTGTGCTGGGGGCTCCAGAGCTGGACACAGTACTCTAGGTAAGGTCTCACCAGGGCAGAGAAGAGGGACAGAATCACCCCTCTCAACCTGGTGGCCACATGAGGTATACACAGACCACATTAGTAGACAAATGTATGTCCAACACTAATTTTTACACTTAGGGATCTGCATTTGGTGGTAGTGTTTGGGATTGTACAGTACCTATCTGAGTGTGGACAATTGTTAGGCTAGAGATTTAAACAGTCCACTGCATGTACCCTCAGAATAGGTGTCTCCTGTGTGAACTCCCCGCACAGGCTGATCAAGATGCTATTCTGAAATACTTAATAAATTTTGAAATTGGATCTCAAATTTTGTCCTCCAACAGGTACAGTAGTTATCCCTAGATGATTTATTGTGGACATCAGAAATGACAATGGAATACTTAGGGCTGGAATATATGGAATGATGTGCTGAAATACGAGGTGTCGTGTATGAGGGATAAAACTGATGGCATAGGTCCATCAAAGCAAAGAAATCAGAGAAAGTGTGGTACTGGTGGGGAATGGATAACTGAGATGAGGTAAGTTTTACCTCTTTTAGGAATATTCTGTTCATATAAAAAAGTTTTTATTTTTAAGTGTTTGACTGGAGTGGAGTTCTAGATAGTAATGGCTGCTTATGAAGGCTATACCATTAAATTCAGTTACTGCTTTTGCACATACTCTCTTACAGCAAGCACAGTTCAGACACCTTTCTTACTGTATGGTGGTGTGTTGATTAGTAGTCAAAAAGACTAGCAAGCTATTCCCAGAAACACACATGACTCATTAATTCTGGTACCGTGTCTGGTAGTTGGCTTTGTGCTAAGTGATAAATAGTCCCGACAACACTGCTTCTTAAGAAACTTTGTGCTCTACTACCACCATGTATCTGTTTCACAAAAAAATAAGTATCTGCTGTATAACATGAGTGGTCTAGATGTACAGTAGGTGGGGGAAATATTTCTTAAGAGAAATTCCAAAATCCCTACTCCTTCCTTGTCCTTTTGTGCTTTGGAATAGGGCTTCCTAAGCTGAGAATGAGGCAATGAATAAAGCACAGTGGAGTTTACTATTAATACAGTGTTGTTTTCTCACAGAGGTGAACGGCTTTGGTGCAGGCACGTCCGCATCGGGGTAGAATATCAGCCAAAACGGGAGCATTTCCCGAGCTTTCTGTAGCCAGGAGCAAGCCCGGACAGCGCCGGGGAAAGGGCAGCTGGTCAGAGAGCTGTTGAGGAGGCGTGGGCAGAGCTCACCCCCCACTCCCACAAAAGCTGCCCCAGGCAGCGCCAGTGACCGGGGGCACAGCGACCAGGGCGGGCAAACAGGGCGCGGCAGCTCGCACAGGCAGGGTGTGCTGGGAGGGCGCTCCTTCGGAGGGCTCAGCTCCAGGGTCGTCTGCACGGGTCAAGGGTGCTCATCTTCACTGACAAGGCAGAATGGGGAGCACTCGGCAAAGGCTGCAGCTCTGGCCGGGGGTTCTACACCATCCAACCCGGTGGTGACTGGTGCCTCGACTCAGAGCTATTGAGGGGAGCGGTTGCTGCACAGACTGCAGGCTGTGGGAAGTGCCTGGACCTCTTGTGTGGGGCAGGACCCGCATGCATAAGGTGTGCCCAGGTAGAGGACCTGCTGCAGCAGCTGGGTGGGGGCTGAACTGAGGGCAACTGAAAAGGCTGCTAACATCAGGGAGGCAGAAAAGGAGAGAGAGAGCTGGATCCAGGCCCAGGCTGCAGCGAAACCACAGCCTGTGGCCACACAGCCATGAAATGCCCCACCAGCACACAGGGAAAGGAGAGAGGCCAAGAAAGAAGAAGAACGGAAGATGCCAAAGATAAAGAACAGCAGGAAGAAGAGGCTTCTTGCACAATCTGAGGTGCCCCTGCAAAACCACTTCCCGGTTCTGCAGACTGGAGAGGAAAAAAACCAGGCTGCATCAGGTAAGTTGCTGGAGCCAAACAAGGCAGCCCAACCAGCTCACTGGATGTTGACAAGCACAAAGAAGAGGAAGCGACAGGTGATAGTGGGGGAGACTCTCACCTGAGAGGTATGCAGGCACCCATTTGCTGACCAGACCCAGTCCCTAGAGAGGTCGGTTGCTTGCCAGGGCCTTGCATAAGGGATGTCACTGAAAGACTACCCAAATGGGTATGTCCCACTGACTACTATCCACTCCCACTGTTTCATGTGGGTTCCAGTGATACAGCAAGGAGCAATCTGAAGACCATGAAGAAGGATTAGAGAGCCCTGGGAGTGGCAGTGAAGGACTCAGGAGCACAGATAGTCTTTTCATCTGTCCTCCCAATCAAAAAGAATGGGCTTGAGAGGGCAAATTGCATTGGGAAAATCAATACATGCTTACAGGAGTGGTGCCACAGCCAGGGCTTTGTCTTCCTAGACTATGAGACTCACTTTGGGAAACCTGGTCTCCTAGGGGCTAGTGGGGTTCATCATTCAGGGAAAGGGGTAAGTATCTTTGGCCAATCTGGTAAGGAGGGCTTTAAACTAGAGTTGCTGGGGGAGGGGATCCTCAACCCATCCCACTGCCACCCCTTTGAAGCCAATTTGAATAAGAGATGCCCTGGGCCTGAAGAGGGATCACAGGCCAGCAGGAGAATACCTGAAATGAAGAAAAATGGAATCCCAGGCAGTGAGGCAGCTTCAATGGGGGCCCAACTTAAATGCCTCTATGCAAATGTAGGCAGCATGGGAAATAAGCAGGAGCAGCTGCAAATGTGTGCAAGTCTGTGGGGCTATGATGGTTTTGACATCACTGAGATGTAGTGGGATGACTCCTATGACTGGAGCATGGGAATGGATGGGTACAAGCTCTTTAGGAGGGACAGGCAGGGGAGAAGAGGAGGGGGTGTTCAGCTGGAGTCCGTGGAGCTCCACCTGGGGATGGATGAGAAGCTGACAGAGAGTTTATGGGTCCAGGTTAAAGAGAAGATGGGACTGATGCTATTACAGTGGGAGTCTGCTATAGGCCACCTGACCAGGATGACCGAGTGGATGAGACCCTCTGTAGCTGATAGGTGCAGCTTCCTGTTCACAGTCCGTGATCCTCATGGGGGATTTCAACCCCCCTGACCTCTGTTAGAGGGACAACAGAGGCACCAGCAAGGTGTCTGTGGACAACACAGCAAGGCACCAGTAATCCAGGAAGTTCCTGGAATTCATTGATGGCAACTTCCTTTTGAAGTGGTAGAGGAGCCATCTAGAAAAGGTGCTATGCTGGACCTTGTTTTCACCAACAAGGATGGGCTGGTGGACAACAAGAAGCTTAAGGGCAGCCTTGGCTGCAGTGACCATGAAATGGTGGGATTCAGGATCCGCAGGGCAACAAGGAGAGTCCACAGCAAGCTCGCTACCCTGGACTTCAGAAGAGCAGATTTCAACCTCTTCAGGGATCTGCTTGGTAGGATATTATGGGATAAAATCCTGGGTGGGATTGGAGCCCAAGAAAACTGGTCACTATTCAAAGACTACCTTCTCCAACCCCAGGAGCAATGCATCCTAAGAAAGAGGAAGGCAGGCCTGCATGGATGAACAAAGAGCTCCTGGACAGTCTTGTATGAAAAAAAGAAAGTCTTTAGAGGGTGTAAGCAGAGACAGGTAGCCTGGGAGAAATAGAAAGAAGTTGTCCAAGAAACCAGGGATCAGGTTAGGAAAGCTAAAGCCTAGATAGAGTTAGAGGTACTGAATGACTTTTTTGCCTCAGTCTTCACCACTAAGGGCTCTGGCCACACTGTTCAAGTCACAGAAGGTGAAGGCAGAGGTTGGGAAAAGAAGATCTGCCCACTGTAGGAGAAGAGCAGGTTTGTGACCATCTGAAGGACCTGAAGATGCACAAGTCCATGGCACCTGACAAGATCCATCTGCAGCTCCTAAGACAGCTGGCAGATGAAGTTGCAATGTCACTTCCCATCATATTTGAAAAGTCATGGCAGTCTGGTGTATTTCCCACTGACTGGAAAAGGAGAAACATAAGCCCCATTTTCAAAAAGGGAAGGATAGAAGACTCAGGGAACTACAGGCCAGTCAGTCTCACTTCTGTGCCCAGGAAGATCATGGAGCACTGAAGATCAAGAGAAACTGACATCACCTACCTGGACTTGTGCAAAGTTTTCTACACTGTCCCATATGTCATCCTGGTCTCAAAAGTGAAAAGATGTGGATTTGATGGATGGACCACTCTTTGGATAATGAATTGGCCAGATGGTCACACTCAAAGAGTAGTGATCAATGGCTCAATGTCCAGATGGAGACCAGTGACGGGTGGTGTTCCTCAGACGTCAGTACTGGGACTGGTGCTATTTAACATCCTTGTCAGTGACATGGGCAGTGGCACTGAGTGCACTCTCAGCAAGTTTGGTGATGACACTAAGCTGTGTGGTGTGGTTGACATGAGGGAGGGAAGGGATGCCATCCAGAGGGACCTTGACAGGCTTGAGAGGTGGGCCCATACCAACCTCATGAAGTTCAATAAAGCCAAGTGCAAGGTCCTGCACCTGGGTTGGGGCACTCCCAAGCACAAATACAGGTTGGGTGGAGAATGGATTGAGAATAGCCTTGAGAAGGACCTGAGGGTGCTGATTGATGAAAAGCTCAATATGAGCCGGCAACATGTGCTTGCAGCCCAGAAAGCCAACTGTGTGCTGGGGTGCATCAAAAGAAGCGTGGCCAGCAGCTCAAGGCAGTTGATTCTTCCCCTCTACTCTGCACTCATGAGACCCCGCCTGGAGTACTGTGTCCTGTTGATGATCTTAAATGTCCCTTCGAGCCCAAACCATTCTATGATTTCATATTGTCCCTCCGTCATTACTTTTAATAAACTATCCTTTTTTTCTTAAAAACAATAAATAACTCACACAAAAGGAAGAAAAAGAGTTGGAATCTGAAATTGAAAAGTTTCTGAAGAATCTATGTCGTTGACTAAACTGAGGAATATATTTTAGTTTTCTATTTCAATGTATCCCTTTTGTGTACAGCTCCAGAGGGTTATACCACAGTCTTGGGCAGTAAAAGTGGCTAAGTTGAAGAAGAAGAAAAAAGTATGTTCATGTCAATCAGTAGGATAGAAAAAGTGACAAAAGCACAATTCAGATACATTTTTCTTCTGCCAGCAGAACAATTGAGCATACTGTCACCAGATCCTTTATCCTTGGTAAATACTAGAATGTCCCTTAAAAGAAGAGATTTTCATGATTTGTGGTAGAATCTATACTCTGAAAAAGAATACTGACTATAACTCATAGCAGCAAAAAATTATGACTGTATTTTCTAAGTCCTCAGTTCAGGCTCAACTTTATTGTGTTCATCTTCATAAACAAATTTGATCCTTCAGCATTTGTTCATGTCAGTGAAAAACACTTGTCTGTCATGGTAGAATTTAGCATTTCATTTTGGTCACAGTTGGTTTGGGTTTTTTTTAATACTTTTTTGTATTATCTGTAATACCCATCTTGCATTTTGTTTGTTTGTTTTTTTAATGTCATGGGAAGGATCACAAAAGGCCCTGTAATCTGTTCTGAGACAGAATCAACTACAAATCAATAGTTGGAGGTAGAATCTACTTTTGCTGTTGCTAGAAAACTTCTGCTGAACACAATTAATAAAAGACTAACTATACTGGATCAAGGCCTGTCTGCCCAGGAACTTGTTACCAGATTGCTGTCTACACCAGCCTAGAGGGCACCTGTAAGAAAGATGGCTTTACCTCTGTGGAGAGTATCCTTTCTGTTTCTTAAGATCTTGATGATCTTCGACATGCAAAATGACTTGGCACCAGACAACTTTAATAGTAAAATCCTTTAGTGCTGGTCTCATTTCTGTTGCTTAATTTCACTACAAATAATGCAAAATACATTTTACTACCTGAAATATTCTTCTCCGAGTTCATACAATGTTTGAAAATGTTGTATGTTGTATATTAAGGTGTGGTCTTGTGCTTCCACATAACTTTTTAGCTCTCAAGGTGTTAGAAGTAATGCAAGTAAAGTTTTGCAGAGACTAATTCACTGCTTAAGGAAAGATTTTTTCATGTAGATGAAGGCCAGAATTTTGAAGCACAAACTGAAAGTCAAAGTGGTAGAGTTTTCATACCCTGATATGAGATGCAGGGGTTTTTTTCTCATGCTGCCAAAATGCCTATAAAATTTTGGTCAATTTCCCCGTGATTTTACTTTATTCATGTTTATAAAGTTGTTAACACAGCTTCTTTAACATTGGGTTGCATATATTCATGTTACTGTATGTCTTTGAAAACCTTTGAAATGGTAAGTTGTGTAGTACAAAGAACTTATTATGAGGCTAATCTCTATTTTGAAGTCTTGTGTCTTCTGCCTCTGTGCTGTGTTATTTAGAGTAAAGCTTTAGGTATCTTTAGGAAACAATTGTTTCATCTGAACTTCATAACTTCTGACAGCTCTGTCTAAATACCAAATTATAGCAACATTGACAGTAAAACTTGAAAATAGTTTAAAAATGGCAATGTTATCAATGTATGTGTTTTGGACAGAAGAAGTCTCTCCTAATGTTTAATAAGACGAAATAAAGCTAGACAGATAAAACTGTTGGAATTGCTTTGTGTAAATGTTAATGTAAATATAGTCCTCACAGTGGAAAATACTGAAAGAAGACCTGATAAACAACTATGTTTTGGAAATTATTTTGTTAATTGGCTACACATTTTTCTTGCAGTTCAGTATAATTAGATTGCACCATGTATTCCTATATATGGTAGTCCTAGAAAATATTAACTGTAATGTTTAATACCTTTGTTGGAGAGTATACATGTTTTTGCTTAAATAGAAGTTAGCTACATTATTTTTGTTAGGCATGTCTGATTAAAATTTGCCAAGAAGGTTGTAGAATAGATCCCATGTGGATACTGTTTCTTTTTATAATATTTCAGATTTTATTTTTTCCCTAAGTTTTCAGCTTCATTCAACCCATTGTTTCAAGTCTTCCTGACAAATTTTAGTTATGATTGTTCAAATCCTCTTTGTAATATATTGCATCAGATTTTAAACCAAATGCTGACAGCAGAAGTATTACACAATCCCTACCACATGGTTTGAATAACAGACACCCCTGCTGAGTGGGGATCAAATAAAAATCCTTGCATAGTCAAGTAAAATGCACTGATAGAAATCTGCCTTTAAATCTGCCTTTTGATTTAAAAATGGATTCTTCTAGAATTTTTCCTGCCACTGATGCAGGTATGTGATTCCCACTAATGCTAATGGAAGTTGAAAAAGCAATGGCTTCAAGTAGTCATAGAAGTCACCTCCACCTTTATAACGCTAAATAAACAAAATGTACCCCTTGGAGTTTATTATGGGTAGTAGGAAAGCTAACTTTATGGTAATAGACATCATGGTCATTCTGCATTATTATAAATGCTAAAGATAAGGGATTTTTTAATTAGGTTTTGGCCTGGAGTTCTTAGCAACAGTTGCTTCTTTTTCTATTATCTAAAATATTGAAGGTGTAAATAAATCGTAAAAAGTCAAAGTTAAATTTCCAAGAGTAGCATTAGCATTAAATCACTTGGGTTATATATGAGGAATATACGTGTGGTTTTTGCTGGAATTTTATTGCTTGAGAATACAGCAACAGATAATTTTATGAAATTGCAAATATAAAGAGACACTGGAAGTAGAATTAATATATGCAGAACTCTGTTTTAAGTTATCTTCTCCTTATTGTATTGTTAATTCTGTCTTCTTCATTTTACTTCAATTGCGTTGTTCCCAAAGAATTTAAACAAAAAGGAAAAAAATTGTGATTTTGGGATACTGGTGGTTTGCTGCATTAGAAGATCTTGTAAGGTTCTTTATTTCAATAATACACACACATCAATATAAAACCATACCTGTGGTACATCATTAATAAAATACACACATACTGAGTAAATAATCTCCATGTTCTAGGAACTCAAGCTATTGTTCACAATGAAACTTCTTCAGTGAGCATCCATGGCAAGCTGTAAGTTTCACACACAGCCCCACTGGCAACAGTTCTGCTAAAAAGTATTCCAGCTCTCCCACCTATTTTGCAGTGGAAAAAAATGATTTCTCATGGTCTCTTCTACCCAGATGTATTTATTTAGGTTGGTTTTGCTTCTAGCGCCATGTGTGACTCAGAAGAAATCTGCTCCATTCAGGTTCATTTCAATACGAGGCCCATATGCTGTAAGTCCGTATATAACAAAAGTCTCCCAATTCCTTTTCTATCCTTTTAAAAGTAAAATTATCTATGCCATCTTTCCCTTATTCCCGTTTAATTAAAAGCTACGCAAGTGTAGAAATGCAAAGTTTAAATACACCTCCTTTGTCTGTTTTATGTTACAGATTAAACAGCATATTTTCTGCCAAATCAGTCTATGCATTCTTGTCTAACTTAAATGCTATTAAATATCGAGTGCTTCAGAACCAACCACACAGAGAAATAATATATTCCATTGTCTTTGTTTTCCACAACTTACAGGCAAGAGAAAAAAAACACTTTCTCCATTTCTCCTTGATGTTGCCAGAGGGCTTTAGCTCAGAGTTGGAAACAACATGTCCTGTTTCTCCACTTCCTATTTTTCTTAGCTGGGTTAATTCCCATGCTGCTCAGTAGTTGCTGAGAACCTGACAGTAGACAGTTGTGCTCTGGGTCTGAGTTTCACTGGGCCAGTGTTGCACAGTATCAGCTGTTCCACTAGGCAGCAACTAGTATATGCTGGGGCCTTTTAGGCAAATTCTTCTCCACAAAAATGACACTGGTGTCTCAAAGATATCAGCAGCTCTATGCAATAGCTCAGAGCATCTGAATCTAATTTAACTGTGCTATTTAATTTAATTGCAGATTTGTTATAAGAAGTTGACAGCTGCCACTGCTATAGTTGATTGGAAACAAAAGGTAACAAGAGGTGCTCATTTAAGAGGCTTTCATGTAAGGCATGTAGGCACTTGTGTAGTGTAGCAGATGATGTTACGCACGTGAGACAAACCTCCTCAAAACCTGTGGCTCAGCAATTTCTGAACAAGATAGGAACCAAAGTTACTTTTCTCTCTTGTTTAATCTTTGTCAAATTACAGCTATTAGGGGACAACAGCAGTGACTGATCTGATAATCCATCCCTGCCTGTTTGCTCAAAGTGGGGAACTAATGCTGGATGGGAGGTGCTGATCCTGTAAGCTAAGCCTCAGATTAGGCAGAAATTCAATTGCATAAATGGGACTTAAACCAGGAAGCACATTCTGATGCTTCCTGAAGTGAAACAGGACATGGTGCCACCAAAGCAGCTGACCAAGTACAAAAAGATGGGTTCCCTAATAAAAGGTGAAACAACACACTTGCTTTAAGTCCCTTTTTGTTCTCCCTATATTGTATATGGAGACAAGACCTCTTCATTCCAGTAAAGGGAATGAGAAGAGGTAGAGTGAAGTATCCCACTTTTCTATTTTTTGTAAAGTGTGTATTTATGGGACTGGTACACAGACAAATAGAAGGTGAAACCAAGAAGGAAAAATACTATGTAACAGGCAGTAGTGCTGCAAGAATAAAATCATCTGACAGCTGTTTCAGACACAGTGCAACCTTATAACTGTATATAACAAAAAAGTCTATTTTAAAATAATTTTACTTGTTAGTACTATGCTGCTTTTAATAGAAGAGAACCTCAGTGATCCATGTGGAAGTTGGGGACCCAGTTGTTTACTTTTCAGCTGACTGGCTTTACAAATCTCTCTGTCATTAAAAGGTTCTATGCAGTCTTTAAAAAGTTTCAAAACTAGAATCCAATGTAACCACTTCCCTGAGACACTGGCACAGGTTATCCAGGGAAGGTGTGGATGCCCCCTGCCCAGAAGTGTTCAAGGGCAGGTTGGATGGGGCTTGGAGCAACCTGACCTAGTGGGAGGTGTCCCTGCCCATGGCAGGAGTGTTGCAACTAGATGATCTTTAAGGTCCCTTCCAACCCAAACCATTCTATGATTCTATTATTGAAATCACATATTCTTTAGTGTGAAGTCTCTGTTATCTATGCTGTTGACTAGTTTTTTGTGTGTATGTGTGTGTTAAACAGTTTTATTCGTATTTGTACATCTATTTGAGCCTATGTCACTCTCTCAGGTTCCCATTCTTTAAGTGCAATGGTCTGTGATTGCTGTAGAATACACTATGGTGTCCTGAATATTTTAATGTTCATCAATATGCTGAATTTTCTTTTCATAAGCCTTAAAGTTCAGATTGTGGGTAAGAGAATGGAAAAATGTGGCAGACTACCTTACTCAATGTTGTAGACCAAAGGTAAAACACTAGGGAATGTATACTGAGAACCAACAGCACTCATCTGCTCCATGCCACAGAACACAGCAGAACCAAATGGATTTCAGTTGTATTTATGTTCCCATTACTGTTTGTGTGTTGTCTTTGAAGGTCTTCCCATGGTCCCTCTTGCTCCCTTGTATATGTTTGCTATATATGCCCCCAAGTTTGGGGGGAGAAAGGGGAAGGAGAGGAATTTTTTTTGACACATGACTGATTCCTAGTGCAGAATTGCAATGTGTTTAGCCTGGCTCTGTTAGACTGAGTTTGTTTTCCACTTGAGGGCTGCTTTTTGACTGCAAAGGGAGAGAGGACTTGCAAGAAACTTCACGTCTGTGATATAAGAAATAATAGGTTATGCTGACTGTCTATTTCTCTCAATTTTCCTCTCTTTCTCAAGTATATCCTCTTTTTAGTAAATTTTTAATTTTTTTTCTTTTTTTTTTTTCTTTTTTTTTTTTCATCCCAACTCTAAGACATTCTATGATGCACTTTTGACAAGTTTGTAATGAGATGTCTCCCATCAGGAGTACTCTTAAGGGCTCTTGGGATCAGAGCATACAACTTGGCCCTGAAGCCCTGTGAGCTAATGTTAGATGTTGCCTGCTCTCTAGCTAAGACTAGCTTTAAAAAACAAAACAACAACAAAACACAAAAAATGCAGTCCAAAGCAAAACAAAACAAAAAACCAATCCACACCAAAGAAACAAAATTCTCACCTTCTCTTCTTTCACCTCTCTCAACATTCCCTGCAACTGTCCTTTAAATACTGACATGCTCTTCAAGGCTTTCAAAAGAGCTTTCTACACAGTCAATACACTTCGCGTGCTGACTTTTAAACTCTCGGTTCAGTTCAGTGTTTGTCTGATACTTTCATGTGCACATCACGGCCTTTTAAAATAAAATACAGGTTTATGATTGCTTTTAAAGAATGGATGCATAGGCTTTTCAAATTGAACTGTGTTTTTATCCTGCATAGTGTACCATTCATTCTCTGGTGTCTAGATTCACTGACATTGTTGTGTCCACCTCACTGAGATAATGTTGTATTTTTTGTGTTGCCTTGTAAACAGCAGTATTTAACATAGTACTGAGAGCTTGGGTTTATAGTTCTGTATGAATTCAATAAGTAAATTAGGGTGTTAAGGGCACATAGACACACTCTTTTGACTTTGAAATCCATAAAATGTCTGAATGTTGGTGCCACAGGTTGACAGCTAGAAGTTGTTTTGGAGTTTTCATAAGTTGAAGTTACGATTCTAATTGTTCACACATTAGATACAAAACTGTAGCATTCCAGTGCCATGGTGATGGCTGACATAAGCAAAATAAATACACGAATATTTCATTACAACTAACAACAAACAATAATGAAAATTGCAGGAAAAAAGAATCTCAGTTTTATTTTTGGAGTATGAGAGAATAAATTACAAGGTCACTGTTTGATGTAATCATATCAATCTCAAGCATTAGTTGAGCTCTAAATTGAATTGATTCAGACAGTAACGTTCTTGTTGAATTTGTATAATGGAAACTTAAATCCCATTCTCTATTCAGATTCTGATCTTCAATAAGTCATTCTCTAATTGTTTTACCTGTCAGAATAATGCGTAGAGAAGAGAGATGCAGTTTTCACCCCCTTTCAGTTTTTACGACTGAGAGGATGGAGAAGGTGTTGGTCTGAAGACACTGCCTGTTTTTCAGACCATCAAGAGAGTATCATTTTACAAGTTAGGGGAATCAGCTCCAATTTTGTGAGTGTTCTCTGCATCCTAACTTAGGAAAGACATGAAAAGCTCTATTTATTGTTCACTGTGGTTCTAGCAATAAGAAATACCCTTGGTGATCTTCTTTTAAAAAAAGTGTTGGTTATGTGAATGCTTGTCAGATTTGTTTATTCTGTGGTGGACTGGCTTCTGTGGCAATATGGCTTACTATGTTTGTATGTGTGGAGCTGGAAACAAAAGCAAGAAGGGAGATGACTCCTGAGCCCATTTAAAAATGGGCTTTACCTTCTGGAGGTGAAATATTTCCTTTAAAATATGTATTGTGGCTATTTTAATATACACATATATATCTCAATATCAAGCATATTTAAAGCATAATAAATAATGGTCTAAAAGTGTGGATCAAAACCTGATACTATTTTGCTTCCAGCAGAGAAAAAGGTTTCCTGATGAGTGTTTTTAACTTGCTGGTTTTTTTTATAGTTAGAAGTTTCATTTAAAAAAAAAAAAAATCCAGAAATGTACAGGCAGACTGTGAACATGCAGTTCTTTATTTGAGTTGCTGCTCCAAAACTACTTTTTGTTTTATTCAGTGATCTGCTGACTGTAACATTTACCAGGGTGTGACCAGTCTCATGAGACTTCCTAAAACTTGCTTAGTGTCCCAGACACAGCTGGGCTTTCCCTTGTGCCTTCTCTCCTCCATCCCAAGACTCTCATGTTTGTTTACATACAATGTCACAGCTTCAGTAAGAGGGGTAGAGTGTATTTCACTCTTCTGTGTAGTGTCTTGTGGCCTAGACACTTTATGAAGGCCTAGATGTTGGGCAGTCAGGAGCTCAGCTCTTTGTAGGTTAGGCTGGCATTTGCTGAACTAATACATAACACTGAGTACTGTCACCAGTTTCCTTCCAAGCTGTGCTTTTCAGAAGACAGCAACTAAAACTGTTTGGATGGTCAGAATAAGGCATGGGTTGTCAAGAGCCTCAAGCATTGTGCCAGGAAAGTTTCTAGGCCTCAGTGGAACTGGGCATTTGGTTGCTATGGCTGGATCAATTCTGTCGATGTATCAAGGTCCAGATGTGCAAGAAATGTTTACACAATTCAGGAGACAGCTAATGAGATGTTCAGGTACATTTTTGGGTTACAAATTTGAACTTGAGTGTCTGAAGCCTGTCTGAATCCTGTTTTTGATACCTAACTAATTTTATCAGTTTTAGCCCAGAGCAGAATTCCGTGGGACACACTGTACCGTTACAGAAGAAAGCACAGGAGCTGATCCTTCTACTGTGAAGCCTGTGTGTAGTGTTTGCGACGTTTTCTGTGCTGCTTTTGTCACAGAAATATAAGATCAGGTGTGGAATGATTTTATTGAATGAAGATAGTGCATCAATTAAAACCTATCTAAGCTTGCAGAATGAGCATAGGAACACTAAGACCATGAAGCCTGAACTACATCTGATCTCACATTTTCTTTAAAGTTACTTTTGTTATATTCACAATGAAAGCAGGCACACATGGCAAAGGGAATCCATCCAAATTCTGGAGGGGATTTCCAAGCAAATTCAGGCTGAATTCCAACTTTGCCCATTAGTACTCTGATCAGACATGTACCATATGGTCATGCAAACAAATACATGCACAGATTTTTCTTTGTCAAAAAGTGACAAAACAGTTAGGAACCATATGCTGCAGAACACAAGTGAGCACTCTGATGGCTTACATGCATAGGGTGAACCAGTTCAGAAGAAATGTGCAGTTGCCCATGCTTCTTTGCCTGCTGTACATATTCTTCTACAACACAGAGCAAGAATTTGTACTGTGGTTTCTTCACTGTAGCAAATTCACCTCGATCCTGCCAAGTGATTCTCCCTGCAAATGTGAAGTATGAAATCGTAGTTTTTGTGGTCAGTGACAAAATAATTTGTAGCTATGAAGGAGACTCTAATTCTCAATAGCTAACTCAGTCTAGTTATTTAGCCTTCATAACTTAACCAGTTTCCCCTGCTAAGTCAGAAAAACAACTCACAACTGAAGCTTCTATCAAACACTAATTTACTCCCAAATGCAAAAATTACTTGCATCCATATCCTAGTTATTTTGTGAGATTTTTTGAGAATCAGAGAAAAAAACCAAAATATTATTTCTTGGAAGGATTATGCAAAATGTAGACCAATTTATGCATGCAGTTTTATCCCATTATATTTGGAAGGTAAGAAACTCAGCTGAACAATTATAAGCTCCACAGGAACACTGACTCAGAGCTTGTAAGGTTTTAGCCAGGTAACTGCTACAGGTTTTAATCAACTAAACTGTTATAAAAGTCACAGCACTGTCTTTGCTTTAGTTTCTTGGGCATGCTTCTTGGCACCGAGTTCATCTATTGCCCTGCATTAGAAAACTAATCCCATCACCTAATATGAAGTGTGCTTCTCATCACAATGAAACCACAGATATTGTCAGAGTTGTGGAATAAAATTAAAATGGGGTAAATGAGAAGGAATAAATTCATCTGCAGGTGTAGTTACAATTTTTTTTCTTTCTGTTCTCCACTCTTCCCATGTATTCTGCTGAAGGAGGGACAATATTGTGTAACTGGGAAGTAACAAGCACACTATCTACTTACAGGTGGTAGCAAGTAACAGTTTTATTTTGGAGGGGAGCGGAAAAGCATATAGTGTTTTTTGTTATCCTCAGCTCATGTGCTGCATATGCATATGTATCACATTATGTGGCTAAGCGATCTTGCTCATTTCCACAGAGATCAAGGCTTTGTTCAGCTCTGTAGATGATATTTATGAAGAGTGAGGAAAAGTCATCCAGATACCTACAAATCTATTGGTTTGGCATCAGGAATTTACGAAGCTCTGGAACAGAGTTTGGAAGAAAAAATAATATCATAACATTTAATAGAATAAAACTTATTTACTAAAGAAATACTATGTGAGTTAAGCTTAATAACTTATTTTCAGTGATTTTCAAAACAAAGGACATACTAGATCTCATTCATCCAGACTTGAGTTGAGCATTTGATATACCTCTATATGGGAAGTTAGGAGTTAAGATGGAGTTTATGGGGATTCCCTGATAGCATGTAAGGTAGATGATAAGCTGGCAAAAGAGTGGAAAACAGGAAGTTTGTAATTACTAGCTATTAGGTGAAGTGATGCTCTTTGCTATTGATCTCTGGTATTTAATATAGATTTGAAGTATTGACAAAAGCCTTAGGATACGTTATCAATGTGCGATCAAAATTTTGTGCCGATGCAGAGCCAAGAGGTATTCCTGAAAAGAGATGGGCCAGCATATCTTACGGAAAGAACAGACACATAGGATTTTTATGCAGTTCTCTGCTCTTAGGTATAGACTGCAACAGTAAAGAAAGAGAGGATGTAGATTCTCTCACACACCATAGAATATCTGAAACTGGGAAGGTACTGTCATCATCAGGATGTATCAGTTAGTCTTTTCAGCGCAGAAGGGAAATTAGTGGTGGTCTGATAGATAAAGCATCTGCCAGGCTCAAGCCACCCATATTCTGAAAGATTACATTAGACCGCCAAAAATATGGGGGTGGGGGTAGGCACATAGGCAAGAAAAATGATTAGGGTGGTGAGGGAAAGTGGAACTGATAATTTCAGGGGAAATTTAAAAATTTAGGCTTTTTTAGTGTATCAAAAAAAGGCTGAGGTGTGATTCTGGTAACTTTATATCATAGAGAGAGAAACTGGGAAGCTATTTATGTGGAAGGATGATAGTGACTTGAGATAAGGAGTACAAACTGGTCATGAATACATATGTTCTGGAAATAAGGAGTAGGTTTCTAACCATCAAAGAGGAAAGGTCAGGAGCAGCCTTTAATCTAAAGAGAGGAGCTTATAAAAAAGATCCTCACTACTTTTACATTAGGTTTCCTATGTTTATGAAAGGGATTATAAAATGTGTTGTTGTGATGGCATATACATTCCTGTCAAAGAGGGATCAGGACCTCTCTTTGTCATCCTTAAGTGCCAGAAGAATTTTCAACATGGAACTGCGCACTAGAGAAGACAGAAAAAGGGTGCAAAAGCAGGAAGGAATAATATGTTACTGATTACTTTTGTTTGCAATAAGAAGTATATGTCATGGAAAATTAATTTCACTGAAAAAATATTAATTTGGAGCTTTATTTGGGAAAGAACTTAAAAGGATTTGTTTGTATTCAGCATTACTCAGCATAAAATCTTTAGAAATGAAGGCTCAAACAATATGAATGTTGTATTTTATAGAAAAGACATCTGATTAAATTTGCTGCTAAATTATAACTTTCAAGATATTCAGATGTTATTGTGTTCTTGGAGTGTTTATGACATAGTTATCAGATGCCTGCTCACAGGTCTGCATTGTCTCAGAGTACTATTTTATTTGCACTGCAAAAAACATAAACTAGAAATTATTTTGAAAACCATATTTAAATTGCACTAAGAATGCCCTTAGAGAGTCCCCTGGGAGACAGCCCTGAAGGGCAAAGGGGTCCAGGAAGGCTGAACGTTCTTCAAGAAGGAAATCTTGAAGGCCCAGGAGCAGGCTGTCCCCACATGTCACAAGATCAAAGGGCAGGGAAGATGGCCGGCTTGGGTGAACAGGGAGTTTTGTTGGGACTTAGGAAAAAAAGGAGGGTTTACCACCTTTGGAAGAAGGGACAAGCAACTCAAGAGGAGTACAGAGATCTTGTTAGGTCATACAGAGGGAAAATTAGGAAGGCAAAAACCCAGCTGGAGCTCAGCTTGGCCACTGACATAAAGGATAACAAAAACAGCTTTTACAAATACATCAACAATAACAAAAGAGCCAGGGAGAATCTCCATCCCTTAATGGAACACTGCAACCAATGATAAGGAAAAGGCTGTGATAATTAATGCCTTCTTTTCTTCCATCTCTAATAGTCAGATCAGCTCCCCCCCCAGGGTGTTCAGCCTCCTGACCTAGAAGATAAGGACAGAGAGCAGAAGAACCCCCTCATAATCCAGGAGGAAGCAGTTAATTATCTGCTTCTGCACCTAGACAGGCACAGGTCTATGGGGCTGGATGGGATCCACCTGAGAGTACTGAGGGTGGAGGAGCTTGCCAAGCCTCTCTCCATCATTTATCAACAATCCTGGTCAACAGGGGAGGTCCTGGATGACTGGAGGGTGGCTAATGTGATGTCCATCTACAAGAAGGGCCAGAAGGAGGATCCAGGAGAGCTACAGGCCTGTCAGCCTGTCCTCAGTACTGTGAAAGATCATGGAGAGGCTCATCTTGAGTGAGCTCACACAGCAAGTGCAGGGCAGCCACGGGACCAGGGCCAGCCAGCATGGGTTTATGAAAGGGAGGTCTTGCTTGAGCAACCTGATCTCTTTCTATGACCATGTGACCTGCCTGTTGGATGAGGGGAAGGATGTGGATGTTGTCTACCAAGACTTTGACAGTGTTTCTGACAGCATTCTCCTGGAGATCCTGGCAAATCATGGCATAGACAAGTGTACTCTTCACTGGGTAAAAAACTGGCTGGATGGCTGGGCCCAGAGAGTTGTGGTAAAAGGGGTAAAATATGGTTGGTGGCCAGTCACCAGTGGTGTCCTGCAGGGCTCAGTTTTGGGGCCAGTTTTGTTCAGCATCTTTATCAGTTATCTAGATGAGGGAATTGAGTCCACCCTCAGTAAGCTTGCAGAGGACACCAAATTGGGTGAGTGTTGATTTGGTCGAGGGTAGGAAGGCTCTGCTGAGAAATGTGCTGCCATTCAGAGAGACTTAGACAGGCTGGAGAGTTGGGCGGGGAGAAACATGATGAAATTCAACAAGGGGAAGTGTAGAGTTTTGCATTTGGGGAAGAACAACACGATGTCCCAGTATAGGTTGGGGGCTGACCTGCTGGAGAGCAGTGTAGGTGAAAGGGACCTGGGGGTCCTGGTAGACAGGAGGATGACCATGAGCCAGCAATGTGCCCTTGTGGCCAAGAAGGCCAATGGCATCCTGGGGTGCATTAGAAAGGGTGTGGTTAGTAGGTCAAGAGAGGTTCTCCTCCCCCTCTATTCTGCATTGGTGAGGCCGCATCTGGAGTATTGTGTCCAGTTCTGGGCCCCTCAGTTCAAGAAGGACAGGGAACTGCTTGAAAGAGTCCAGCACAGAGCCACAAAGATGATTAAGGGAGTGGAACATCTCCCTTATGAGGAAAGGCTGAAGGAGCTGGGTCTCTTTAGCTTGGAAAAAAGGAGGCTGAGGGGTGACCTCATCAATGTTTACAAATATGTAAGGGGTGAGTGTCAGGGAGATGGAGTTAAGCTTTTCTCAGTGATGACCAGTGATAGGACAAGGGGTAATGGGTGCAAATTGGAGCATAGGAGGTTCAAGGTGAATATCAGAAAAAACTTTTTTACTGTGAGAGTGACAGAGCACTGGAACAGGCTGCCCAGGGAGGTTGTGGAGTCTCCTTCGCTGGAGACATTCAAAACCCGCCTGGATGCGTTCCTGTGTGATGTGCTCTAGGTGACCCTGCTCTGGCAGGGGGGGTTGGACTAGATGATCTTTCGAGGTCCCTTCCAACCCCTAGGATTCTATGATTCTATGATTCTATGATTCTATGAAATCGGGACAGGCTGGATCAATGGGTGGAGGTCAATTTTATGAGGTTCAGTAAGGCCAAGTGTCACGTCCTGCATTTCAGTCACAACAACCTCAGGCAAAGCTACAGGCTTGGGGAAGAGTGGCTGGAAAGCTGCCCAGCAGAAAAGGACCTGGGGGTGCTGGTTGACAGCCAGATGAACATGAGCCTGTAGTGTGCCCAGGTGGCGAAGAAGGCCAGTAGCCTTCTGGCCTGCATCAGTAACTGTGTGACCAGCAGGAGTAGGGAGGTGATCATGCCCCTGTACTTGGCAGTGGTGAGGTCACACCTGGAGTACTGTGTTCAGTCCTGGGCCCCTCACTATAAGAAGGACATTGAGGGGCTGGAGTGTGTCCAGAGGAGAGCTACCAAGCTGGTGAAGGGTCTAGAGCACAAGTCATAATGAGGACCAGCAGAGGCAACCAGGGCTGTTTAGTTTGGAGAAGAAGAGGCTGAGGGGAGACCTCATTGCTCTCTACAACTACCTGAAAGGAGGTTGTAGGGAGTTGGGTGATGGCCTCTTCTCCCAAGTGAATAATGACAGGACCAGAGGAAATGGCAGAAGTTACAGCAGGGGAGGTTTAGATTGGATATTGGGAAGAATTTCTATACTGAAGAAGTGAAACAGTGGTCAGGCACTGGAACAGCCTGCCCAGGGAGGTGGTTGAGTCACCATCCCTGGAGGCCTGGAGGTGTTCAAGAAATGCATAGATCTGGCACTTCAGGGCATGCTTTAGTGGCTGAGGTGGGTTTTTATTGTTTTGTGTGGGTTTGGTTTTTTTTTTTATTTTGGTTTTTTTTTAGTTTTTTTGTGTGTTTTTAATTTTTTTTTTTTATTGTGAGTGTCTTTTGGTGGAATGTGTGTGGTTGTGTTTGACTGTTTTTTTGTTGTTTTTTTTTTCTTGATGTTCTTGCAATAGGTGCTAAGGGGCTAACGCCCCTGGACATTTTGGGGGGCCAAAGTAACTATTTCCAATCAGTTAATGCTGTGTGGGTGCAAAAAGGTGTCAATTGTGCAGCGAGGAGGAAGGAGGCAAAGGAGTGAAGCGATAGAAGTAGTTTTGGCCGATGTCCAACCGCCCGCTTATTTTTGTTTTACCGGGGATTTTTCTCAGGACGCTTGAAGGCTCCCAAAGCTTCTGTGGGAAGGACTCGCTCTTCAGAGGGGGCCCAAGCCCTGCTGACTCCTGGGTGTCGTCAGGGCCCCCTGTGCGGCGTGGGCGTGGGGGGGGTGAAAGGCGGGTGCGGACGCCCCCGTGGCAGGGTCGTAGGCAGAGGCTGCCTCCGGCAGAGGGTGCCGGAGTGCAGGGACTGTCGCTGTCCTGTCCGCCCCTCCGCGCCTCTCCCCTCCCCTGTGTCGGATTTGTCCCGGGTGACGTTGGGATGCTGGGCAAGGCGGAGGAGGAGAAGGAGGGGAAAGGACCGCGCCTTCCTCCGCCCCCAGTCGGGTATAGTCCGTTAGCGGGAGCGCAAGGCCGAGAAGTGCGCGGCAGCGCCAAGCCCCCTGGGCGCCGGACCCTGCTCCGCCCGCAGGCACTGCTACCCCGCGGGCTCTCTGCTGCAGCTGCCGGACGGGCAGCATGGTCCCCGCTGCGGCGGCTGAGCGGCGAGGGGCGGCGGGCCGCATCCTGGCCCTGCTGGCGGCGGCCTCGCTCCTCCGCCTCCACGCGGCAGGTAAGGAGCAGGACCTCCGGCTGGGGGGAAAAAATGCTGCTTTTCGGAAAGGGGTGTGCGGGGCGAGGAGAGGCTGGGAAGGCTGCGCGTGGTTCTAGGAGAGTTGCATGTATCTGTTTGGGACCCCGCGGACCCGCCAGCATCCCCAGTTACTGGTTGATATTGGTTACTTTTTGTTTCTTTCTTCTTTTTTGTTTTTTTTTTTTTTTTCCTTTTTTTTTTTTTCTTTACAAAATGGAAACCTGATGTTGCATTTTTTTTAGGAGGGGGCGGGTGTTGGCAGGAGACGAGGGCAGCAGTGGCAGCGTTGAGCGGGGCTTGCTAAAACTTCTCCAAGCACATCCTGGCGCCCATGCTTCGCTCGGGCGGCGGGCGCTTCGTGCCTATCCTCGGCCGGTTCAGCGCACCAAGGATGGTTGGTGGCGACTGGGGGGAGGGGGAAACATGGAGAAAACAAACGAAAAGTTCGGGGTTTTGTTGTTGCCGAGGGTGGATAGCAAAGAGCAGAGCCTCCTGCACCCCGCCCGCCCTATCCTCGGAGTGGTTATAATTGTTGTTATTTTGGCCGTTGAGTGTTGCCAGAATCTCAGCGGGAGCCAGGAGGGTGGGGGGGCAGCCGCCACGCTTGCAGCTGATGGAGGCTCGGCGGGGTCTCCTTCTGTGTGTTTTTGAGCTTTAGAGGGTCCCATTTCCTCTGAATACCTGGCCGACCCTCGAGGACTGAGGAGGTCAGCTTTTGGGCTCAGGAAACACTAGGTCTCGGTTCAGCGGTCTCCGCGATTGCTTGTAGGGCTGAATAAGCTGCCTTATTAACATCTGACCTTGCGTCGCGGCAGCGCCAGGCGGCTGCTGAACAGTTGCCAGTTTGTCCAGCAGCTCCGACGCTAGCGCCGCGATTTATAGGGACCTTAGGGATCGTGTGGGGTTGGAGAGCCGCGATGGTGTAAGAGTTACAGTTCCTGTAAAAGAAGCCCCATAAACTTGTTGTTGTTGTTGTTTTTTGGTTTTCGGTGTGGGTTTTTTTGTTGGTTTTTTTTTTTTTTTTGTTGTTGTTGTTTTTCGGTTTTGTTTTTTTTTTTTTTTTTCCCTTCTTCACTCCACGCACGCCTAACGTGTGGTGCTTTCAGAGCGCAAAGGGGGAGATTTAACGTTTTCGTTCTCCCTGGGATGTGAAATGCATTGCGGAGGTAGGAGCTGCCGTATTCAGCTCTTTGATCTTCCGTTAAGCCATTCTCTGGAAAATTGCCCTTTCCCCCCCCCTGCAGCAGATAAACCTTACTGACAAACTCCTTCCCGGAGCGCTCTGCCCAGGGACCGAGGGAAGAGATGACAGGCGGCAGCACTTCCATGCTAGGTTTGTAACCCTTCCTGTGCTGTTCCTGCCAGGCAGTGAGGGAGTTCGGCCGGCAAGCAGCGCCTTCGTCCCCCGCCTTTCCTGGCTTTGACTCAATTGCACCGATGTGCAGGAGAAGACCGATGATGTCTTTAAGGAAAAACAGTGATGCTGCAGATTAGAGGGGACTTGTTAATCAATTGCACGTTTGGAAGGGCTTTTCTTCCCTTTGTTGTTTTCGCTAATCCATTTGCCTCTCCCCAGGAGGTGACAGATGCCTATATTTCCTGTTATTCAGCTCCGAGGTCCTGAGTCTTGCCATTTGTTGCATTACCGTGAAGGGAAAGGGTCAGTAGAAAGCCAGAGGGGGTTCTCCGGGGGGAGAGCGGGAGGCGAGCGTGTTACAGCTCGCGGATTTGGGGTCAGTTCCCGTAGGGTTTATTCTTCCTAGTGCCTTTATTGTGCCCTTTGAAGGAAGCCCGCTAACAAATTGTGCGGCCTCCCCCTTCCCCTCCTGCAGGGTCCCAGGCTCCGGTGGTCTCCCGGCGGGCTGGGCCGAGAGAGTCTGGGGCTGTTGCGAAGGCAAGTGCCTTCTACTGGGGCCGCGTAGAGGAGGACGGTCGTCCTCTGCGAATGTAAGAGGAGATGCTGGGATTTCTGGCTCTGTCCCCACTTTCTTCCCTTCTTACCGAGCAGCTGGATCTGTTTTTCGGACGCAGCGGGACTCCCGGCACCGCCTGGCCAAGCGCGGAGCTGCCCTTGAGGGGAGCGCACCGGGCAAAACTGGCCAAAAACCGCTCGGGCTGTGAGTGTGGCAACGCCCCTCCGTCGTTTTTTTTTGTTGGTACTGCTCTCTGCTTGCAAGTGCCATCAGGAGACGTTTCAGATTTGGTGAGAGCGTTTCAACCTTTTATAGGCAGTATAAAATCACGAACTACCATTAAAAGCGGATTTTTAATGCTACTGTGTAATCGGGCTTGTGGTAATACTCTCAACCACCTGTGAAAAGTATGGATCCCCTTATACTTCGGTAGGCATGAAGTCTGAGACTCCATTTTCTTCACTGAGTGTGCAGCATAGTGGTTAAGAGCCCACAATCACAGCAATAAATACTTGCATACTCCTGTTGTTAAGTGATATTCTTGTTTAATTAGATTTGCTTAATGGTAAACAGTCTTTGTTAATCTACATTTCATTTAAGTGTTTATTCTTGACAAATGTTCTTTCAGCCTTTTCAGTGTCCATTTTACAGTAGACCAAGTGTGAGGCAGTAGAAACTAGGATGGTCGTTTCTTGCAACTCGTGATGCACGATGTACCCTTCAGATAGACTTTTGCCCCTTGCCATTAAATACGAAAGACCGTTTAATCAACCTGAAGTTAATACTCACATGATTTGTGAAGTATGCAGAACATTGTGTTAAGAAAAAAACTAAAAATTCCCTTAACAGAATGTCTAGGAATTAAAACATACTGGCAACTCTGTGCTGGGATTTTGCAAGCCCTGAGATTTATAAACTTACAGCTCATTTTATACAGAAAAAACCCCCTACTTTCATAGGTGTTAGTGGAGAAATGAATACAAGTGCGGATTGCTTTTGAATGCCTTTAAATGCCTAAATACAAAAAGTTGTAAAATACCTGAATCTTTAAAGTTGCATGAGATTTAGCTATAACTCCCTCCTGACTTTCATATATGAGATTCAGCTCTGGAAATTGTACGTAGGTAAAAGTCGATACAGCTTTGAATACAGTAAGTCTTCACACAGCTTTTAATACATGGTATTGACTACATCAACTATTTTTAGGTCAAACCTTAATCTAACCTTTTCCAGCATTAGTTAAATTGTTAGGTGAAGTTTAGTCTTGGCTCAAGGGCTACCACAGAATGCTTTCTTCTGCTTCAGTGTCTTGGTTACGTTAAGCATTTATAATGGAATTTCTCCATAATCTCTTTTCTGCTTTAAACAGCACAGAAATGCAAGATGCAGGAAGAAAAGGACTAGTTGACAAATGAGCATCCGTTTGTTTGCAGGAAAGCTGATCTTTTTTTCTAAGCTCACTGTACTTTGTGTAAGATGTGAATAGCTTTCAGAACTGTCACTGGCATGAAAGTCTATTTGCCCACTCATTTGAAAACTGACAGTCTTAGCCCACTAGCCAATAAGAATGAAATGTAACAGGAAAGAATGGTAATAAATGCTGAGTTTGGTTTTATAACTATGAGAATCTTCTATAAATAAAACTTATAGAGTCCACTTCATGGTTTATCTTTGGAGTCTTAAGTACACATTTTATATTCAATAAAAGTGTCAGCTAGAAGCTGTCAGCATCTGAAGTTCTAAATCATACTTCTGGTTGTGAGCCTTAATTTTAAAGAGTCTCTTTGTATTTTGAACATTGCAGGCAAAGAAAAATGATGAAGCAAACTGGTTTCTACAAGGAAATGGGGTTTTATACATAAATCTTTATATAGATATTCTGTGTTGTGCAGTTGCTCAGAGGGAAAAAATGCTACTTACAATATTTCATCTAATTTATAGCATCTGTCACTATATTCTCTTTGCAAAGGATGACTTTCCATTTAAGTTTGTTTATTCAATGTGAGGCTGTTGCTTTGTAAATGAAGTTGTCATTAGACTCAGCATGTCTGGAAAGTATGCAAGTCCTCGAGTCTTCTAATCTAGTGACTACAGAGTAGTTAAAGCTTCAAAAAAAAGGAACAACAGGATTTTGCTGCACTGAAAGACGATGAATTGTTTGTTAATCCTGCTTCTAATTGTTACTCATACAACAGACTGCTGCAGCATTTCTAGTAACCGTTTGGGACAAACAACAGTTTAACTTAAATAATGGTCTTTCCTCTTGGTTTTGTCTAAACGTGTAAGTAGTTTGGAGATAAATGTTCCTTACCAGCTTTTTGCATTTACTTTTTCCAAGCCTTTGCCATGCACCACTATTCATTTGCAAACATCCTGCTGCTTAGTTTTTCTGATGGTCCTCAGAGACTTGACTCACAATCAGCTTTTTTTCTCTTTACATCTGTTGTTCTTGGCTGATTTGGGAAAGGATTTCCACTTTCTTTTCCAAGTGATGTCGGATGGTGATCTTTTTTGAAAGCAAAAATACCCGTGCCTGACTTTTCTGAGGTTACTAAAGGATGCTTTTCAAAAAGTCAGGGTGATCCCTTAGTTATAGAGTATGACTTCGTCTTTTAACTAGGAGTGGACAAAAGCTTTCATTTAAGAACACAAGTTGCGTTGTAATTTCAGTGAAAACAAGAAATCATAGTAGAAATGCATTTCACTAATGGTACACTGTTATTGTAATGGGGCTAAGTAGATGTATTCCACTTACCTTAGGCTTAGCTGGCTCACCTTATGGTAGCTCTGGTCTTAAGCAGTTTGTAAAGCCTGTTGTAGCAGTGTGAGCATCCTATACACCCTATACTCCCATGCTTCTTATGTGTTTTATAATTAGCTTGTGTGTATCTTGATGAGCTGTTGTACATATTTGTGCACTGTTTTTCAATAGTGTGCACTGTTTCATGAAATAAAGGGTCTATACTGCTGTCTGCTAATAGAATTAGTCTCCATTTATATTGATGCTTTCAGGTTTTGCTATATAAACTGTCCCAACGCATGCTTGTCTGTGATAGTGAAAAAGTGTGGTATGCAATAACTGACACAAGGGGAAGGATATCACAATATTACTGATTCAGTAGGAGGTATTTTGAAGAACAAGCATGGTCTTATGTGCTTGTTTCCTGAGTCTAGAGCAAAGCCAGCTGGCGTCCCCTAAAGATTTATGTGCTTGTGAAGGTGCTTGCTGTTTCTTGGGCACCTGAAGGTCTTTGTGTTTTGTTTTTGGTTTTGTTTTTTTTTTAAAGTTAAATCAGCAAATTAACTATATTGTAAAGTAATGATAGAGAAAAAGGATTCTGATGGAATAAAAGAGTGTGTGGGCAGAGGGGAACAGAGAATTAGCATGATGAAAAGAGAGAAGACCTTTTCTCTTTCCACTGTATTGATTTTTCTGAAGCAACACGAAGATGTTTTGTAAGGAAGGTGCTTGCAGGAACAGCAAAGTGAAATAAATGGGGAACAGTTCTGGACCCCAGTTTGGCCAGAATCTAGTTTTAAAGTGTAAGTAGTCAAATCAGGAAATTCGATTGGGTCCTCATAGGTATTTTGTCACTGTGATCTCCATCGTTTTCACAGGGGATACATGCATGTAAGTACCTTTTAAATTTGATACTTCCACTTAAGGAGATGTGAACTTGGGAAGCGAAACAGCACACACATTTTCCATATTCTTTCTTGAAAGAAAAATCCCCATGTGTATATTGTCTTATCTATGAAACCTCTACTGAACTTGCATAGATTTCTGTCTTATAATTATTCTGTTTGGACACTTCCTTTTATATGAGCAGCATAAACTTTTAATTCTGTAACTCCACATTATTGTCCCTTCTCCTCAACATCACTGTTCTAGGCTGTTCATTTAATAGTTCAACTTGTAGGTATAATTTCCACATGAAGTGGGTTCTAGAAATTATTTTCCTTACTTTTTGTAGTTCAATGCCTTAGCATTTTTTCCAGGGTATTGTGTATGTAAGTAAAATGACCTGACTTTTTATATGAAGAGAGGATAAATTCTGTTAAAGTTCTTATAAAATTGTAAAGTCTTACATTTCAAAACAATATACACAACTGTCTAGTTGAATCATAAATCAAACTATCAAAGGAATAATTCTTTATCAAAGTAATAATGCATTCACACATTCAATTATAGAGTAAATAGAGGACAAATAACAGCAAAGTCAGTAAGAATTTTATCCTTGTTTCTTTTAAAAAAAAGTATAAAAAGTATGGTTTTAATAATAATTTTTATTTCTACTAGGCAGAAACACTCTTCTTCTATATCGTATGAACTGTAAATAAAAATAAGTTATTTGTATGTAAGTCTAAAAGAGGAATTACAGAACTCTTCCCAAGGCAGACTAATGAGATTGACAGACTTCTGCACAAATGGAGAAGTTTTCTGTCCTCCCTGTCTACAATAGAATAAGTAGAGCTCATATGTCTAACTTGGATGTCATGGAGGCACAACATATTTTTTTGAAGAACAAAGTTCAGTGGCAGAGATAACAAGCCAGAAAAATCTTAGGAGCAGGTTAAGTTGGAGCAGAGGCATTTGAGCTCTGTTTCACAGCAAGATCTAAGAATTATTCCTTATGTACAGTTCTATTTATAAGACACTAATCTTTCACTTCTAAGTCCCTTAACAAGCTGTAACTTTTGTACTTTTTTTTCTTGCACATGGCAAGGCATCATCCATATCTAAAATACTGTTAAATGAAGTTACTTCCTTCCCAGTCCCCAGCTCTTCAACAGAGGGATAATATTGGCCCACTGTTGAACAGGAGAGGTGAACTACTCACCAACAACAGTGAAAAGGCAGAGGTGCTCAACACCTTCTTCACCTCTGTGTTTACCAATGCTGTTGGGTCCCAGGCCACAGTAACAAAAGTGCAGGTTGATGTAGACACCAACCTGCTGTCAGTGAAGGAAGAGTTGGTGTGTCAACTGTTACAGGAGCTTGATCCATACAAATCAATGGGCCTGGATGCCACCCACCCTGGGGTGCTGAGAGAGCTGCTGATGTCATTGCAAAGCCACTCTCCATAGTCTTTGAGAAGTTGTGGAAATCGGGAGACGTCCCTGAAGACTGGAGGAAGGCTAACCTATAAGAAGGGTTCAAAGGAAGACCCAGGTAATTACAGACCCATTAGTGTCACTTCAGTCCCTGGAAAGGTCATGGAGCAAATCCTCCTGGGGACTGTCACAAGTCAAGTGAAGCACGTGACTGGGAAAAGCCAACATGGATTTACCAGGGGCAAATTGTGCTTGACAGACCTGATCACCTTCTACAACAGAGTAACCTGCTTGGTTGACGCAGGGTGAGCAGTGGACATCATCTACCTGGACTTTTCCAAGGCTTTTGATGTGATCCCCCAGAACCTCCTCCTGGAGAAGCTGACTTGTTAACAGCCTTGACAAGTGGTCAGTGCTATAGATGGGGAACTGACTGACACACTATACCTAGAGGATGATAGTAAGTAGTTCCTCCTCAAAGTCCAACTGGTCACAAATGGAGTCCCCGGGGATCGATATTGGGCCCAGTGCTGTTTAACATCTTCATAAGTGACCTGGATGTTGGCATCAAGAATTGTGATGAATGGAATTAAATCCAGTTGGGCCAGTCATAAGTGGTGTCCCTCAGGGCTCAGTTTTGGGGCCAGTCTTGTTCAGCATCTTTATCAATGATCTGAATGGGGAGACTGAGCGCACCATCAATAAGTTTGCAGAGGACACCAAATTGGGTGAGTGTTGATTTGCTCGAGGATATGAAGGCTCTGCTGAGGAATCTGGACAGGCTGGATCAATGGGTGGAGGTCAATTGTATGAGGTTCAACACTGCCAAGTGTCAGGTCCCACACTTTGGTCACAACTCCATGCACCACTCCAGGCTTGGGACAGAGTGGCTTGGAAAGCTGCCCAGCAGAAAAGGACCTGGGGGTGCTGGTTGACAGCCAGATGAACATGAGCCTTTAGTGTGCCCAGGTGGCCAAGAAGGCCCATAACATCCTGACATGTGTCAGTGATAGAGTGGCCAGCTGGAGGAGGGAAGTGATCATGCCCCTGTACTTGGCAGTGGTGAGGCCACACATCAAGTACTGTGTTCAGTCCTGGGCCCCTCACTACAAGAAGGACATTGAGGGGCTGGGGTCTGTCCAGAGGAGGGCAACAAAACAGGAAAGCTCTACAGCACAAGTCTTATGAAGGGGGTCCGAGGGAACTGGGGTTGTTTAGTCTGGAGAAAAGGAGGCTGATTTGAAGACCTCATCACCCTCTACAACTACCTGAAAGGAAGTTATAGTGAGGTGGCTGTCGGTCTCTTCTCCCAGGTAGCAATAGGAAGAGAGGAAATCAGCTCAAGTTATGGCAGTGGAGGTTTAGATTGGATATTCAGAAAAATTTCTGTACTGATAGAGTGGTCAAGCATTGGAAAGTGCTCAGAGAAGTGGTGGAGTCACCATCCCTGGAGATGTTAAAAAATGCATAGACATTTCACTTCAGGACATCATTTAGCTGGGGTGGTGGTATTGGGTTGATGGTTGGACTTGATGATCTTAGAGGTCTTTTTCAACCTCAGTGATTCTATGATGCTATCTTTGAAAGGTCATGGGGAACTGAGGATCTTCCTGAGGACTGGAGGAAAGCCAGTGTCACTCCAGTCTTCAAGAAGGGCAAGAAAGGAGGACCCAGAAAACTACAGGCCAGTCAGCCTCACCTCCTTCCCTGGAAAGGTGATGGAACAGCTCATTCTGGATGTCATCTCTAAGTATGTGGAGGAAAAGGAGGTTATCAGGAGTAGTCAACATGGATTCACCAAAGGGAAATCGTACTTGACCAAACTGATAGTCTTCTATGGTGACATGACTGGCTGGGTAGAGAAGGGGAGAGCAGTGGATGTTGTCTGCCTTGACTTCAGAAAGGCTTTTGAGAGTGCCTTCCGTCTTCATAAGTAAGCTTAGAAAGTATGGGTTAGATTGAGTGGACATTCAGGTGGATTGAGAACTGGCTGGATGGCAGAGCTCAGAGAGTTGTGATCAGTTGTGCAGAGTCTAGTTGGAGGCCTGTAGCTAGTGGTGTTCCACAGGGCCAGTACTGGGTCCAGTTGTGTTCAACATAGTCATCAACGACCTGGACGAGGGGACAGAGTGTACCCTCAGCAAGTTTGCTGATCACACAAAACTGGGAGGGGTGGCTGACACACCAGAAGGCAGTGCTGCCATCCAGTGTGACCTAGACAGGCTGGAGAGTTGGGTGGAGAAGAACCTCATGAAGTTCAACAAGTGCAGGGTCCTGCACCTAGGGAGGATTAACCCCATGCACTAGTACAAGTTAGGAGTTGACCTGCTGGAAAGTGGCTCTGTAGAAAAGGACCTGGGAGTCCTGGTGGACAAAAAGTGAACCATGAGCCAACAATTGTGCCCTTGCAGCCAAGAAGGCCAGTGACCTCTTGGGATGCATAAAGAGTGTGGCCAGCAGATCGAAGGAGGTTATCCTGCCCCTCTACTCTTCCCTGATGAGGCCACATCTGGAGTACTGTGTCCAGCTCTGGGCTTCCTGGTTCAAGAAAGATGAGGAACTATTGGAAAGAGTCCAGTGGAGGGCTAAGAAGATGATACGGGGACTGGAGCATTTCTCTTATCAGGAAGGGCTGAGAAAACTGGGTCTTTTTAGCCTGGAGAAAAGAAGACCGAGAGGGGATCTTAATCAATGTTTATAAATATCTAAAGGGCGGATGTCAAGAGGATGGGACTGGATTCTTGTCACTGGTGCGCAGCAACGGGACAAAGGGCAGTGGGCACAGACTTGGACACAGGAAGTTCCAGATGAACATGAGGAAAAACTTCTTTACTTTGAAGATGAGAGAGCACTGGAACAGGCTACCCAGAGAGGTTGTGGAGTTTCTTTCCATGGAGACATTCAAAATGTGCCTGGATGCAATTCTGTGCCGCCTGCTCTAGGTGAACCTGCTTCAGCAGGATGGTTGGACTAGCTGACCTCCAGAGGTCCCTTCCAACACCTACCATTTTATGATTATATACGCTCTAGAAATAACCTCATTTAAAGGTTAGGCTAACTGTGTGCTATCATGCTGGTCACTGTTGTCTATTTCTCTATATACTCTGAAATTTATCTCATAATGCAAGCTGTTAAGTACAGTTTAATACATAATTGACTAATCCTGATTAATGCCTCGATTTCTAGTAAGGTACAGGTATGCAAGGAAATAATTATCTGTTACTTGTACAGTAATTCCATGTGAGAACAGCGTTATGATAAACCTACTTGTTTGTGAGTTCACCAGTGCTGGCAGAAGGGGCTGTATACTGAGGGACAGGAGGTCTGAGGCACAGCAGTGACAGCTTAGATCAGATGAAGGTATTGTGGGACCTCACTGGTGTGTTCTTTCAGATGTAGGAAAAACAAAGGTCTGCATCTCTGAAAGGAAAAAGCTAAGGACAGTTCTACAAACACTCAACAGATTTGTCTGGATTTGTGTGAAAAATTACTCTTCATGCGTGTTATGCTGCATGAAAAGGAAATCAGAAAAAGGAAAAAAAAAAAAGAAAAACAAAAAAGAAAAACAATGGTGTCACTTGGCAGCCCAGGACTATAGCAGCTCAGTTATTTAAAATGGGTTATCTGAATCTCTTGTATGAACCAGTAATAAAAAAACCTACTTGAAATGTTAAGATGCCCCAATGATTTCTAAAATACTTGAATATAGTGAAGTTTTTGCAAGAAGTTATATAATGTAGAGAGAAAGCCAAGATTTCATAGTGTTTGTAAAGAGAGAGTGTATTTTCTGGGAGATAAGTTAACAGATGGTTTTACTGTGTTTTACTTTTCTAGTTTAGAAGAATGACATGGCAGAATTGTGTTATAGGAAACCCCCCAGCAATATTAGAGTTAATAGTGTGGCAACAAGGTTTCTGTGTATAGTAAACTACATCTCTTCTTAAAAAACCAAAAGCATAAAAACACAAATGAAGGCTATGACAACAGATTTTTAGATAGATAACCTAAATATAATATTGTATACTCTTTTATTTCAGACTGTAACAAATCTCTTCTGATTCTGAATGTGTGTTTTTACAATTTACTGACATACTAGAGAAGCATTTTTCTTTATGAAAGGTTGTCTCAGGTGCGCCTACTTTGAGGTATAATTGTCAAAGTAATGCCAAACTACCCAAACTGTATATCAGAGAGGTGACTGAACAAAAACTGACCCTGCAAAATCCAACCCAGTGCTGGCTGGGCAACCTGAACTGGCTTTGCTCCTGTCTGCCAGAGCACCAAGGCTGGCACAGGGAAGAGGCCAGACTGGGTAGCTGGAGGGCTGGGAGGAGGAACACATGGGAGCCCTAGCACAAAGTAGCTGAAATTGCCATGGGACTATACTCTCAGAGATAGAAAATGTGATATGCAGAAATACTAACATAATTGTGGGGGCTAGAAATTTCAGTGTCCCTTTCACAGTACTGTTGTAACTGATGGCTGTCTAAGATTCGGGTCCTGCAGAGGTGAGCTGAACCTGTGTAGTTTAAATAAGAGAAATCTGACCTGCCTTGAAAGTCTAGTCTGCAAACAAGTGTTTTATTAGTTGTCAGGTAGTTATTCTCACCACAAATACTCTGTAATTTCTCTTTGTGTTCGTGCAGTTGAATCTCCAGCAGTTGTTGCTTAAGCTGAATCTTAGGATTCCACTGAGTTTTGTATTGCACTGTACTTGGTAAGAATGAATCATCTTTTGAACTTAAACATGTTAATAAAACACAGGAGATTTTTTTTGTACAATAGACAATGAAATGGAGAAAAGGAGAGTGATGTGAAGGTTCTAAAGGTCTATCAAATCTTTCAGTGCGCTATTTGAATATTCCGAGTTGAAAATAACAAGGATCTTGTAGCATCTAGCCATAATTACTCTTTTAAATTTTACAACAAATCATGCTTCTTTAGAACAGACAAAAAAAACCAATTTTTTTTTCATAGAGTTGTTGGGGGGAAAAAAAAAAGGGAGATGTCTGTGACAGAGAAACAAGAGAATTATGCTCATGTAAGAAATTCCATTACTGGGGAATGGGAGATAAAAATTGTTGTGGTACCCTAAGAACTCAATAGCTAGAGGGTGAGTTTAAACGTTAGACATTTTAAAAATAGAAGTTAAAGTGGTGCTTAATGATGATTCCTTTTATGATAGATTAGAATCCGTTACAAAGGGAAAAGTGGTATAATATAGATAAAATTACAAGCTTGAGCAGGATCTGAACCAAACCTACATGAAGAAAATATATCTGCTGTTGCTGTAATTTTAAAAATAACTGTGCTTCCTAGGGCTGCCTGGAAACAATTTAATGCAACAAATTAGTTGTGGGGTTTTTTTTGTTTGGTGTTTGTTTTTTTTTTCCCCAGTGTTTCCAGCCAGACCAGAAGCAGTATTTAATAAATATCTTGAGAGGGCGAGTCTGTTCTTTGTACTTGGTTTTGCAAACTCAGTAAATTTGGATATTAATATCGGAAACTGTAATAGTAATTCAACATGTTTTTCTAAAGCTGATCTCACGTTTAGCTTTTACTCTCTGTTTCAATGTGGAAATAGGATTCAGAAATCCATTCCCTAACAAGAGGTAATGGAGATCCTGTTTCAAAGTTCATGATACTGTGGTTCTTCAAAGCAATAAGAAAAAAACCTCACCACATTTCTTTCAAATTTTATGTGTAGAGAGCTTTGGGACAATGTTGCTCTTGGGCAAAATATGTATTCTTTTGTCAATGTGTTATTTAAGAATATATCAGGTGTAGAAAATACTTTAAAGAGGATTGTGCCAGTCAAGGAGATGAAAGCATGTAGAAGTAGGAAAGGCAGATTTCAAAAGTTATCCTGGTTTGTAATCCAAAAGCCAAATTTAAAGCTAGGAGCAATTCTGATTCTGGAACTTGTTTATACAGGAACAGACCTCAAAAAGCAAAGTTGTTGATTTACACCTCATTTTCAACATTAGAAAAAATGGAAAATTCACATTACCTACATTTATTGAACACTTACTGTGCCCATAAAGGTTGTTATTAGAAAGCACTATTTCACACAGTGTGAGACCACAGAGTAAATTAGATGCAGTAGCTTCTTCCGGCAGACAAGTTTCTAGTGATCAGTGAAATACTTGAAATACCATCTTTGTGCTGGCCACTGGCACATGATTTATTGTTTCTAGAAATAAGCAGAGAAAAATCAAACCTCAGTAAAATTCTTCAAGTGTCTTTATGTCTGGTATATTTTCTAGGAATTTCAGGATCTTCTGTAACTACCTGATTGGGGATGAAAGTATGGGAAAGGACCTTGAAAGGTTGGATTATCTGTTCTTCAAGGCAGAATTGGCTCTACCTGGCATATCTGTTCTCAAGAGATGACAGGAGCATAGGTTCAGTGACTTCACAGGCAACTAAGCTGGCTTAGTGCTTGCTTACGCTGGAATGTAATTTAAGTGTATTACTTCCTTTTACAGCTTATTCCTCCACCCCTTGTTGCTGTACTTTATCTTTTTTTTTTTTTTGTGACTTCTGAAACGGTTCCTCAGATTTAAAACAAAAACTTTTCAACATTTTTCTTGTTTCCTTGTAGACATTTCTCCTTGGATATCCCCTTCCCTCACCTGGTTTCTCAGCCTTTCCTCTTACATCATGTTTTCTGAATCTCATGATCGTGCTGATTCCTCCCAACTGGATTTGCTCCAAAATACTTTCCATCAAGCGCACTAACCAAAACTGGCATACTCCAGCTCAGGCTACACCAACGCTGGCTAAAGGAAGAGGTTGTTTCCTGTATTTACCAGATGACGTATTGTTTTTATTTCCCAGGGTGATGCCTGACTGTTTTGTGGCAGAATGGCATTGCTCAAGTTCTGATCGACTCCAGATCTTTCACACAAAGTTGTTGCTAAGTTCCATTCGGTACCAGTGAAATGGTTTAAGCACAAAACTTTCTGCCTGTCTTCACTCACTTGTACATATTTATTCCCACCTGCTCCTTACAATTTTTTTCCTGACTTTTTTTTTTTCATTTGCAAAGATCAGAATATTGTCAACACCTAACACCTTGGTGTTGCATGTGGAGTTCAGTAAGGGAGGTATTCATAGCACTGAAACTTGTGAAACTCTGTCATAATCATTTAAGCACTGAAAGTTGTCTCATTATGGTTTTCTGATGAGTTGGCATTTGCCTCTATAGAATTTTTTCATATTTAATCTATAAGGATGTAATGTGGGACAGTTTCCCCCCAAACTAATTATCACCTTTATTTGCCGCTGGTGCCTCAGCTTCATCCTATAATTCAATACAGGATACGAGCTGTCATACTATGTTCCTTGGGAGCTAAAATTCCCTCAGCAGAAACTCTTCTGACATGTCTGAGTCTTCTCTGGTTTCTTCTTAAACAACTTGCCTTTCTGTAACTTAACTTTCTGTAACTCTGGTAAGGTATGTTGTCATACTGTATCAGAGAGTGAGATTATAAATTTGAAAGACAGAGTTCAGACCTGACCATGATCAAAATTTCAAGTTGTTTGTTTTGTTGTTTGTTTGTTGTTATTGTTGTTTTTTCCCTGAGGTCAAACTGAGTTAATAGAAAACTTTTTGCAAATGATAGTTTCTCTTTCTCTCTTAATAACATATCTATGTCAATTTAATGGATTAAGTTGTTTCCTTTCTATCCTTTAATCTCATACTGCTTAATGTTTTCCTGCTTCCTTTACTCTTTAAAAATCACATATTGTGTGAGTAGTTAAATATTGCAAGACCCAGGCAATAAACTAAATGAAAAGTACTGTGTATTTGGGAGCATATAATATATTTTCAATTTTAAACATTTGTATTTATCTGAAATAAATTATGATCTTAAAATTATAGAAAAAATGTAAGAATAAATATGTGCACTTGTCACTGTTTCTACTGGGTTATTCTCAGTACTCTTCCTTCATTTTACTTTTCTGTTCCTATTAGTTTATTTTTTCATTTTGACACTTGTTGGTTTTTTCCTTTTTTTTCTTTTTTTTTTGTATCTTTCATTTCTGACTAATTCTTTGCCCATTAATTAGCACTTTAGATCTTAGGAATTCACAAATATGCTGTGGATGCCTACCAGTTGTAGGAAGTACTTCAAAGTGATCTACAGATCTATAGTGGCTGTTTCAAGCTGTCTGGGAAAAAAAATGGCTGAAGTGCAGGTAGGAAAAATACTTCCAAACTGATGTTTTTCTGTGGCTAATTGAGCCGTTAGCATGCTGCTTTGCAACTGGTGTTGTCTGAGAAACTGCTGGCATGAGATGGAAGAGTAAAGCCAGGAAAGCTCAAGTGAGGTGGGCGTTGGATGGTGTGGCTGGGCTTGTCTGAGCAGAGGAGCTCAGATGTCTATGGGATGTGGAAAGCGGGTTAGGGTTCTGAGAATGTGTGATAGCAAGTATAGGGGAGGACTTATGAGCATGGACTGGTAGAGAATTAGAAACTTGTGCTGCTGCCCTGCCTAGAGGACTGGTGCTATGAGTACTGAATATAGCACCACTGTGTGTGTGGGAAAGTCCTGCCTTATCCAGTGGTTACTTTTGTCTTCTTCAGGACATATAATGTAAGCAAGGGCCATGTCTTTCAGCATGTGTGGTACAGCAAGTTTTACTTAAGAAAAAACAGGGAGGTGAAGTTTTGTCTGCTGCAGTGGTTGGATATTTCAAATACCTTGTCCAATTTGAAACACTCAAAGTGGATAGAGACATGGAAGAAGTAATTGCCAATTTTACCATATACAGAATCTGGAAAGTTTTTCTAAACTACATGTTGGTTTAGGGATTTTGGGGAATTTTCTAATGAAACCAACACTTGAAACCTCCAAGTGTCTTTATTTTAAAATAATAACTTGGAAGGATCTGCCCTGAGTCCCAAGACAAAAAAAAACAACAAACCCAACACTTTCATTTATATTATTTTAGTAATCATTCTCTCCACCATCAGGGTTCTTGTCCTTTCTGAAAAGGCTACAGTTTCTTTTTCTGCTTTAACAAAAACTAGTTTAGTTGATTTAATATTCTGTCTTGTGATGAAGTGTCTTACCAAGGTCATAGTTTAGCTGTTAACAAGATATTTATGAACTGGTAAGAATTCTCTGCTTAGTGGTTAATTCAGTCTCTAGAGTGGAGCAAAAATGCTATTTAACTAGCAAATAAAGTATTTGAGCTTCAAATTATATGTCGAAGTTTAATGCAAATATTTCAATCTTTTAGTAACCCCCTAAATAAGCAGAGTATCTGGAACTGCTCAAACTTAGGTAATTTGACCTCTACTATAGGAAAAGCATTTCAGATGGATTAATATTGTAAAAATGTAACCAAAGGAGGAAAATTCTGGATTTAGATAACAAGTTAATTTCATACATTTATTCTACATGCAAACTGCGAATCTAGCTGAAGACCAAGAAGCTATTGCTGAGCTCACTTTTTCAGTACTCAAGGCTAATTTGACTGACTCATCAAATACTGTGCTAAATCTTTGTAAGTATTTGAAGCTGGCATTTGTGATTTTCACTTGGGGGTCTGTTGTCTCTCATGTAACAACAGTGTTATTAGCAGACATTGTCCTCATATTTGCGTAGGTTTTTTTGGTGTTTACCATGATTACAGACATCGTAATTCAGATCCAAGCAGTAGAAGCCTTCATGTTCTAGGTGTTCCCCAGACATGCAATGCAAATGCAGTTATTTTTAAAGGAGTTCCGTATGACCTACTGCTTCACCATCAAAAGTTTTGAAAACAGCATTGTTTGGAATTTCAGCGGCATCTGTGAACCACTGGAGGTTTGTTTCTGTGTATCTCACATGTACTGAATTTTAAGTGAGCTCTTTCTTTCCCCAGTTGTGTATTAGCAGACTTTAACAGGCATGATCTGTGATGCATTGAATTTTGTGGTACATAATAGACTAGCAGTTACATGAGAAGTAAGTAATTAGTGAAGTATGTCACAAATTCATTGGCCATGTTTACTGAGCTCTAGAGTGCAAGCTGAGCTTTGCAGAAATAGTTTTTAATGGATTGTCAGAGACTTTATTTTACTTGAACTTCAGTTTCTTGAATATTCAGTGCTGTGGAGTCTGTATTTCTGTCTTGGTCTAGGCAGGCAGATCTTTGTGTACTGTGGAATAGTTGGTTTGTTCTCCATTCTTATATATTTTCACTGGTGTGTTTATAGCTGTGACTGAAAAGAAATCTTCAGGAAAGTTTTTTCCTGACTCTAATGCGTGTTTTTGCATTAAGATGATTTCTAGTTCACTATTGGTTTTACTGATCTGGCAAACAATATGAGTGAACCCTAATCATCTCAAACCAAACTTGCCTGCATCTCCGTGAGGCTGGACGGTGAAGGAGGTATGTGAACCATGAGTTGTTTAGAAATAAGATCCTACAAAACTATTTTTGTAGAAACTGTTCTGCCATTTCTCCCACAGGAAGCATGTGCTGAGATGAACTTTAAAACACCTATTTTCATAAACACATTTTGCATTTTATTTTGCTTGTAAACCAGTTATCTTATAATGTTAACACTCTCCTAAATGTATCTCTTATAATTAGTGCCACAACTAAAACGGTTTTCCGGTGGCTTCTGAAATTCATGCACACATACAGATTGTGTGACACATTAGGAACCTCTGTCTATATAGGAGTCTGGGAATTGATAAAGCAATGCTGTGTAAGACCACAATAGGTAGGGGCAGACATTAATCTGTCTCATGTAATGACATTCGGAATCTCATGAGGAGCCATGCTATTTTGGAAGCAGTCTACCTCTTGTAGAAGACAGAGAGTGAAAGTTTATTAACAAATTTAGTGTTTACACCTCTTTGATGATAGTAATAATGAGTTCTTAACTTCGCAGGAAAAATTCTCTCAGAGAACATAGATTTTTTTTTAACGTGACTAAAGGTGTATAAAAAACCCCAAACTCAGACCTACATGATTGTGGTATAACTTTATAATACTGGAACTGAAAGGCATTTCACTTTCCAGATATGAATTTCTGTGTTACTTCTGCAACTGTTAGAGCTCAACGCATAAAACAGCAGAGAGCTGTAATTAATTGATGCAATTGTAGGTGTTAGTGATATCTTCTTGTTTTGTGGAGTCAGTAACACCAGAAACTCATGTTGCAAAGTGAAAGAACTTTATAAATGCTAATTTTCAAATTGCACAAGAAGGTTCTTGTTTGTCTTATAAATGGAGAATCTGAGGCAGAAGAAAGGTATGTTAAGTGGGCTGAGAGCAGAGAGGTTTTTGTGTGAGGAAGTGTTTCTGTATGGTGTGTCTGTGAACATGTGGTATGATTTTGCATAAACATAATACGATGTTTAATAAGGACTTGGTAAAATTCTTAGAAGAAAAATTAGATCAAAATTTAAAAATAAAAACTCTGTGTTGGAAATTTTTACTGTTGATTTGGATTCAAGTAGAAGTAAAGCAGCTGGCTTGCTTACATTTTTAACCAAGGAAATAGGAAATTTAAGCTCTTTTTACTACATTTAAGTATCTTGGCATATGTGTACCCTACTGCATTTAAGTAGCTTTGACCTACTGCCATGGTTCATTCTTAAAGAGTACTGGGAGACAGGCAACACAGCATAAATGGCAAAAACTTACAGCATTTCTAGACCAGGGCCAGGAACAAAGTTAACACTAACCAGAATTGTAAAGAGACACAAAACTGTGTTTGCAAGTTAAAAAAGAAAGCATAGGAGAAAAACAGGCGTATGATAACTGGAAGGAAACTTAACATTTGCTCCAAAATGGCAGAGTCTAAGACCTTCTCCTATTTAAACATACCTGTTAGAAAACAGGAAAATGTACATGTACAGTTGGAGAATAATTGAATCATTGAACCATTGTAACTTACAGTTGTAGTGTATGTTTGGAGCAAATGAGTATTTTTCAAATCAATATATCTAGTGATTGCAAAATTGCTGATATAGTTGCTTGAACTAATTTGGGGAACAGGAGAAAGCAAATTTATTGAGGCATTTTTTTTAAAAAAGCAATTCCAGCTTCCATCCTCACGAAGATGAAGGTAAAGTAGTTGACCTACTTGATTCCTGTTGGTCGTTATTTCCATATGCCACCATTCACTCAGTACATAGGAAGCTTTTAAAGTTCTTCGTGGAGGACAGACTTTCAGGCTTGGGAACAACTCGAGATTTTTATGGGCACAGGACCAGCGATCTGGAAGAGGAGACAGGGTGGTGGAGAGCTTCGTTTGGACCATAAAGCTAAAATGTCATCCAGGCACTCATCCTACTTCTTCTGTTAAAAGAAAGCAGCACATGTACCAGGAGTTTAGAGGAGTAATTGATATAGATGTGTATGGTGACTGTGAAGGCATTGACTTCCCTTGAAGAGAGAGCTTGCTCACAATAAATGCATGTTGTTTTGTTTTTGGTGTTGTTTTTTTTTTTTTAAGTTACAGGAGGAAATGCATAGTAAGAAACATGCACATCTTTAAAGGGAAGTGGCTTTTCTCTAAGTGGGGTTTTGTATACTGCTGAGTACAGCAGGAGTGTTAGACACTGCCTGGGCAACTTGTCTGCTGTTCTTTTTTTCCTCTCATCCTTTAATCTGTTTAAATGATTGCAGAATGTATAGGCTGGTGCTGGCTACAGGGTAATACTACAAGAAGTGTAATGCCCATCTAGCTGTTGTGAGTTTCTGATTCTATTACAGTCAATGAAGTCCCACTGAGGATGTTAATAAATATTAAATCAAAGATTAAATTTAGGGTCTCTTAGACTTGGCAGGTGATGTTTCTAGTTCCTGAAGATGTTTTCGATTAGAAGGTCTGTGTTCAAGCCAGCTGGCCTCCCCTTGAAGCAATATAGTTGTTGTAAATAACAACATTCCTCTGGCCACCGATCAAGATACAGGAACTGATTTAATCTTGGACTTTTGTATGTGTTTGCAATTGCTTATTATTTGATTTCAAAATACCTGTTTTTTTGCCTTCCTATTACCATTTAGTTAAGAGATGCCTGTGTGCTATTGTTTGGATTACTTGATTATGGTTTATAACCATTCATTATTTGCTTTGTTTTCTTCCTCAGTGTAAATCAGAAAAGTTGGGTGTTTTAGGTTGTTAACAGCATAGAGACTCTTTTTGACACTAAAGGCAAATTGGTTAAAATGAAAGAGAATTAAAAAAATTGGCTCTGTGCTTCTTATTTGTGCTATTCTGGTAGATAAGCTAATGAATATGTAGATTTTCACAAGCATAGTAATTGCATGCACAGAACAGCAATGCAGGCTGTTTTGAAATTTGATAGTTTTCATTTGTCTGAAAGGCTATTTTTCTGGTTTGGTAGGGTATTGTCCTATACCTCTTGCTCTTAGGTTCACTCATCAGTATGAGGCTTCTGGAGACAGAATTTACAGCTAGATCTTGCTTTTGCTTTTTATGTTACTGGAGCAAGTATCACAGGAAATTTCTACCTTGAGTCTGCTTAAATTTACAGCAGTTTGCCTATCTTCAGGTTTATCGCTGTTTTTTTACAGAAGGAAGTCTTTCTGAGAGTGATGGAGCACTGAAATGCAGAGCCTGGCCAATCTATGGGGTGGTTTTTGATGGGCTGGCTTTACAGTGTTCCTCATGGGGCCCAGGCCCCGCTCAGAGCAGGGTCAACAATATTCAATATTATTTTAATTTTTGCTTCAGAGATACCCTATCTTAGACACTTTTTCTTACTAAACACCCATCTGCAGTTATGACTGACAGTAGAAATAACTTCTGATTTCTGGAGGCTTAAAGACATCCTGAATTCTAAGACAGTCTCTTAACCTTGCCTTTTCCCACTGCTTCCCACTGAAATACTGACAATATATATTGTTTTTCACCCATCTTTTGTTTTTAGGGCCCTGAGATATTGCAGCTTTCCTCTCAGCCTTGGAGATCTTCCTCTGACTACTCTGCCTTTTAACTCCGCCCAAAGAAAAATTAGATTTCACTAAAGCATTGTTTGTTTATTTTGGCAGTTCTGCTTTACAGTGTCTTTAATCTTTCCTTTTTTTTCTGACTTTTCAAGAATCATAATTTTGAATTCAATAAAGTATGAGTCAAAGTTCGGCCTGTAATGCATGATTTCATGTGGACTGACTGAACAGCCTGTGGTTGCCATCAACACTATGCATAAAAGGAATAATACTCTGAGGCAGTGGGGAGTTGAACATCCTCATTGTTTAATGCTTTGAAGATGAGGTGTAATTACTGATAATAACTGACCTAAATCCGTTACCTTGAACAGGCAACTTATTTTTTGGTAATTTTATTTTATTCATATTGTATACTGTAACTACGTTTCAGAAAGAGCTGTTAAAGTGTTGAAGTGTTGTCTAGCCTTAAAAACTCTTGTTCTGTCTAAACCTCTCTTCTTCCTAATTGCACTAGACCTGCAGGATCTAAGCTGCTGTTGTATTTGCCTGAATAGAATTTAGGTGATTTTGTAGGTAGTTTTAGGCTTAGGATTTTAGACCTGAGTATTCAGACTCACTTGGAAACTTGTCTTGCTGATTCTTGGTCAGTTAAGTGTTCCAAGTGGATACAATTGAATAACACTTGTGCTGTTTAGGTTTCCCTCCCACACTATATAGTCTATGTCTCTCTCCTGATTTTTTTTTTTTTTTCTTTCCTAGAGGATAGTATTTATTAAATAATTAAAACTTTCAAGCGTGTCATCTGAAAATGTCACTTCCTGTGAAATGTTCCTGTGCAATGTGTCTTTCAAGAAAGAACTCTTTCTGTATACAGAAGGAAAAAACATGAACAGGAGCCTGTGGACCGGTTGGAATGGCAGGAATGTAGTGCACAGTAAAGTTGTCTGTTTCTTCGCACTGAAATATTACTTAAGCTCATTTTGAAAGTAAAATTATTTCATAGCTCTGAGGTCTCCTGGATGGCTCTTTGTGTTTGTCTGCTCTCCTCCACAACACATTCTGTTATTGAAAAATGTCAAGAAATCTTTTAGATATCCAAAATTGCTCAGTCTTTGCAGAAATGGAAGTTAAATGCTATGATGAAGCTTGTGGTCTATTAGCTTGGTTTAGTGATGATAACCTAGAGTGATACTGCTTGACTTTCGCTCTGTTTGTTACAGTGTTCGGAAAACACCGGGTGAAAAGTGAAGGTGCAAATTCTTTACAACATTATTTTCAATTTTTTAGGATTTGTTGCCAGCATAACTTACATACTTGTCCTTTAGTCTTTCTATGTGTTTTAAATACTTTGCTTTAGCTGGTGTTCATGTTATTTCTGCTTTATGCATAATTTTTGTTGGACTGATGCGTGTGTTATGTGAACTGGAAAGTTTGAAGAGGTAGGTCATGGTAAGATTTTGTTGTAGCTAATATTGTGGGAATTGCACCTATTGTGGTAGTAAACGGCCCTGCACCTACCTTAGCAAGCTGCCATGTGAAGAGAGAAGGGAGCTCTGAAGGTGTCCATCACAGCTTTGGCTGTGTTTGACTTGCTGTCCTTACAGCAATTCGTCAACACCTTCAGTCCAAATTGCGCCTTTCGTTGGATGGGGGTGTCTGGCTCCTATGTAGTGTGGGCTGTAGGTTATGCACATAGTCCCATGGCTGACCATGCCTGCTTGGACTGCCTATACAGGCAGCTAATACCTCTGGTGGGGGAAATAAGCTGTGCTGCGTCCAGATTGCCTCTGAGGCACTGGTTTCTGCTGCCTCAAGGATTTCACCAGCCTGTTGACTGTTCAACACTGTGACACGGACTTTTATTTTGTACTTGCAAGCCTTGCTCCTCTTCTCTCAGAGGAGGAGCTGGCTGTTTCGCAGTAACACGCCCCTTCCCCTTTTCTGATATACTGATATTAATGAGCTAAATTTTCAAATGTGGCTTAATATTTTCTTCCCTGATGACAATTCTTGGTCATGTGCATGTTTCAGATTAAGACAAGAAGATGAATTTCCTTGCTCTGCTGCTGTCCCTGAGATGACAGATAAGCAATCTTAATGCAGAAAGTCAGTGTATATGTAGAGTCTCCATTTTGCCTAGCAGAATTGGGCAGTCTGGTGAAATTTTTATGTAATCCTGTCTACTTTCCCCCTCTCCTCCAGCAGCCTGGTTTCCCTCATCAAAAGCCAAAGTTTTAAGTTTGCCAGACTAGTGCTCCCTCCGGTCTCCTCAATCAGATTGTGCAAGATAAAGGCTTGACTTCAACTTCAGTGAAGGTAGTTTATCCCAATACAAAGGTCTATAGATGCCAAAACCTGCATTTGAGCATGGGCTATTCCTGTAAATTTCACTGGGATGTAGTACAAATTATTTTGCCGTTTGAATTTTATTTCACTTTTTGTATAAGTCATGAGTTTTTGGCATATTAGTGAAATTAAAAAGAATTAACTATGCCTGGTTTCACAAACATAGATCCTGTAGTTTTCTGAATTTTGTTTTATGTGCAGTCTCTAGTAGCTACGATGCTTTTACCCAAAAGCAAAAAACCCCAAACCCTACATAGCTAATGGAATTTTTTAAATGCTATTTATACTACACATTATTTCCAACCATTTTCTGCTGTACCAAGGGTGATAATTTCAGCTTGGTTGAAAAAAAATTTCTGGTAGATCTTTTCAAAAAGGTTTTAAAGTTGATTCATCCTGATAGATTTAAACAGCCAGTTTTAATTCTTTAAGAATAGTAGTGGGTGTTCGGGGGTTTTGTTCTGTCTCATTTTGAAAGGCAAGCTAGAATCTTGCTCCTTCCTCTCTCTTTTTCTTCTGGTGATTTTTATACTGCTTTTCAGAACAATGTTTTGATTGACTTTTATTCCATATATGTGACCTTTGTAAAGAACCTGACAATCTTTTCCCCTAGTTTTATTTCTGTTTTGTTTCTCTCAAGTGTCTAGTAAATGTTTAACTTGAAGTATATGACACAGTGTGTGTAAAATGGCCTTTCAGGAGACCCTCTATTCCAAAAGGCTTTATAGCCTCAGCTTAAGCTAAATTTGACATCTCAGTTTCCATAAGTAAAAATAAACAATAGTCTAGTTAAGGTTATCTGAATTGATGTCTTTGATGGTGACCTGTTGAATCTTGCAGACAGATGCATTTCAGGACATGCCTGCTTATTCTGACCTTTTCATACACATTCTGGGGTGTTTTGATTCCATGTCAGGGTGAGACTGGGTATGCCCTGGTCCTACATACTTTGTTTCCTTTTGAAAAGATGCTTAGGCTCTCAGACGGGAGAAATTAAGGTGTACATCAAGTTCTGTGCTCTGGAGACTTGGGGTGCTCAAAGTCACAAGGTATTCTACAGAGCGTTCATTCCCCATGATGCAGAAGGAGACATCACATCTCCCTCCTGTGAATCAGAGTCCTTACAGAGGTTGGGGCATTTATGTTGCCACTGAGAGCCCCATTTCAGGATTTGGCTAAAAGGCAGGACTGGGTAATATAAAGGCCTATAGGATGTCCATGTTTGACTGTGGCACTTTGCTTATCTTTTGTAGCAGTGGGCCATCTTCAAGTTTAGGAAGGAAGGGAAAGTAAGGGAGCAAAGGAATTCTAAACATTGTAACACAATTTAGAAACAGCTGTTTTTCTTGTTCCATGAAAGTCTATTAGAAAGAAGTTTGTAGACCATTTATTAATGCTCCATCTTTCACCACCTTCACTTACCCCAATTATTATGAAGGGATCAACACTTAAAAGATATTTAGCAACAAAGTTTCTGCAAGGTTTTTATCACCTTGATAATCAGATTGCTCCACTCCTAATGAACCCCCAGATGCAATGTATAATTTGAGTGAAGTACATTACATAGCAATAGATCAAATTACCCACCACCTTAAAGTGGAGTGTTTTGAAAGAAAGTCTAATTTTGTGAATTCTGAATAAACTGGTTTGCTGGGTAAGGCAGTAGTCTACAGAAAATAAGAAAGAGTATGTCCCTGACATTTGTCTTGGTGAAACACTGATTCTGCTCTCCAGAGATTGTCAGGCTCTCCTGTTAGCAGTGCAGGAGATGGAAGAGTGCCCTTGTTTGAAAGGCCATCATTTGAGGCTGGGAGATTTGCCAAATAGTGACCTAGTGTATCCAGTTTCTAATACGGAGGAAATGTTACTGAGGAGGTGGTGACCTGATGACTGGCATTTCCTTGGGTTCTCAGATTACTGTGATGCTGTGATTGTTTTTTCAGGCTGAGTTTTACTTGGATAGTACTAGTGGTATTGCTTGCTCTGCTGAGAGATCACCTGTGATCTGGAGACTGATTTTTAAATTTTATTGTAACTGCTCAGCTGTTGAAGTTTTGGGAACATGGGGGTTTTTAGGTGTAGATGTAACAGCTCAGTATCTTATCTTCTAAAGAAAGCCTTAGAGGGAAACATTTACTGCTGCTTGCCTTCTCGGAGCTCAGCTACCAGAAGTTTATCAGACTTTACTGTTTCCATGAATGTTATTTTGGTTTGCGTAGTTTGATTTGAGTAACTCATTTACTGAGCTAGATGCTTTTAAGCATGAGATTCCTCCATCCTCTCTTGGTTAGAATGTTGTTGAGGTTAGTGAGGCGGGACATGTGCTGATGAGAAGACGACAGACATGACAGAATGAAATGGAGTAATGTTTCTTTAAGATTAGGTCTAAATGAAGCCTGTTTGTTTTGTTTTTCCTGAGGATCACTTGGAAAAAGAGAGTGTAGGTGGCCATTTGTCAAATAAACTTAATGCATGGATGTGTCGTGGGACTCCTGGGATCTTCTGAAGATCTACTTAAATCTTGCATTCAAAACCTTCACACTTGAAGCTGAGCACCTCACAAGTTGCCCCTGCAGTTGTGTATTGTGATGCAGCTGTGATTGCATTATGTACTGCAGTATCTGAGTGTCTGACTTCCGTCTCTGTGTCCAACTAGAAGGGAAGTAAGTCTCTTGCCCAAAGGGTGTGTGTGGCAATAGCAACATGAGGATTTCCTGTGTTGTTAGGTAACAATAAAATCAAAGGTAACATGTGGCTCATGGGAGTTATTTGAAAGGCACATTCAGCTTTCACCATTCTGCAATAGTATAAATAGGCTTAGGGTCAAAACACAGAAAAGTTGATTTTTAAATTATTTTGTGTGTGTGTGTGTGAAATGTGTATTTCTGTGAGTGATGGACTATTGACAGTTCATGAGCTTGCTAACGATTTCCATTTTCAAATACAGCTGATTGCATTTTGCTGACATTTGAATGATAAATTTGACACTTCATATTGCAAAATGTTTTTTTTTTCTTTTCAAAAAACCCAGTTACCACAGTGTTACTTGACAGTATTTGAAAATAATACTGCAGTACGAATGTATTTTCCCTCTTAAGAGGGAAAGAAGTCTTGAACTGTGAGAGTTTGTTGTCGCAGTCATTGCATCATTACATCTGAAATAACTAGCATTGTCATTAATGTATCAGGTGAATACTCATTTAAGCACAGTATTAATTAGTTTCAGTCTTTTATTTCAGTTTTGTTGTCTACAAAACAAGGAAAAAGCTTGTTGTTTAAATATGGAAGCAAAATTCATCTTCAAGAGAGGTATTTGGAGTTAGTGACAATTCACAGTGGGTGTCAGAAGCCAGACTGTTCCCCTGGGATTTAAATGTGTTTGAGGGAAGACCTGCTTAGGTGCATTAGCTTGCTTATTGCATAACTGACTGTAGTACAAAAGGTGTTTAACAGAACAGCAAAACTTGTTTTTACTTAACGTAGATAGCTTTTCTGTGTTTTTATCTATTATAACAATCTACTATATAGTAAACTCAAGTATATTTTATATTTTACAGTTTGATGCATTAAAAGTTTTTTTTGTTCTTCTTTAAGAATATTATAATCAGAATTTTTAGCAAGTTTCTTGTGGTTCAGAGGAAATATAATGGAGCTTTTATTCTTGGCTTTACTGACATTGGCTTTCATATAAACCCTGTAGCAGAAGTTAACATAAATTGGCACAAGAAAATTATACATCTAAGTCCTATGACTGGTCCTACTGATTAAAGTCAAACATTAGGCTTGGAATTTTTGTAATTTATCTGAACAAGAGCCGTAAGATTTATCTGTAACCTGAGTTAAATTTTTTTTAATCTCTGACAATAGAGCAAACAAAAATATTAAAGATTTTCCTAAACTAAAGAATTGAAGTTACTTCAATCTGTTTGTATAACTGAATGAAGAAAAAAAAAGAATCCCTTTTTTCTTAGGTTCCTAAGTATTTACAGTTGTTTAACTGTACTGACCATAAGGCTGTTTTTATTGACTTCTCAAGGCAAAAAGCACTTACCATTCTTTTAATTTTCTTAACGAGAACCCATAATCTGTCTATTACTGGTGCAAAGGCTGTGAAAGAGATTTCCATTAGGCAACAGGCTAGAGTTTGCCTTGGCAACTATCAAAGTTACTTTATCTCGGAAAATATTGGAAGTAATGCTGCCTTTGAAAAGCGTGGCAAAGGCGAGCCCTGTCTTCTATTCTTTTGCAGACCCGAGGTAATGAACGTGTCCTAGTCTGACTCGGCTGTCTGACATGCTGATTCAACAGTGATTTGTTTGTTCAGCTAGCTACTGTGTCTAATGTGCAAGTGAATTACCAGCTTCACAAGAGGCGTATTGCTGCCAGCCTGTCTTGAGAATGAAGTCCTACCAAAAGGATACGCGAACCTCAAAAACAGGTGTTCCTTGTTTCACTGCCTGTTGCTTGGAGGGGGTTTCTGCCTCACTTGTCAGCAGGCTGTGGTGTCAGTTTTACATGTCTGTTTGTTGCATTATTCATAAATACGCATGCTTATTCCTGGGAGTAATGCACACTATCTTTTGCTTCAGTAACAACATAAAGCCCTAAGCATATTAGCCACATACTTCAAGAACTCATGAGCTTTGGAAAAGGGCTTCTTTCTTGTGACTCACATATTTTTTGTTGGTAAAACACAACTCCAAATACGATTGTATAAAACACATCTAATTTATCAATTTCTACAAATTCTTAAGGGAATTATTAAAATTCTTCCCCAGGCTCTGAGTCACAGGATGAAAATGTTGAATGAGTGTTAGCATGAGTAGACTATTTGATGGCACTTTTTTGCAAACACAGAACTACTTAATGAGCATTGCTTCCCAGGTGGATTAAGACCTTATGAATATTTCATATATATGTCTATTTTTAAAATATTGTTATGGAGAAATAGAATTATGTATGCATTATTTGTAAAAATCAGAAGTCTTGTATAAATTTGATGCCCAGTATAACCGTAAAGACATTCTGGTATTGAGAAGGAAAGGATTATTAGCACATTTTGTATTTATGTCTGGGAAAGTCCATTGCATTTTACAATGCTCTATAAAATTTCAGTCCCAAACAACCCTGCAACCGGTTCTTTTCTTCTTGAGCTGCCAGCATGTGACCTGTTGAAGGTATGGGTTATTTATGTGCTCCAAACTGCAATGCTTTTCTGGAATAACACCCAGGATCACATTGTATTCTGTTCCTATACAAGTTCATTAAAAAGTCATAAAGTTCATAAAGCTTAATTCCTTTGTGGTTGGTTTTGTTTGTTTGTTTGTTTTTTCTTGCTACTCCTGCCACCAAGACAGTTGTTTGAGGCTGTTCTGACTTTGATCAGACATTTTCAAAATCTTTTCCTTCAAATCTTCCTCTGGTTCTTCTAGCAACTGTGATGTGTGTTTACCAACATCACTGTGTTTAAACTGAGTATGAAACACCACAGTATGTTTAAATTAGGACTATGGAATAATATCTCCCCTGCAGTGGAATAGCTTTCTAGAAAGAGGAGATGGTTGGAGGAGGCATTTCTGTTACTTATGAAAACTCTGTATAAAAAACAGATGTATAGTCAATATTCTGCTCAGGAAGGAGAGCTGTAACATGAAGTTAAGTTTCATCTTTAGGGTTTCGGCATGGTGGATGAAAAACAGAGTCTCAAAATTACATATAATTTACTATGTTGCTAAGGCTACTGGCACTTCATCTAAAGTAAGAGGCAGAGTACCAATTTTTAATGAATTTTGGACAAATCCCTTGGCCTGGGAAAGATATGTATAGTTTTCCTGTTCTCTGAAATGGTGGTTGGTTTTTTTGGGGGTGATTTTTTTGTGTGTGTGTGTGCAACAGAAGCTTGCTCCTTGAACGGATGTGTTTGGTGTTATTAGAAAAATATACCTTTTGCTTTGACATCAGTGTGGTACTGGAAAATTCTCTTTCTCTTCTCTACTTGGTTATAGTTTTGCAGAAGTAATATCTAGACTTAATGTTTTACCTGTTTATTTTGTAATAATTTTTGTGGAATATCACATAACAGCTGATGAACCTGAATAATCATTGATTCTAGAACCTTATCTCAAGTTTAGATCTTTTAAAAAACAATGATGATTTCAGTAAGAGGCTATGGCAATCAATCAGGCAGACTAAAGCTGTGTTTTTCAGCTTGTTTGGCCAAAATTCAGATGGAATAAGAACAGTATTCATGAACTAAACTAGAATTCCGTTTGTGCATCAATTATTCACCCTCTAATTTAACCCTTATAGAAGCTTGGAGTCTTGCTTTGTAGTGGAAGGTATGTTTTGAAATGAAGTATGTTACCCAAAGGAAAAGAGAAGTTATGGAGAGAAATTATGTGTAGTAGAGCACGACTGTGTTTGCTGGGGCTGGGCCAAGTAAAAAGTAGATGCTTGTCAGGTTTGATTAAAGAATTCCATATTGTAAGAATACAGTATTTCAGGATGATAATGGAACGATGGAAAAATCATTAAAAGAATGCAGGTTTGGACAGTATTTTTTTGTTTTAATAAATTCTAAGTCTTAAGGAAAAATAGAATTGCAGATGGGATTAAAATAACTTTTTTTTTAAGATAGAGATATGCTTTCAAGTTAGTATAATTTAAACTCAAACTATCTTAAAATAATATGGTATAGTATTTCTTTGCCTCTTACATGAAAGCAACATTGTAGTGGAGATGATGGGGATGGATGAGGGAAATCTGGGGACCATCTGAAAGTGTTAGATGTTTTGTAATTATATGTTCTCAGTAATAATCACAGACTTCAATATTTCTGGATGTAAAATGAAAGCAGCTGTCAGAAATAAATATATCTTTTTAAAAGGAGTCATGAATAGCATTATCCAAAACACACTTTTCCTAGGAAAATTAGGATATTGTGATTACAATAGAGGTGTTACCTCTGATTTGACATCTGCATTCAATTTCTAAACCATCCTTGAGATTTTTTCCAGAAAATTCATTCCTCTTTTGAATTTTGTTCCTTAAATAGAAGTAACAGCTACTTTAGAAAACCCACCACAACAGCGCAAATAGTTAAAAGTCCTAGGAAAAGCATATATTTCTGAGTAAGTAAGAGTAATAATGGAAAAAAAAAAACAACAAAAAACAGGGGAAAAAAAATCAGTACCTCTTAAATACATGTTGAACATTAACTTGGTGGCTAAGATAGCCAGTGTGCTCTGTTCTGTCAAGTTTGGTGCTTGCAGAAGTTAGTCATATGATTGTTTTAGCCCATGTAATTTTTCCTTTTATTTTTGTGTACTTTGAAGACTGTTTGCTCTGTGTCTGTGCCGCTGTAGCAGAACAGCTTCTTGTATTTACTTACTTGCTTCATACTGATTTTTCCTTCTGGAAGTTGCCCAGTGACTCCAAGATCCAAATGCAACCTTCTGCTCACATTTACTTGGAGAACAAATTTTGGGAATATAACCCATTTATGTTGCTTCTCCCTGCAAGTTTGCAGGTTTCAGAAGGACATGGTATTGGTAAAGCAAGGGATAAGACAGGATTTTTCTTTCCTAGATGTATAAATGCATGTTTATTCATTTTATGAGGGAGGGAGTCTCTGGCACATTTCAGGATCACAGTGTCAATCATTTTGAGCTCTGCACCCATGCTGCCATGTTGAGAGATGCTGCCAGTTTCAGAAGCTGTTGCTGACAGCTGTGTACCAGGCACAGTTACTGCTTACCTGAGCCGTGTGGCCAAAACCTTTTGTTCTCTTTTCATGTGGAACAATTACAGCATTTCCAAGAATGGCAACTGCTGTTGGGGGAGAACTGCTAATACATTCTCCCTGCAAGTACCTTGTAGACTCCTCAGGTACCTTTTTAAGATAATTTGTCAAGCGATGCCACAGAAATAGCGTTCTTGCCTGTTCTCTGTGTCACTTATTTAACGGACCACCTCTGCGGGCAGAAGGTGGTGAGTCTTGTCAGCCTCTGGCAGGTTTCCTGGCTCCTACCAACTTGCCAGCTGGCTCCTCTGCACAGTCAGCCCAGTTGCTGCCTGTGCAATCCAGTTGTTAAATACAAATTAAAGGCAGTGTTTAAATGCAAAGTGTATGGTTTTGCATACAATTATCCTGGCTTGTATCAGAATAGTGTGGACAGCAAGCCTAGGGCTTGTACTCGGTACTGGTGAGGCCTCACCTTGAGTATTGTGTTCAGTTTTGGACACCTCACTACAAGAAGGATATTGGGGTGCAGGAGTGTGTCCAGAGGAGGGCAAGAAGCTGGTGAAGGGTCTAGAACAAGTCTTAGGAGGAGCAGCTGAGGTAACTGAGGTTGTTTAGTCTGGAGAAAGGGGGGCTGAGGGGAGACCTTACTGCTCTCTACACTCACCTGAAAGGAGGTTATAGTGAAGTGGGGGTTGCTCTCTTCTCCCAAGTTATAAGCTATAGAACAAGAGGAAATGGCCTCAAGGTGTGCCAGAGGAGGTTTAGATTGGATATTAGGAAATATTTCTTTGTATATGGGGGCAGTCAGGCACTGGAACAGGCTGCCAGGGAAGTGGTGGAGAAACCATCCCTGGAGCTATTTAAAAGAGGTATTGTTGTGGTGCTTGGGGCTTTGGTTTAGTGGTGGACTTGGCAGCGCCAGGTTAACAGTTGGACTTGATGATCTTCAGGGTCTTTTCCAACCAAAACGATTCTGTGAGTTCTATGAACAAGGCATATTAATGCACTGCAGTACTGTTGCTGCAGTTCATCATGGGAAGTGAGTTACAAGGCCATCCAAAAGGTATAGAGTGTGAGGTTACTGTGTGCTGGACACTGGACCTGGAGGAGGCCAGCTTGGTGCTCAGGTCAGTAGCAGAGCTCCCCGTTGGCTTCACTGAGAATTGGGTCAAGTCCCCCTTTGCAGGGAGGGCTCAAAATTTCTCTCAGAAGCCTACAGTGAGCATTATTGAAAGGAGTTTTCTCCAAAACCTATTTACTCCAAATATTGAAGGGAGCAAAGAGATGGGAAGACAATTCCAGGAGCAGTAGTGCTTTATTTCAGTAACAACCTTTTATGTAAAATTAAGAACAAGTCTGCAGGGGCTGCAACACTATTAGCATTATTTCTTAGAGCCACTTGAATGTAATAGTCCATATTTCTTCAATAAACAATTTCACATCTCATTTTTAAATTAGCATGTCTACTTGTGTGTTTGTTGAAACTTTCAATGAACTTTCCATCACACACTTAAAGCCTGTGTTCTCCTTTGAAATGTTCCATTGGCAGGATTTAAAATCGAACAGGAAATGGAGCTAGAAGGTGCATTCCTGGGAAACTCTATTACGGTTTGCAGGCTTTTTCAGAAAGTTAACCGGCCCTGGGCAAATGGATTTATAAACCTCCTGCAGCTTGCATGCAATTACAGGTATCAACTGAAAAGTGAACAACTTAACTATTGTAGGGACTATATATGAGCTGAAGCCTGATTTGGAGACTCGATAGTGTGTAACTGTTTGTAATGTTGTGTCTTTGTTTTAAATGGTGTCTGAGGTGGAGATAAAAATGAACTTATGATCATCCATGTGTACAATATTTTTAAAAGATGTTGATAACATTTTTTTAAACTGAGATCCCATTAACTAAAAAAAAAATCACGATGTATTAAGATCTTTTCCAAAATATAACTACCAACCTGATTTTGAACCCCTTATAGGAAAACAATGGGTGTTGATTCTTTCCCACAGTCTTTGCTTGCACAAGAATTTTATTTTTAGTGATGTGAGATTAGTTAGATGTGTTGGTTTTAAATACTTGACAAAAATTGCTTGTTTTCATGAAGTTCCAACGTTTTCTTTTTAATAACTAGAAATTCTGTCACTGTAAAAGCTTCAATATGATTTTGCACAGAGTGAGTATCTGCAGTTTTGGAATATTTTTATTTTCCTTCATTTTGTAGATTCTAGTTTTGAAAATATCAAATTGTTTTCTTCTAACCATGCACCTATCATGTTTTTCCATGGACACATTTTTACCTCCAGAGTGTTAATATTTAGGCAGACATGACAACATGATACAAATACAGTGCAATATATAATAAAATACTTCTAATAATATTGAACTGATCACAGAAAAATTGATTGGAAGGATAAAAAAAAAAGATTTAAAAAAGTTACAAGACCGAATCACCACATGGTAAAAATAGATATTAAAATGCTTTCAGGGAAAAGAAAATACAGACAAGTGAAAAGAAATAAATTAAAGCCATCGCATGGTTATCGTAGAAAAGTCCATTGCCATTAAAAAAAAAGTTAAACTCGGTAAGTGACACACCTATGCACAGAGAAACTCAAATTGAGATTCTAACATGAGCCTTGACTCTGAGTGCACATATACTTCTACTGACTGCCAAAGTCAGTCTGAGGGCTGAAGCTGGGAAGGCAAGCAGAAGCAGCACAGAAGCAATCAAGAGAACAAGGTTTTAGGAACGGTTGCAAGAAGTCAGTTGCAAGAACAATGAGGCCCTTGTGATTCTGTCGCTTTTAAATAACACCTGAAACATATGTTTAAAAGAGTGCTTCATGCCGAACCTTTCTTTTCTTTTAAGGTTTCTTTTTTTTTTTTTTTTTTTCCACCTGATGTACATTCTGCTTAAGCCTGCTGAATTTTATGGTATATGGGGTCTGTTTTCATAACAGGATGGAGCTGGGAATATATTCATGTTTGAAGATGTGTATGTGGTGCTTTTCTTATTGAAGAACTAACAAATTTACACTTTAATCCGAATTAATGACTTTTCAAAAATAACACTAGATCAGATTAGCTGGCTTCCAGTTTTTACACTGGGCTATCTATTTCTTTCCCCACCCCTCCACTTCCTGCCCCCCTTTCTTTTTTCTATTAACATTTCTTTCTGAACTGTGAACTGTGTGCCACCCCCACCAAAAAAAAAAAAAAAAAAAAAAAGGCGAGCTCAGTCTTGAAGTGCTAAGGGCACAGCATATATGTCAAATCCATTTTCTTTACATGCAGTTTGAGAAACCTTGAATTGCAGTTCTGAGAAGCTAAATGGGTTGAGTATTACCTGCATGTGTCTGAAGGTATATGTTTTTAGATGCTGGTTGTGATGCATAGTGTCTTCCTCTTTGTCTCTTCCATCAGCCTCATCACTTTCTGTTTCTGTTTCTGTTAGTTTCCTAGCAAAAATGTATACACTACTTCTGGCATCAGGTTTTGGGAGAGAAACTTTGTAGCCACCTGGCTGAGCAGGAAGTTGTATGGCTGGCTTATGTAGAGATATTAATGAGATTGCACAGGAAAGACTTATTATTCCCAGCCTGTATTGGAGTTCCTAGTTTCACTTTGCAATTTTTATAAGCTATAGGAAATACACTTGGTTCATGGTAGCTTTACTCCCTGTGGGGTTGCAGACAGCAGTTGTGGACTTACTCGGTGTCCTAATACTGTATTATCCCAGTTGTGAATTTGGGATGAAAACATTACATTTATTTTTTTTTTAATATTATCTTCATAACCATAAGGGTGTCATTTTGCAAACAGTAGGTGGAGGGAGAAGGAGAAGGCAGTTCACTTAAAAATGAAGGTGTGTAACCTTAAGAAAAAGAAAACAAACACCACATTTCCCAGACTTCGATGTGATATTGGTAAGTCTTCATTTTTTAATTGCTGTAAAGACTTACCAGGACATAAGATGTATATAATTCACTGTTTTAAGAAAGAAGGGGCCTGGTTTTCATTTTTGGTTGCTTTTTGGAACGGTAAGTTTTTGTTTTCCATTATTGCACTAGAAGTGACTTATTTGGTCTGACTGCCAACGAAGTGTCTTTCTTCTGCCAAATGGATTGTTAGACAGTAAAAAAAAAAAAGAAAAAAGAAAAAAGAAAAAAGGAAAAAAGCTTTATTTGCTTCTATTCCAACAATTTCTCGACAAGCAAGGGTAGTACCATGTTTAAATGTTATTTTAATCTTTATTATTTTCTCCCCAGTTAAGCAAGGAATTTAAAAGGTGGCAGACAGAAATTTGTATTAAGAAATAACTGAAGTCTGTTAATATTCTACGGTTCTTAGCTGAACTTTTAGAAACTGGTACAGTAATATGTATAAAGTAGATAGGGATATTTAAAAACATTAAAGACATCCCAGAGTATTTCCTTCCTGACTATTCTTCAGAATGAATCCTCAGCAGCTATTGATTCAGACTTGCCAATTTTAGCCATTGCTGCTTTTTGCTTTAAATCCAGTATTTCATCTGTCTATTATAAACAGTACTTTTAATGCATCTGGCTCTGGTGTAGTGATGTTTCGGGTGCAAACACCCAAAAGCTGATAAATCTGACCACTGATATGTCTCAGAAAGTGACGAAATAAACTTGCTGGCTGTTATGTCACTGACTTAGCTGCCTATCAGGTGTTAAGCCTTTAAGCAAAATTGAGAGGTAAGGTAGGTAAGGTAGCGAAGAATGAAGATCCTGGTCACTCCCTCTTTGCAGTTCTTGTTCTTTCTGCAATGTTTCTGCTAGAAGTGTTTTCTACAACACCCCTATAAAATGCATAATGTTCTCATATGGATACAATAGCTTTTGTGCCATGGGTAGTGGTAAGAGAAGATGGCGTCTGAGTTTTCCGTGTCTCTGCTGTGTTAATTCACTAATACATTTTTAGCATAGTGAGTTATCAAAGATTGTTCACTGGCATCTCCTCCTCACTTATTCTAACTTTGCACTTTTGGACTGTGTCATATCACTTTTATGTAAGTACCAAACATACTCTTTTTGTTAATACTTATTTATTTTCTCTACTGACAGACTCTGAAATTAGAGAGAGATTAGAAAAGAAGAGTTACCTTTAAAAGTCAATTCTTTGTAGCTTGGACAAAGCATGCCCTGAATACACTGTGTTCTATCACATAATGATTAAAAGACCCAGGGAATCCTGCTCAGCAGTAAAAATAATGATATGAACTTTATCCATTATTTGGAAAATCAAGTGTGGGAGCAATCACTAATATTTATTTTGTCTATCAGATTTTACTTAATCTTCTATGATTGTGGTTCAGTAATGCAAATTCACTGAATGGAGGTGTAAAAACCCGTTTTATTTCCAACTGGTGTGTAGTCCAGCACCTCTCTCATCTTGAAAAACAGGAATTGGGGAAGCATTGTCAAAGTAATCTTAAAAAAAAACACCCAAGATGTGGTATTCCTCACTTGGTTTAGTTTGGCCTTCCAGAAACAGCTGTGGCTGTATATAAATGAGTAAAATACTTGGAGATACATTGATCTGGAAGGATTTTTATACATGTAATAGTGCTTACACATTTTTTTTAAATTAGAATTGAAATGTGCAAGAAATGTGCTTGCCTAGAATTTTATATTCTCATTATACAGTGTAATTGCTGGAATGAAAGATGTGTTTCATTTAACAGTGTATAAGGCCATAAAAAGATTTTAGGTAGTAAAGTTAAAAAGTTTTTTCATTACTAACATTAAATGTTCTGGAAAGTAATATTCCCATTAAGATGATGTCAGAACAGACCTGCTTCTACATCAGGTTTCCTCAGAAATAATACAGATTTTTATTTTCAAAATTGTCTCCTGCAATTCTAGCATGGTTTTCATGGGCTTTTGTGAGCAGAGTAGTTGTTAGGCTACCGTTCCAGGTGGCAATTGCAATTTTCCTCTTCCTCAGCTTGGGTTACCTATGGATGTAAAATAAATAGCAGGTCAAAAGTAGTAAATGGTGGCTTGTATACTGGATTGGGCATAGTCCAGGCAATGTGGTCACCGGGGGACAAATAATAATCTCCTTAATGTAATTTTAAGTGACATCTCTGGTCTTCTTACATGAGAAGACAAAATGAAAGTCAATTTGTCACAGGTAATTTGTAGTCTGAGCTCTTTCAAAAAGCGATTACTCCAAGGAGCGTGTGGCTAAAGAGCAGGGAAGTATTGATGATGTGCTGAGAATGCTTTTTGTCATGGCTTGAGGCAGCCGTGCTCCTGTGCGTAAACTGCAGTTCCATCAACAATTCCACCGTTACTCTTGTTGAGAAGGAATATCTTTACTCAGATAGGAAAAATACCTGTGTATGTCAGTGGAAACTTTGTAGATGTCATTCGGAATGCAGAGGGCATTTCTTCAATAAACTCTTTACAGACTCAGGATTTATTACCATAGCAGATTTTAATTATCTCAGGATTAGGAAGGTACATAAATGCACTTCTGTAACAGACATTCTTTAGTAGAGTTCTTTTACAAAGACAGCTCTTTTAACATTTGGGGAAGAGGGATGTATTTGAAGTGGCTGTCGTATTTTATTTTCTTGTATTCCAGGAAAGAAAAATAGAATAAGAATTCCAGGAATAGAAAAATAGAAAAAGTAATCTATACTTCAAATTGTTCGGATTTAGTTTGTATTAACTAAAACTTCCCCAGTGTCTCAAATAATCTACTAGTTAGATGCAGGAGCACACTAATATGAACAGGAAGATGTTGGGACTGCATGGCAGCATAGGAATGTATGTTTGTTTATATATTAAGTTTCCATATAAGCTAAGAATGTTGGTACTTTTAAATGTCTTCTTTCCTGATAAGGAAACATTGGTGGTTCCACTCTTGATTCTGTACAGCATCACATACCCTGAAGTCCAGCATTTGGATGCTGCATTAGAATCATAGAATCATAGAATCCTAGGGGTTGGAAGGGACCTCGAAAGATCATCTAGTCCAACCCCCCTGCCAGAGCAGGGTCACCTAGAGCACATCACACAGGAACGCATCCAGGCGGGTTTTGAATGTCTCCAGTGAAGGAGACTCCACAACCTCCCTGGGCAGCCTGTTCCAGTGCTCTGTCACTCTCACAGTAAAAAAGTTTTTTCTGATATTTACCTTGAACCTCCTATGCTCCAATTTACACCCATTACCCCTCGTCCTATCACTGGTCATCACTGAGAAGAGCCTAACTCCATCTCCCTGACACTCACCCCTTACATATTTGTAAACATTGATGAGGTCTGCAAAGCTGCTGTGGCATATCATGAAACCTATTTCTGGAAAAAAAACACTACTATGCATGAGTAAGTCTGTAAACTACTTTCTAAAAGGGTAGATTTGTATTAAAGACATTAAAACTCTTAAGTATGTTTACATTTTAAAGTTATTAAATGCCTAATGGGGGAAAAGTAATTACAAGTGTGATGCATGTAAACCTGAATGTCAAAATCATATTTAAAATACATACTATGAGAGTAACTGTGTAGCAAATTTATCCATGTTGTGTGAATATCTTATCTGCTTATTCAATATGGTACTTATTTTGCTAAGTTTTGTTCATAGATTTTAAAGAGAAGAAGCTAGCTTAAATACAGTAACTCTTCTGGTACTTTCAAAGATTCCATTGAACATAATGCAAGTGAGTACTCAACATGTTTGGTGGCCACAGATCTGGCTGTTGTTTGGGTAAATATTTTCCCCAGGTGCACAAAATATTATGCAGACTAACACCAGCTTTCATTTAAAGTCTACTCTGTAACTATTGCCAGAGGCAGTTCCATGCTTCTTGAAATAATGCAAACCAGACTAGCCAAAAAAAACCCACAAAAAACCTCAACAGCTTTCTCTTCCATTTGATATCTGTAGTTTGAACATTCAACATTTTATTCAGCTTTAACAAATGTCTTTAACTTGAACCAAAGAAATGGCTTTAACCAATTAACCAAACCTGTCTTTTTCATACAGTGACATCATAGCCTTAAAAAATACTCTCTTGGTGCTAATTATGCAAATAAAGTATTAACTACAAACCAGATATGACTGGAGAGACTCAGTGGGGAAGCTCGTTCTGATGACTGATGGACCTTGTCAGTAGTAGAGGCAGCTACTTCTATTTATGGGATGAACGGAGCACTTGTGTACTTTGAACGTCTGCATGCTCTCCTTGTTGCATAAACTTGTGCAACCCACCTATTTTGCCCACTAAAGTCTTTGTGTGTGATCCTCCCACCACGTTTAGGAGACTCCCTGTGACTCCCCTAGTTTGTCTTAAATGGTGTATTTTTGTCCCTAGTGTCTTTCACCAATGCCCATCTTTTTTTCATACCAGAGGCTTGAGATAAGTTATTACCATAAACAAAACAGGATCTAGGTTGAAACTTGGACACCAGCCTGCAGTTGGCTATGGGTTATTGAGGAGCATGTTTTCTGCCATAGTCTTAGCCTTAGTCATAGGGTCTACCTCTGGTAAGGCAGGAGTATAATGGGGGTGAGGGGAGCACATGGCAAGATGTTAACGTTGATATGGCCGGCCTCTTTTTGGGGTGAGAGGAGAGGCTACACATATGTGGGCAAGACCCTTGCTGTTTCACTTGTTCTCAGGGCCAGTGAAACTGCGTGCGTCTGGCCTTTTCTGCTCAGTAAGTTCAGTCCCTGTTCAGTTAGAATATATTCTGCATGCCCTACCCATGTTTTCAGTGATTCCTGAATTTCAGCCCTCAAATTTCTTTCCCTGTCTCCCCACCCATGTCTAACAACACCTCCTGCCTCCATCCCAAAGATGTCTTAACTCCCTAGTCTGTCATCTCTCCATGTCTTTCTTGTAACTCCTGCTTAGTCATAACTTCCTGGTAGAAGTTCCTACTTCTAGGCTCCCTTGCATGCAAGTGTGCAGGTGCATCCTCTCACTTCGCTCTACTGAGACAATGTTTTCCCTCTTCCACCATTTCTAGTTTTCTAAGAGGTGAGTAATTTGTGATAATGGCATATTCAGCTCCTTGAGAAGATGAGTGGAGGTGGTGTCCTGCTTGAACATGCCTACTCACGGCTTAAAAAGTAACTGGTGTTTGTTTCTGTGTGAATAATGACAAGTTCCGCTGTTTAGAGCTAGGTCAAAGTGAGTTTTGGTTCCAACAACTACACCCATTGAAAACTGCAATTTGCTGTGCCAGTTCTCAGACTTGGCAGTGAGTGAGAACACTGATGGTACTCTGAGGTTGCTGATCCCAGTTTTCATCTACATCTTGCTGGTATTACATGTGTCAGATAGTCCAACTGTGAAGGTAGTATCTTTCCCTCCTGGTATCAGTCCCAACTTCTTAATTTTTTCCCAGTTTATTTGGCAAATTGATATGCTGGTCTCCAGAGTTATGAAACAATTAGCATATTACAAAGAAAATGTTTTTCTCAGGGAGCATCTGTGCACATAAGTATACTATTGGAGTACAAGTCAAGATAATTTTGTAACCTTCTAGGTAAAGCATGTTAATAAAAATAAACATGAATGTGAGTTTGTTTAATTAATTTTTCTAAGAGTAATAGTGCAAATCTGAGAAATGAACAATTTTTCACTTGTCAGTGATTTAATGGTATAGTATCTAGAGTTATAATTGAGAGGTCACATGTCTAACTTTTTGCCTTCTATGTTAACTCCTTTATTTTCTTATTTATGCTTGAACAGGGTTCATGCCTGATTAAGTTACTGTCTTTTATTGTAATTAAAGAAAAATGTTGTGGAGGGAGAACTAAAAATTCTGTTCAATGGAAAACAGATTGTTGTGCCTGTAATGAAACAAAAAGGACCCTGTCACACACAGTGCCTTTCCCCTACCCCCCACCCTGTCAGAATAATCATCAGTCAGAAAGATTTGTCTGCTGTGAGAATGATTCAGCTGTCCAGAGCTAAGGGTCTGTGGGGGGAGGCCACATATTTAAGCTTTTCAGAAAGGAAGCGACATACTTCAGAGGTTGCCTGACATCACAGGAATGGCAGCTCTAGCAACAGTGCTTATAACCTGTACTTGTAAACTATCTCGCCTGTTTGCATTTCATGCCAAAAAAGGATTAGTAGATTTTAACAACATCTCTCTTCAGTACAGCAAGAGAATTACTGTGTACACTGTGGTCTCCTTGACTTACAAAGAGGGTTTTTTTGTGTGGTGCCCTAGAGTCTCATTTTAAATAGCATAGTGTGCTTGCAGTATGTTTTTTTGTTTGTTTGTTTGTTTGTTTGTTTTAATGTGTACTTCTGGCAGAGAAAACTCCACTGTTGCTGTCAGCTTTCAGCTATTTGAAGTTACTTTCAAACAGTAACGCATTGGTTAGAAATTTATAGGAGAACATTTTGAAGTGAAAAGGCAATGTAAGCCAATCACTATTGGTTTATTCAGTCTTTCTGCCAAAATATTATATTAAATTTGACAAACTATAATAGAACTTCTGTGGTTGGTCATAGTTTGTTATGGTAACTCAAAAAAATCTTGTGTCCTACTGTTCTTTAAATTTTGGAATAAATTTCTGGTTCTACCCAAGAAAAACTTGTTTCCAGATATCATACCAGAGAACAACTGAATAAATTTCAGATTCTAAAGTCTTTGTGTATGCAGCTTTGGCTACATTCTTTGTATTTGTAGCACATGGAATTATAAATAAAAATGAATACATCTGATACACATTTTCTCTTGTTACATACATATTTTCATCCGGTGTTAGAGAGAGGAGCATTCTGGCCCAGGCCACAGAGGACTGTTAGCCTGTTTCAGGGCTGTATCAACTCCTAATACTGTGACGACAATTCCACAGTGTTTGTCTCCATTGTTTTCAAAAGATCATGGCAAACAGGAGAGGTGCCTGAGGACTGGAGGAAGGCCAATGTCCCTCCAGTCTTCAAAAAGGGCAAGAAGGATGATCCAGCAAACTATGGACTAGTCATCTTCACCTCCATCCCTGGAAAATGGTGGAGCAGCTCATTCTGGAGGTCATCTCTAAGCACATGGAAGAGAAGAAGATTATCAGGAGTAGTCAGCATGGATTTACCAAGGGGAAATAATGTTTGACTAATCTGATAGCCTTCTATGATGGTGTGACTGAATGGGTAGATGCAGGGAGACCAGTGGATGTGTCTACCTTGACCTTAGCAAGGCTTTTGGCACAGCCTCCCATAACATCCTCGTAAGCAAGCTCAGGCAGTGTGGGGTAGAAGAGTGGACAGTGAGATGGATTGAGAACTGGCTACACAACAGAGAGCCCAAAGAGTAGTGATCAATGGTGTGGAGTCCAGCTGGAGACCTGTAACTAGTGGAGTTTCTGAGGGATCAGTGCTGAGTCCAGTCCTGTTCAACACCTTTATTGACGACCTTGATTATGGGACAGAGTGTATCCTGAGCAAGTTTGCTGATGACATGAAGCTGGGAGGATTAGCTGATTCACCAGAAGGCTGTGTGGCCATTCAGCAAGATTTGGACAGATTGGAGAGCTGGGCAAGGAGGAATAAAACGAGATTCAACAAGCGCAAATGCGGAGTCCTGCACCTGGGAAGGAACAACAAAATACACCAGTACAGGTTAGGAGGTGATCTGTTAGGGAGCAGCTTCATGGAGAAGGACCTTGGAGTCCTGGTAGACAGCAAGTTATCCATGGGACAACAATGTGCCCTTGTGCCCAAGAAAGCCAGTGATATCCTAGGGTGCATTAAGAAGAGTGTGTCCAGCAGGTGGAGGGAGGTTCTCCTCCCCCTCTACTCTGTCCTAGTGAGACCTCGCTTGGAGTATTGTGTCCAGTTCTGGGGTCCCCAGTTCAAGAGCAATTGACAATTGACTGGGTGACAATTGACAATATGACTCAGTGACCCACCTAGTGGATGAGGGTGGATGTGGTCTACCTCGACTTCAGCAAGGCCTTTGACCCAGTCTCCCACAGCATCCTCCGGAGAAGATAGCAATCATGGCTTCAACAGGTGCACCCTTGGCTGGGTCAAAAACTGGTTGGATGACCGGGCCCAGAGAGTGATGGTGAGTCGAGCTGCATCCAGCTGGCGTCTGGTGACCAGCGGTGTCCCCCAGGGATCAGTACTGGGCCCAGTCCTATTCAGTATCTTTATTGATGACCTGGATGTGGGGATTGAGACCACCCTCAGTAGATTTGCAGATGACACCAAGCTGGGGGGAAGTGCTGATCTGCCAGAGGGTAGGAAGAAGCTGCAGGAGGACCTGGACAGGCTGGATCAATGGGCTGAAGCCAACGGCATGAAATTCAACAAGACCAAGTGCAGGGTCCTGCACTTTGGCCACAATAACCCCAGGCAGCGCTACAGGCTGGGGGAAGAGTGGCTGGAGAGCAGCCTGGCAGAGAGGGACCTGGGAGTGCTGGTGGACAGCCGGTTGAACATGAGCCAGCAGTGTGCCCAGGTGGCCCGGAAGGCCAATGGCATCCTGGCTTGTATCAGGAATAGTGTGGCCAGCAGGAGCAGGGATGTAATTCTCCCCCTGTACACAGCACTGGTGAGGCCTCACCTTGAGTACTGTGTCCAGTTCTGGGCCCCTCACTTCAAGAAGGACGTTGAGGTGCTGGAGCGGGTCCAGAGGAGAGCAACAAGGCTGGTGAAGGGACTAGAGGGAAAGTCTTATAGGGCGAGGCTGAGGATGTTGGGGTTGTTTAGCCTGGAGAAGAGGAGACTTCAGACTTCATAGCCTGAAGTTGCTCCAAGGGAGGTTTAGGCTGGATATTAGGAAGCACTTCCTCATGGAGAGGGTGATTAGACATTGGAATAGACTTCCCAGGGAAGTGGTGGAGGCACCGTCCCTGGATGTGTTCAAGGCAAGGCTGGATGTGGCACTTAGTGCCATGGTCTAGATGGTGTGGTGGTTTTGGTCATAGGCTGGACTTGATGATCTTAAAGGTCTTTTCCAGGCTTGGTGATTCTGTGATTCTGTGATTCTGTGTAACAGAGTGGCATTATGGTTCATAATTCATGACCAGATCTGAAAAGTTTGTCCAAAAAGTTTAAGTAAGACACAATATATAGTATTTTCTCAGTAAAGAAAGACTCTTGATACATCTGCTCTTTTCTTCATGTAATGATAATAGCAAACTATAACTAATTTAAAGTCAAATTGTTCCAGAGAAGTTATATGGGTGATTCCAGTTTGGAGGTAAGATGGATGAATCTGTATGTACGTGCAAGGATTTAACTACTGTTGTTCAGCTGCCATCTGATGTTTCAGAAATCTAACATCAGAGATGCTTGAGGGAGAGAGACCACCATGTCCTCTGACCATGGAAGGGGACAGTCTAATTTTCTTTCATGGGTCTTTAACTGTGTTTCCGCTTAGGCAGGGAACTCCCTGTTTAGCCATCTGGTTATCTAGGTAACTAGAGAAAAAAAAAAAAAAGGTGCGATATTGGTCAGTGCTAACATACTGGTTTTAGATTAGGAAATATCTGCTGGCTAGTAGTAATAATAATAATAAAGTGACATTTTATTTAGGATTTCTTCTTGTTCTCATTGATACAGAAGGGTTATCAGGGCAGGAATATGGCAATTGGAAAACAGCATTTTTTTTTTTCAGTTGGCCCAGTTTATTTAGCATTTGTGCTGATTGTCAAGAAGATATGGCACATCCATTTCAAAGCCATCAACCTGGAACAGTATAAAGGTGCCAAGACTTTTTAAAAATTTGTTAAATTGTATATGGCGGCAGAGTAGGTGGAAGTTTATTAAGCACAATGTTTGCTATATATTTCCAATTAAGAAAGAATTTATGTATTTGTACCATATACTATATCTGCACCATGTGCTGTGCCTGCAGCCACCTTTTTGTCAGGGAAATTAAGGGAACTGGATGTGTCAGTATCGCCTACCTATTTTGTCTGAAGTGAGCCAGTTTAGCATGTATTAGTAGTGAAACCAGTTTGAGCAAACCTGTCTGACTTTGCATGGTGTCCTACAAGAAATCTGTGATCAAGTGGCTCCAGTTGAGCTATGAATTATGAGACTTGTACTGCTGAAGAGCTGGATGGAGGTGATGATGTTTCAGCTAGAGCTAGAAGACATCTACTGCACTAAAACATACACAATTGTAGCGATAACATGCCAAACTTGTAACCATGTCATCAATCTGAGCGGATTTTCTCTTCCTTCCTTATGGTTCATCTTTCACCGGGTTTACTGACAAGGCAACTATGCAATTTTTGCTGTGCTGATGGAGGTAAGAGGTTTTCCGAAGTCCTACATATGGCAGAATTTTGCTTTATTTTTATTAGTGATTTTCATACAAGGAGGAAATATCTCAGCTTGATGATTGGGTTCCAGGTCAAATTTGCAGAGCTGGAATGTAAACTGAGCCTATGGCTTTTCAAATCCTTGAGGCAATATCCCTGGAATGCAGTGATGCCTCTTAAGATGCTACTCAGAGTGGAAACATAGTAAGTATAAAAAAATGAGAACATATAAGCAAGTGAATGAGTTTCAGGAAGGAGGTGGATAGGAAAGTAAGTCTTACTTCATCTTTTTCTCCTCCCATCTCCCTTGTTCACTGGCTCCCATTCCCAAATGGACTGTTTGCCTTGTGAAAAAAGGCAAAAAAGTCTTCCTCCCCCAGGTATTCTGCTAGGGTCTTTGGGATGTGCTTTATCTCCCATGTCCTGTGGGATTCCACAATTCAGCATAAATCCATATCTTAGCTGTTCACTGACAGGAGCAGAAAACTTTTCCAATGTCTTCTTTACTTCTCTGGCTCTTTGAGGCAGGAAAGGGAATTGCTTCTGATGAGACATAAGTGGCTTCAGCCCCTACCCATCTTGGAGGACCTGTAGAACACAAAACTAGACAAGTCTGCATTGTAGAGATGAGGCAAAGCTTTGCACTGATGACGGGGCACAGCAACATTGCTGCTTAACAGCAGCCCTAGTGTGACTGTACATGGTTTTAAGATTAGCTAGAGTCTGGCTGAAGAAAGTGGTTTTTTAAGGATGTTCCTATATTGGCATTATTCTTTTGTGGCCTAAGTACTGTAGTGGAAATGCTTAGTGACCTTTTTTATCTTCACAACATTAGAAGATGGGAAAACTAAAAATGCATGAGTAGTAAACGTAGAGACAGCTTTAAAAACCACCTTTTTCTGCTTTTTTGTAATGCATAGAGAGTCTGGAGTGTTAATTCCTTTATTAAGGTTCTTCTTACTTAATCTTTTTTAAATAGCTTCATGTCTGCTTGGGCTGCACAAAGAAGCTTTTACTGATTTCTTTACTGTGTACTTTAAATGAAAGGTTTATCTGTGTTAGACCTTTCCTCCATGACCTGGGGAATGGTACCTCAGACCTACCACTACCACGGTTACCTCTAGTCAGAGCTCACTCCTACCGTGTCCATTATCTTAGTTTTGCCTTTTTTTTTGCCCATGGGATGGCTACTTTGTGTCCAGCCAGTTTTACATAAGTCTCTTCTTCCTCTTCCATAAATTGCAAGACAAATGTTGGTAGCTATTTCATTTTTACCAAGCTTGTACCTAGGAAGAGTAGGTTGATATAATAATTATCTAGGAATTTTCTAGGAAGGAATTTTTAAAATATTAGGAGCTTAAACAAGTTATTTTAAAGTGAAAAAAAGCAACAGTTCCTTTTAGATATTTGAGTTTTAGGATAAAAACCACAATGAAGTAATTCAAGATTTAGAGAAAAAAATTATTTTGAAACAAACAAGACATGATGCTTTTCAAACTCATGTTCTAAATCAGTATGTTCTTAACACATTGATTCTGCTCCTTAGAATCTCCAGTGAATATACTGTATGTTCCTTTGCTTACCTATCCTCAAATAAGATACACCCTCCTGGTTTCTAACCCAAATCCTCTTGGCTGCAAATTAAACTGATTTTGCCTTCTTCTTCATGTAATAGAAATCAAAACAGATGCTGTCATCTTTATAACAACCTTTTGTACACTGGTCACATACTTACCTGTGTGTTTTTACACTTAAAACTGGTTTGTGCAATTTTTTTTTTTGACTCAAGTTTCCTTTTGGAGCCTTCTGTTGATCATGGATTTTTCAGTGGTGCCCAAACTTGGACAAGGATCTTGACAGTTAATCAGCAGAGTAATTATTTCCAGTACCTTCTAGAGAAAGATAATCCTCTCTGGTATCTCAATATGATACCTCCAGTAACATTTCCTTGTGTTTTAAGTCTCAAGCAGCCACACTTCACTTTTTTTTTTTGTCTGCAGCAGCCAGAAGTTTTTCTGTAGCATTACAACCTGCATAGTTTTTCCTCATTTTGTACTGTTGCAATGTTTAAATGTTACTAAATTTTGCATAATTCAGATATTTGTGAAGTTCATCTTTTTCAGTGTTAGACTCTTCCTCCTGTTTCTGACTGTAATTTTGGACTGCCATTCAGACATTCCTTCTCAATTCTGGTAGTTGCATAGCCCTGCAGACACACAGTTACTGGTCATCTAATCTCAGATGCACACATGTGGTTCTGCCTTGAGATGACACATCCATCGTACGAGGTGGGAACTTGGGGACACTGCCCACATCCCATGTGGCCTTGAGAAAGGGTTGGGTGGGAGGAATTTGGTGGGACAGAGGATAACAGATCGGACCCTGACAATGACTGAAATAACTCCAATTTATAAAGCACTTGCTGCTTGTGCCTCTGTTCAAGCTTAAGATCATATTCCTTTGCTAAAAACACAAGTCACAATCAATTTTTAAAAACAAACTTGAGAAAAAAACTTCTGCCCCTTTTTTCTTTTGTTTGATTTATTTCCCAGTTAATTACGGACCTTTCTTCTGATATTTTCTTTAAACGTAAGGTTTATAGAGAACATGTTTTTACTGTCTTCTGTATCTATGCTGACTATAACACATTGCACGTGTGGGTCTTTCTGGTTTTGCCCATACGTGTTTCTGTAATTTCTCTGTACTATGACTAATCATTCATCACAGGTCCTTATTTCTTAACTTCTTTAAAAATTCCTTTTCTGATTATAAAGAGGCCCTTACACAGCTGCACTGGTCCCTTGCTGTGCTTCTTGTCTCTTCACTTCTTTTTACTCAAGTGTTTCATCCCCAGGCACTCTGCTTACCAGTAGCCTTACCATGTTATTGTATCCCTTTGGGAATACAACTTTCCTTAATGTATCAGGTCTTTTTTTTGACCTGCCAATCTTATTTCTTTTTCTCCACAGAGTAAAGAATTGGTCATTTTGTGACCACTAGTTTGGTTTCTGTTCCTTGTCTCGTCTCTCCTTTACTCACAGTTAAATATAAATCAACATCACCTAAGGATTCTTCTAAAAAATCTTGTTGGACTGTTTCAATATTTCTTTTTGTTTTTTCTCCTTCTCACCAGTGGATTTCTTGGTGAAGTCCCCATTACTATCAACTCTTTTTTCTGGATGCCTCTACTGGTTACTTAAGGGGAAAACGTAATGCATTTCTCCTTCTAATCATAGAATGAATCATAGAATGGTTAGAGTTGGAAGGGACCTTAAAGATCATCAAGTTCCAATTCCCCTGCATGGGCGGGGACACCTCCCACTAGATCAGGTTGCTCAGAGCCCCATCCAACCTGAGCTTGGACACCCCCAGGGATGGAGCCTCCACAACTTCTCTGGGCAACCTGTTCCAGTGTCTCACTACCCTCACACTAGAGAATTTCCTTCTGATCTCTAACCTAAACCTCTCCTCCTGGAGTTTCAAACCATTACCCCTTGTCCTCTCACTACAAGTCCTTGTAAAAAGTCCCTCCCTAAATCAAGTGATGTACAGCACATCTGCAACAAGACGTGATTGTCATCACTCTTTTTATATTTTGCATTTGCTCAGAGTTCCTTAAAAATTTGCTTCTCAACTTTCCCTGAACTTCAGAGCAAGTGTGTGTGTTTTTCATTTATGATATAAGACGTTGTTTCTTTTTTTCACCCAGCTCTATTTCATCAGCAGGTTCTTTGCACCCCTCCACATTAATTCCAGCCCTGCGATTTATCCCCAGTCTTTGTGGTGTGGATTCAGTGGTGATTTTGGTTGACTCTAAAGACTTGAAGGTTGTTCCTGTTTATTCTCATTACTTTCTCATTACTTATTCTCATTACCTTTCTGTATAGACATCTCAGATGTTTGGCATATTGTCCTGTTATTCTCCCTGTTATCTTTCCTATGACCCTCAGAAAAAAATTTGACTGAAAAATCTAGTTATTTTCAATACTCAGCTAAAGGCACTTCAAAGGAACCCAGTTGCATGAAGTTGCTGATTGCTGAGTGCCCTCTGCCAAAACTCAGGCCTCCTTAGAATGTGTCCCATTCATCATTCAGAAGTGGAGGTATGCAACATCATTAGTTTTGAAATTACCAGCTACAAATCTAGTGTGAAGTCCAGTCAATTTTTTAAATTGTTATCTTAGTTTCTTACAAAACAGTCATGGTTTAAGAATCTAACGGCATTGTTTAGGGTTAGTCAGCAAGGAAGCAAAAGCTAGAGCTTTAGAGTAGTTTATTTTGCTGAATATTTTTGAGTATCTGCTGTGGTTCAGATTGAATTGCGTTCTGTGACAAGTTTTCAGTAACCATATTCTAATTATCAGCTTTCTGGGGTATGACTTCAAGTGTTCCCATCAAATGCATATGGTGACTTGCCAACCAAGGAGAGACTCAGTGGAACCAGAGCAGAGTAGGTAGAACTGCAGTGGGTGTCCTAGATTCAGTTCTGGGCAGAAGACAGAACACTTCTAGGCGATAAAACAGTAATTCACCTACTGTTTTCTGCTGACTCAAAGTCCTTTTGAGGCTTGTTCATTACACAACATTGGAAAGCAAAATTGAGGGGTTTTTTTCACTGAGCTTTTTCTCTCCCCTGATGTACTATTTGGAGGGAGGGTGTTTGGCAGTGCAAATTAAGTGTCCAGTATGTATGCAACTAGGGATGGGTGGAGGTATGGAAGCCAACAAAGGAAGTAATAGAAATCCAAAAGTCTTAACTACAGAAATAATACTTCTGTCAATGGGAGGTTTTATCCTTTGTGCTTGTAGTAGCAGACTTTAAGTCTTGCTGTTGGGAGTGGGTCTGTATGGAACCTGGAAGCGATTACTTAAACGGGAATGTAAAAGGACTATATTTGTGGTTGTTTTTTTTTAAAGAAAGAAATGGAAACTTTGCAATATTTATAGTAGCTCATGCCAAATGGGCTTGTCATCAGCCTAAGCTTTCCCTCTCCCCCCTTTTTTTTTTTTCTTCTGAAATAAGAGAAGATTTATGGAAATGGGGATTTAAGGGTAAATCTCTATATGAAATGGCTGTTTGAACAACATCTTCTCTGTTACCTGTATATTCCTTTATGATAAATACAAGTTTTGATATTTTTTCCTCTTAATTTTTGGATAGTTGTATTTATTTTTCAGCATGTTTCTTTACACCTTACCTCATTTTTCATTTAAGTGATTCTGTCTTCATGTCAGGTTGCATAGGGATACCTCTTCAAAGCTGCGAAGCAAATCAGGGTGTCTGACTTGATTTTCAAACCTCTGAGGTTTATTGAAATTTGGTTGTATATAGTTACCTCAATTCCTGCAAAACTTTCATGAGGATCATGCATACCTGTATTTCTATACCCAGAATTATCTTTTAAAGTATGACTATAACTGCTTTCTCAAACACCATCCTATACAGTTTTGGGACAAATCCTGGGGTACAAAAGTCCAGAACTGTATCTGCTGCAGGTCTTGTACAGCAATCAGTGATACTCTGTTTTTCTTTTCTGTTCTTTTCATCTCTAGGTAAAAATGGCCCTATTTATCTTCCTTGATCTCCAAGCTGGACCATTTTACTTCTTTTTAAGGCACTTTTATGAGCTCTTTAGGGGATTTTACATGAAGAAATTGATGCAGAATAATATAAACAGTGTAACAAGAAAAATAAAAATGCAAATGCAAAGCCTTATCAAATGCACTTAGCTGCAATGTGAAGTGTGTGGGGTGGATTGAGGCCTCGGTTTATGGAAAAGGTTCTTGGCTCTTGCTGCACAATCTGGAAAGCTTGCTGTAAATATGCTGTGCTTGCTCTACCAGTGATGCCAGGAATCAGTCTGAATATGATGGGGAGTTTTGTTTCTTCCCCCACCTCCCTCCCCTAAATATCACTTGATATTTTATTACATTAAAATTTTAATTGCTTTTGTTACATATTTGAATCATTATGGGCTTTGAGATATGCCTTTCACTTGAGAAGTATGACTATCATCAGGATCCTTTACAGGCTGTGATTTCGGTATCTGTATTTTAATGTATTTTTTGACTCTTTGCCCAGGATTTAGTTATGAGGTTTTCCTCTCTTCTGAAACAGAGGTTAATCTAGTTTTTACTTCAGAGCACAGAAAGACACCTCATAATCTCTCTAGTTTTAGTGAAGTGCTCTTGTAGAGTATAAAACAAAAGTGGTGTGGTCTTGTTGTTCTAGACACCTCTTTTGTTTGAGAACATATTATTTGTGAATATTTCATTTGCAAAAACACCTTACATGTATGGTTTCTGTAATTAAAGTATCAAAATGGCATTGACCACACTTACTCACTTTTCATTTTTCTCTCTGAAAGATACTGTGTCCACATTGCTCTTTTAAAAGAAACATATGAAGTAATATAGTTAGTTCCAGGCTCAGAATACTTAAGAGGCATCAAATAGAGCTGTTAGGAACCAGCTCCTACCACGGAGGAAAGAAATCGTCGTGCATCTGGCAATAGAGTTGTGGACCCAGTTGCCAAAGGATATTTGGGATGTTGTTTGCCAAAATGTTGTTTCAATGGGCATTTTGCTTCAGGTCATGCTAAGGGTTACTGAGCATACATGCACCTCAGGACCCGCTGGAGACTGAAACCAGTTTGAAGGTTGAAGACTACTATGGAGAAGAGTCATACAACTAATCTGGTTTTGGCTGTTCTTAGAGACAGGGCACTGGGCTAAATTGTCCTTTGATGTGATTCAGTGTGGTCAGTTTTATGTTTTCACGTCTTTCTTACCAATTTTCTCTCAAAAATGTTAGGTGGATTAAATTGTACTTCTTGTTTCAGGGCTGCATGTTAAGGGATCATTAGAACTTCCAGAAGCTGTGAAACACCAAGAAACCACTTGTAATTCAGGTAGCCCTTCAGCTGCAGGCAGCTAGAAAGTGTGAGAGTATACTGGAGACACACCATTATATATTCCTCTTTATTTTTTAATAATCTTTTCAAGATAACTGCCACAGACCGCTATGGGAGACTAGGTACTTGAGGAGATGGATTGTTGGTTTTACACAGCTTGGCCTTTCCTACTAGAGTGTATCTGGACAGTGCCTCAGTTTGCATGGGTTTCAGGTGGGTTCAGCACTAAGTCTTAGTAGTAGTCCTCACCGCAAGAATTTTCCTTTGTGACCAAAAAGACTCTAACGTGTTTTAGGTTCCACAGTAAAGATAGGGTGTGTTGGGAGCCATATGATGTGTACCAGAGTGATGAGAAAGAATTCTCAGCAATATCTAGATATAAAATTTGATGGAAGAAGTGCTTTCAGAAAGATAATAGTTTATGCTATTGCTTAAAACTTGATCTTAAGTGTCTAACTTGACTCTTAATTTCACTTTCTGATGAAAAAAATTCTGTGGGTTATGCAATTACTACCTGTCTTCCATGTGAAAGAAGTGGCAGCATTACCCAGTGGTATTCTTCTTGTAGTGGTAAATCTGTTACTCTTTACTGTAAATAATCAGGCTATGAAAACTGACCATAACTGTTCATTAAGGGGTTGAGGGAGAAGAGCATTTGGGTAAGAAGAGTGTTTTTTTGCATTCCTGTTGACGTTACCACTTCTTTCCCCTCAAGCCTGGGGACCTGCCTCACAAACAGTGCCTGTACAGGGAAACAGCATTTATAAAAGGGAAAATAATGCTTATCTTCCCTTTCCTCTCTTATTGATTAAGAAGATCTGAAAGGTTCTTACCCTCTTTTCCATCTGCCTTTTTTACTACTAAAATTACATTATGGCTATTTCATTGCTTTGTTTCCTTGTTCATCATCAAACAATTACTTATGAAGGTTGGATGTCAATTAAGAAAAATAATCTTGAGTAAACATTAGCCCAAAGTCAGGATATCAGGTCCATGATCCTCATGTATAAGGCAAAAGGTAATATGTGAGCAGTATTTACTTTGCAATAACTGCCACTGCTTCGTAGTGAGAAAATCAGCAACACGGGAAGACTGGCCAGTTAGTATCTCTTGGGTCTAGATGGGACATGTATAAAAAAATGTCCTATTCCTATGTCTTTATTAGAGAGCTGTTGGAGCTTGTATAGTATAGAGGTTTCAGACCATTGTGTTTCTGGCAGAATAGATCTTTTAGCACCTGAAGCTCTTTGAGGTAATGCTATGAAGTAATCATAGTTAAAGTGGCTACGGGTGCCCTGTAGTAAACATCCTGTCCTTTTCATTATTACTCAACACAAACTCCCCGACAACTGAAAACATACAGGGGTATAAATCAAGACAGGGTATATTTTCTGCCTTGTCACTCAGGTCAGTAATTCCTTGCACTACTTCATAAGGATGTATGTGTGTTTTGATAGCTCCCAAAGTGATGCAAGTAGAACTAGAGAGTTACAATATGGTTCCTATGCCCACCTCTTGTACCATGCTGAGCGCCTTTCAGCCATATTTTGAGAAGCATATCTCCAGTTTCAGATGCTATGGTTTTCTTCCTTGAAAAATACTGGCTTTGGCAGCAGTGCTGTCTTCAATGTTGTCTTTTTGTGTCTCTTTTTCTTGAGCACACAGAAAACCTATTTTGATACAACTCCTGCTTCCATACTTTTGTTTCCCTTTTGTAGTGAATTACTGCAGCTTCTTCCTGAATAGAAAAAGCTTTGGATGGGTGATATTTTTTTAATGATGTGTTTAAAGCCTAGAAATGAGGTTTAGTTGTAACATCAAATGAATTCAAATTCAGGTATTTATTTTACTGTACATTAATCAGAATACTTATGAAAACTTTAGCTTAGTTTAATGTGTTTTATATTAAAATCTCAGTTGGATTATAAATGGCAGTCTGATAAATCAAACTGGAAGACACAACAGAATAGCTTCTCAGAAGACAGTTCTCCCTTGAACATGGTAATATGTTGTAAATATTATATTATAAAATGACATCAATGCTGGATCTCCTTTCTCGATAAATCCAAGGCTAGTGCAAGACACTAAACTAGACACACTGGGGTTATGAAGTGTCTCAAAGAAATTGGCTGCTCATGATTTCCTTGTGAAATAGAATAAATCGATGTCAATAGATAATCTGTGAATACTCAGCCTGTATACTCATTACTTCTCCAAATGCATATTTAGTTCTTCAGATTTTGGTAAAGTAAACATCACAGAAATCACAGCAACTCCGAATTAGCTGTATGTCAGTATTAAGTTCTGTCAACAGTGCTTATTTGAAACTGGACTTCTGTACTGAAAATCTATGTTCTGTTAAATACTGTTACATATGATTAGATTATGTTGTGTGCGTGTGCACACACATACACACCCCTGCACTCTTACCTACTGACACCCTTCAGCACAAACACCTCTGTACTTCCCCACCTGAATGAACATCTTTACATCTCTGTGACATCCTATCCTATGTATAGTCATTCATAGAAACACAGACCTCTACACACACACACCCTGCACGTGCCACACACATGCACCTATACGTACTCCTGTGCACAAGTGCACAACTGTACACAAACCCTGTCACACCTCTGTGCAAACCCATATATACTTTCATATGTGTGCACCTACATACACATGCACCTATCCATCCTTCCACATGCATGCACCTGCACACAGAGTTACAGACATGTACACATGTGTATCCATGTGTCCCTATACCCACATATACTTGCACACACATATCTGCAAATATCTGCTCATCTATACAGAAGTGCACAATTTATATGCCTATTGTGCATATATATATAGCTGCAGAAATACATATGTACAAAGTGCACCCTCCTACACACAAACCCACCCTACATACACATCTACACGTATTCAGAAACACGTTCCCCAAAACAAACATGCACAGCCCTGTGCATATCTGGTGGTATTCACGAACATCCACCAGCATTTGGTATACACAAACATCCACTAACTCTGTCAGTTAGGCTTGGGTTTAAATTGAAGCATAGGCATCGCATTTCACATGCTACTGGGACTAGTGTATTATGCTACTACATTTCTGTAAAACCACTGCCTTTAATCCAGCTTTTACGTATTACGAGGTAGTCAATTAGTCAATTAGTGTTTGGTGGGCATTAAAGAACAAAAATCCCTGTTGACTTGCCTTTTGGGGATAGCTTGAGCTCAGAACAATACTTCTTATGCTCTTCACTAGTGTGAGGGGACAAAGCTGTGATTACACACCTGCAAAGCACAACCTCACGGGATGCCATACAGAAACACCCCAGGCAGCCCTGATGGCTGTGGGCAGTGGAAGTCTACCAACTGCTTTTCTCCAACACCAGCGTGAGCGCTGCCATGCTGGCTTGTGTGTTTCTTATACTGCTCACTGTGCTTTACTGTTTCATGTGCCTGTCTTTGATCACCAAGTTCCGAATAGTGCAGAAATCTATTTTAGGTGAGAAAGAGCAATTGGAATCTTTTATCGATTCTTGTGATTTATTGATCATAATTGCTTCTCAAAGGAGAGAAGCCTGTAGGCTGTGCATCAAGCTGGTCTATTGTTGTGGCAGGAGTACCACAATACCTGGCGAGTCTCCTGTTTATACTGTACACTTCTGTACCATTGCTGAACTCGTGCAAAACCTGGGGGTCACAGACTAATGACAAGAAGATGACAGAGATTAGGTAGCAGCTTCCATCTTAGTTTTAGGCATTGTGTTTGCCTATTTTAGTAAATGAGAAGAGGTAGAATGATGAAGCACTCTAAAAATATCCAGGGTGTGCTCAGGTAATGGTGCTTTATGATGTGCTTTCAGAAACTTAATTTGCGATTCTGTCTCCTGTGAATTTGTCTTGGACATCTTCTGGTGTCACAGCTTAACACTGAGACTCTATGACTGAAGTGATTATTGGGGAGGTTCTGTGTCCTGCTTTCAGGCAGGATGAGGCAAATTTTCTTTGTATTGATTTTTTTTTTTCTTTCTTCAGTGAACTCTCTTAAGCAGCACACTTGCTGAAATTAACAGGTTTTCCAGCTGGTAGACTGATAATGATTGAATGTTTCTAGTTACTGTTGAGAGACCAAGGCCACTTTGCTGCTTCACAGCAGAAGAGTCGTATCTACAGCCCTCCCATTTGGAGGCGTGGACTACACAGATAGCAAAATTGGCCAAACAGATATTTCCATCCCATATATGTGTCCCAGTGGGTATAAATTTAGGGATCATGGAATTCAAATCCCTTCCTCCCTCTTCTTCTGTCCATGGCCGGCATCCAGGGAGGACTCCATCTATCCATCACTGTTGATCCCTAGGCCCGTGCATTCCTGACCCTCATAGCTCTGCTCTCAGCTCCTGTCTGCTCTGCCACTATCTCTGGAAGTGCTCCGGGGCTTTTCAGGACTGCTCACAGCTCAGGAGGGTGCCACTGGAGTTGCTGGGGGTGGGAGGAGACGATAGGGGTTTTGCACATTCCTGAACATATTTGTATCTATTTTTACATACTTTCTTTTATCACGGGTATTTCATTAAGCTGTCTAGTTTAGTTTTAAATCCGGAAGCCTCTCTCCTTTCTCTTTCCTTTTCCTGTCTGTGTGGGGAGGGAAGAGGATAGAGAGCATTATTGTAATTCGTTTAATTGCTGATCCTGTGTTAAACTGTGACACTCTGTATCCTGAACAGATCCTCAAGTTGTATAACTTTGACATAAAGCCTTGCTGAAGTCAATAGTCATGCAGCAATATACACTAACTGGAAGACATGGAATGCATTTCTGTATCTTATGCTGCCCATATATGTTCACTGATACAAATGCACTTCACCCTACAAAAGAGCCAACCATCTTCGTCAATGTATTACATTCACAAAAGGTGCCCAGGATCTTTGCAACTAATTGTAGTTCCACAGGTGAAGTTACTATCAATCATGTCAAGTGGTGTGTATGGTCCTTCCTACATATTTTTTTGTTGTCTCCTTCCTCCTTACAGTTTTCACTGGATTTTTCTGGCTTATGGTAAGATGCCACTTTAAAGGAATATATCACAGAGGTGCCTCTTGTATTTGGATCTGAATATGATACAACTGCATGACCTTCTGTGACAGAGTTCTAGAAATAGTATTTAATATTTGATGAATGGGCTTCTGATTTTTGTTTGCATTAAACTCTCACTCAACTATTGAGAGTAACATAAGTCAGAACTTTAAATTCATCTTGAAATGAAGAAGCAGGATCTGAAGCTCAAGCAACATTGGTCTTACATGTTAATAACCATTGTTGACGGTTTGCAAATGTGGCTCATGAGTTTCAGATCCTGGGTGAAACTGCATTTTATCCTCTGGCAAGCAGAATTAATTAATCCTTTCTAAAAATGAAAAATACATTGATTTCAGAGGCAATTTCTTAATTGCAGAACAAAGGATACTTTTCCTTTTCTAGGAGAAAAGGAATAGAAAATGTACCTTTGTCCTTTTTGAAGTCTGTGTGTGTTGTATAGCAAGATTTAACAAGAACTTGGTGATAGAATCATAGAATAATTTAGGTTGGAGAAAAACTTCAAGATGATTGAGTCCCATCATAAACCAAACAGTAATTGAGACCAACACTAAGCCATGTCCCTAAACGTGGTGACTTCATGTCTTTTAAATACCTCCAGGGTCATGATGCAACCACTTCCTTGGGCAGCCTGTTCCAGTGATTGACAACCCTTTCAGTGAAGAAATTTGTCCTAACAACCAATCTAAACGTCCCCTGACACATCTTGAGGCCATTTCCTCTCTTCCTATCACTATTTGGGAGAAGAGACCGACCCCCACCTCAACCCCCACCTTGCTATAACCTCCTTTCAGGTAGTTGTAGAGAGCAATAAAGTCTCCCTGCAGCCTCCTTTTCTCCAGGCTAAACAACCCTGGTTCCCTCAGCTGCTCCTCACAGGATTTGTCCTCTAGACCCTTCACCACCTTCATTACTGTTCTTTGAACACATTCCATCACCTCTCATATGCACAAGCAGTACTTTGGCAAATTTATTGGATGTTTTCTTCTTCCGAGTAGTTTTTTTCTGCTTTCCTTCCTGGGCATTGAGTAGCTGCTCTTAGGCTAATGTTTATGGCTTCTGTGACTTATGACTGTTTGTTTATAACAGATACTGTGTTGGTGGCTGAAATACAGACCTGAGCATCATCAGGATATTGCTCACAATGAGCACAAATTCTTAACCTTGGGAGTATTTCTATGCCCATCAATCAGAGAAATAATAATCTGCTTTCAATAGTTTCCATCTTTTCTTGAGTCCATTGAGTGGCTTACAAAAAATGGTATTACTTCTTCTGCCTTCATCTTCAAGTCTCTAAAATGTTAGTGTTATATTGCTACTCTGCTGTTTTTCTTTCCCCTGCAAGTATGCTTTTTTGTTGTATTTTTGTCCCTGTGCTCAAGAGAGTCTCATTTCATTTGCCCAGTTATTCTGTATATAAAGACCTCTAGAAAAAGGTTGATGTATTAATTCCTCTGACAATTGTGCTTCCTTTAGGTCTCTGTGTCTTAATTTCTATGAATATATTTGTGTAGTCTGCCAGTTGTCTGATATTAAATCCTAAGCTCCTTAGGTTAAGACTGTAAAATTTCTTCATGCTAGAAATAGTCTTTTTACCCGAAGTTAATTTTTCCCTGGTCTTCATTTGCAATAAAAATCTTTATGTTGAAACAACTAAGAAATTCTGGTGACAACTGAGACAAGATACAGGCAGATGTATGTCCAAGGATAGCTTGATTAAAAAAAAATCCTTCTCCTAAGCCTACAGGAGGGTGACTTCCCAGGCGTGGCCTGCATTACGAAGTTGAGTAATGCAGAAGGACTTGGAAGTAAAGAGTCTAAGCTAAACGAAGGCCTCCAAGTATCAGTTTGAAGGTTGGACTAGATGATCTTAAAGGTCTTTTCCCACCTGAACAATTAATGATTCTGTGATTTGAATTTTGTGTTAGACATTCATATCCCAGTTGTCTGTTATGTTCTTAATACGTCAAGAATCTAGTGTGTTGGGTTGTTTAAGGTTGGGTGTTTTTTTCTTTTTGTTGTTGTTTTTAGGGTTTTTGTTTTGTTTTTTGTTGGTGTTGGTTTTGTTTTTTGTTTGTTTTTTCTGGTGCTATGTCAATGTAAAAAGAGTTGTTATAAACCAGGTTGAGTCTATAACTTGATACAGATTTGCCATAATGGTATTCTGATCTTTTTCTATTCAATACAACTCTGGACTACTTTCAGCAGTGTTCTTAGTTCTGGATAAATTGTTAATGAGGCATGGTTTCACGTGCCTTTCTTGAGCTATATGAAATTGTAGGAAGTGTTTCTTTCCAGGGATAGACTTGCAAATCTACTTTAACTATGAGTAGTCAAAAATGTGACCTGAAAAGCTATGGGGACAGAAAGCTCACTCTGTTCTGCTTTCCTGGATGAAGCTATTGGAAAATATTGAAACGTCAGTAATTATGCTTGGCTTTTTTTGCTCAGAAGGTAAGCCTTCCTACCATGGAATTATTTTAACAACTGAGCCTCAGAGATAAAATTATGTTTCTAGTAGCCTAGTAATAGGGACATCTCAGGTTACATGTTCACATCTTGCTTTTCTTTTTAGAAGTTAATTTAAGCTGTTTTCCCCCTCTTCTGCCTCTCTTAGATACATCCATCTACATTTTCCATATTTGCATCGCTGATGAATATTTCTTTCATCCATCAGTGTTCTTGCAACTGTTCTAGCATTTCCTCCTGAAATGATTCTGCTTTGAAGGGTCTCTAATGCAAATATGTCCATACCGTTATAATGTTAACTCCTGTAACCTAGTATTAAATGTGCTTTGCAGGGGCAGAGGTTAAACATATGTTATAGGCTGTAGGTAGGAAGAGACAGCAGGGATGTAGAACCACTCCTGGGGGGCCCAATGGGTATACCACACCAGAGCAGGACATCCCCAAAAGACTCCAGCCCACAGGCAACCCAGACCAGGCCAGGAACATGCCTGAGGGACTGCAGGCTACAAGTGGCCCATGCTGGGGCAGGGGCAGCAAGGAATAGAAGGGTAGAAACCATCATATGAAGCTACAACAGACTGTGAAGTGTATGGCAGCAGAAATTCTAAGCACAGAATAGCAGGCTGGATCCATTACATGCACACTTGCAACCTCCTATATTGCCTGTTTGTTTTGGTTTGAGCCAGGGTGAAGCTCTTTGCTGGTTTTTTTTCTTTCAGTGAACTTTTTAGCAGCACCAGTGGACTGATAATAACCAAGGTCACTTCTGACTGTCTGCAGCCTCCCCCCCTACGGGGGAGCAGATTAGACTGAAGGCAGGATCAGCAAATCAGAATATTCCCTTCTCATCATATTTTCTCTATTTGGCTTTCAGTATAGGTTAAGACATCACAGAAGTCAAGCCTTTCTTTTTCCTTTTCCACTCACTTTTCTGCTTACTGTCACTTCTATCGCCCTCTGTTTGGCTGTCTCTCTCTCTTTTTTTCTCATTTTTCTTCCCAGCCGACATCCGAGGGCCCCGTCCGTGCGCCCGGACACTCCCCCTTCAGCTGGAGTCACCAGGGAGAGGAGTTGCTGTGAGAGTCGCTGGGGGAGGAGGGAGGGGATCGGGTGTTGCACATCCCTTTACAAATACATATATATTCCCTTATCACTAATAATAAAAAACAATCTGTTTCACTTTTCAACCCAGAAAGCCTCATTTTTCTCCCTCTTTCCCTACCTTAGGGGAGGAGGCAGGGGGGGAGGGGTGAATCAAGAGTGTTCCAGCTCGGTGCCAAACTGTGACACTGTTGCTTTGCCAGAGCCATGTGAATTCATTGAGCTTCATCTGTGGTGAAAATTAGGAAGTTGAGACTAGGCAAGGAAGGGGATATACACACATATATGTATGTGTGTATATATATGTGTGTGTGTCTATATGTGTATATATGTATGTATGCGTATATATGCATATGTGTATATACATATACACATAGTGCTGTGGTACATTGAAATACGTTAATCAATTACACTGCTGGTTTTGCATTGATCAGGAAGGATCTTCTTCAGTAAGGTACGAGGATTTTTCTTAAAAGAAAGCTCTGAGGGATACAGTGACTTTGACAGGAGAGTATGTGATAGTGGTGATAATTTTAACATGCTGTATGAAGTTAAATAAATCATACATGCTTGTGGTTTCATTATTGTAGACCTGATCTTGACTGGATATGTAGTGAATAAGTGTAAGGGAAAGAGAAGCAGAAACTTGGTAAACTATGTAACATTTTACAATGCCTTCCTTGTTTGCTCATCCTCACAAACTAGTATGATTGGTATGGTAAAATCAAGGGCCAAGTCTTAAGCCTAGCGCAATTATCTGAGGCCTAAACTTAGCCTTTGAATCCTCATTTTTTAGCCCAACCATAAACAGAGAAGTTGTTGCCAGCAGACGTAAGGCAGAACAACATTCTTGGGTTGAACTGGAAAAGCAATCATTTCCTGGCAGAACAGAACTTGGTCAAGTTATAAAGTGGTTTCACTTGAACAGAGCCCATGCTATCAACTTTTATTAGGGTACTGTTTATCTTGGGCCTTGTGGGAGTAAAAAGAAATGGAAATTTTAGGTAAACCCTTGTGCTGCATCTAAAGGTTTGTGCATTTATGGTGTATGGGACTGGGGAGAAATGTTATATTTAATTTTGAAATAATATTATTTTCAATTCAGAAATTACCTTTCGTCAAAACAATGTGTCAAAAAGTAGAAAAAAGAAAAGTCGTTCCGTCTTAGAAGCCCACTGCTGCTTTAGTACATGGGCTTAAGAACTATGTGATGTATGTGTCTGAAAGGCAAGCTGTACGCTTTTAGAAAGAAAGGGGGCTGTATATAGCTTTTATTACAGCACTAAAAGCTATGATCTATGTGCTCTAGAGCTGTTGTTTTATGTTGCTGAGGCCTAGCTCTAGTGGTGCTTGAGATTCAGAGTCTAGCTCTTCATCTTTAGCTTTTTCACCCCCATACCCAAAAGTCATCACATCCAGCCAAGGATTTTCATCTTGACGTGCATCTTCACTGCAGCTAGATCTGCACCAGGAGTCCTGGGATCAGTAATAAACTCAGCTGAACTGAGCTGTGACTTTTCAGCAAAGTGTTTGGATGTCTCCATTTAACACTCCTCAGAGCTCCAGTACTATAGGCAGGAACCATCAAAGTTGGTCTTGCATTGAATTAGAACACATTCAGCACATGTTTAGTTTTGATGTTGCAGTTAAGCTGATGTAACACTGCTGCTAAAAGAGGCAATGACATTCCTATGTCCCCAGATGTTTTCCTCTGTTACTGTTTTTGGACCAGCATTTTATCCAGTCTCTCGTGAAACTTAGTTAAACCAGAACTCTGTGGGTGGAGTGACATGCCTGTCACCTTCTCAGTCAGACAAGACCCATCTGGGGTATATCCATCTGGAGTCAGTCCACATCTGCAGGCTGAAGTGCTAAGCGCATTGCTGGCTTCTTATTTCCTCCTCATTCTGGCGTTAATCACTGGGGCTCTTGGTGGTCATATTCTGTACTGTCTCAGGGACTCCTTTTTCACAGCCAGTAAGTTGTAACAGGGATCAGCTGGAAGTCCAAATTCTTTATGAGCTGTTGAACCCAAGGGGAAAAGAGCAGGTTTCCTAGGGACTACAAGAAACCTCCTGCATTATGGAGCAGTTTTCTGCTGTTGAAGGCACTGTGCCATATAGCCCCTTTCTTAAACTTATCTAAGTCTGTATGAGAAACAGCTCATGTTTTCTTGCCTCTGCTACTCCCAGTGGAAAGGCAGTTCCAGGACTTGATTGCTCTAACAGGTAGGAATCTTCAATTTTGAGCATAAGTTTATCCACTTTTCGTTTATATCTATTTATTTTTTTGCAAGCACTTACTTTTCATCCTGGGCTTACTTTTCTTGAATTTTCCATGGAGAGCAAACACAAATTCTCTTATATTTAATTTTGCTATGGAAAACAAGCAAATCTTGTTTCCATGTATTCTGTAAGTACTGTCTCTCAATCCCTTTTTCTGCATCCATTCCATTTAATTATTTAATGTATGTGGTATTAATTCAAGGTTCTATATATGGTATACCACAATGCTAGTTATTATGCAGTGTTGCAGTGTCTCACCTGGTATGTTTAAGGATTTTATTTTCCTATGTCACATCTGTGATTTACTAGGGCATTCAGACCCATCTTCACCTAATTTAAACAATGAGCTCCCAGTTTATAATGCAATTTTTTGTTAGTCTGTAAGTCTGTGATTTTGGTATTGGTTCGTTTAATTTTTCTGATCCTGTCCTCAAGGTACAGGATTCTTAGGCATTTTACAGTGCCATCCCTGTGCATTGTTACTAAGTTATTTCACTATCAAACTTCTGATATTTGTTCCAGCATTATCAGTATAAATATCAAGTAAGACTAATCTAAGCACCAGTCTGTGTGTGGGACCTCCATCATAAACTGGTAGTCAGTACCTATCGTCAGTACTTGCTACCATATCTTTTTCTGCTTGACCTTCTTGTACCTCATCATTCATCTGATGCTGTGTATAAATTTCCATATATCAGATGCTTTACTTAAGCTATAAGTAGAATAGTGAAGAATTAGAGAAATGTATAATCAGTGAAGAATTAGAGAAGGGTGTTGATAAAAACTGATACAATTATTATAGATTCCATATTATAATTTTTGTGTGCAATTTATCTGCATATTAATTATTCTTTTCTTTACAGATAGGTTCTGATGCCTTGCCCGTTAGTGAAATGGACCTTGGCCTGCAATTGTCTGGATCATATTTTGGTTACTTCTGAGTGTTCACACTCTAAATGCTAGATGTATAAGGCACAGTCTTATCAATGGCTTCTTTTGCATATATGATTGCTTTTCTCATTCATATTAGGACTTCCCTCTTGCTTTCCATCCTGTGCTTACTGAGTTTTACTTTACTGCTGTACTCTTATGTGCCTGATTTACCTTCTCTTGTGTATTAGATATAGAAATTACAGATATACCTCAACCTTTTTTTTCTCTAGTGCTCAGTGTAAGACTCCTCTAGTCAGTCACATCAGCCTTAGTCAGAGAAAGCCGTTCCCAGGATTTTCAAATGGAGCTGAGCCTCTTGTTCTGCTTACCTTTACACTGCACGTAGCTTTTCATGGCTGAATTCCTGTAAACACAAAGATAAATCCAAATCATAGAAGAAATGCAACTTCCCTTCCTATACTATCCGAGTCTTTTTAGCAAGGGTAATTGGTCTGTCATTCCTCCTGTTCAGAAAAGGAAGGGGAGCAGTAAAGATTGCCAAAATAAATTTGATCATAGTAAGGGTTGCTCTGTGGGGCACTGCCTTTGATTTGTCTTTTCAGATGGTGCTTTGATGGCACAGTATGCTATTTCTTGAATTTCTGTTTTCCTTTTCCGCTGTCCTTTAGAGAAAGGAAGGAAGATGCCTGAAGTGTAGGTAACTGCCAAAATTGCAAAGTGAATTTTCACTTGCTCTGTTAAGACAAATATTATCCTAGAGAAGGCAGAAATGTGAGGCACAGGTAATGAGCTACATATAATGAGATCTTTGAGGTTTTCTTAAGAGCATTGTCAAAACATGGAACAAGGAGCACAAAAGGAAGTGGTGAAGCTACCTCTGCAGGACCAGCAATGAAGCCTTTGCAGCCTTTTCTATCCAGAATTATCAGCAGTATGATATAATAGATCTTTTCTGGATGATTCATTTGCAAAGCAAGTTCATAATGTTTGCCTTCCATATAATGCAGAAAAGGTTTATGCAACAAGCACAGGCATATTTTTCTGACATAGTCTACTGTATACTGAATAATCATGAAGCTCTTTCCATAATGTTCTTCCATCTTTTTGTGGGTGAGGATATATTTCATGCCTTTATTCTCTGGAGAGCAAGCTATTGCTAGGTCCTGTGCTTGGATCAGAACTGAAGATTGTTTCAGTTGGTGCAAACTGTAGTTCTTTAGCTCATGAATTTTTCATCAATCTTCTGTATCTATTTCAACAAGTTGAATTTTTCAACAAGTTGCCATTTATCTTTGAACATTTATGGTATCTCTGTTTTGGATATCACTAGGCTGGATGTCTGACCAAAACAAGGTTTTTGATCCCACTGCAAGCTTTAGAATAAATATTTGTTCAAATTTACTTTTAATTGTTTACTTTGGAATTGCTCAACATTCTTTTCCTGAGTAGTATATATTTTCAAAGATCCTGCTAAGGAAGTTAGGTCTTCTCAAGTGAAAGAATGCTCACCAATAAAATTGTCATACCAATAACATTTCTAACTTGTCTATTAAGAAGTAAAAAATATTCAGCTTTCAACGTAAAGATAACACTTAGTATTTTCATTCCATTTTTGAGGGAGAAGTGTGGAGGACAGTTTAGGATGGTTGAGTAGTGTCATGGACCGAGATGGGTAAAGCCGCGACCTACTCCCCCTCCAAAAGCGGGAGCCTCTGGACATTGACGTTTGTTTAGAAGGCTGTGGAGGAAGGACCACAGATCATGAGGGGAGACCAGGAGGGGGTGTTGCCCTCTGTGTCAAAGACCAGCTGGAGTGCATGGAGCTCTCCCTGGGCATGGAAGAGGAGCCGACTGAGAGCTTATGGGTTAAGATTAAAGGAAAGGCAGGAACAGGTGATATTACAGTGGGGGTCTGCTACAGACCACCTGACCAGGAGGACAGTATAGACTAAGCACTCTACAGATAGATAGAAGCAGCTTCATGTTTGCAAGCCATGGTACTCATGACTTCAGCCATCCAGATACCTGTTGGAAGGACAACTCTGCAGAGCACAAACAATCCAGGAAGTTCCTAGAGTACGTGGATGACAACTTCCTTCTCCAAGTAACTGAGGAACCTGTGTGGGTGCTATGCTGGACCTTGTTCTTGCCAGCAAGGAAGGGCTGGTGAGGGATGCTAAGCTCAAGGGCAGCCTTGGTTGTAGTGACCATGAAACAGTGGAGTTCAAGATCCTTAGGCAGCAAGGAGGGCTCACAGTAAGATTACTGCCCTTGACTTCAGGAGGACAGATTCCAGCCTCTTCAGGAATCTGCTCGAGAGAGTGTCGTTGGATAACATCCTGGATAGAAGAGGGGCCCACGAAAGCTGGCTGATACTTAAGGATCACCTTCTCCAGGCCCAAGAGTGATACATCCTAACTAAGAGAAAGTCAGGTAAAAACTGCAGGTGGCCAGTGTGGATGAGCAAGCAGCTCCTAGAAAAGCTCTAACTTAAGAAGGAAGCATACAGAGGGTGGAAGCAAGGTCAGGTACCCTGGGAGGACTGCAGAGAGGTTTTCTGAGCAGCTAGGGATCAGGTAAGGAGAGCTAAATCCCAGATAGAATTAGATCTCACCAGGGATGCAAAGAAGAATAAGAAAAGCTTTTATAGGTATGCTGGGGAAAAAAAAGGACAACCAAGGAAAATGTAGGCCCCCTCTCCTGAAGAAAATAGGGGACCTAGCTACACAAGATACTGAGAAGGCTGAGGTTTTCAATTACTTCTTTGCATCAGTCTTCACTAGCAAGTGCTCCAAGGATCTAATCTCAAGGGTCATAGCAGGTGAAAGGAGGGACTGCTTTTCTATTATATCCTATGATATCATAGGAATAATTGAAACATGGTGAGACAATTCATACGACTGGAAGACTGTAGTAGATGGACAATTCACATGGCTGGAGGACCATTTTGTAAAGACAGGCAGGGGAGAAGAGGTGGAGGAGTTGCACTCTATGTTAAGGAAAACCTTGAATTTATAGAAATTAACTACGGTACTTGCGAACGCCTCTGATCACCTTCTATGATAGAGTAACCCACTCAGTTGACAAAGGGTGAGTGGTGGACATCATCTGCCTGGACTTCTCCAAGGCTTTTTATGGGGTCCCCGACAGCCTTCTCCTGGAGAAACTGACTGGTTTTGGCCTTGACAAGTGGTCTGTACTGTGGGCGGGGAACTGACTGATAGACCATACCCAGAGGGTGACAGTAAATAGTTCCCCCTCCAACTGGCAACAGGTCACAAGTGGGGTCCCCAGGGATCGATATTGGGCCCAATGCTGTTTAACATCTTCATAAGTGACCTGGATGTTGGCATCAAGAGCACCCTGATGAAGTTTGCTCATGACACCAAGATGAGTGGAGAGGTTGACACTTCAGAAGGGGGGGATACCCTCCAGGATGACCTGGACAGGCTGGAGGAGTGGGCTAGCAGGAACCTTATTAAGTTAAGTGAGGAGAAGTGTAAGGTCTTGCATCTGGGAACATGTAACCGAGGAGCACAGTTCAAACTGGGATCCACTGGCTGAAGAGCAGCCCTTTGGAAAGGGACCTGGGGGTCTTGGTGGATAACAGGCTCAACATGAGTGAACAGTGTGCTGCAGTGGCAAAGAAAGCCAGCAGAATGCTGGGCTGCATCAACAAGGGCATCACCAGCAGAGATGAAGAAGTCATCATCCCGCTCTACTCAGCACTTGTCAGACCACACCTGGAGTGTTGCATTCAGTTTTGGTTGCTGCTCTGCAAAAAGGTTGCAGACAGGCTGGAGAGGGTCCAGACAAGGGCCAGAAGGATGATCAGAGGACTGGAGGACCTGCCATATGAGGAGAGTTTGAGAAAACTGGGTTTGTTCAGCCTTGAGAAGAGAAGGCTGCAGGGAGATTTCATTACCATGTTCTAGTATTTAAAGGGTGGCTACCAAGAACGTGGAGACTCCCTGTTTACAAGGAGTTACATGGAAAGGACAAGGGGTGATGGGCACAAGTTGCTCTTAGGGAGATTCTCATTGGACACAAGAGGTAAATTTTTCACCATGATGACAATCAAACATTGCAATAGTCTCCCAAGGGAAGTGGTAGATTCCCCCATGTTGGACAGTTTTAAGTCTCAGCTTGATAGGGTGCTGAGCCATCTCACATAAACTACAGTAGTACCTAGAAGGGTTGGACCAGATGAACCATGAGGTCACTTCCAACTCGGCATTCTATGATTCAATGATTGTATGGCGCTATGAACTGAAATTCCTAAACACCTAAAGAACCTGAAGGTGTACAGGTCTACGTGACCTGATGGGGTCCATCCATGGGTCCTGAGGGAGCTGACGGATGCAGTTGCTAAGCCTCTGTCCATCATATTTGAGGGGTCACGGCAGTGTGGTGAGGTTCCCACTGACTGGAAAAAGGGTAACATAGCCCCTTTTTTAAAAAGGGGAGAAAAGAAGACCTGGGAAACTATAGGCCAGTCAGTCTCACCTCTGTGCCTGGTAAGATCATGGAGCAGATCCTCCTGGAAACTCTGCTGAAGCACATGGAAAATAAGGAGGTGATTGGTGACAGCCAACACGGCTTCACTAAGGGTAAATCCTGCCAGACCAATTTGCTGGCCTTCCATGACAAGGCTACAGAGATGGTGGATAATGGCAGAGCAACTGACATCATCTACCTGGATTTGTGCAAGGCATTTGACACTGTCCCACACGACATCCTCGTCTCCAAACTGACACGATGTGGAGTTACTCAGTAGGTAGGTAACTGGATGGATGGCCACACCCAGAGAGTTGTGGCCAATGCTTCAGTGTCCAAGTGGAGGCAAGTGATGAGTGGTGTTCCTCGGGCGTCAGCACTGGGACCAGTGATGTTTAACATCTTCATTTGTGACATGGACAGAAGGATTGAGTGTCTCCTCAGCAAGTTTGCTGACAATACCAAGCTGTGTGGTGTAGTTGACACCCTAGAGGGAAGGGATGCCATCCAGAGGGACCTTGACAGGCTGAAGAGGTGGACAAATGCCAACCTCATGAAGTTCAACAAGGCCAAGTGCAAGGTCCTGCACCTGGGTCAGCACAATCCCAGGCACAAATACAGGCTTGGGGGAGAATGCCTAGAGAGTAGTCCTGAGGTAAAGGACTTGGGGGTGGTAGTAATGAGAAGCTCAACATGAACCACCAGTGTGCGCTGGAGCCCAGAGGGCCAACTGTATCCTGGACTGCATCAAAAGAAGTGTGGCCAGCAGGGCCAGGGAGGGGATCCTGCCCCTCTGCTCTGCTCTGGTGAGACCCCACCTGGAGTACTGTGTGCAGCTCTGGAGCCCTCAGCACAGGAAAGACATGGAGGTGTCAGAGAGGGTCCAGAGAAGGGCCACAAAGATGCTCAGAGGGCTGGAGCACCTCTGCTGTGAAGACAGGCTGAGAGTTGGGGCTGTTCAGCCTGGAGAAGAGAAGGCTTCAAGGGAGACTTTATTAGTGGCCTTCCAATACCTGAAGGGAACCTACAGAAAAGACGGGGAGAAACTTTTCAATGGAGAGTGTAGTGATAGCACAAGAGGTAATAATGTTAAACTGGAAGAGGGAAGATTTAGGCTAGGTATTAGGAAGAAATTCTTCACCATGAGGGTAGTAAGGCACGGGAATAGGTTGCCCAGGGAGGCTGTGGAAGTGCCCTCCTGGCAGGTGTTTAAGGCCAGGTTGGATGAGGCTTTGTGCAACCTGGTCTAGCGTTAGGTGTCCCTGCTTATAGCAGGGAGGTTGAAACCTGATGATCTCTAAGGTCGCTTCCAACCTTAACCATTCTATGATTCTCTGAGAAAGAATTCACATTAGGGCACTGTAGCTGAGAGATTATGTGAATCCAGAACAATATATTTCAAAGAGTGATAGCAGAGCAGAAAGACATCAAAAAAAGTGCACATAAAGGGAAGAATGTAGTGGCTAAAGAGCTGTGAAAGGGAAGAGAGAAGTCCAGCATAAGGAATGAGAGGCTTGGGTGGGCAGTATTAACTGGCATGGGGAGGTTATGGGGTAGAGAGGTTAATTTGAACCAATCATGTCTCACAGGAGAGTATATGTAGGTAACATTATCTTCTGACAGTAAATTCACATTTTGTGTTTCTTAAGGTTACATTTTTAACCTTACAGTGGTGAAAGAAGAGTAAAGAGCTATGGATTCTCAGGCTTTTCTCAGACCAAGTTCTGTTTTGTTAAAAGTTAATAAAACCAGTGTGATTTATTATAGTTTTGGTGTGTGGTCACTGGGAAAGATAATCTCTGTCAGAGTTTTGCTGTATTTAACACAATCCATGGACACCTGGATCCTAATTAGCATAAATATATACCTATTTTTTATGAATCCATGTGTAGTATTTCCTTTTTTTCCCTCAAGGTTTTTGTTTATTTTGAGGATAAGAGCTATTAAAAGATGAAATTTTAGATAAAGAACCTCTTTTCTTAAGGCTGGGACATTTCTAAGCAGTTGCGTCAGTGATCTGCTTGCATGAGCATAGTTGAAGTGACAGAAGAATGTTCAGTGGAGAGGGAAGGTAGAAATCCTTATGCTGACTTGATTGGTGATGAAAATACACTGTCTCATTCTACTTTTAAAGTTATACATTACTTCATTTGGAATACAGAATAAAAATAGACCCTCTTGCCTTATTTTGGCTGTATCTCATGCCAATGAGTGTTTCTTTGGACTTCACCACAGCCCAGGACTTTCTGGGCAGGCAATGAAGTGCAGTTCGGGCACTCTGGCAAGATGTTCTTCTCAGGAGCACTGCATAGTTTCATGGCCATACGCTTTCTGGCAGTGCTATTCTGCTTTGCAGCCATTGCTTTCTCCTGTATACATCAGTCTCCAGAAATCTCATCAATCAGCTGGCATAGCAGAGTATGCACCAGTGTAGTCAACTGGGTTTGAAAACTGTTTTGCATTAGAATTAACCTTTTTTTCTTTTTTTTTCATGGATTACTTTTAGGCTGGTTGGTTGCTTGAACAGATGAACTGCTATCATAGACAAAAAGAGATACTGAGGTCAGGACAGCGGAGGTAAAGACTAAGACAGTGTGGCTTCTGAAGGGAGGTCTCTTAACATTCTTGAGAAAGGCTGGGCTGGAAAGCAAACGGCACAGAAACAGTTTCATGTTAAACAATATTTTCTGTGAGGAGGAAAAATACTTTGCTAGGTTTTTGCAGATGTGAATTTTCCATTAATAGAGAGATATTAGTGAATTGAATGGAGCTCAGAGAAAAGCAGCTGTGTATGTGTGTACCAGTCCATGAAGAGGATTTGCTGAATGTGGGCATTTTGAGGAACTGAGGATGACATAGGAAGGCACAAGCACAGAAATAGTTACATGGTGTAAGAGCCACTGATAGTAAGATCTATGGTAAAATGATGAAGAACAACAATGAACTCAAGTAAGGTTATGGGTTTTTTTACTGTCAGTGTAATGCATTGTACCATCAGAAGGCTTTTGTCACTGTCAGGAATAGTTTCTTAAGGGAGGTTCCATTTCTTGGAAATCATAAAACGGGGCTGGATAAATACTAGAAAACAGTGTGTGTGCAGTAATTCTCCTTTGGCAGAGAGATGAATGACTGATCTGTTACATGTTTACATCTCCTAGCAACTGTGAATCATAGGTAGCAAATGCTGTTGAAGACCACAACTGAATTTTGGATGGGAAATTCAAAATGAATGCAGAGTATGCTGTGTAATCATATTGTTGGCTATGCCTACTCCTTTTATCTGCTTGCCTCTTTCTTCATATTGCAAGCATTCCTTCACTACAGTCAACTGTGAATGAGATACTGTGCTTGATTCCAGCAAGGCTTGAGGCTTGTAAACTTGGGAAAGCAACTGACATCAGAGGTCAGTGTATTATAAAAATATTAAACTACAGTTATAAAGGCAACCTCTTTGTGTAATCAGAGATGGTGATGATGGGAAAATTTGTAGGCAGGAATTTTCAACTGGTTTCCTGGACAACAGTGAATTGATTTCTAGCCCTTCTGTTGTTCATAATAGAGAGGGTACAACAAAATATTATCCTGTGCTGAAGCAGCAATACTGATTTTCACTCTTCTGTGTACATATTTACCAGTCTTTGTACTCTGGGACTGTAAAAAGCTTATAGGCTTTGACTGATCTTTTCAGGCAGTGTGCATGAGGATCTTCTTTTGGCTCTCTTTTGTTTTCCTTCATTATGTAATCAACGCATTCATTTTGTTTTTCATTTGCAACATTAAGAAGTCTTAAAAAAGTATAATTTCATTTAATGTCCTTATGTTTCCATTCAGGTCTGTTCCTCTGTGTATTTAATGCCAAAAATATTGGAGATGAACTTAAGGGGCAAATCTGAATGAAATTTTACCTATAATTTGGGTTCATGCCCAAGTCATGGTTCTGATCGTGCCTGGCTTAAATTATGCTGAGTTCCTGGACGCTGCTATCTGACTATTTCATTTCCAAATGGTAAAAATATCATTAAATCAAATTACCATGTAAGGTTACATCTGTATTTGACTCAGTACTGGAAAAATGAGATTGCATTTGGGTTTTGGATCAGAGTCTAATTTCCTTTCAGGCACTGGAAAGGACTAGATGGTAGGCTTGCTTTTTAACCCATCTGTATTAAATACATAATACGGAGATATGGTTTGAATGTGAATGGTTGTGGTTTACGTGTAGCTATGGATTTGAGAATTGTCTAATAATTTTCACTTTAAACAGACTTTAAAATACCAACATGGTATGCTGCCTTCCTTGAAGACTGCATAATTTTAGATTCCTCACTTTCATCCAGCCTTTTCCTCATCCTTCTTGTGTGTTAGCCAGTCCTGACACTACCGTAATTTAAAGCCTAATTCATAACATGAGTGCATTTAGTCACATGAATAATCCTACTGGTTGTGACTCAGTGTGAAAGCCCTTAGTGTAGTCAACACTTTTGACTGTATTCTCTTCGGTTTTCTTCTTTAAAATGCATATGTATCAATGGTGCTATACAAGAACAATCAATTTGATCCTCTTTATGATTACATACTTCTGGTCTAGCTTGTGTGTAGAAGGATGAAAGCTGAAATTCTTTATACTTACCCTAACTTGGAGAGCTCCACAAGCACGAGTTCCTAGTCTGATATGTTTTAAATTTCCTCCAATTTCCACAACAAATTAAAATGGCAGGTTTTGTTGTGTGTTTAAATTGTTTTTGTAAGAAAGCAAATAACATAAATTAACTGCTGCTGTTATTAACTGCACATTTGAATGCAGTGAATAAAATTAAAATTGCAGTATTGACTCAGTTGCCTCTTTCTATAATGCAATGAACAGGTACACTGTGACAATAGGATGTCAAGAAACAGTGGATTATGTTAGCAGTAGAAGTTGGATTTATTCTTCTTCTCTTTGGGTGCTCTTGCCATCCCAGGACAATACTATGAGGATATCAAGTAACCTTGTTTGATTTGATTGCAGAACCCACATTTTATGCTACAACTTCACGGCTTACTTTAAGTTTGTGAGTCACATAAACCGTAAAGGGTGGTTTGATTAGTAAATTAGTAATCCTATAGACCTTTCTCTTAGGCCTGAGCACTTTACTCTGCATTTTGTTTATTTTTTACCTTTTGTATGTAAAGATTTTAAAGTAAGCACTACAATTTTAATTTCATGGACCAATAGAAGCAGCTTGCTGAAATGTGACCATTTTTTACAAAGTTACTTAATCATGTTATATTTCCTTATCAGTACTAGTGCTGAATATAGAATATTGCCTAGTGTTGTAACAGTATGTTATGAGTAGTCCTTAGTGCTGTTTCTGGTTGAGGATATTTGCTAAGTATGATTATTCAACTATTGTTCACAAAACCACAAACTTATAATTACAAGATACAAGCGGTTAGGTTGATACCTAAGTTACCATCTGATGTAAAAGAACTAACAGAAACATGGTATTTTGATGTATGAGTGGTATGTCATGCCACATATTCCTAAAGGCTATGATTATTTACTCCAGTAACATGTAGTTTGCACCTCTGTCATGCACAAATTAATGTATTACTTGAGGTGCAACAGATAGTGCATTAAATGCACAAATATCAATCTTGAAGGGGAATACTTAACTAACTAAATTTTGTAAGGAAACATTTAGCACAATAATGTTTCAGATCAGCAGGGGTCAAAGCCATCCCCATGTTCAGTATACTCTGAACAGTACAGCGGCTAAAACCATATTTCAGAAGTCATCTGAGCTTTGCAAGGCTTCTGTTGCTTGTCATATGTTGCTAAAATCTACACAATTGCATTCTGCTGCCCTCTGGATTTAAAACATTCAATTTTTGCAAAGGCAGGCAGATACTCTTCCATTTAAGGTGTTTTGTGATATATGTATGGGAGCCTACTGTTTGGCTGTGTTGTTATTAAACCTGCTAAGATTGAATCTTACTTGTGCAGTTGGAAAAAAACCAAACAGCAATCCACATCTGGAAAACAGCCTTCAATAACCTTTGCTGCCAGAAGAGTTAACCCACTAACTAATTGCAAACACATGGGGAATATTTGTAAAGAGCAGGGCAAGGGCTCAGAAAGTGACTGATCTCCTGCTCTGGTTCAGCATATATGAATGACAGCCCTTAGTAACACTGTTCCCTGTCAGAGCAGATCTGCTTCATCAAACTGTGACAAAGTACAGCTGTTCTGCAGGCACTGGGCACCCCAAAATATTTTAATGAAAACAGCATATACTAAGGGAAACAGATTTTGAAAAAAATACTTATCTTGAAAAAAATTTAAAAGGACAGTTTACTTTTCGTTTCTGTCATCTATCAGTGCATTTGGAAACATGAGAAGAATTTGAAAATCTTAACATATTTCTGTTATCTTTCCAGTGTTACTTGATGCTTAGCAAGAATAAGTAATGGTTGTTATACTAAAATTGGCCTCTGCACAGCAGGGCTGTGACATCATAACCTTAAAGCATTGAACACACACTTAATTTTCTTTTCCCCTGTGAACCATTGTCCTCCAGAAGGGTCAGGTTTAATACAAACAGAATATGGAAAGAGAAATAACAATTTAAAAAGACTATGAAGTTGCTAGTTGTTTTCATACAAATAATAGTTCACTGACTGTGCAAGGGCTGTTTGGTTTTTTCTTCTGTTTCCTTGGTGGCTTGTTTTTGTTTTTTGGGTTTTTTTGGGTTTTTTTTGTTTTTGATGTAAAGTGGTGAGTACGATGAAAATGTACAATTACAACTACTTCTTTGCAACATCACTGTTGAAAAGTGAATGCAATTCCTATTTTTAGTGATGTTTAATGCATTCTGAGGACTATTTTAATTAATTTTGGGGAAAAAAATCACAGATTATTACCAATAAGATTTTTTTTAACCAAATGTCTAGAATGTGGGTTGCTGTCCGGCTTCATAAAATCTTTTGGTCCCTACAGAACTACATCTGAAATCTCAGTAGGACGAGTGATTCTAAAACAACTCTTAATGGTATTTGGCATTTGTTCAGCTACCTCTGTCATCACCAGAAAGTACAAAGTTACTTTCACATGCTTAACAGCAAGAAGAGTTTTGAGAGAGAGATTCAAGCTGTTGTTTTGATGGGGGCCATTTTATTTTATCCCTGCTGAAAAATCTGGACTATTTTGTCTATTACTGAATTTAGTTTGCTGAAGATTTGAGTGTATGCTTTCAGTCTGAAATATGACTGGTCCATAAATGAACTTGTGTTGTTTTCTTCCTTCTCTTTGTGCTGTTATTTTTCATCACGTGTGTAATGCACATGATTCAGGGGAGGCCACACTTCCTGCAGATCTGAGATGCTGAAAGGAAAATGACATGCAAGAGCTTGAAAATAAGAGAACACAACTGTCTCTGTAGCTTCTAGAATAGCTCGCAGAACTTCTGGCATTGTACTGTCAGCTTTTCTAAGAGCTGGATGTTCAGGTTTCCCTGTTGTGTATAGGAGTCTGGTTCTATCCTGACTTCAGACTTGGTACTTTCACCATAGTCGAATGATGTCTGTTTGCAGAGTATGCACTGAACTACTGCTTGCATTTCAAAAGCTCTGGAAAATATGTATTTTTAATTAATAGAAATATCTGAGATTGAGAACTTAATTTATTCTCTGTATGTGTAATCAATTCGTTGTACTAATTTTTCTTGTAGTGTTTAAAGTAGTGCTATAGTATCACGAACTCCAGTATCCCATACATTGCAAAGTCAGTAGTGACTAATTTAATTTAATTTAATTTGATTTATTAATGTTGTTAATTATTAACATTATTTACTATTATAATTATTTACTATTTATTACCAGGAAGTGTCTCACTGGCTTCATGCCTTTGTTCCTGATAAAATCTTGCATTAAAGGAATGCTGGAAGTTGTTGTAGTGTAACAGACCTTCAGAGCTTTTATTGGTGTGCTGGACTATGTAGCTTTCAAAAAGACATGTTTTACTGAGAATCTGATACATTCTCTTTCTGTTTATCTTGGCTTTGCTGTTAGATACACAGTGACTAAACTAATCAGCCATATAGCCGAGAAAGAGAAATAAATGATCTTTATTCTTTGAGTTTGTAAAAGAGATAAAATACTGCATTTGTTGGAAAAGAAGCTTGGGACACAACTGAATTTCTCAACACATAGCAAATATTGGTTAAAGCAGATGAAACCACAATTTCTAGGTGAATGAAAGCACAATTTCTAGGCAAATGAATACAAGAAAATCATAAGCAATAATTTTAATTCCATTAGTTTTGGAATTGAAGGAAGAATCTCACTGAAAAAGGCTGGGCATTGTATTTCACATTGCAAAAGAGAAATTCCCATTTGACCTTCAAGATGGATACCTTTGCTTTGCTAGAACCAAAAAGTGATGCACCAGTTTCCTCCTCTTTGCATAAGTAGCATCTGCAACAAGAATCCTCAGCTGCTTGAAGACCTCTACCTCTTCCTTAAACAAGAATCATTTAATGCTATTTTAATTTTAGTTGTTTTGAGCCTAAGATTGTATTTTTCTTCAGAGTATATATAACTGATTTAGCTGTCTATTTTTCCCCATAGCAGTCCGGTTGTCTGCTACTGATGGTTAATAAAGGTTGTTTCTACAGTGAACACTGTCAATACACACATAAAGGTGGGGCCCTACCCAGCAAGAATTTTTTATCACATCATCCATAATTTATCAGTATTCTTCTGTTGTTCCCTTTTCCCACTTGCTTTCTGTTATGCCTTTTAAAACTGGCTAATATTTTTCAAGATTGTTTTTCTTAAATGTAAGAGGCATGAAGCTGGAGATGAGAAAGCAGAGTAGGAAAAGTGCTATCAATATGTCATGTACATATATAGAAGATACAAAAATCAGAAATATGTTAGTCTGGACCTTTGAAAACAGAATTAGCTTTCACATATTTTGTGAAATTAACTTTTCCTTCTAGCTTTTATAGTTCATGTAGTTAATCAGATGTAAAACTATTGCAACAGGCGACAGATTTCTCCCTTTCTTATTAGCAAGGCTTTCTGAGCTACAATTTCATTTGGGAAGTAAAAAAGCATCCCGGGTTTTTAACATTTTAAACATATTTGTTTGGGCTTTTTAAAAAAACATTTTTAGCACATTTGATTTTTAAAAATGTTTTGTAGCTCTTCAGGAGTAAAAGATTAAGATTTTATTTGAGAGCCTACATTCCTGAAGCATTTATTCTTCCATTCAGGACTTAACATAAAGGAAAAGAAAGGTATATAAAAAAATGTGCGCAGTCAGAAAACTGGAATGTTCTTTGGAAACATGATTGACTTTAAGTTATTTGTTAATAAAAACGTTCCCAAATGCAGTTTTAGAAGCTATTTTTATAAAATTTAATAATACTATTCTGTACTTCTAAGCAGTATTTGAAACTCAGTGTCAACACCTGTATTAGCATTACTTGATTTTTTTGGCAAATTAAAAACAAACAAAAAATGCCGCCCCCCCAAAAAAAAAAAACAAACAACCAACCAAACCAAAACCAAAACAAACCTAACAACAAAAAAAACCCCACAAAAACCCCCACAAACCCAAACAGAATAAATAAGATGGAATTTTTTTAGATCTAAAAGTTCAAGATCTCCAACGTTTTAACACTAACTTACTGTTGTGGAACACATCTGAACAGTTAAGAGGAATTCATTGTAAACAGAGAAATTCATATACATTTTTGTTGACATTCTTGGAGAAAAGTCAGACTTCAAGTATGACTGGGAAAATGATTATTTTTTTAAAAAAAGGTTTTCAAAGACTGGATTCATTTAGTTTGGCAAAAACTACAAAATTAATATGTATTTAAAAAAGCAAATACTTAAGTGATCACAGCTTTTGGCTCTCGGGGAGAAGGAAATGCCTTTAAAAATTCCATATTGCACCAAAGTTCACTCTCTGCCTCCACCCTCTTTCTAGCCCATATTTAGTGTTGTGTGGAACATCTGTTAGAGAAGAGTAAGTCTTAAAACAAATTTGTTAACCCTTCAGCTGGTAGATGTCTAGGTTTATTGTGAGATGGTTATTTTCTTGGAGGACTGCTGGGTTTTGGGTACCTTTTACTGCTTTACGTTTTCCTGCCTTTCTCTTACCACGTATATTTGAGTTTCATTTGTATTTCATACAGGAAACAAGAGAAATGAGAGAAGAAAAGCATACATTGCAGTTTTTCACTGCTTGGGGGAAAATTGCAGACCATAAAGCTAGCGAGAAATAGATGTGTTAATAGCTATCCTCTCTCTTGCTATCTTCATTTTGGGTGTAAAGGTCTAAAAGAACTTTTCTGTATCTCCAAGTGAAATTTTGTGAAGAGATGCCTTTTACCTGCGTTACAAACATTCTGGATTTCAGTAATGGCTTAAGGGCAGGGGCAGTTGACAGGGAACTGAAAAATGAGGCTGCAATTTTGTATATAGGCGTATTTTAAGAGCAGAACGTATGAAGTGGATAAGCATGAGACATTCTTGTAGACTACCAGCTGGGGATTCACAAATAGGAGGGGTGATCTTCTGGATCTGCAGTCTCTACCTCTGTTTTACTAAGCCCAGTGTCTTCCCAGCCCTTGCACAAGTATTTCCAGTTACACAATGATCTTTAAGCATGGTTCTTTGTCTAAGACCTGGCTCTGTTATCTCTTATGTCTGGATTACTAGGACCTGAGTACCTCTTGCCAGAAGTGCATGCAATGTCTCCTCCTGCTGCTAAGAGGGAGGTAAGCCTGAGCTGGCCATGGCCTCTCCTGTTTAATCCAGGATTTCTCTTTGGTCCTTCCAAATACTGTCAACTGAATGGTGTTCTTCTCTCCACTGCAGGAACTGAGCTCCACTTATGAAATATCCCCCACCTGAGTGCAGAAAAACAGTAGTTGTCTCTGGGGTGCCGGGGTCACCGGCTGAGCTAAAAGCTCCTCTTTCCCAGAAGACTTTTCTTAAAGCACTGCCTCTTTATTCACTTGACTCAACTAAATTATCTTATCTTACCTTGTCTACTTGCTGTGTAGTGCCCTATGTTTTGTTTGTTTCAGGAAATGCTGCTAACGGGGTTGTGGTACAGAACTTAAAGTCCTCAATATGAAGATACATGCTTTCTATCAGTTTTTCTTTAAGTCAAGGTCCCTTTTCCATCCAAATCCAAAACTGTTGTTGATGGGCACTGCAAATTTAATTAAATTACTGTTTCTGAGACATAACTAATGAGGTAAAAAAAAAGAGCTGGATTAACAGCATGACAAGCTTGTGTTTCCTCATGTGGCTCTGGGAACACCCGCCTTTGACTTCTGAAGAACATTTCTAATATATGTTTGAGAGGGATTTGCTGGAAATATTTGCTTAGGAGCACAAGAGTTAGCAGATTTGTTTGCCTTTAACCCACAGAAAAAGTGTAGCACAAGATTCATAATGTCTTTAGAAAAGAGATGGTCCTTAGAAAAGAGATGAGCAAAAATGTACTGAAATCTCATTAAAAATAAAAAAATAACACAATAAACATTTAATTATAATGTTCTTGTTTATCTAGATTGATACTTTTCAGAATATATTTATCTATTAAGCCATGTGAGAGCTGTTCAAGACATCTCTAACAAATGTTCTAAAATTGTTGAATATAAAAGAAAACATATTTTAACCACCCTGGCTTTTCTCTGTTGATGGAGATTTCTTGAGTTGGTGTTAAGGCTACAAAGGTTGTAACTACCGGATACCCATGCAAAAGAGGGAGGGTTCAAAAATGTGGACAAAGCTTTGTTCAAATTATAGAAACATAAATCAAAAGTATAAATGAGAGACCAGTAGCACTGCTGACAATAAAACCTCTAAGAAACTTGGTCTGGCATAGGTCTGATCCAATAAAACATTATTTCACAGCATGAAAAGGGATCTTCCATGAATGCAGAAGCAGAGGCAGTGCCTTAATTCTTAACCTGAACTACCTAACCTATTTCTCTTCAGTGGAGCTCAGGCACAGGCAGTATAGAAATTGTTTTAGAAAATTAATTATTTCACAGAAGGTTTATTACATCTAGGCACTATGAGCTTAACTTGTACCCTTGGTAAATAGTCTTTGGTAAAATTCATTAGAACTAATTCCCTACACTTTTTTCTTTGCTTTTATGATTGTTGCACTATACTGACACATATATATATAGAATTATACAATTGGAAATAAAGACCTTGTGGTAAGATTCCCATATACCCAATGCCCAGCAGCTGTGAAAAGAGTGTTTTGTGAAAATGATTTTAGGGGTGCTGAATTCTTTTGAAAATCCAGCCTTTAGCTTTTGCATTATTTACTAAGGGTCAAGTTTACATTTTTGTCTCGTTGGAGTATTCTTTTTTAGACAGAGAAAGAGAAGATATTTCTGTTTAACCAGATACTCTGGAATACATATTAAATATGTTGAATTTAGGGTATTTAAAATCAGAGTTCTCCTGTATTACTATTCCATGGTCTACTTGAATGACAGACAAAGATAGGTGCTGCTGTGTGGAGCCTATGTTTCTGAATCCTGTACTTACTATTTTGTTACTTATGGATGTTTCTTTGCCATTCTGTTTCTTCTTCAGAACTGACCCTGTTTGGTCAACACCATTATAATTATGTTGTTGCTACTGCGTAATTACAATGCTGCAGGGTTTATATGCTTAGTACTTACATGCTTAGGAAAATATTGAAAATTGAAGTGTGATGGTTCACTGACTGTTTGACAAGCATGACATCTGTGTGGACACCGTCCACAATGGTCAATTTAAGCCATGTGTAGTAATGAGAGTGCAAGAAAGTAACACATTTTTTAAAAGATAAGATAAAACATGTGAATTGGTACAACTTGTCACAGATGTTTTTATTTCAAGACTGGCCTGATTGGTTTTGTCTGAGGACAGTGTAAGAATGATTATTGCCTCAAATGCAGACTATGTAACGACTATAAGCTGGCTTTGGCTGCTGTATCTGAGCAACATAGGTTCTGGGATCCAGCCAATATTGCTATTACTTCTGGTTTGTGTTTAGCAAACACCTAGCTGTATTTTGAAGTGAGTGTGTAGAGCTCATTTCATTTGTAGCCAGCTGGACGTGACTTTTCCCTTCCTATCTGCTTTCAGTTGTTGCAGGATCCCTTTTCCCAGGTACTTCTTCTCCTTGTCTCCTTTTTACGGTCTAACTGAAAACGATTTCTATTCTTCTCTGCTGGATACTGGAAAAAAAAAAAAAATCTCTAGGTATCAGGAAAGAAAACTTCTGTTTGTTCACTTGCATATGCCAGTACTCGAACTGGTTGTAGCTATGTTTGGTAATAGGGTTTTAGGTCAGATGTCATTTCACCTACTACTGATTCCTCAGTGCTGTGGCAATTGAGGTGTTCCCAGGAAGGACTGGACAACCTACTCCTTCATCAATCTGTCTAGGTTTCCAACTGACTCCATGCGTTGGGTTGGTGTGGTGGGGTTTTGGTAGCAGGAGAGGGGCCCCAGGGGTGGCTCCTGTGAGAAGCTGCTGGAAGCTTCCCTGGCTCCAAAAATGCGGCCACACCTCTGGCCAAGACAGAGCCCATCAGTGACAAAGAATGTGCCTCTGCAATTAGTATATTCAAGAAAGGGAAATTAACTGCTGTAGAACCTCAGAGCAGAGGAGACCGGGATGTGAGAGCAATGCAGAGCAGAGATGTCAAGGTCAGAGAGGAAGGAGGGGGAGGAGGTGCCTGAGCAGCGGTTCCTCTGCAGCCCAGAAGTTCCCCTGCCCCTGCAGCCTGTGGTGAGACAGCAGCTGTCCCCCTACAGCCCATGGAGCAGCACAATAGAGCAGCCAGTGAAGGACCACAGTGGAGCAGATGCGAAACTGCATCTGTGGAGGAACCTGCACCAGGGGAGGTGACTGTTCCCAAAACAGCCCATGACTCTGAGGGCAGCCCACACTGGAGCAATCTGTTCCTCAAGGACGGCACCTCATGGGAGGGACTCATGTCAGAGAGGTTCATGAAGGACTCTTTCCCATGGGAGGGACCCCACGTTGGAGCAGGGGACGATTGTGAGGAGTCCTTCTCCTTGAGGAGGAAAGACCTGCAAAAAGAACATGTGACACACTGACTGTGAATCCCATGCCCTGTCCCACTGTGTTGCTGGAGGGAAGGAGGTAGAGAAATTGGGAGCAAAGTAATTTGGCCCCAGGAAGAAGGGAGGGGTAGGGTGTGGTATTTCAGCTCTGATTTTGTTGTCTCTTTGTTCTGTTTGCATCCGATTAGTGATAAATTAAATTGCTCATTTTTTCCCTGAGTTGAGCCAGTTTTGCCTGTGACCATAAATGGTGAGTGAGCCATCCCTGTCCTTGTCTCAACCCATGAACTTCTAGTTGGATTTTCTCCTCCCCATCCCACAATGATGGGAGGGGTGAATGAGTGGCCATGTGGTTCTGTGTTGTTAGTTGGGCCTAAACCACAACACTCTAACACATTCCTGCCAACATCTGAAATCCCACGGTGCATGTGGCCAGCTTGTATGGTCCTGAAGGTGAAAGAGAGAGTGAGACTCTTAAATTGTTTTAAGTTCTTGCTGTATGAAGTCTAGTAAGCTGGAGTTTTCTGTCTTAGCTATTCCGTTTGGTCTTGAGGCTGTGGATTGCCAATGCATAGACCATTGGATCCCTGTAGAGGAAGGTAAAGGGAAAGATGGTTCTGAATGGAAAGCAAGCTCAAATTCTACCACTGACCCATCTCCTGCCATAGCGGATGTTCATGCCTGATGTCATCTGTGTCTGCAAAACACCTGATGCTGGGAGGAGTCAGAAGTGCTTTGAGTGTGTGCTTGGGCCTTGTGGTGATGCTGGGAGGATATGGCTTGGAAAGCTGAAATTCTGCTCGAAAGAATGATTATTTTTTACTGCTGTCGCACTGCACTTGTCTACAATACAATCTCCTATGGCCTCAGTTTCCTCTCTTGCTGATTGTGTGACCAAAGAGCTGGAGGACATGGGTGACTGCCCACAGAAAACCAGAATGTCTGTGGGGCCACCCATACCTGAGGAGGTCATGGATACAAATATCTTTATAACAATACAGTTGTACCCATTTTATAGCATTTTACTGCCTAAACTGGTGTCAGAGCTCAGTCAAATTAAGATTTATATCAGCATAGCTAAACTGGATCAGCTTCATACCTTTCAGGTAATGCATTCTGGTTTGTGAGTAAATTAAGCTTTATAAGATACTTGCTTTTCTCTGATAAATAAAAGTTTTTTAAACTTATGCATATGTGATTGTCATAAACATTTATATAAGATATATAAGTATAGCTCAACAACATATCTATATGGTAAATTTGCAATAAAAAACTCAGTATTTATTCTTCTGCGTTACCAGGTAGCTGTCTGAATGCATTTTCTTCATTTTAATAGCAATAACTTTATCTTAAAAAGGTATTGAAGATGTACTGTAGAACGGTGAGATCTTAAATAAACTACGTATTACGTTATTTGCAGTGCTAAGATTAAAAGTGTGTGGAAATTCTCTTGTTAAATATATGCCAATAAACAGCACAACAGAAAAATATGTTTGGATTTATTTCCAAGCAGTATTAGCATGGAAATCAGTCTTGGGGAAGGAAAGCTTGATTAAATTGGCAAAATAACGGGAAAAAAATAGGTCCTTAGTACTGTGGTTTTGATCCCGAACACCTAAGTTGTATCGTAACCTGCCATTTCCATTCTTAACAATTTATATTTTGCTTAAGTGATGGAAATGCCTTGCCAAAACATAAACCTTCAGGCCGGGACCAGGGATGCATCAAGTTGACTGAGCCAGTGGTAAGAGTTTTTGGGTAATGATGAAGTTGGGTAAGCTACTTCTGCTTCTGTTGGTAAACACAACTGTAGCAGATTGCTGCGTGTTCAAATCGAAAACAAAACCCCAAAACAAATAAGGAAAGTATTAGTTTGTCTTTATTTTGCATGAAATAGTCCTCAACATGTTTATTAATGTTAATATCAAACTCTTTGAATCCAAGTGCCTGCTGTAGTGGGCACCTAGCCCATATTAGGGATTTGAAGAGGTCTGACTTCATCTGTGCAACTTACTGCAGAGAACACCTCCTTTTAGCCTGAACAGGCCCTTTCAACTCCCTGCTTGTTTCTTTCTGAGAGAACACTGAAGATAAATTTATAGCATCAAATGACCTAATTGAAAGCAACTTGAGGAAGTCTTTTTACTGTACAATCTCAGTAACGATGGAGGTGTTGCTATATAATGAAAGTTAATTAAGCTCCCACCCTGAGACTTCAAAGCCGTGGCATTCTGTGGCCTCAGATGTGGTAGGTTAGTGCCTCCCTTGTCTTTTTAGTGATGCATTTTAATTTGCGGGGAGTTACCTCTCTATCGTCTCCCATAGACACCACGTCTTGCCGTTTAAAGGCAAAGGGAAAATACTGCTGCTAAGCCATAAGAAAGGGAAGAAATTTTTCTGAAAACACATAAGCTCTTTTAATTTTCTTTTTAAAGTTCAGATAATAGGGACGGGTGGTGCCAACCAGCATATCCCACTGTCAGCTCCATACCACTATATTTTTAGAGCTTATCTTTTCAGCACATTTATTTTGTTAAAAGAAGAAAATGAAATTTTTTGCTCTTTCTCAACAGAAGTAGTCTCAGCTCTGCATTAGGACTCTTTCCTGCTGCCATGAAAGAAACCTGAAATGTGTTTAACAGAGGGACTAAGTTATTTCCAAGGTCTATAACTAATTCCCTTTTCCTCCAGGTTCTAGGCAAGGAAGATCAGGGTAGAAAAATTTTAAGTAACTTAAGTGTGTCTGACTATAATTTAAATTGAAAAATAGGAAAACTGTTGCTTTCAATCTTCTTTTAATTTGTGTGGGGATTTGGTTGGTTGGTTGTTTTTTCTGGTTAGGGCAAGGTTGATTGTCTGTGATAGTTAAAGCAGTGTAAAGGTTGATATGTGTTACTGGTATCCATATTTTCTAATGGGGCAGTGCACTTTAGTGGTAGTCTATTTTAGTATGCCTATGTTTCCTCATTTTCACAAAATTTAAAAAAGTGTTAATGTGAGCATTTATTACCCATAGTTGTGCTGTTTGTGCATAAAACAAGCCTCAGAAAAAATAGTAAAATAAAATGTCTTTAAAATGAGCGTGGAAGAGAAAATAACTTTCCAAAATTATGTTTTTAACTGAAACATTGATTTGGTAAAAATATTTTATCTGTAGTAGTGAATTGAACTGATTGTTTCTCTTTACCATGGGCTTCAAAATTTTAAAACTGAATCTCATTTTTATTCATGGATTGTAAGAGGAAGATAAGGTTTCCTGGCATTTAAAATCCCAGTTGTTTTTTCAGCTTTGAATGAAGTAGTCGAAATTGATTGAAATTGAATCATTCAGTTGAATGAAGCAAACATTCACGATTCACCTACAGAATGCTCTGTTTCTGTCAAAAGCTGGTTTAACATTTCAGCTTATTCTGGCTCCAGTTGCTTTGTCTTTGTCTTCTACTTCTTCAGAGGTTTTATTTTTCTTAAAACTTTTGAATACTACTGTATATTTTTGTAGCTGAAATTAATTGTGCTTACTAGATTACTACTTTACACAGGATAAAATAATTTCATTTTTAAATATAAATGGGGAATTTGAAAAGAAAAATGTCTTTAAATAAAGCAAAATCTGAAAGCCAGCTATACTAAAATTTCTTTCATTTTCATCCACCCTGCCTAGATCCCTGTGAAGATCTGAGAAGGTGGCACTCTGAAGAAAGGAAGTATGATAGAAAGGGTTGAAACATTTTCCCACTTCACTAAACTTACTTTTACTTGTCACTTCTAATGCAGACAGATTGGGGGGTGATGTAATTTCACTCTGCCACTTATACAAGCTAATTGTTTTGTCCAAGAGTTAGAATAGATGTTTTAGTGGAAATTATTCTGTGAACAATTTCTGCCATGACAAACTTTAACTTCACAACACAGAACAGTACGTACTCTGCATTTTTGCCCCACAAGCTTGTTTGAAACAGACATGTTTCATCAAGGAGGATGTGATCTTGGCCTTGTACACCAATAAAAAAGTTTTGCCATATAGTGCAGGTGGTAGTTTCCCTGCTAAACATATAAGGACCTTGCCATCGCAGGGCAGGTTTTGTTCCAGATACCATGAAGAACTCTACCTCGCACAGGCAACAAACCAACTTTAATGTCAGGCATCTTGACAGCCTGTTGGAGAAGGATGGCAGGCGTATCCTTTGCAAAATAATTCCAGCTTCGTGTAATCCTTCTTGCTTCCTTCACATATTTTTGAAAGTATTTTTCTCCTTTGATCCAGAGCATAGAAAACTCTTTCAAAATCTACTTTGCTAGGTAGGATTTTTGTATGTTTATGACTTCTACCACATAATTTTTCTTTTTAAGTATGTGCTTACATAGAGACAGGCTAGAAAATTGACTGCTTCTTGAAGGCTGTGTGATGATCAAGATAATGTCATATTTTCCATCAAGAATAACAGATCTATGTTGTGTGTGATTTAACCATCAGTTTATGTATGAAGAGCAGTGTTCACTTTGTTTCTTGGAGGATTACTGAAAACCCTGTAATTCATCACTAGTCTGTCAGAAGCAAGTTTTGGCTAATTTAGTGCCTCATTCAGAATTGAAATATACATACTTTACCTTAAATGTTGAGTATTCTGTTTAAAGTCCTATGTTCTCTCTTCGTGTAGAATACTAATAACCTTAGTATATATTTTTGTTAAATTACAAACCATCTTAATGAAAGAAGATGCTTTGAGGCATGGTGCTATGAGTTTAAAAAGTACTCCTTACTTTCTATAAAGCTGTTTTTCAAAATAAATAAGTGTTTGGACTGTGAGGTTAGTATAATGAGTGATGAAGGTTTGTAGTACGTTTTCACACATAAATCATTATGTGTGGCATTAGAAATCTGGACTGGTTGATTTAAGAAGAATAAGTGCCTGTACTTTATATCGTGTTTCATACTTTATTCACAACTCATGCATCTCCTTGATACCTCAACATGTTAAGTATGGGCTGCTAAGGATCAAAGACATTTAAAATTTCTGCTTCCTTAAAATCTTTTTCATTCTCCTTGCTCTCTGGTGATACTTTGGTCATGTGGTATAAGTAATATTATAAACAATCGTGGCTACATGTATGGCTGTTTTATCCAAAAGTATGGTTTCCTTTTCCACAACTGCAGAAGCTCCATTATTCTCACTGTAGAACGACTGGATTGTGTAGATCTTACTAATTTACAGATTACAGCTAAAGCACTACTTGAAGCTGAGGCAGACACCTACACAAACATTTTGACTAGAGCTTTGGGCTGGCTTATGTTTCCTCACATGTGCTACTAGGAGGTTGAATGACTTTATAGAATTCAATAGCAAGCTGTTTTTTCAAAAGCAGTAGTTAATGAAATGACTCAGTCTGGCACTTACAGCGCTTCACAGCTACAACAAATGAGCTGCAGCTAATAGCTTTTCTCAGATATGAATTAAGAAATTGGAAAGCTCCAAGAAGAGAATTAGCCATCCAACATTTAATTATTCTCGTAGTTAAAAAGTATTTTACCCAAGCATCTCTTATTCTTGCCTGAAAATTAAGCTATTAGTGTATTCTTCTAAAAGAATCCCAATGTTAGCACTCAGACTCAATCTTTTCAGCCTGGGAGTAAAAAACCCCCAGAGACTACTTTAAATTACAAATATTCTTGAGCAAAATAATTGTGCACTTGATACAGTGTTTGTTATCCATCAAGGGCTTTCTAATCGGGGCCACCAAATTATATATAAAGTGCCACAGATTATTTTTCTCTTGAACTCATTTTTCATACATATTCTAAAGACCTTTCCAAGGCTTGGCTTGCTTTCAACCTTCACTTCTATGATCTGTGAGAGTAAGGTTAGAGTTGTTGAGGCTATGCAGGCCAAAACTGGGTGCTCAGCTGATATGGTTAAAGGAAGTTGTGGTAATATTAGACAAGTGATAGGTGTTCTGCTGAGAACTTAATTTTGCAACTGGCTTCCTGTTTTTCCCCCCTGGAACCTCTTTTCCCTCTACACATACAAAAATGCATCTAAATTTTTCTCCTAAAGCCCTGCAGTCTGTCGGTATTCAAGTTCCCCATTCCCTTCTGAAGACTTCGCCAGACTTCCCCAGGTTCCCTGCCTCCCCTTTGCCTTTCTGCCTTTCTTTTTGATCATCTCTATATGGAAGTTCTCCCCTTCATTGTTTAATTTACCAGAGCAAAGTTGCAGCACATGCTACTTGGCAAGGATTGTGGCTGATCAGCCAGATGTGGATCTTGCAGCTGGCAAATATGCTCTTAGTTGCTCACCAACCATTCTCCACTTTCCGATCAGGAGACTTGCATGCTTTGAGAGCCTTGGACTAACCACTGCAGCCTGCCTCTCAGTTGTGGTAAGGCAGAGTTTCAGCTTCGTGGCCCACACATGTTGTAGGTCTGAGATGTGTCTGTTTACTTAATGAAGAAACAGTGAATGGTAGGAGTAAACAGGTTGCCTTACAAGATGCCTTTCATTATGTGTATCATTTCTGGTGTAGTTGGCACTTTGGTTTTACTGTTGTTGTCAGTATTAAAGGTTAGGACAGGGAAGCTGGAGTAACACATGTTCCTTCGATCCCTTCAAAGTCAAAATCCAAACAGCTCTGGAAAAAACACTGTGCCCTTTGAGCAAAAGCCATTGTTCTGGAGATAGCAAACTGGAAATCAGTGTTGTGCAGTGACCAGGGCTGTTGCCGAGCTCAGTTTTTGGAACAAAAAGTGCACATGCTGCTAGCCGGCACTGGGGAATATGGGAGGCACCAGCGACTCCCAGTGCAAAGCTTCAGAGTTGTGCTTTCTTCCTCTCCTTTCTGGCCCAAAGATCAGTGACACTAGTTACCATTATTGTTTTGTTGTAGTTATACAGGTCATTCTCCAAGTACCCATCGCCACCTTCCCCCACCCCTTCTCCACATCTACTTTCCTTTCCTTCCACAGAAACAGATGTATTGTCCCAGGGGTGGCTTCCGTGTAAGCGTTAGTTAAGAGTGCAGGTCTGATGTCTTGGCTCATTAAAGGAAATGGAAATCCCATCTCACTGAGGTCATAAACACTCACCTTTGTGCTGCATACATGGCCACTACCACTGTTTTAGCATGAAACCCCTAAATTCATTAAGTGGCTTTCAAGGTCTGAAAGGTAGGATCCAGAATGCTTTTTTATTCACTTTCGAACTAGTTTTCAGAAAGTTCTACACTTTTAAATTTCTCTGTAAAGGTACATGCTTAAAATTTACTAGAGGAATGGAAGTGGAGAGAGAAAAGGTCCAAATTAATATTTCCTGTGTGCATATTTATGCACGTACGGCATAGTCCTACCTATGTTAACACTCTGTTTTGCAGTATGATGCAGACTATCTGTCCTTCACAGGTAGCTGAGATTTCCAGTTAACTACGAATAATGATCAGTTCTGTTGATGCTGTCAATGTTGAAAGGAAACATGCATTCAAAATGCTGGAGATAATGGATGCAACTTCCTACTTGTGTGGACACTATGAATCTCCAAGATCCAAAGGCTCCCATATTAAAGAGCTTTCCCCCTTTTCTATTTTTGAAGATCTACAGAATGCTAGCCTTGGTTTCAAGTTCAGTTAAGAGATTTTGTAGTATGTAGGTAATGACTCTTGCATAACACGTCTCCAGAGCTGTCGTGTACACATGAGCAAAGTTATACATTTTTTAAAATTAAAGGAGACTTGAAAATGTAGCAATGTCTGTTTATAAATTTAGCAATGTTAAATCCTAACAGTCAAGCAATGTGACTAGAAGATATGAGAAGAAACTTAATCTACGTAGTCTGCTTGCAAAAACTATTGCAAAAGATTTTAGGGAAAAATATTTTACTCTTCTGGTTGTACACATTTAAGTCAACTTACTTGGGTCGATGAACCTTGATTTTCTTCATACACATAAAATGCACAGCCTGTCTCTGCACAAATGCAGAAATCCTAAAACAACCCAGTTACTGTTTAAACAGCTAGGATAAATAATGAACCACTCCATTACTGAGAATATAAATAAATGTAGACAAGTAAGGGTTCTCCAGAGCTGAAAGTTTAGGTTATGCAAAAGCTGTGACAGCTGTAATTTGTAGGTCCTTGTAGACTAAGGGGTGTGAGTGATGTAAACTCTGGAATGCCGACATTTAATTTATGTCTATTTTGTCATTTTGCCAAAAGGCAGGACCTTACTGTTATGCTTCTTTTGCTGTGTACAAATTTTATATAGGGCAACATCTGGCAGAAAAAAGTCCACATAACGCATTATTAAGCTTTGCAGTGCTGTAAACAGAGCACAGTGCTCTGCCATGTGATGAGCCAACATTTTGACTCAAGACCAGAGAAGTCTGGTCATGAATTTCTTTTCCCTGGATAAAATAAAGAACTAAGAAGAACAGAAGAGCAAAATACATTGATTTATTCACATGTTAAGATTTAAGGTTGATTTAATACTGAAAGCTATTTGAGTCAAAAGTGGGATTCTGATTAGGTTATAATCCAAAAAGTTCGTTATTTCTTATGCTTAGGTAGTTGAAGAGATGTAAGATCTTCAGATTGGAATTTATAAATTCCCATGTCTAAGAATGTAAATGGAAGCAGCTTCGTTCTCCTCTCAACCCTGAAGTACACACAAACCTGAAACTTCAGTGAACCACAGTGGAAAATGGCTTAACCAACACCTAAGAAATTTGGTCAGTTTTGCCAAGAACACAACTTTTAAAAACCTAACATTAAGCCAGCAAATTTAAATATTTTCACTAGGGTTAGTGCAAGTCTTTTGGCTTAAATTGATAAAGTTAAAACATGAGCTAAGTTAAGATCTTCCCTTGAGGTGGGGGAGAAGGGGAGAGAGCGGGAGGGAGGGAAAGAGGGAAAGATGGATGGAAAGTGAGGGCAGACTGACCATGAGCACATCAATGTGAAATGTATCCTTGGTCCAGCGAATTTTTTAAATAAACAGAGAATCGCTAATATTTTATGGCTCTTGTCCAGAATATTTATAGAAAAACTGTAATCTATTCTGTCAGTTAGTCTGAGAATATGACTACACAAGCAGTCATAAACTACCCAGGTGTTGTGCAACATCACTGAGTGAAGGTGCAAAATTAAAGCAAGGTGTCTCTTCTTAGCTGCCTGTTTGGAAGCACTCACAGTGAGAATCTCAGTTAGTTCACAAGGTTGTTTTTTTTTTCCTCCATTGAGATGCTAATTTTTTTCCAACTACATACTTTAATTAGACTGCTGAACCTTCACTTTATTGCAATACAACAGCGACATTTCTCACAGCAGTCAACTTACATTTTTGACTAGACTGTCCACTCGTGTTTGTCAGGGTAAGGATTGCCACCTAAGCAGTCATCCTTCTAGGAAAAGAACAGCCAAGTGGGGAAATACAAGTGGAAAGAAAACAGTAAGTTTATTAATGGCTCTATTAATTCTAGTGGCATCAGGGACTTTCAGAGTGCTTCTGAATGGTAAGCAGCAACTTCAGAGGTCCTTTGCATAAGTAGCAGTGAATGTGATGGTGATGCCCCCTTTGAGTCTTCATTTCCAACAGCAGCAAGACTTACAGTACACACAGAAGAGATAAAGCTCACTGATACAGTTTATCTCCCTTACATCTGCCATTGGGAAGCTTTCTGCAGGCCACCTGTGGGAACTGCAGCTCCAGGCAGCAGGGATGGAAGATGCCAAGAGGTATGTCAGCAGTGTTGCTGCCCTGCTGCAGTTCATGCAGGAAAGGGCAGTGACTCTGTCACTTCAGGCTTTCTTCTTTACTGCCTTTGGGATTCAGGCTGCACCTAAAAACTCAGATTGCAAACCTGTATTTTTTCACATTGTTCTTTGTGGCTCATACATTCCCCCAGTTTACTCAGAAATGTTACCTGATGTGTTTGTTTGTATGGCACCTTCTGGTCTGGGGAACTATTTTCACTATGAGAATTTCTTACTTATATTTATGCATAATAAAAATGTCTAATGACCTCAACCATAGCTAGGGGATCACAGGTACAAATAGGAGGGGTTTTTTGCCTTCTTTGTCTGGAGGAATATTTGCCTCCATTTATCTGGATTTAAATCAAGACTTAAAGGTGAAAGAATGGCAGAGACAAAAATTACCAGGTTTTCTGAAAAGCTGCGGCTTGTGGTAAATGAACGGACTCTGATTAATGCCCCTATTCTCCCCATGAAGAAAAGAAAAAAAACATTTACTAAAAAAAACCTGAACACTCTGAGGCATAGCAGCTTATTTCTACTAATTAATCAAAATCACATGTTCTGATTCTTGGGATTTGTAAACATTTGGGTCTCAATAACTTCTGGCCTACAGTATTTGACAGACAATATAAATACAAGTGCTTTTCCTAAATTGTCTTATTTTTGAAAACTTTGAAATACATATTTTTTTTAGGTGGATGTGAATGTTTTAAACTACCTTGTTGTATTTCAAAGGACTTCAAACTACCTTGTATTTCAAACAACTTCTTACTTTGCAACTAACACAACACTTTGTTATTACATTCTAAAGACATGCTTCTGTAGCATAGCAAAGAACACAGGAATTTTGGACACAAGCCTATTAGTTCCTATCTTTGAGTCCTGTAATCATCTTCAAGTAGGCTAAGCGTAACTTTTACTCTTGAAAATATTTGAAGCAACTAAAATATCAGAAACTCTCAGAAAATTGCAGTGTCCAATGCTACCAAAAACTGCTGAGGTAATGCTGAATTTAATAATTTCACTCCTGTTGCTGCTGAATTATAATTTAGTCTCCAGACGGCCTCCAAGCAAGTCTAAATTTGGATCAGCCTTTTTTATATTCTAGTTGACTGAAATGTGATGAGTATTAACTGCAGCATGGGATCCTGCTGGTGTTTATTAACCTCTGCTTGATCTCCCCGAGGTCTTTATCTCACAGACTTTAGCTAGAAAGTCAGTGGATCGAAATGGCAACTTAACATTGAGGTTTCACGTTACTTTATTAGTATGTGTTAACCATTACTGCACCTGAGCAGCTTCTTTTGAATGCTTAATCATTGGAATATGGGAAAACTACAGCAATTGAATCATACTTGTATAGTGTAATAAATTATTATGCTCAATATACCTTATTAGGCACACTTCTCCAGTGAGGTGACATAATTAGATCCTATTTAGTATTAAACTTGCTGATATAATAGTTGTAAGTAGTATGCTAGCACTTAGAGGTTGGTGTTGAGTCTTAGATTGTTTCTTTGAAAAGCAAAATATGAAGGTGTTTGGTTATTGACTTGCTTGTTGTCATTGTGCTGGAGCCCTATTAATATAATTCTTGTAAATCTCTTTTTAAAAAATAAATCAAAAGTATATCAGTAAGACTGCTGTAAAACAAAATTTGATATAGCCTTTTGTACTTAGCCAAAACAGCAAGGAGATGTTGCTCAAATAAAATTTTACCATAAATTTTAAGTCCACTAAGAATTACCGTTTTATGACTCAGGCCAATAAGGTCATTTCAAATCTACTTAAAAGCCTTGTTACAGTAACATAATACAGTATATATGTTGCCTTTGTCAAAGGCCTGCCAAACCAAGTGACTGAAAGTTTGCAGTAGCCTTTGTCTCATGGAAAAAGTGATGGGTAGAAGGGTCAATTATGGTAAGAGAATTCAGTCCTTTGTGACGACTAGAAGTTGAGTTGCTGTGCTGTGGCAAGGATATGCTTTCCTCAAAGCTAACTTTTACAGATCTCCTTCTTTGTCATTATCACTTAATTTTACTTTTGCCATTTTGTAGAACTTTTCCTGGAAAAGGATATATGCCAATTAAAAACTTAATCTGTGATTGTACTTTCCTCAAAATCCTATTAGCAGTTGTAAGCAGGCAAGAATTGCAGTGCCAGCTACTAAATTCTTACTTACCTTTCAGTTTCTGCATAACCTGTGAAATTAGATTCTCTTACAGGTTTTTGAAGGACAGCTTGGATTTTTTGTATACTTAGTTTGTGCAGAAAAGAAAAACAGGAGTGAGAAATACATATATGTACTACAGCCTGTTTTGTTTCCTTTATATGCACTATTTTATTTTTTTTTCCTGTTCATTTATAATACTTGGCAAGCCATGTTTGTAAGTTGAAGTTTACCATTGCTTCTGTCTGTTAGGAAGACTGGTATTTGTTGTGTCAGGGAGGCAAGTGTATGAAGAAAATTGAGTTAATTTACCTTGTGTTAGAACTAAGATTTCCTGAATTAGCAGTTTGACTGGCTTTTAGTTGTACTTGAGATACCAGTGCTTATAAATATGAATATAGATTTTTTTTTTTTCCTGAGGAGTAAAGAAGTTTACTGTGATTTTTTTACCAATAGGAGAAATGGTAAATAATTTATAATTTCACTTAATAAATAAAAAAAAGAAAATAAGTATTCTTAGAATGTATTTCAGATGTGACTTTAATTTTCCTAGCAGCCATCTTAACAGGCACTCCTAGTGATACTATTCTTCTGAAAAGTCCTACTAGCAAGAACAATGTTTCTGCCATATTGCAGTCAGGGGATACTCATGGACAGCCAAGAGCTGTCTCTGCTGTCTCTACTCAAGAGCACAGGACTTAATAACTTCTTATCTGTACAGTGCTTACTTTATCAAATGAATGAGGTTAGGTATTTCAGATTAATATATACAAGAGAGAATACAGAAACAGAGTGCAGAAAAACAAACCAGCCAAGAATGACAAGGTCAAGGGCAATATATCAGTTGGCTAGCTTTCTGGGTCATAGTAGTTTTAAATATTTGAGAAGCCATTCCAGGAGTAAAACAGAGTTCTTTGTTTTGTTTTAGATCTTAGACCAGATCTTATCTACATTGGTAGAACTGGACTGTAAATCAACAAGTCTCTTTCACGTTGGCTGCTTTGTATAAAACCTAGGAGGCAGCGAGTAGTAGATGTAGTGAAAGATCTAGAGAAGCTTTTTCCCAGTGTATTTGTAATTTCATGTATAGTGATAGAAAGTGCAGCACACACAAATAATCACTCCAGTCTTTTCAAAGATGCACTTCCTCAGTGCTACAGCAGACAGCTAATGGGGAGGTTGTGGTTAGCATCCCACCTGGCGCTTTGAACAGAATTGCCTAAGTATTTTCCCAAAGCATTGGAACATGCATGTGAAGCAGGAAAACTAACCTCCCATACCTTTAGTGACACAGTAACTGCTACCTAATGCAACTACTTTGCCAAGATTTAAAAATTGGGCTGTAGCTGAATTTTGTTACAGGAAGATGTAGATTCTCACATATCCCCAAAGAGTGAGGATAAAAAACCTGGATGCTCAAAAAAAAGTGTTGTACGTAACAAGCACTTAAAAAAGGTAAGTGCAGGGTAATTAATGCCTGATAGTACCAGAGCCAGATACCAGTACAGAAACAGGTGGCAGATATAATACACTTCCCTCATCTTTGGTACCATGATAGATCACCTCTGACCACTTTAATGATGGCATCTCTGTGACAGCTAGCAAAGGTATCTGTCTAGTGGTTGCTAACTTTACAGTAAGCTTTTGTCATGTAAATGTTATTTACTGTAGATGAGGCTGAGCCCCAAGGCAACCTTCACATGATTATTTCTATTGCTGTGGAGCTTTGTCAGGTTAAACTCAAGCAACTGGGCTTATTTCATAAGACCGAATCTGTGCTTTTGATGGGAAACAAACTGTTGGCCTCATATTAGTGTTGACTGGTGCATGCAGCAAAATGGTCAGATGAGTGAGAAGAAAGGCACTGTACTTTGAATTCATCTTGCCAGCCAACTCTCTTGAACCATTGTGAGTTTCCCTTTTGCACCCTGCTTGACATCATCACTCCTACAGCTTGTCTCCTTTCAGTCTTGATTGAGCCTCTGATCTGTCTGTGATGAGCTTGAACTGCTGTTTTCTTCATATCTGGCAGTTTCCTCTCTGAATCAGTTGCTGTGCCAAATACCACAGAGCACAGCTTGCATAGTAGTGCAGAAGAAGCTGGTAATTATCTGACCAGCTTTGTAGAAGCCAGACCTGGGAAATTCACATAATGCAGGAAGAGTGGTTTGACTACATGTTCAACCATGGATGGAAAGCTTTAATTCAACTTCTATTTTAATACCAGAGGAAACTGAGCATTTTAGAATATTTCTAGTATTGAGATAAACTGGAGAATTTACATTTTAAAAGTTGCCCATTAAGCTTAGCAGTTTTCTGTCTTTCTATTGTGCATTGAGTGCCAACTACTCATAAGTTGCTTCCATGTACATCACACAAGATGGGAAAGTTCCATTTAAGCTTAATTATCAATAAAATCTTAGATTCCTAAATGTACCTAAAATAATGTAATTTATTAATGTTATTCCCTGCTATAATGGCTGCTTTGGTTGCTGTGTATACAGATGTATTCTGGTTCTAGCATCCTCTCCTGCTAGTTAGAGTTAGCAGTCTCTTTCTATACTTCAGAGCTAATGCAGTTTTAAAGCTGTCCATAACTAACATGAACTAAAGCAACTCCTTATACGTTTGAAACAATTTATTTGGCAATTGCTCACACTTGTTACAAGAAGTTCATATATGAGGACATTTAGATTGGCACAGTTGGTTTTTGCTTGCAAAACTTTGTAGTAATGTATAATACAAGTAAGTAATACCTGTGCAAATATTTGCTTAAGAATAATGAAAACCACAGCTGTCCACTCTGATTAAGTAAACAGTGGTTGCAAGGCAATGTATCAAATATATAAGTAACACTTGGATCTGAGCAGAACACCTGCTGTGTATATTTTGAAGTGTTGAAAATAATAAAATTCATTAATATAACTATGTCCCAATTTTAATTCTCATGGTGAAGAACGTTCTTCCTCCTTAAAACACAGTATTTTACAATCTGAAAGCTGAGGGATCTGTATTATGGCTCAGAAGTATTAGAAATGAGCACCAGAATGTTTGGAAGTTGGTTGGAGTAGCTGTCAGCCTTTGTGCAGCAGAGGCATCCAGCAATAGATGCTGCTACCTCCATACAGCTTGTTCCACTCCCACCTATGATTATGACTGCAAAAGTTTACTAACAGATGTGAGCTTTTTGTTGCATTTGTTAAAAGTAAGAGACTGCCACTTCGAGTGAGTGCTTTTCTGAAAATGTGTCTATCATATCTCAGCTGTGGTTGTATGTGACTTTGAGACAAAATTTGTTCAATATATAAGTAAGAATTTGAGGTCAGAGGTCAGTGCCATGAGTTAACCTTTCAATATAAATTTTTTTGTGCCCTGTTTCTCTTATGTAATGAAAACACGTGTTTTACAGCCATGGTATTTTTGATGATGCAGAAGTAAAATTGATCCATGTGATGAATAAGAAACTATGTCAGTCCTGCCGTCACACTAACAAAAAGGTGAGAAAGTTGTTTGCAGAGCAGGATTTCATACATGCGAGATTTAGAGCTCTATAGTGGGAAGATGCAACTTTGAAAGTGCACTGCACTTTACAAAAGGGTTGGTTTCAGGACTCGTTGAAATGGCAGTGTGGCAGCCTTGAGTGTTGCTGGTAAAGCAAAATGGTAATAAAATGGTTAAGACTGATATTGTGGTTAGCATTAAACTGAATAATGAAGAATGATAGCTGGAGTGTGGGAAATCCTCCCCAAGTGCTTTGAGCCTGCCTGCAAGTGAAAGCATGCCTGGCTGTCCTCTGCACTGCTATGTTAGGGAAGCTGCTCTTTGCACCATGTGCAGGCAGATATGACAGACAAGGTTCTCTTATGCATCATTATGTCATGTGGAAATGGCTGTGTTGACTAATGTCAGTAGGACTGTGACCATGGTTTCATCTAGTTCTCTCATTGTCCACCCACTGAAAACAGCCTGTATCCACATCTGGAAGCACTCTTCTTGCTCAGTTTTCCACCTCATGGCTCTACCCTTTTATATTAGTGTTTTTGAGAAGAGTATAAGCAAATAATTTCCTATCTCTTTTCATGCAGAAAAGTGTATCAAAGTCCAGTTTTGTATCTGAGCTATTTTTTTTCCTGTAGCAGTGATGGTAGTTTAAACATCAGAAGAAACAGAAATGGGAGTTTCTTTCTGAGCAAACTTCACTGTACGCATTCAGTTGTAATCCAAGAAGTCAGACAGATTTTACAGTAGGAAGAAAAGATTATTCCTATCTAGACTGGACTAGCTGCTCTTTAGCAGAAGTATTGTGTGGCTTAGATCTTTACTCTCGAATGAAGAAATACAAATATAACTATAAACATAAAATAGCTTTTAAACTTTCAGTTAAAATAACTGGTTTGATTTTTCAATGGCTAAAATGTAGATCAGGTATTAGTTTCCATTACATCCTACTACCATTTCTCATCCTTGTCCTCCATTTTCTACACACATAGGCAAATGTACACGTGTGCATGTGCACACATGCACTCATACAGTGATGTTTAGTCGCCAACAATTTTTGTCTGATCACAAGTGCTGGGAGCACTCACTGATGACTTGCCTGGCCACTGCACCTGCACACTGACTTAGTCGCTCCATACTTCCTCCACAGTTGTCAGTACAAGCTGAATTGCTAGTGGGGGAGAGGAATTACTCTTTTGTGTGTGTGTGTATATAAACCATAATTAGTTACTCATTATAAAGAGGACTTTCAGTAGAGAAATAAGACTTCTAATCGCTTGATCTAATGACCAAGATACTTTGTGTTAAAAAGAAATCTGTCCTAAGAACTCAGGCTGGTATATTTGACTTTATGCCAGCTGGTCATGAGCAAAACCTGTAGCAAGAAATAATTTTGACTAATGAGCAGCTGCTTCTCTTTGAACACAGTATCTGGTGTTCCATATTAGCAGTGTAACTTTGTAAAATCATGTTCTAATATGGCTTAGTGGAGACAAATTCCAAGTGAGCATACTTTTCTGTCTGCATGGATCTTTCAAAAAATTGTGATGCTCAGAGACAGGAATGAACATAAGCATTTATTTAATTATTTTATTTGAGAATTAATGTTACTTTATCATTAGGTGGTTTGCTGGCCTTAGTTTCTTACAATATTGGCAACCCAGGCCTGTTGCCTGTGTGGCCAGGTTTCTGAAATTGGTTTTCAGTATCAGGCACTAGGGTTTGAGTCATTGGTCTCTACTGTATCCTTTCTGTCAGGAGGATGGATAAAACATATGCATAAGCACTTTTATAATTCAAAAAATGCTTTGATTAATACAAGCATGCTATTTGCTGTCACTGGCTGTAGTGGTTCTGCCTTCCAAGACTGGTGCTACAACTCCTGCTTTTGAAAAACAGAGTAAAAACTAAGCAAAGTATAGGAAGACATTTTGAAGCTTACAGTAGGTCGAATGCCTATAATTGTCAACCCAGACAGTGTTAGGATAGGTAATAGCAGCTTCTACTGTATTTGTTACACTCAGTTGTGATCTGTGCTGGTCTTATATTACCATCTGGACTGAGGGAGTTTAATGTTGTTTTTTGTTTCAAATATAGGAAAGCATTTAAGAGTGGACTTAGAAATAAGCCCATTTTCAGCTCTCTATCTGACTAGGAGTGTTTTTCTGAATTGGAGTCTTAAAAGTTTCAGCCTAAGGCTGCAAACAAGACTGGCATTTTTGGATTCTAAGTAATTTTTCATAAAAAAAGAGCACTGTGAAAATCATTGTTTAACCCAGTTGATGGAGTGTTACCCTCATAAATCATTATTATTTTCAACTCTTTGGTTGAGTCTATTTTCTTTTCACAGCTAGAAGCAGTATAATAATCAATCATGTAAAAATGCCATGGATAATTATCATGTTGCTTGGTGTTGTCTGAGCTACTGCAGGTGTGTTTGGAGCCTCTGTTGGTTGTGTTTAAATTGAGATTTTACAATTGAGCTGGTGAAGAGCTTTGGAATGTGCCCAGAATTATTTCACTTTTTTTTTTTTTTTTACCCTTTTATTTTTTTAGCATAATGAATTACCAACAGGGACCATTTGTTATGAAATCCAGAATGACTTCTGTTTTTTTCATGGTTCAAGGCTTTTATGTGCACCTTGGTATATTGACTTGGACTGCTCAATATATAGTTGTACAGAAAAGCTATGTTTGTGATAGCTAGTAGACTTAGTTCCATTGTTGCTAAATTAGAAATTGCACTGAAATGTATTTATGGTTTAAAAAGCCTAAAGTATTTTACCACTGTAAATACCATGGCGTTCATTCTTATTTATTAAACATTTAGAACAGTTTTATTGGCATAATTGCATCTTAATTTGTTTCCAAATAGTACTTTCATTTG